>JAMYCR010000004.1:26304171-26983321 GCA_028830335.1 Eucera pruinosa
ACTGTTTCTACCTTACTTTCTTCCTATTGCCGGTAAAACTGCAGAATTATAAAAAGCGCGATACGTACCTGAAAGAAGAAAAGACAACCTTGTCGGTAATAGTTATGATTACACTCTTATAGTCTTGTTCAACCGTTTTTCAAGCTAAAAGCATGGAACCGTTTAAATATCGATTCAAGTTTTTCCAATTTCTACCATTAATTCATTTTCCAATTTACGTTTTAAGACAATAGCAATTTTTTCGATATACAGTGCCGAACAAAAGTATTGGCACAGGCAATGTTTTATAATACATCCGCGTGTAAGTCAGGAACGAAGAATGATATTTGATTAAATCTTGTTTTACAATACTGCCTTAGGTCTCTAAATTAAGTATAGAAAAAACCAGAAAAGTCGAGCAACTACATGATTAGTAATAACAGAAAGTGTACACAGTGAGCCGTTTTTATTAAAACAAAAGTATTGGCACAGTTACAGTTTCTTAAATATAAATTATTACAGTACTATATTTAATATTATGTATGTAATTCTTTTTTCTCTATCACAACTCTCAAACGACTCAGCATCGATTGCACTAACTTTTTTATGATATTTGGATTTATATTTTCCCATTCTTCCAAAAGTGCTTTCTTTAGCTCCTGTTTTGACGTTATGTGTCGTTTTTTAATTTGTCGTCCTATTTCAGCCCAAAGATGTTCAATGGGATTTAGATCCGGGGATTATTGGGAGGTTGATAACATATGCGGCGCATTAAAAACAATCCATTGGCGGACATTATACGCCGTGTTTCGGATCATTATCCTGTTGAAAGTAATAGTCCGATCCTAAATTTAATTTTTCCGCACTTTCTTTTAAGTTCTTTTTTAAAATATTGAGGTAACCATAGTGGTCCATTGTTGTCTCAATGAACTCAAGTTTTCCAACACTAGAAGAGCGCATACTTCCCCATACCATGACCGTGTTTAACTGTGAGAACAATGTTCTTCTCATCAAATTCCGCGTTAGGTTTTTGCCAAACTAAAACTTTACCATCATACTGAAAAATATTAAATTTACTTTCATCGGAAAATATCACTTTATCCCAAAATTCCATATTTTGGTGTATATAATTATTTGCGAACTCTAATCTTTCCTTTTGATTAATTTTACTAATACACGGCTTCCGTCTCGCGACTCTTGACTTGTATCCAGCATTCGTAATAGTTCTTCGAATAGTTATCGGGTGCACTTCTGTTTTGTATTCGTCTTTTAACACTGCGGCTATTTTTGAGGATGTAGTTTTAGCATCCTTTAATTATATTTATCACCTTCCTTTTTCCTCTATTACTGAGCTTCGGAGGACGCCCAATTCGTGGAGCATTTACTACATTCAAAAATCGTTTAATTACGTTTCTAATAGTGAAACGACTTAAATTAACGATTTTACCTATTGCTGAATAGGATCTTCCTTGTTGACGTAAATTTAATATAATTTTTCATTCAGAAACTGTAGTTTCTCACCTTTTATTTGCCATATTTATGTTTTCTCGTATTTTTCTGTGTAAAACGTGTTTACTAATGGTAACAAATGACGATCAGTGGGACTTCCCCTGCCGCAGCATGCGTACCAACATTGCAAATACTTAAAAATAATATGACGTAATAACAAATTTCCCAAGTGTGCCAATACTTTGATTTCAGTAAAAATCGTTCACTGTGTATACTTTTTGTTATTACTAATAATGTAGATGCTTGAATTTTCTGTTTTTTCTGCACTTAATTTATAGACTTGAGGTAGTATTTTAAAACAAAATTTAATCAAATATCATTATTCGTTTACGATTTACACGCGATTGTATTCTAAAATATTACCTGTGCCAATACTTTTGTTCGGCACTGTATTTACGAGCAACTATTCTGAACTTATATTTTAATTTGGATCAAAAAAATTAAAAATAAAAACATTTATTTGGAAGCAATTTCTGGTTCAGAATTCACTTCGAATAACACATCACTTTATATCCTACTGTGCAAGAAGCAGCATGACTAGTATTTGGATATTGTGTACTTATAAAAAACATTGGGGATTGTCGTCCTATCTACAGGTTGTTAATTATATCTACAAAATTAGTACCATGAGTTTATTTCACGTTTAAATAGTATTAAACAATATACGTATTGCATATTTCACAAACATAAAGCACGAAACAATAAATCGCGGTTTTGCCGTAGAATTGCAATTGACGTATTTCCGGGCCGAAAACAATCGCCCAATCACGCCTTAACCGTCGATGCACTTCCGCTCTTCAATTACTCGATCACTGGGCTTTAACAAGAGATGCGAGCACGAGATTGTTTCGAGAATGGTGAAAATTTCATTGCACCAAGTGAACATATTCGATTGTACATTTACACTTTACGAAATCACACGACCACAAAACACTGTTATGTGTCTGTTAAATTTGACGTATAGTACAATCATTTAACTGTTAATCAAACATTATTTAAAAGTGAAGAATATTTAATCATTTGTTAATTCGTCATGATGTTAAGATAGATGACTTAATTCTTACCTCGTATAGTATGTTATAGCAGTTGTCAAATGAACCGGTAAAGTTTCAACGATATGTTTGAAGGTTAGGTTTTCGCCGGTTCAAATGTACACTTGTATATTCCTTTTAATTCACGTTTTTCTACTCTGACATGTTACAAACAATTGTTTTAGATCATTTAACAAACCGATAAACAACAATGTAGACGTATAATATACATTTTAATGGTAAAATTGAATATCAGACTTTACTTCACGTTACGTACAACACGACGTTATTCGCAAACTTTCGTGTCAGACTCGGGTAACTCCGCCATTTCTTGGCCAGGTACGTGTCTTGATAAATAGTAAATTGAATCTTTAAAAATGTAAGCGAGATTTTCAAAAGTGCTTAGAATATGTAACTATTATTAAATTTAATTTGTCGTAAATTGCTGTTGTTTCTTATTTCTCTTTTAAAACTATTTCCTAAATACCATAAAAATGTTCTTTAACGACTAAGAGTTCTTGTAAGGATGAAAAGAAGGAAGCAAAGTGTACTCCGAAATTCTTGCTTAAGAGGAATGTAGACATTTAATATGATATATAGAAAAATGTTCCTAAATAAATGTGTGAAGCAGCAAACAATATTTTCCAGCAGTTTAGTTTAAACTAAAGTTGTAATAGAATTTAAAATTGTCTTTTACATATATTGATCAAAATTATATTACATGTAGTTATAAATGATTAAATAAATTTTTAAAGTCACATCAGAAATTTATATGCAATTTTAGCAAACGAATTTTAAATTTTGATTGAATTTATTTTGGCAACACAAATAATGAATAACATTGGAGTATCGATGAACGTACACTTACGTGTGTGTATATACATATATGTACACCTTGTGAAACGTTAATAACGTAATACACGAATGTGCGCGAGTGACACGTGCACGCACCGATGTTTCGAAGCAGACACAAGACCTCAAACGGAATTTTGTTGCGTATTGCATACTGATCTCCCTTGAAATGCAAAAAGTTTAATATCAAAGATAGAAATGAAGCGAACAACCAATTGAAAGAACTTTTACTTTGTAGACTGAGATATAGTATTTCTGATGAAAAGAAAGTGTGCAGTTAAATGAATATGTTAAATTCTAAATTAAGATATTACTTTCATGCTAACGAGTATGAATTTTACAGCGTGTACTAATTTTAACTAATTGATCATACGTATGATTATTTTATTACATTTTTTTATTCTTTTATACATTCTTTCTCTTGTATTCTTTTAATTATTTTGACATTCCAGAGCAAAAATTTGATAGTAATTAAATATTGTAACTGATAAAGAGTCTGACGTGGAAGGTTTACATATATTACACTGATTATTTTTAAAACTGTCTTCTAGATTCAAGTTCTTCATAATTTATGAATATTTATAGTAACTATAAAAATTTCTAAAATTACATGAGAAGCTAAAATACGTACGTTTTTATAACACAAGAAATCGAAAGGACTGTTACTATTTTGTAAGTTGAAGTTTCATTTTTGTTATAAAAATTGCAAATTTCGAAATTAAGTTTTTGATATACATTGTTTAAATGGCAGAAAGTTAAGCCACATATATAAGATGTAACAGTAGATCACTGAAATCACATTCTACTTTTAGTAATTTTAAAAGACATAACTGTTACATTTTCGCAGATTGGTCAAAAAGTAATGTCTCACATTTCTTTCTCAGAAACTATTTATTTAAAATGTATCAAATTTATACAGAGCAACTTTTTACATGTGTTATTTTTCCACATAATTTCCATGCATTTATACATTTGCTTAAAATTCTTACAATGAAAGCAGCCACTAATTTCAATGAGGTTTAATTTGGTAAAAATTATGAACTTTTAACTAGTAAAATTATTAATAAAGTATCATATTTATAACATTACTTTGTTCCGTTCAATTATTATTTGGCTGTTTGCAGATTTGAAGAAGATGTAACGATTATTTTAAAATTTTTGAACGGGAATATATGCTTTCCTGATATCAACAGATAATTGCTAAACTGGTTGGAACTGTTTCCTATCCTTTTACCTATATGTAGTTCGAATCTGTCGCTTTACGATTTTTATCTTTTTGGGCCACTGAAGGATACATTGTGTGGGACAAGGTTTAAAGATGACAAGAACGTGATTCACGTAGTGAGGACACGACTGCGTGGACAGGAAATAAACTGACCCAAGAGAGACATGGATGTATTTGTTATGTACTGGCGTAAGACTGTAAAAATAGGTAAGGATTATGTGGAAAAATTTTATACAGTTTGAATAATTTTCGAGAAAATAATGTGGGTATTTAATTTTATTCAATTTAATTAATACTAACTTGCAAATGCTATAAATGTATTTATGGTACACAACATAAGCATAATAACAGGGTTACGTAACTTTATACAGAACATTAAATAATATTAATCAGTTTAGAATTAGTTGCTTCAATTTAACTAAATAATCCATTCAAGGATTCTTTATCAAAATTCCGATGATTTAATGGTTGATTGAATACGCTATGATTTTTGTACATTCTACAAATAGTTTCTATGTCAGAAATTCTTAATTGTGTATTTATGTTTTCATAGGAGTAGGCACTTATGTAGATTTGTAACTTATAAATATCGGAACCTAGTTGAAAATATATAGATTCCTTTTCCCTTATACATTAAAAATAAGTTATTCTTAAAAAAAGACTGAGTTATAAAAATATTTATGTAACATGTAGTAACCATATCTGAGTAGAAAATAAAATATATAACCAGTACGGTAATTATGAAAGTAAGCTAATTGTAAGTCAACAAAAAAGATGCTTCTATATTACTACAATATAAATCGATGAAACAAAAAATAAGTGATAAACTCGATTTTTTAGATTTTTTTGTAGTTATATCTCTTGCATATTATTAGTACAATTAAATGTACTGCTGAATAAAAATGCTTGGTTGTATTGGATGTAAATTATAAGAATTAAGTATCTAACCACTTATTCTTTAAATGGAACTAGTTTTTCGTGAAAATCAAGCAATCCTTGAATCCGTAATGTAAGTGGAAATTGTACTTACGATTAATACAATGACTTATAAAATTAAAAATGCAATATCTCGTCAAATAATTTTGCAAGTTTCACATATTGTTTTTCGTTCTTTAGTACATAATATTTTGTACATTTCCTTGCGGATAATTAAAGGAATATAATATACGCAACGAGAACATTAGAGAGTGAAACGAGATTTCAGAACACAAGAATCCTTGATCAGTGTTGGTACAACACGTAATAAACGGGTTTTCCTTTCGCGCTTGGCGAGAGTAAGAGTAATCCTGCAACTTTCATTTGCACTCGTTCGGCCTCGTGATGTCATAAATATAACTCTGTATCGTAATCCGAATCTGTGCTCTGGCGGTGAAAGGTTCTGATCGAGAAAAGAGGTTAATATCGTGGGATACGAAAATGAACCCCTATTGATACTAACATAACATAGTGATTCAATAAAAATTTCTATTGCTAATATATATGTACGTAAAGTAGCATTCTTTATATGCAGATGCAACCATTTTGAATCGAACATTGGTAAACATTGTAATAAATATTTATTAAGTACACATTTTAATTATATTACATAAATTATTATTACTCTATTATAATGGGATAATATCATGGAAAAAGTAATTAGCGTACTACTATATTTATACCAAAACCATAACCGTAGGAATTTTCAGTTATTGAGTAAAAATTTAGAATAATGCTGTAAAGGAGAAACAAAAGCTGTCTTTTAATCTTTAAGTCTAAAGTAAAAACTGATATTTGTAGAAACTCTGAAGAGTAGTGAAGAAAATGTCACAGGAAAAAGATTTCTGGAATTTTATATTCGATTGTAAATTAAGATATTGACACACGAGACATGACACAATAAAAATTATGAAGTATTGCTGATCGTAGTGGATTATTTTTATGAAGTATTATCTATAATATAAACATGTTCATTCAATATTTCAGATATATTTTTAAACAAAATGTTTCGTTAAAAATATTAGATAAAATAATAATTTCTGAACTTACTAATTCAATCATTAATGTGATTAAAATTGTCGATATTTAGTAAATATCGATAATAATATCCTTACATATGTATTTTGCTTTAAAATCTTTAATAAAAAATTATATTTTTATAATTTCTATTTTTTCTTAATAATAATTGTTTCATTCACTATTTGATATTTCGCTTAAGCTCGATCATGGTGTTGATGTTATCGAACTAACCTAAGTTTTGGTACCACGGTTCTTCGTTTCGGAGTCGATATTAACAAGACTTCTTCTAGTTAACATATGTGAAGTGTTAGTGTGTCTATTTTTTTGTAAAACATCCACACCCTCTTATTACATGGTACTCTGAAGACACGGTTTCGATTTATTTAACATTTAATATAATATTCTTATAAAATGCTTTCCATATAACACGATTTTATTAAGTTCGGCAACCCTCACATAGCTCAAATATTTCAAGTACACATTAAAATAATGTTATATTTAAAAAATACCTGACAGTTGGTACAATTCTCGTACATACGCATTTGAGAGCATAGCTTCAATACAATACTTTGTAATATTTTGTAATAATAATATTTAATATATACAGTGATATTGCATAGATTAATAACGTTTCATCTGTTTTTTCTTTTTCGTAATAATCAGTTACGCTTCGTTAAAGCATTAAATTTGCATTGTTCTAACTATGATTACATTAAGTCGGAATATATAACTGCAGAACAATGATATTTACGCTAAATATTTCTTAAAATAAATTAACATTTTTCAAGTTTTACCTCTGCATAACAAGTGAGCATTTTCAGTAATATATACACAAAATATATTTGTTAAGATGACCAAAGCAATTATACTAAACCAGATCGCATTTTTTGTGTAATACTAACATTTACTATAAAATTAGCAGAATTATCTACTAATTTTACTTATCCTTTTTTAGTTCATAAATTTCTACTTGATTCTATTTAATTCCTCAATACAAAACTGTATTTCGCTTTTATACTTTTCACAGATTCCTCATATTTTCTTTTTTATATTTACGGAAAATATTAGCCTTAATTCAATGTCACAGCTTAATTTTATGTAATGCGCTTTGGAAACGGCAGCGAAAGAATTTTATCTTTTATAATATGAATTCATATAGGTACATATATGTAAAACCAAAGAGATATAATAAGTAGTCGATTATTATGAAACGTATATCAGGAGGAAGTAATTGTTATAAACATTTCAGACGTTGTTTCGAAAAATATTATTTACTACATTGCATTGTTTTAATTTTACACAAAAGATTGAAATTTACAAATGTAATATTCTATAAAAGTATTCACATATGATCTATATATACAGGGTGAGGCACTTAAAACCGGCCACCTGAATAACTTGGCTGCTATTGGTAATAGGAAAAAATGCATCAGGCCAAAATTATTTGGTATCGAGGGGTTGATCATCCGATGTTACTAGTTTTTTGATAGGTGGAGGCGTCAAAGAGATATGAAGGTCATCTCTGTTTTTTTAAATGGAACAGTAGGTTTTTTTACTTACATTCTGATAGAGTATTTCAAGGTGAATACAATGACCTATTAGGAAGGTCATTCGTGGTCTAGGTTAAGCCAATTGTGATGGAAAATAATTTACTTTGAGGAAATGGTCGAACACTTCCTTGCCGTCTCTGGTTGTTGACATTACTTCATCTCTGTCTCGTAATCTCTTGTTCTGTGTCATTGAACGGAAATAAACATTCAATCACATTGTACACTTCATCTGTACATAGTATGATTAGTCGTTTATGACAATCTCTGCTGAGCGAAGTGTATCTCAAGTTTCCGAAATGCGTTATTCAATGGCGGAGAAAGTAGATATGATTTTTGTTTATGGGGAATGTCTTCAAATTGTAAGAGATGCAGTCCGTTTGTATGCTGAACGGTTTTCCGAACGTGTTACACCTTCACGATCTGTATTTGCGAATGTTATAAATGTTTTCAAGAAACTGGAAGAATAGGTAACAAAATACGAAGAAGATCCAAGACAGCAACTGATAAAATCGAAATGAACATTTTAGCAGTTGTAACACAAAATCCCCATGTTAGTACAAGGCAGCTTGCACGTAGAAGTGGCATCAGTCAACGAAGTGTTTTGCGAATATTACATTTAAATAAATTCCACGCTTTTCATGTTTCACTTCACCAAGAATTACATGGGAATGATTTTCAAAACCGTGTAAATTTTTGTGAATGGGGTCTGCAGAAATTACAGAGTGATGATTCGTTTTTGACTAAAGTTTTGTTTTCGGGCGAAGCCACATTTACAAACTGTGGCCAAGTCAATCGTCATAATATGCATTATTGGTCAATAGAAAATCCACGGTGGCTGCGAGAAGTGGATACACAAAGACCTTGGTCTGTAAACGTTTGGTGCGAACATCTTAACAGTGAAATAATTGGTCCTTATTTTATCGATGGCACATTAAACACTTCGAGATATAAATACATTTTAACTGAAATTTTGCTACACCTGCTGGAAAATATTCCTCTTCACAGACGGCAAACTATGTGGTTCGAACGAGATGGATGCCCTGCACATTCTGCACGGATAATTACTCAATTCCTCAACGCGTCATTCGGAGATCGTTGGTTTGGCCGTGCAGGAAATCATAAATGGCCCGCACATTCTCCAGATTTAACACATCTAGACTTATATTTGTGGGGAAAATTGAAGCAGAAAGTGTATAATGAAATACCAACAACCAAAGCTGATATGAAAGAGCGTATAAAAAGAGCTTGTGCCGCGATGAACCCAACTGTAATTCAACATGCCGTATTATCTGTCGAGCAACGCTTCAGAGCATGCATCAATGTTCAAGGTCACCATTTTGAACACTTGTATTAGTCGGGTATTACTGTTAGATAAATAAATCAACAGTGCTTAACCTCATGGTAAATTATTTTCCTCAAAGTAAATTATTTTCCATCACAATTGGCTTAACTCAGACCACGAATGACATCCCAATAGGTCATTGTATTCGCCTTGAAATACTCTATCAGAATGTAAGTAAAAAAACATGCCGTTCCATTTAAAAAAACAGAGATGACCTTCATATCTCCTTGACGCCTCCACCTATCAAAAACTAGTAACATCGGATGGTCAGCCACTCAATACCAAATAATTTTGGCCTGATGCATTTTTTCCTATCACCAATAGCAGCCAAGTTATTCAGGTGGCCGGTTTTAAGTGCCTCACCCTGTAGATACGAACTGATACATCGAATTGTAAAACTTGCATAGAAGCTTAGTTTCTCCTGCGTTCGAAATGATGTAACTTGCATTCCGGTTTAATTATTTCCTCAATGGAAGTCTATCGTGTGGTGTATTGGCTACGCAAGAGACCGGAAGTTATTTAGTACGTAAAATTTCTATCCCCGGAAACCACAAAGGTGAGACGGCTATGATCGAGGAAGCACTATCGTATCAGTTCTTAAACATATGGTTATCAATTCTCTTTCCTACTAGTATAAAAAATGTTCTCTATTCTGTATTCATGTTTTGAGTCCATTTCTAAAATTTTACGGCAAATTATTTGACTGAAGTTAAGAGATGTTACCGAATTTTATGCCACTTTCATGCACGACTAGGTTATAATATGTACTTACAAACTATTGCGTTATGTAAGTTAGCAATTTTTATTATTCTAACGCGAAATATTGCTTTAAATTAGGAAATAAAACTGATTAACAAATTTTTACAGTTACTAGTTTGTTTTACAATTTTTTACTTTTATATAATCTTCATGAAATTTCAATCACCATTTAATACAATATTCAACATTCACTATATTTGATATCCACAAATCTACATTTTTCAAAAAAGCCGCCCAGGTGAAAGGGAAGAAAGTCAATTTTCGGCAATATTTTGTAATCTCGTGTTTGATACCTTAAAAGTAATTAACTACTATCAATTTCTTGTAATTCTTTTATTTACTGTTGTTCAAAAAACTTGTCTAAACCATCGTCAAAAGGAAATGGTAGAAATTTACCAATTTTAGGTGAAGTTGAAAACATTAATTTTTTATAGAATGGATTTCTACACGTTTTAAGGAATTCAAAATACATAATTATTTATCCGGGAGGCAATGGGAAAGTTATAACAAATAAACGTAAACTTGAGAATGTTGTCTTTAATAAAATTCATCTGACTAATGAATTTCATCGTTATGTTCTTCTGATGATGACCCACCAGTAAAATAATCACTCAACAAATTAGTAGGTAAGTTGAATGTAGATTGGCGTTGAACATATCCTAAAAATCATAAAATTATTGTTACGTGAATATAACAACCAATAATTCGATCACCAATTTTGCATCCGTACGTACGGTCCATAATAGCGTTCAGTTCACTTTTAGTTTTTTCCAGTAAGATTAAGCGGGTCAACGTCAATTGGATGATGCCGATAATTAATAGACTAGGATGTTGATGTTATTTAAAGTTCAAAATTACCGTCGTGATTTATGTGAGCGATATAATATCCAGGGGCCTGGTTTAATTGGTATATCCCACATGCATATAAACATAAATCACGAATACATAGTTGAGTGATGAATTCGGCAGTTGCAACGCGGATACAGTGTAATTTACGTATATTAAGTTCTTAAATATTCTAAAATTTAAACAGTAACTTTTAACATTATTATTAATATTATTTTAATGTAATACTATTATTTTTCCGACAATTTTAATCGAACAATCGAACAATTTTCGTATAACAACAATTTTATGGCTTTTTGGGTATGCTCGACATCAATCTATAATGAACTTATCTGCTCATTTCCTGAATGGTTATTTTCCTGGTAGATCATCAGAAGAAGAAGAAGATAGCGACGAAATTCATTAATCAGGTGAGTTTTATTAACGACGACATTCCGAAATTTACACTTATTTTTTATGGCTTTCCCATCACCTCCTAGATAAATAATTATGCATTTTGAATTCCTTAAAACCTTTAAAAACATATATTACAAAAAGCTTTCGTTGGCAATAGAATTCAAAATTGGTAATTTTTTACCATTAGGTATCCTTTTCTACGTTGCTTCTTTATGATTTTCACAAATGCTGTCAAAGTGTTCGTCTTCAAAAAGATAAAAAATTTACGAACTGATATAAATGTATTTTTTTTTATATTACCTTTAGACGGGGAAATCATCGCAATTCATGGCGTTTACAAGGTCTTTTATCAACCATGATTTTGTATGCAAGAATGGAAGTAAACCACTTTTTTAATTTATCTATGTGATGTTTTGTGCGCTTTTAACCGTTGCATATATAGATTTTTGGAGAACACAATCTTTTTTAATGTAGTATGAATGACGAACGTGAAAATCGAAATAAATAATAAAGTATAACTACAAACGATCATGCAATAGAATTACTTAAATTTAATATAGATTTTTGATATGTAGTCGATCAGCTACAAATTTTAATTCTAATTTGAAAGTAATAATTATTGTGACAGATATAAAACAAACTTGTGCATCAACACCGAACTTTACCGTAAATGTATGTATATGCTGTACTTACACAATAAATCTTAAAAATTCAATCAGTAAAAATTTATTACGAAAAAGTATAAAAACTCATTAAATTAACGTTCCTTTACCGCAAAATTTCCATCGTTAGTTTCTGTATGAGAAAGACTAAAGCTAATATTTTTACCTAGTTTTGAATTTTATAATTAGCCTTAACCTAAATTAAAGTGGACTGTAACAAAACGTTACATTTTTGGGTTTTTAGACGGTGTAGTTATTTGATATTAATATTTTATTTTGAAGTCAGAGAGTTATTCGTAGTATTATTAGATCATTCGCTGCTTTGGTATGTAAGTTCGCAGTCTATCAAGAGAATTAGAAGCAACCGGTGGTTGTAAAAAATTTTCGAACTTTCATCCTTGTCCTTTTAATCCTCTAACAATAAGTATGATAAAATCTATGTTCGAAGATCGTGGTGCAATCTTAGTAATATCATACCAGAATTTCTAACATTTGCTATAATTAATGAAGAATAAGTAAAAAGGCACGATTAAAGGTAAAAGGTTCGATTACATTTGGTTCATTAAAATATTTTCTTACTGACTACTTTTCTTGTCAGCCTTCGATTACGGACACGTTTTCAGATTTTAAGGCAAGTGCACTACATACAAGCCGATTAATTTAATCCAATGAGCAACTAAACTAGTCGCAATTGAGTAAGATGTTAAATGTTATTATAGCTGCACTACGTGGTACAATAATCTATGACTTTGATGAGAAATATACTGAAATTTTATAGTGAATATTTCTTTATTAATATTTTATTCTGCAAAAATTAAATTCAAACAACATTTAATTATGTGTATGAAAAAAAAGGAAAATGGTGTGTCTTAAATCAATTTTATGAGAAAATGAATATTTAATATTTAATTTGCCAGTGAAGAAACAAGGTTCAGTGAATTTAATTATACTGTTCATAAAATAAATTTTATACTTTAATTGGTCATTAGAAAATAAATGTACAAAGCCCTAACTGTTTCGCATTATTTTAATTTTCGTTTAAGTTGAACCCAGCAGAATAAAAATAGATAGGTATTCTCTGTTTCCTCCTTACCCTTCGTACGTGCTATTTATTAATTATAAAATTCAAAATTAAAATATATGTTGAAAATCTCAGAGATTTAAAATAATCTAACGTAAATAGTTGTTTCATCTTCCACTCAATTAAAATCTAGCAAGTAGCATTCCAACAAAGTTTCTTTTAAATCAATATATTTAAAAAATATCATTTTTTTAACATAGTCTTTGAAACCTTTTCATTTAATATCACCTGTGCCTATTTAAACATATAAATCATGATTTTTATAACATTTTATATGAGTATGCAGCATAAAGAAGAGCACAGCCCAAATTTTACTAGAAAAAAATCCACTTTAAAGAAACGATCAAAAAAATTTTCAAGTTTTTCCATATTTTATATGCAGTTTTATTAGCAAAAACCTCTTAACTTTTTTGCTCATAATATTAAATAAATTAATTCTTCATTACTTTTTATATAAACTTTCCAAGGACGAAGGATGGAAGCAATTATTTTATACAAAAATAGTACGTTGAGTGGTTTATCAAATAGGAATATAATTTCTGAAATATTTTATTTGGTCTGAGTAATTGTTTTTTTTTTACACATAATCATATCTTTATTTGTATTCAAGAGCTTACAAATAGTTTTCTTCTTGTATAAGAGGAGACACAGTTTTATATAAAATCACTTGTTCGTTAAGAAAGGTTTATGAAAAGATGAGTTTAGTGTGTGAAGTCATTGCTTTTAACCATCGTTATTAGAGTTCATATACATAAAGCAGTAAATCCATGTGTTTAATATCACATGTTACGGATGACCTCTTTTGTAATAGAAGAGTGAAACAAAACATTAAGCAGTGTTTGCTTGTAGAACGTTATTGTACGTAATACGGTTTTAAATTTAAACGAAAAAGTAAATGAAAAGACGCCAGAACTTTGTTCATTTCACTTCTTTAGAACGAAATTTTGTCCAAAATATGCATTCTTTATAGACAAAGTTTCATTAAAATACAAACGTTCAAAGTTGTTAATTTTTGTTGTACTTGATTGTGTTTTCGAAGATAATGGATTTCAAAATAGAGTCTTATATATAGATTATGTATATTTATGTACTTATAGAAACTTTAAATATACAAAACTGTACAAGTTGAACATACTATGAACAAATCTACAAAACTTCTAAACTAAAATGCAAGTTGTAATATGTAAAGGGTGGAAGAAATCTTTAAGTTTCGCTTCTGTAGTGATGCTTATAAATACATGAATTTCTGTTTATTTATATAAAACAAAGCAATTGTCCTTAGAATTATTACTTTTACAATGTATAACGATTTTTACTAGAAAAGCTTTTATGCTTTAACACACTCATTTGCCTTTTGTATAAAATATTAGTGCACAGAAATTGGGAAGTATTTATACATTTAAAATTTTCTCAATTACTAAAATAGAAATTTTAATAGAAATGCAAAAACTTTGAGAATCTTGTACGCTTAGGCTCGAGGTCTAATATATCAACACCGTATCTGGGCCAAGTAAAACTGGTTATGGAAAAGTCTTGCTACAACGTGACTACTTTTCTTTTGGAAGATGACCAAATAGGTTTTGACCTTGTCAATGATCTGCCGCAGATCGGCGATCTAACATTAATTTCAGATAACATTCTTCGTAGCACAGAAATATGATGTTGTTACAGTTACTGAACTTAAAAAGATTTAGGACCTTCAGTTTCATTCAAGAATAAGAATTACGATGTAAGTTGTTCCGTCGATCTAGAATTTTCCAATCCATTACGTTTAGATTTATTAAGTTTATACAGATATTTCATAAACAGCAAAGTTAGTTTTTAATTCATGTACTAATTGCATCTCTAATTAATGTTAAATAAAATTACATTAAAAATTTATATACTTTTCTTTACATAATTAAAGAATTAGGAAACGAATTTATAACTCGTCATTTCATATAAATTGTAAAATATTTTTCATTTAAAATAAATAAAATTCAAAATAATATGCAATTACCATTCATTTAAATAGCGTATAAATTCTACTAATATTTTATATATCTATCATATTCACATGAGTATATCATAATAGATTTTTATTTTAATTGTCTAGCAGTTGATTGAATTTATTTTCATATATACAATATTGTAATAGGTAGAAATTTTGCAATATATACATATATTTTCTATTAAATACTAATAACTATGTCCTAGTAAATGATTGTATCTTAATAGATGGTTTACTTTTAATCTTATATGTTTATTTATGTAATTAATATTAGTTTAAATTGCATCTGGTAGCAAATTTTTCATAATGGTTTAAAAGAATTAATTGGATTGCTTCGTATATTATAAATATGTGTCCACTTTACACATTGATAACTACGTGACACATTTGTCCATTTTTTTTGTACAGATTCTAAAATTTCTAAAACTTTATGTTAGTACACAACGAAACAATCCATATTATCCATGACCTACAAGGCATATGTATACTAAACTTTTATTAAAAGTTCTTATAACGTTATATACGTACGATTAGTTTACTCTTTGTTGTTTAATAGGATATTAAGATTGAAGTTAAATGTTCAATTTTACTGAAATCGTCTAACATTGAGAAGCAAGAGACATATTAAAATAAACCTACTCAACAAAAGTTAAAATATCAAATGAATCTAGTGTTGGTAAAAACAAATGTGATAAATAAATTGAATTTCCAGTTTCGGTAGTGTAAACCGAAAAGGAATAAGTTAAAATATAAATTATTTAATTTACATTGCTTATAATTAATCACTAACTAAATATCATTGCTAATAATGTTATCAGTTATTGTTCAAAATAATTTAATTTAATTATTGGTTTTATTTGACTACAATTTACTAATAATTATAAGCAGACATGCAATTCAAATCGCATTTTACCCCAAAAGTTGAAGTCTATGTTCTACAATAGATTGAGTAATATATTTTAGAGGTTGGTTAGCAATTTCTCTATTTTGTTGTTCCATATCATGGAATCAATTATATTATATACAAAAATTATCAAATAAATTATCCCTTTCCGAACCGTCAGTATTTTATGACCTATAATTGTGAAACGTAACAAATTATCCATTAACGTAGCAATACATTCAATAAAGGGTACTAGTTTTACTTATCTACTATAAAGGCGTATATTATGTAAAATAATGAAACGGGTATGAAGCATGCCAGCTGACTTTTACTATTATTAAAATAAAAAATAGTAGAGGATTTAAAGTGGTAAAAAATACAATATAATGGTAAAATGGTAATTTAAAATGTTAAAAAATGCAATAATAAAGAGAAATAATTTTTCGATAAAAGAGTGTAACCTTCATGCGGAATACGATAGTAAATGCTTTAAGTGTTAGATCAATTAGGAAGAAATAAATTACTAGACCACTATTTAATGGTTCATAATTTTTTAGTTTCTCTCGCGTTTTTGATTCATGTTGAAAATCTTTTCTTGTGCCACGTAAATTGTTCATCATTTCAAATGCTTAATTATAAGATCGATTTTCCATTGGGGTCTCCTCATTTACCTAAATCCGTTATTAAATAGATACAACGAGGCAATGAAAGTTCTGGAAATGTGCAAGGGCACTGACACGTCCCAGAGGAGTCGAGGTCGACTCCTTTGGCAAGATTAAACAGCCTGCACTGTGATATACGATGGGTCGCCGTATAAGGAGCACAATAATTTGAAGTTAAACCACAATATCGTCTGTGAGTTCAGGCCTATACTCTGGACTCCCTCGACTAAGCAACAGACTGGCAAAGAAGACCGTGGAGGTCCCGATTCGTGGAAGTCTCGTACGGCTGCAGTAGAAGAGCACCAGTTCGTTTCTTCCCTTCTCCCTTTTGCCGTCACCCAGCCGGCCTCCTCCTTCTTCCTTTTCATCTTTCTCTTCTCTTTCTGTTTCCTCTCGTGAATAGTTACTTCATTGCCTGTCTTCATCGCACAAACCAGTAAGTCGCTATGCTTCTCTTTTCGTTTCTTTCTCTCTACTACTTGCCGATCCCTTTACTCGTTTCGTTTCTTCTCCTTTTCTCGTACTTGTTCCTTATCCCCTTTTGGATATTCCTTACATTGCTGATCTTCGGTCACCGCGTCCCTTTACTCCTTTTCGTTTTTCTTCTCTCTTCCGTGGACTTATTCTTTCTTTCTCTTTTCTCTTTTGTATTTCTTGTACGTCGCACGTACACTGACTCCGCTGTTTCTCCACATCTTGCATCTTTGCTGGTTGCAATCTTCCTGGCCACGCAATGCTGTATCCATCGCCCGGGTGCATGTCGCACCTTGCTTGCCGACGGATGCTCTGGCAAACATTCTCCTCTCTTTTCGAACAGTAACACTTACGGCGATTCGCACCAAATATTGTCTATTGGTTTAATTTATTTAGTTACCTTACTTCTACAAAATGCGTTAGATATAAATAAAATACATTTATAATTAATGTGAGGAACATTAAGGATGAGTGTGATAGTTTACCAAAAATGATTTGTTTAGGTTGTGTGTTTATTCACAAAAAATTATTTGTGCATTTTGTTACTAATGTATTGTTCAATTCTCCTGTGTTTCCAATCCCATGTTATTGAATTCTAATTCCTAATTTGTGTAATACAATTCTTATAGTGTAGAATATTGGATATTCTACATCCTATTTAAAATTTTCGCAATTTCTCATTGGAACCTTCTCTGATTCTAATAAAAAAATGCAAATTTCAATCTTTCTATCGTGGTTTGTTTCCTTTAATATTTACATCATGCGACAAAATGTTACAATTGAAATAACCTTAGGAGACAGTTTAGTAGGATTTTACGGGTATTAGGTCATAACATGTGCTGATCTAAGACGAAAAAAGTACATTGTTATTATTGTATCTATGTAACCTTGGCATAAACAGAATAACTTTTGAGTGGCCCGCAACACCTCAAGTTCAATTTACAACGCCATTACAAAAGGCAACTTTTTCATTTTCAAAGTCATGAATAATGAAAAAGAATTCTTCCCCTATATTTCGTTTCACCCTAATGAATATCTGTATCATTTCTAAAGTACAGGAGCTCTACAAAAATTGTTATATACTGTTAGTCAAAGTCTACACGCACTTTCCTAATTTAAAAATTTTAAAAGCACACGGGTTTATAATGGTTTGATCATTTCAAGAACATAAATTTATTTGTTAGTTAAAGTTGGATTATTTTGACGAGACAGAAATATTTCTTCCATTTGTCTACATGAAAAAATATTTACGTACATAAACTAAAAATTTAGTCTCACAAAAGTCAATGTAGAATTATAGCGGTTATATTAAATTTTTCAGTATTTGTTATATTTATATATTGTTGCATCTTTCGAAGTACATATGTATTTCATTTAGCAGGAGTAAAATAAGGATATCTATATTTTTAGGGATAGGTTTATTCATTTATTCTATAATTTCCATTTTGTTAAACAGATTTTAGGAAATGTTTGTCTCTAATTTTATATAGAATAATTTTTCAACGTATGTATTTTGACATATGTCTAATAGGCTTCAAAACTGGAAATTAAAGTGACTCATGCGGTGCGCCAAAACTCTTTGTATTTTTTTTAAATATTTAAAATTTCAATGGTAATTTGGTGTGCATATGCTCTTTTAATAATTTTCTAATTCCCTTGTTGATTACTTAACTCAATTAAAGTAATATCTTTTTTATAATGTTATGATTTATAAACTTGCATTCTTGTTAAAAGTTAAAAACTGCAGCCATATGTTTTTTCTTATTAGCATAAAGAATGTAATTGATCTATTGCTTCAAAGAGTGAAGGTAGCCCCAATTCCAGTATCAATATTCTTTTTTTTTGTGAACTGTAGGGAAACCTTTCTGTCCTATAATTTATATTAGTCACGGCACTGAAAAATTCCCGGTGGATGGGGCACAACGAGATTACATGGGTATGCATCTTTCAAAATCTATGAAAAGCTAAATTAGTAATTTTTCCCTCGCAGCAGTCTATTTCCTGTCTAAATTCCACGGGAACTTCCGTCCCTTCACTACACCCTGAAAATACAAATTTTCCTGCCAACATATCCACCACAATGGTAAGCATTAGTTTAATTCTTCCATCGGATCGCAAGAATCTCGCCGACTCCCTGTGGCGATCGATAGCAGGATCGTGAGGTCATACTTCCCTCTTCCTCGTTGTATAGTAGGGTCGCAGTTTGTCACAGAAGAGAGGAGGCAGCGACTTAAGGAAGCCTTCTCGAAATTTTTCAAACCGGCACTCGGCCTGCTCCTCTGATTGGCAGAACTCGGGAACCCTGCACTGACGGTAGGTCCTTGGGGCCCCTCCTGATGGCTATTGGAGTCCCGCTAGGGACAATAGAAGACCGTTAGACGTGCCATGGGTTAAGGATAGGAGCTCGAACCAGCCATGGGAATCCCTGAACCAAGGGTAGACGCGAAGAACCACAACCCAAGCCGATGGTCCCGCGAGCAAGAAGAAACTGGTTTACCTGCCTCCTCCTTTCGTCTTCTTTTCTGTTCTCGCCTCACCTCCGACCATCGGCTGCGCCAACGAAAAAATACTTTTTTCGCCAATAAGGATTATCTTTTAATTTTCGGTCGTCTAATTATAAGCCTAATATAATCATTCATTTAATTACGGAGTTGGCTTTGTGAATTTATATTATGAATAAGTGAAAAGAAATTGGTTCTCAATGGAGTTATACGAAATCCGGGATTTGATTAATTTTTCTCACAAAGTAAATGCAAAGAGAATATTATATTTCATTTTACAGTTCTAATAATGTAATTTGGTTGCTGCGTAGATTTTGGATAGATTTTTTTAATATGTGGCTGTAATAATTTTAGTAACATTGTAATTTCTGAGAAATCTTAGATATATAGTAAATGTATAAATATTTTTTATATGCTATAATAAAAAACAAAACGAGAATTGTTAGAGATATTAAAATTTATTTCGGCATCTGAAATCATTTAATCATAATCTCAAACATTTTTATGAAACAGGACTTATATAACTTTTATATGAACGACAAATCGATATAAATAATTAATCCATAGATGTGTAAGATGCTTCTAAAAACTTAACCATTTTACAGTATCCTTCGTCATACAGAATTTGAGCAGAAACTTAATTTATTACGTTTAGCTAATAAATTGGCTGAATCAACAGATTCGCTTTCTTCAGTAAATATGTATAAATTTTAAGGTGAGTTCCAAATGACGCTTTCGTTTATTAGTTTCTAAGTTAGAAAAATTATTGCACAATTGTCCAGATTTCGACTATTGTGATTATCTTAGTCTTTGCATCATTTATTTATAGTTTTTTTGTTTCCTTTATTAAGTATGTCGTTTGTCATTGCAAATCTACTTAATATTTATCGCATTTTAATATATTTTGATACTTTTTCTGTATATTAAACTAAGATTTTAGACAGGACAGAGATTTTATTATTACTTACAGTTATAACATTAATGTAAACGCATATTCATGAATCTTGAATAAAAAGTTATTTTTAAAAATTTGTTTCCTCTATAATTTTTACAGTTTTGTGAAGTAAGAAAAACATTCATAGAAAAGAAGGTTATTGTGAGACGTTAAATTAATACAACTTTTACAAGTCTGTTGCATACAAAATGAAGAGATTAACATTATGCAATAAGTATCTTAAATCACATATACTTGCATAAAATGTGTCAAACTTTGTATTTGATTTTCTAAGAAAAATTTAAATGGGCATTTCAGGATTCCAAATAAACCATATACAACATATGTATTTATTAAAGTGAGATTTTCCAAATTTTTATAAGCTGAAGTCCTTAAATTCATATTGATTCAGAAAATTGATAAAATGCTCAGTGGTTTAGAAAGGTGCGTTTCAAAACAGCTATAAAATTGATTCATTGATTTTATACTACTATCTGTGGTTTGTTGAAGCATGTAAAGATCGAGGTGTAGAACCCTGTTTCTTACGAGGGAAGAAGAAGACAAGCTCTAGGTAGACAGAAAAAGAAACACAGAGTGTGGGAGAGGGAAAAGTAAAGGGACAAAGAAGAAGAGTCGGAGGACAATAATCGTCCGGATATCCTCGCATTTCATGCTCATTCCAATATAGAAACACGCCGTAATCAAATGGCCATTGTTAAATTATCGTTTATATCTGTACACTGCCGATCAAAATTTCAGAATCATTTTCTATGTTGTATCCATATCAAATCTCGAACTAATATTTTTTACGACTTCAGAATCAATGTTGTAGATGATAGCCTTTCATTTTATTTTTATAGGTTTTTAACTGAAGAGTTTCCTAAAATGACACATTTCTAAATTCTTTTTTTCTGTAATTTCTATATTTTCCAAAATGCATAGTCGTTTCAAATTTGTAACCAGCGATGTACATAGTGTTTCCAAAATCGTTGTTTAATCGGAAACCAGACGAGCTTTTATGCAAAACTAAGCCAAACATATAGAATGAAATTTCATTATACAATGCTTCATTTTCGAGAAAATTGAATTTGAACATTCATTCAGTTGCATGTATTTAACTACTTATGATTTTTAAATTCTATTTTAATAAATGATTATATTTGAAAAGATAAAAAAAATAGTTTATCATAAAAGGATTCGAAATCACGCTTAAATGAAAAATAATATCATACAAGAGTCAAAAGTAGTGAAGGATTTGAACATGCAGTGGAATCCGCTTATTATGACCCCTTTGGGGGTTGCAATTTTTGATAAGAATAATCGGCTGATAACATTAAATGGAGGATAAAAGATGTTTATTATTGAACTTATTTTATTGCAAACAGCTATGACTAGACTGTGGACCTTTAAACGCCTATGGCAAAAAAATTACAAAAAAAAAACAGATTCCATATGATACATAAAAATAAACAAAATATTTAAAGCAAAGTACAAATTACAATATTTGTAAGGTCAAACGGATCTCTATTAAAGTTCACCCTCTCAGTTTTACTTAAAAAGATACGAATTTGCATAAACATTCCCAGTTTAATTATCACATTTGAACATGGTTAAATGGGTATACAATCTTAGTAAAAAACGTGTCATAAGTTTGTCCCTTTAGCTTCTCCTTCATTGTATTTGCGTAGCTTCTAATAATTGAGCCGTTATTTTTGAAAGTGGTATAAGTCCACTTTTAGAAAAAAATGAGTTAATGGTAATTTTAGTAAGATATAAATATCGTTTTTTTATTCCCTTAAATATCTCGATGTATGAAAAAATTGTATAAAAGATAAAAAGTATGCTACAGTGAAAAGTAAGTTTTAAAGAAAAGGTTCATTTAATACGAATTTGCTAAAAATTCTTATCGTTTGTCCCTAAGTCTAATTATCACACGTGATACTAATAACCGAAGTTTGATTATAATAGACGGATTATTTTAATTAAGTTTATATAGAGTGTTTTGGGACCGACTGATTATGATAACAATAGCCGACTGATAACATTATCCGTGATTATAATAATCGGATTTCACTGTACTATTATCAGCTTGAAGCCTATTAATACGCTTATAATTTACTCAATGCCATACTACCAAATCTTGGCATTATTTCCAAACAGAAATAAGAATAGTAGTAAGTTGATTATAATTAATTAAGTACACCCATATTTGACAAATATATCATTGGTTACACAAATGAAATTCTCCATAAGAGTGTAAAAATACGTTATTTTATTTACGCTAATAGAATTACAGGACATTACAGATGCAACAAAAAATAAAAAATATGTAAATATTAAGTGTATTAATAAGTAATCAATTATTTTTAAATCAGTTGATAAATTTAATGTATAGAAAAATAAGCTTCCATTCAAATAGGAACTTATAGCTTGCTTGAAAAATGTAGTAGATAACAGCAATAATATTTAAGAGCAAATAAGTTCTTAATTTTGTTAAAAATAAAAACTTAATTAAAGAAAATAAGTGGGATATTCATTGGCACACCTAGTACAACCACAACAGCAGGTTTTGTACACTTTTAAATACTTCTGATGATTGTACATAGACTTTCGTGACTGACAGTATTCAAATTCATTTGAGTCGGAAAGTATACCTATTTGTGTAGAAAAACTTCAATCATTATTGCAAAGCATAAGATTGTTTGGGTATCCTACCTATCAATTGTGTATTCTAAAAATGTTATGGCACGTACGGAATAAAATTAACATAGAATGCAGTGGATATAATTTAACCCTCTTAGTATCCGTATAACGCAAAAGCTTCTATAAAAGCTGCTATATCGGCTCACGGGCATTAAAAGGGATAAATCTGACAATAAACCTTTCTCAAATTTTATAGATACGGTTAATGTATGGTAATTATAGGTATTTTGTTTTAATTTGGTAGCGTTGTAATTTTTAATTAACTTTCATGTATTTAAATGGTATTATCAGTGTTTTATGGACTTGTAATTGGATGTTAATATGGTGAAACTTAAACGTGTAATGGGACACGCGATGTTATGGTTGTATATCTTTCGGCTCAAATGTCCATCTCATTATCATTGACATTGATTACATTGTTACTCGATTTATAGATCTTTTTAGTCAAACTATACGCGCACTGTCCATGAAAATAATATTAAACAATCTTCTATATGATAATGTTTGCCAAAGCTCTATAACTAACATACATATTATTCTGAACATAAAATTAGATTACACTTTATACACAATTAGTACTATTCCAATGCATTTAACACCTGTATGTAATATTTTGTGTAGTTTAAATGATTTATTATTATAAATATAGTGAACAATTTTAATTTTTGTACTATGCATAGATTTGTTAGTATTACTTTATACCTAATACAATTTTTCACAAAATAATTCATACTTATTTATTGTTGATACATTGACTTATACTTAAATTTAAAAAATACATTAAATTCTTTTAAAAAATGATTAAGAAATATGACTAGCAACACTTATTTATCAATTATCAAAAGATTAAACAATAGGTTATTCTGTACATTTTTATTACATAAGAAAGTTGTAAATCTGTTAAGATCCTTTATCAAAGAATTTAAATAAACTCGTTCTCTATACAAATTTTCTAGTTGTATAATTTTAAAATAAATTCTAGTCAACATTTTAAATCTTGTGAATTACGTTGTGTACATCACAAGATTTGATGTGAATGATATAAAAAGTTGAATGAACTGATATAAAAAGCATTTCCAATACCAAAAGGTCGTTTTACATAATTGAATTTTAAAAAGATTTTTCTAATGAAATTAGAAATAATTAAATAGATTTTTACTACTAGTATTTTCATTTTAAATAAATAAATTACACTTACATCCAAGAAAGCCACTTTGTAGACCGTTTTGAAATTTTAGTTGAATAGATTTTAATTAACGCTATTTTAGTACGCTTCGATCTCACTCACAGTTTTCTAACAGCATTAATTAGCAACCTGCTTGTGTATCAATTAATATTTGCATTAAACAGAATTGGTTAAACCAAACCTTATAATGCAATTTCAAATTCCGTTTGAAAAACTCCAATATGCAAGCGTTACGCAATATGTAAAATGATTAAAAGGGTAGTCTTATTGAGAAATAATAAAAAACAGACGTTTCTTAAGAATTTTGTTTTATAGAAAAGGCACAACGTTAATCAATTTAAAATTTTGATACAACTTTTTATAATATGTTTACTATATTTTAGTATTTCTTTGTTTCGAAAATATGGTCATACTCGACTCGCAAGAGACGTCAAAATGTTGACAGCGAAGAAATTTTTAGCCAATAACTGAATTAATAGTATCTCACCTTTGTTCAACCTGACATAATAGTTTCGAGTACAGTGTTATTTAATAAGAATCGGGTAAGATCCACTATGAGAATAGCCATTTTCAAATTAGCGGCGATTAAAAGATGTGTTGCTGAAAATTCCAGAGAAAATGTAGATAACCTTTATTAATTAAGAAAAAAGTATTTTATATTTTCAGTTTATCCTACTATCAGGCTTGAAGATAGTTAGTAATACTTTAAGTTAGCTATTTTCAACTAGTGTGTCACGAGCGGCTTTCAGATGCGCCGCGAGTTTGCGAATTTTGAACAAAAAAAGTACAAAATCATTATTTTTTTGCTAATTAGTCAAAGATGTATTCTTTTCTTGTCAGAGATTGACGAGGAAATATAGTCGGTATGTATATTTTTTTATGTGCCGTATAAAAGTGATTAATAGGCACCGGATTTTTATGTATTGTATTTATGGGAAATTTAAAGGCGCGAAAAGTACAGAATGTATATAATCTACGAAACTATACAAAATATCTTCAGTATAGTTGTAAATATGGTATTTAGAAGTTGAAACAACCTCCAATTTAGCTCCATCTTCTTTAAACTTATGTGTGAAAATATAAATTTCCATAAAATCCGCAGTCTAGTGACTAGTTCATGTGTGCCGCGAAATAAAAAAAGATTGGAAATCGCTACTCTAACAGTAAGTCAATGTCACAATTAAATGAGAAAATATCACTTCGGATAAAGTTCCAAGAAGCCCATATTGTTGATTAAAATGAAATTGGCGGAGGGGGAGTAAACCTTAAATACCAAATTTCAATGACGAATCTTTGGTAGTTTCAAAGATATTAATTAGAACAATACATTGAATTGAGATCGGCGATTTTAATTGGCGATATGGGCTCCTTGGAACTGTAACCATCACTTCTGCTAACTTACAAAATATTGTTTCGAAAAAATTGCGTTTAAAGGTTAACGTCGATCGCACCGGTCCATTGAACGGCTATATGTATCGTTGGTATGTATTTGATTTCCAATATATTTACGTAGTAGGAATATCTTTGCAATTCCAAAGTTTGAAAAAATGTTGGATTTTTTTTTATAACCTGACGAATAGGAATATTCTTTTAAGTGAAACGTGAAATGAAAACGTGAATAAGGAGTATTCGAATTTCGGAGGTATCGAGAACGTCAGCTGTATACCGCGTTCAACCACGCGTATACGTATTTTCCGGTTCTGTCTTTCTCTTTTCTTCGTTCAGTCATCTTCGAGCGTTAGTTTCGTCAATGGAACAGACGTCCAGCGTCGGGTTGAAAGTTCTGGGTTTCGGATTTCCGTGTAATACGAGCTTCACTCGGCACGTGGAGTAGCCAAGCTTCGCAACGAATGATACATTCATTGTGCTGTAATAATTAGAGCAATCAATAGCATTGCTCTTTATATCCTCATTTGACGATTAACGGTATCATAACATAATATGAAATTTCAATTATTTTTCATTCTCGCTTTATTCAGTTTTTAAAGATCTTCATTTTTATATTGTTAAATATTTTTTAATGGATTATACAAAGAAAAATGTAATTGAGTGTTGCAAAGGCTTTGAATATTGCAAAATTGGTTAATTTGATTGCTATGAGAAACAGCTATAAATTTTTACGGATTATACAAATACGAATAGGGTAAATGTACCACGTACTGCCACTTAAAGGTTATCGTGTAACTTAACTATTTTAGAACGTATTTAACATAAAGATCATTCCAGTTTGGAGCATAATATTGTTCAACCGCTCCTTTATTTATGAACATTTTTTTATATGCTGAATATAATAAATCAATTACTACGTAATTGAAAATGTACAACAAAGTCCAATGAAATAATTTCTACATATATTAGCACGTTTGTGTAACAGATATAAGATGTATAGTAAACGTATCGCTTTTACTGAATTATGGCACGACCCATACTTTATAATAACATTGGTGACGTTTTAATGTTCAACAGCACATTTACCACCTAATATTTCGTTTGAAATATTAAGCATAAACGAATATACAATGTCTATGTGTTTTTATGTAAACCGAAGTCCAAATTTGGTATGAACATTTGTTTATTTATAATTCTTTATACATTACTTTGCTATTAAATAAACGAATGAAAGTGGTAGTTATAGGAACAGTGACAGTACGTGGGCCATTTACCTTATAGTACCCTCCATCAATTGTTTTTTATTCTTTTGTGGAGTGTATCTCTATTTTATTAATAACTATATAATTTTAATAATATACTGTTAAGTGTATAATTTCATTGATTTATTAATGGTGTAAAAACAGAAAAATAATTACGTAACAAAAAGGAGGTACATAGCTACACTATCGTAGGAAATTTATTGACACAGATATTCTTATAATATAAGTCTACTAAATAAGTCAAATTATAAAGTTTACGTATGTTTTCAAATGGTGTATCAAGTATTTCGTCGTTTTACTATAATCGTATTTTATTAGTCATCGGACACTGATACTAGTCAATTTGATCTGATAGGTTTAGGATTATATGAAGGATATGTTTTCTATATGAAAACATATTTTGTACTATCACGTCGTGGTAAAAAATATTTTTTATTTTGTATCGTTCTCAACAGTTTGAATGGGATAGTTATTTGAACAGTATACTTGGGTTAAAAAGTTAAAAATATAATTTTTAGATAGAGTGGGTGTACGTACATGTTACAACATATAATATGAAACATGGTAAAATCTCGACTCTCCACGGCAATTATGTAAATAAATTCTTCAGGGATACTAGGCAGTCATACTAATTTTTGAATTTCAGTTGAAAAACCGCTTTTGAAAGGAACATATTTCTGTTGTTGAGAGCGTTCAAAACTTTTTAAAAAGCAATCCAACCGTTAATAGTTGAATCATTTAGTAAAAATAAGTTCAAATATTTTGCTTTGGCATAATTTACCATTAAATATGTTTGTTTTTGATTGTTTAAAAGTAATTTATTGTTAAATTGATTTTCTTATACATGGAAATGCGATATTAAACACGTCAAATGCGTTCAATATGATGTTTTTGACGATGAACGGAATGCTTCTTTTGCCATGGTGGCTATAAAAGTTATAGTGATAGGGGAAGTATATAAGTATGTAACTACTATGTAATCGTTGCTTTGTATATGTCCAGGTGCGTCATTCACATTCCCAACGCGGAGGAGGGGGAGAAAATTAAAATAAATTCTAGGAAACAGAAAATATTTGCATATTTTTCTCTGTTACTTGAACACATATTCCTTTGCCCCAGTAAAAGTAAAATTTTCTTAGTTTTCTTTACAAAATCCCCAGGTGTTCCATATCAAACGCTATTTTTTCGTATTGACAATTTTTACATTATTTACTTTTTGTACCATAATTTCGAAAATAAGAGCTCTTACATATTTACAATATATATTTACGTATGAACACTTATTAATTTTGTTTTGTTTTGATGTTAGTTTCATCGAAAAAAGATCACTTCCCTATTTTTGGCGAATTTTTAAAATCGGGTGTTTCATGTTACACAGTTACGTTAAACGTTGATAATTGAAACTCGATGGTTTTTATTAGCTGTAATTTTATCATTACGTTATTTATCTACGACGAGTTTAACGTACTTGGTAAGGACAAAGTGTGGGTAGAATAATAGTGCTTCCTTTCTTAGACGATTAGACAATATGATATATTTATTATTAGAGACTAAATTTAATGATATAACACATATATTAGGACTATCTCTATCTCGCTCTTTAGTTCTCTCGTTCTCACTCTGGACTCGCTCTCTCACTCAGTGTACTCTCTCTACTGGTTCGGTAACTACTGACTCTTTTTCAAACATTCCTCATAATAACGTACACAATAGATCGGACTCTCACTCATCTCATTTTCACCATAGACTATACAGATCTGGACAAAACATTCATACTCATTTAACATCATTCATACATCTATATATAAAACCAACACTCACACAAAGGAATGTCGATCGATATTCGTTGGTCGAGAGAAATTGTAAATGCAGCTGATGCACCCTCACAATACTGTATATGGTGATGTCCATACTCAACGAATTCATCTCATGTTTATATCCATCGTGCTTTTTTCGATCATGCAGTTTTTGTACGAGGACAAACACCTTCTATAACCATATTAATGATGATAAGATATTAATATTAAAAGTGGATAATATGACTTATAGTAATAAGAATTATTGTCGATTATATTTGTTACGTAGCGACAACATACAAAATTTATCAATTTTTTTAAATACTGCATGAAGCATTAGGTTTCCCGGGAATAAATTGCAATTTTTACGGTTTCTTCGCTTCCTAAAGGGTGTAGCCGGATAAGATAGTCAAAAGTGCCCCTAAACCAAATTAAATTTCTGATACATCAACTACTGGAATACATGTCTGTGAATTTTTTCAGAATTTTTTATTTCAAAATCGAATTTTGAAAAATGGAAAAAGTTTTGAAATGTTGATTTCCTATAGAAGTCCTAAAATGACTACGTTTATATTTTTACAGTTTTAGCACCTCCTTATTGTAGTTAACATAGAATTTTTTCAGATTTTTCCTAGAGCGGGCACGCAGTCAAAAAAATAAAAATACGATAATTTTTAATATTACAGGCAGTGTGTCTTTTGACTGGGCAGATATTATTGTAGTTTTACCAGTCATTTATGATTGTTAATTTAAAATTTTTTTAGATTTTTTGATAAGGTACTTCGTATCGAAAAAAATTGAGATGCGGTCATTTTTAATATTACTGGCAGTGTCAGTCTTTTGACTGGGCTGATATTATTGTAGTTTTACCAGTCCTTTATAATTGTTAATGTAACATTTTTTTAGATTTTTTGGAAAGGTACTCCGTATTGAAAAAAATTGAATATCGGTATTTTTGACTTTGTCCATACCCGTATAAGTACCACGTTCGTATCTGCAAGTGCAGTCGCGACGCATCAACAAAAAGACTTATAAGTGTTATATTGAGTACACACCTAATGCAATATGCTATGCCGGAATCAAACGATATTCCTGCGAATGTGCAAATGGCAACCGCAGAATTGGATGTTGCTCTCATATAGCTGCAATAATATATTACTTATCGCATGCTCAATATCTCACGCAAATTGTAAGGCCGGCAGAAATCCTGTTTCAGATTTTTACTAGTGAGGAAGTACACCCTGTTATAAACGAAGACAGCGTCGAAGACTGGAACAGTATTCAGGTAGTCATTTTTCTCTAGAAAGTAATGTACATGCATATTATTTACAATTTGATATAATATTCATCTAGGAAATTAATTGTATGAGCCATATGGACGTGGAATTTATACGTGCATCGAAAAAGTAAAAATTACCGCATCTCAATTTTTCTTAAATACAAAGTACCTTTCCAAAAAGTCTAAAAAAATGTTAAATTAACAATCATAAAGGACTGGTAAAACTACAATAATATCAGCCCAGTCAAAAGACTGACACTGCCTGTAATATTAAAAATTATCGTTTTTTTATTTCTTTGACTGCGTGCCCCCTCTAGGAAACATCTGAAAAAATTCTATGTTAACTACAATAAAGAGGTGCTAAAACTGTAAAAATATAAACGTAGTCATTTTAGGACTTCTACAGGAAATCAACATTTCAAAATTCGGTTTTGAAATAAAAAATTCTGAAAAAATTCACAGATATGTATTCCAGTAGTTAGAATATTTTCAAATTTTTTCAGAATTTTTGATGAAAGAGTACAACAGAAATCAAGCAAAAACTGTAATCACAACACACCCCATAACTACCCCAATGGTGGGGATAAGGAGTTGAAACTTTGCACAGAGGGGTTTTTCCATGTCCTCTACCTATTGATGTATCAGAAATTTAATTTGGTTTGGGGGCACTTTTGACCATCTTATCCGGCTACACCCTTTCTCTTAAGTAAAAATAGTGACTACTGTTTTACTTACACATGACTTATGTGCAAGTTTTCGAACTGTTGTATCCGAACCATCTTCAACAAATCTTTTGATTTTATCATTATTAATGGCAGAAGATCGTCTTCGAACTTCTTTTTCTTTTTCCGTTATCATTATAAAATTACAGAAACCAACATTGCACTCTATTTTCAGTGATTGAATCTTTATCAAATTCATAATTGATATTTCGAGCAGTTTCATTCTATTTTGAATACATAAAAAAAATGTATTAATTCGTTTCTTTGCCACTGTGTGTAATTTTATATAGTAAATCAATAACAAATGAGCTGCAGAAAGAAAAACTATTAATAATACGAATAATAATACATCTTCTACGCTTTAAAATGGCATGCTCCATCATAAATATGAGTTAAATGTTTGCAGTACACAAAGCTTTAAATGTGGGACTATAGGAAATTGCATTTTTTTCAGACAATCTAAAATTTACGTTTGAAAACAATAATTTACGATGAATCTAAAATTGTCAAATTCTACGTGCCAACATAATGGAAAACTCATCGTGGAAGATAAACAGTCTATTTTTTATCAATTTTTATACTAATGATGACATTTGTTGATTTCAGCATTTCTGTTTAAAAGACTGTTAACTTGAACACAGAATGTACTGAATAAGTATTATACATGTACGTATAAGTATATATAATCTCTGAAATACATAATCGTATCTCTTAAGTGTCGGCATTCGTAGGAGACAAGAAACCTCGTTGTGTGGAAAGTAGCGTAAACTGGACCCTCATGGTTTTTCCCATTGACCCATCGGTTATAATGAATGTATAGTTCAATGTGAATGTTTCTTCGAGAGTAAATACAATCTCTTTTAAGAAATAGAATTTCTGATATCTTTGCTTAAGTTACTTTGTTTCAAGTACTTTATACAAAAATATTAACTTATTATCGAGTATGTACGACATTATTGTGAATAATTAACATTTGTTTCAATTTTAATAAAAGTAGTTTTATATCTGCGGTTAATTATGGAATTGCATCCTCGAATATTATGAACATAATATACAATAATTGAAAAAATCGATCCACGAGATTTGAATGGAAGTAATTAATAGACTACAGATATTTACGCATTTATGGAAAATCAAACATGCAAAGAAGTACAGAAGATATAAAATGTGCAAAAATGTACAAAATATCCGCAATAAATAATGCGTTATAATAATTAAGGGGTTAAATAAATTATTATAGTTAGGTTTTGCTTTTTTAGTTGCGCTTACAGAAATAAAAATTTGAATAAATACATCCAGTCATAAAAATAATATTTAATTATAACATAAATTCTTATCTTGTTTTAAAAAAAGTAACTAACTTAAAAAAAAATATATCTATTTCATATGCAAAATGTGTTTACATTTCATGTAAAAAATTTCTTTGACCTGTTATAACAAAATTTTATGTCAGATTCGTTTTCTCAGGAAGAAAATCCTGTTGTGCTTTTCCTCCCTTATCGGGGATTTATTGCTAACCCAGGATTATCTCGACCAGACAGATCCCAGAATGTTTTTATAATACATTTCTTCCCTTGGTCCATGAGATCTTGTTGATCTAACTTCTATTAACTCTAAATAATAATTTTATAGCAAATTTGAAAATTGAATTACGATATGGCCACTATTCAATAACGTATTAACGAATAACTTTATTTTTAGCAAGAATTTGATTTGTTATTAGTATTTCGTTATAAGTAGATATTTGTACGTATTTTATTTTTTCTAAACCCTATAAGTGCATGAAAGTATTAATTATTAAACAAAATAGATATGTAGTAGGGCATGAATAACTAAACTAATTTAGAAAGTTATATTTGTTTGTCTTTTTTAATAAAATTAGTCTTCATAAATTAATTCGAGAATTATGGATGACGTTTATGATAGATGCTACGTAAATAATTGAAACCTATTTCCGTATTTCAGTATATTTCGTATTGCATTTAGGATATTTGGCTTTCGGCATTTTAAAAACGATTACTTTTAAACAATGAAAATGTTTTAAAATATTTGTAATAACGGTTAAAACTAAAGACATTTTCTAACGCTTTGTTTTTTCAAGTTAGAAGTCTATCGTATTCTTTATCCTTTCATTCCAGACTGTAGATAATTTTACATTATGTTTTATATTTAGAGTAAAAGTTATAAAATAAGTAACTACTATATATAATATGTAATATATAATATGTGCATGAAAATATTAAAATGTTAAATTATTCAAATGTTATACAAAGTTATGCACACAAATTATATACTGTTGTGGTAAGAGACACTACAAACAAAATTTTTAATTTTACAAAATAGGAGAATATATAAAATATTTGTTATGTATTTATTATATTTTATATTTTCAAGGATGAGAAACAAAGTTTTATTTGACAATTTTAAGTTTAGGCTCTCCATAATTACTATCTTTGGTTATCTATTCATCTCATGACGTTCACACATTTTTCAATAAAAAGATACAATGTAATAGACGTATAAGTAAGTTTTCTATTTTTACAGAATGTAGAGAGTTTTTTAAGATATTACTAATAGTACAGTCATCACTATTCTAGAAATTAATAAATATCATTGTATTATAGTATCAGATATTATTATGTTATCAATGATCTAAATTTCATTTAAAAAATTTACACTTAATGAGATCTATTAAAGGTAAAAAGGAATTATTTCTTTAATTTTGTATTCTTTGGTACGTTTCCACTTCCTCTTTTCAGGAGAACATCAACGTCTTTATAGCTTGTTGCTTCGCGTAATTCGCGCTGTAAGACTAATTATAAAGTAAAGCTATTCAATCGTAAAACGAGAATTGCAGGTGTGTAAGAATTTCTACAAATATTTACCTGTAACCTGTACTGTATACAAGAAATGTGGCACAATAAAGTATTATTCTGCGTTTTATTTCGTTATAGTTCTTGATATACAGGATGTTCCATCTAACTTGATCACCTCAAATATCTCGTTTCCTTTGATAACACCCCAAAATGTTTTGAATAAATGTTAAATGTTTTCGAGAGGGACATAATTTAGTGTGATTGTAAATTTACCGACTTTTTCATTACCGATAAGGCGGTAAAAGTTTCAATCATAACCGGTTTATCGGTATTTTACTGGCATTTTTTAAGGTATTGAAAAGATAAGAATATAGATTGCAAATAAATTTTTTTAATAAGATTGCAGTGTTACGAAGTTACAAATCACACGGTTTCAATTCGAAGGAAAAGAAAAGATAAATGATCTTTCTTGTCTTTGTAGTTGACAACTTCAACTTTACCTAAGGGGTTACATACACCTAAATGGGTAAAAAAAATCGTTTTCACAAATATGCTTATTTGATTATATGACATTTAAGCTATATATACAGTTCAAATTTTATTTAAAAATTCGTAAAATTGCCAAAGTTAGAGCCTATCATAGACAGGTACCTCATCGGACACTTTGCGCTTTAATCGATTTAAACGCAATTTTCTCATATCATGTTTTCCAAAACGGTGTCCAAAATATCTCGAGAACACATGAACCTATCTCGTCAAAATTTTGCACAGTGTTTCCTTATATAATTATCTAGTAGTTGTCGTAGGATTTCCTTTTAAAGTGTAGTTTTTTTTTATAAACAAAAAGCACGATTTTTGCAGTAAAAAATCATACGTCCACGTTGAAATGGTCGCCATTTCATGAAAAATCAATATATATAGAAAAATCGGCTATGACAAAAACTTCCATTTTTTATATACTTTAAGAAAAGTTGTTCATTTCTTGTTTCAGATAAAAACTGTATGAGATATAGGCACCGTAAAGGCATTTACCACAAAACAGCCTCTACAAGACAACTTGTACCAGCTGCATTATTGAAGATTTTCAAATGAAATTTACTGGAAATATACGCTAAACTGTATACTATAAGATGCAGTTGGAGTTTTTCCAATCAAACATTTTTTTCAGAAAAAGAAAATTGTTAAAAATGTACCCAACTTTTCCTACCGCTAGGTGTATGTAACCCCTTAATTACATGCATTGTATATGGTATACTAAATTACTTGTAAATTACCGTGCCAGTAGAACTTTAATTGTATTTTTTTCACTTATGTGGGGAACATGTAAAACGTATGCGCTATATACGCATTCTATTATTATATTTACTTTATTTAATTATCGGTAACAAAGAGGCAAATTACTGGTAAAATTTTTAGGCTACTTTTCGAAATTTACCGGTATTATAATCACTAATTTCTTGTAAAGAGGTGTTGAGTCACTTATACCGTAAAACCATTCGAAGGTGTTTTAATTTTAAGATTGTAAAGTAATACTAGTGTATTTACCTACTACAATTTACACATATATACTTTTAAATGCAACATGGTACATATTTGCTTGTATAAAATGGTAGAGAGTAATGAGACGTATTCAGTCATTTCATTTGATGTGTAATTTTACTTGAAAAATTCGTGAGATAAAGTAACCAAATTTTCCTGAACTGTAATGTGGAATACATTGTAAATGATAATTTTTATCAATGTCAGACGCAAAATGGAATGATATATGAAACTGTTTAGTTGAGTGCAACTCATTAGTTTCCCTTATTTTGTATAAGAAAGTATCACGTTGCATTAAAAAAGACATAAATATTAGTAGATATACCAATACTACTTTACAATTTTTCAAATAAAATATCTCCTAGACTAATAATTCTTTGACATAAACGGCTTAATAATTTTTTGCATATAAAATTGCGAGCTAAATTGTTTAATATTTTAAAAAGATGCAATCTCATTTAAAAAATATAATTTTAGTTTTTAAATGTTCTCTAATTGTTGTATGAAAAAAATTAATTACACCAAATTGTGCCCCCCTTCAAACCATTCAATGTGAAACGTTTTTCGATATTATAAAAAATAATGGAGATATTTAAGATATTTGAGTTAAGTGATACACCTCGTAAGTATCAGTTTTGTTAAAATAAAATATCAATGACTTACGGTATAGATGTTGTATGTCTACTTTTTGATAGATTTACTTTTGTTCATTTTTTCATTCTATAAATAATTTTGTTTATTTCTTTATGCTATATGAGTATTACATTTCTATCCCATGTAGAAGTTTATTATAACAAATATTTTTGTTTATTGTATACCTCTAAATCCATTATTCTGTTAAAACATTATCAAATGTTGTCCATGTTAAAGAACATACATAAATTATTCAACATAAATTAAATTCTTGGGATGAGAGTTTCTAGTACTTTAATGATGCTTAATCTTTAAAATTTTTACTGAAATATTTTTAGAACAATTTTAACATTAAATAAAGGATATTGTAGAAAACTTGCAACAATTATCATGAAGAACAAAGATCTTCTATACCTTTTGAATGACAGAATTATTCCTGAAGGTCATAAAAACTTCACTAACAAATTACCATTTGCAAAATTAAAACCCGATGTATGTACATAGTTCTTGTAACAATGAACAGTAGCGAAAATGAAAATCAATAATTCAAATTAATGATTTATTATTAAAGGCCCTCTAATTTGCAAATGAAACTCCATTTCCTACAAAAGTATGATAATATGTTACAAGTTATTAAGTTTATTATTATAACATTACCCTTTATTATTGTTTTTATGAAACTCACAATATTTTTAGATAAATGATTTCTATTTGTTTATTTATATTATTTCTTACATAAATGTAATATCAGTTAAATTAAGAATATTTCCATTGATTATTCGTTTTATTACTTTATGTACAGCATTATTCAATAGAAGAGACCAGGGCTGGTTATCGTAAGCCTGATTATTCCTTAGCTAACACGTTTTTACCTTCTAGGTGTTTCTTCTTATTTTCATATCGCTAAGTAATTTGTTATCATTTCACATTTATATATTAATTTTAACCACAGCTAGTTTCCTCCTTTTAGATGTATTTTATGATGCAACGTGAAAACTGGTTAATGTCTTCGAATATTAAAATTTAGACTGATACATGCAATGTATTGTATTGTACATGCAATGATCTTGTTCAAATTGACAACTAGAGGTTGATTGTCTCAAAGGCGTCACATATGAAAACCAAGTGTTATTTTTTGCAAAATAGTTCAATTTTCGTTCCTTCCAAAAAAGGCAGGAAAAAATATCTCTTCAGGTATAATATTTAAAACGGTTAGAATAAGAACGAAGAAAATGTGTACATATATTTGCGAAACTTACAGTGAAAGTGTATAGTTGCAGAAAATTAACTTAACGCATTTATTACAGTTTTATAACGTTTACATAGACTTGCCGGCGTGGATAACTAAAAAACCTTCATTGTCCCTTATTTCTCCATTTTAAATGTAATATGAAGCAACTCAGACCTCGGGGTTGGTAAAATATAGACTTTCTCGTAAAAGTTGATTATAAATCTCATTTATTGCAAATTTATTTTTTATTTATTCTTCCAAATATTCCAGATATTAAATAAAATTTATAATTATTCTGGTAATAACTAAATAACGGTTAGGTGATTATTTTTCTATTTTATTGCTTGAAATATTACAGCTGTAAGACCTTAATATTTCTGCATATGCCTCTAAATATCCTGGTATAAATCGACGCCGCCACTTGAAGCATTGATTTATGACCACACTATATTTCTCCAGTGGTTGCAGCTACCAGAAGTGTTTGTATTATAATATTCACTTGAGATGTTTAAGTAAACGCATATTTTGCATATATTTCTTTAAGTACTATACATACCCATGTAGAAATACATCGAGTATTTAATATACATATGTACGTTTATCATATTTATTTCGTAAAGTCTGGTATTATTTACTGACCTTTCAACTCAAATAATCGAACTTTTTACTATAATCATAATCTTTAAATAATAAAGGCTTTGTTATGACATATTTTGAATATACTTGATACACATTTACTATATTTCTTGCATACGTTTATACATATCATATTTTCAGATTTCTTATATTTCACTTGTATATTTTGTAATATTTTAAGTGTATAAACATCCTCGGTATATTTCGAACGATAAGAATGTATCTGTTAGAGACAAAACATGAAATTTAAACAAATCGTGTTTTGACCAGTCAAAATCTGAATTTTATAGTTCTTTTAGACAATAACCGAATCACTTCAATATTTTTTTAATTTTTCGTTATGTTTAATATACAGGATTTTCTACCACTTTCACAAACCAAGATAAGACCAAAATAAAATATAATTAAATTGCGTTTAGAGTTGCGCTTTTTAATTATGTACAGTTAAAGAGTCAGTTTATTTTGCTCCGGTTGCGCAGAAATTTCCCCGTATCAGCTGATATAGGGTTGGTCAGGAGACAAGAAGAGTGTTACCAGCAAAAAACAACAGTTTTTACAGACGGTTTTACATCACTTTAACGGAGTTGAGGAATAGCTGTGTCTCTGTTTTTGACGGTAACAGTCTTCTCGCCTCCTAAACTGTCCTACATCGGTTGATCTATGGCAATTTCCACGTTTCGGAAATAAAAAACGAAGCTCAACCGCAATGTTCTTATTTTTGATTTTTGTCTTACTTTGGTGTACAGAATCACCACGTAAAATTTCTCTCAAGATCACCTGAATACAAAAATATTTAGTTCCTTTAGATATGCATTAATCTTTACTTAAAATACTACATATATTAGTAAAGAAAAAAATAAAAGGTGAAGTGATGTATTATTTCATATTATATTTTATTACATTATATTTATACTATATCTTATTATTATATCTGTCGGTGTATTTTGTATGCCGTCCGTAATATATCGATGTAGATTTGCTCTGAAATTTAAGTGTTAATTGCATTTTGAACATTATTTAAAATTAAAAATTGAATACATATATTCAATGCATGAAAGTATGTACGTTTATACTCAACTTTTACTGTTTTTATGCGTTGAATGCATAATTCATTGGTTTGCAAGATTGGTCTTCAACCCTCATCCGTCTCACATTTTCCCAAGTTAATATGTCCCTCATGTGCCAAATTGACGCAATGATAAAACGCAATGAGATGAAAAGGCAAATAAGTGATTCGGCTAATTATCTTATTTAAAATATAGAAATAAATATTTACACTGTAGCTTGCTCGCATTTTTCACATAAAATGTAGTGATGTATCGGGCATACTATTTTAAAAGTGACAGGATAATACATATAATCTCTCACGTGAAAAATGTGTCAAACTGACACAAGGGACGGATGAGGGTTACTGTTGAACGTGGACTAGTGCCCACCGTACTGTATAAATTTTTCTAGAAGAATAAGCGATATTAATACGTTATAGTTATCAGGAGAGTAAACTGCTGATTCATGTGAACGTGTTTCTTTTATATTACAACATTAAGCTTAAATAATAATTGCCGCTTTCATAAAAAATGTTGCTGCAGTAGGATTATTAGTAAGCGGTGACTTTATCTAAGTAAACTGGTACATTTTACTCATCTAAATACAGGGTTAAAAGATTATAACGAGATTTCCGTATCTATTAAATTACTTTCATAATAATTTTCATGTGTAATATGATTCGTTTTACAAAGGACGTACATAATTTGCAACGCATAAATCAGAGTAAAGGTTCCTAAATTAATGCAGTTTGTGGTGCTGTAGAGAGGGGATATGATAGGAAAAAGGAAGGGTGTTGCGTTTCGTCCTGGGCCTGCTAGTGGACTCATCAGTAAGGCTACCTAGCAGGCCCTGCCTTAGACGTTTTTTTTTTTTTTATATTACGTTTATTCAAGAATTGCCAACAATCATATATTTGTACAGGTTATATAAAAACGTAGGAAAAATATAACGGTTCTTTACATAGTTTCGCAGTCTTATGGCTAAATTAGCGCTTAAAAACTAATTGATTGAGTTTCACTTTGTTCTTTGAGATGGCTTTTTGGTTTGTTTCCTTTTGGATGCTTACTCTTCGAATTTTTTGGAGCGCCTAGGGGGTTTACGTAAGGCATTTTGGTAGGCGTTACTTGGTAAAGGACTTAACCTACTTATCGACTAATTGTACTATTACTACCTTATGCTATCTTATGTTAAGCTATTCTAGTCTTAATGCTATGGGTATATTCACATATGTTACATATTTACATTGTTTATGGATATATTTAAAGTTACAATGAATTTCTTTTTTGGATTACTTAGTTGACGTTACGTTTTGTAGCCACCAGTATTTTACGTTTGAATTTGGGATTTCATTTTTGTCTTTATTGGAGATTTGAGGACAGTATTTGAGTGTAAATGAGGGGACATTGGTGGGACTCTTAGGGTTGTACTGAATGGCTTTGGTGTTGTTGCTTCTTTGGATGTGGTACAGAATTGGGGTATTGTTGATGTCTGTTATGAAGCCGTTTTGGTCTAAGTAAGGGAATAGTTCGGGGGGTATGAATCCTGAGTTGAGTGTTTTTTTATGTATTGTGTGTTGGATAGTATTTTATTTGTAAGTTCTACGAGAAGGGGGGATTTGTGTGTTTTGGCGAAGTAATTTCTGCAAATTTCGATTATTGAGTTGTCGATGCGGTGTATGTTTGCTTTGTTAAGTAGTGTTATGTTTTTGTAGTTTTTTTTGTAGTTTGATTCTGTCGTTTTCCTCATATTGAGGCTGGTTCTTAGGCAGTGTCTTTCGAATAGTCTTAACTCTTCCATTTTATAATTTGGGATGTTGTACCAAATGGGACATGCGTAGGTTATTATGGGGCGTATTATGGCGGTGTAACAGAGAATTTTGACATTTTTGTTTAGGTATCTGGATAGGAATAGTCTTGAAAGGGCTTTGAATGCGATTTTAGCTTTGGATAACTGGGTGTTAAGGTGGTGGAAGAATTTAAGTTGGGTGTCGAGGGTAACACCAAGGTATTTTACTGTATTTTTTATGGGGTATTAGTGTTGAGGATGAGGCCGTTTCTTTTAATTGGAACTGTTTCCAGTTCTTTTTGGTGATGCTACTTGAATATTTTAGGTTGGGGCGGAATAGTATAGATTCGCACTTGTTCGTATTTATTTTTAGTTTCCAGTTTTTGTAGTACGTGTTTATTTTTTCAAAAAGAGATTGAAGAGATTTTTGAATTTCAGTGGAGTCTTTTCCCGTGCGGTAAATGATTAGATCGTCGGCGAAGGCTATTGCTTTTTGGTTGTCCTGGTTGAGGGTGAATAGTTTTAGTAGGGCTGCCGTGTATATATTAAAAAGTATTGGGGATGTAACGGTGCCTTGTTGTAGGCCGTTTTTGACTGAGAATGTTTTATTGGATTGGTTTTTTCCCTCTTGGATGATGAATTTTTTTCCTTGTATCATGCTCCAAATGATTTTAATGAGGTGTGGCGGGTATTTATATTGTTCGAGTTTAAATAGGAGCCCTTCGTGCCATACCGTGTCGAAGGCTTTCTCGAGATCTATTAGGCAGGCTCCTGTGCATCGGTTGTCATTAAGGGCTTCGTTAATATCTGAGGTGAGCTTATTGATTGCATGGATCGGGGAAGTTTTGTTTCGGAATCCGAATTGGAACTGGGGTAATATGTTATTTTCTTCTGTGTGAGCGGAGATTAATCTGTGGAGGATTTTCTCGAATATTTTGCTTATATTTGGAAGTAGTGATATCGGTCTGTAGTTGGCTGGGTTTTTGTCGTCTTATCCTTTTTTTTAAGGCTATTATTTTGGATGTTTTCCAGTTTACTGGGAAGTAACCGTTATTTAATGCATTATTGAAGATTATGGTGTAAAGATATATGAATTTGCCCGGGAGTTTTTTGAGAACTGCGTTTGGTATTCTATCGAAGCTGTCTGATTTTTTGTTATTTAGATGTTTTAGGATATTTTTGAATTCGGTTTGGGAGGTGAAGAAATTTTTTGGGGTGTGCTAGAGAGGGGCTGAATGCTGGTGATTCGTTTGAGAAGAATGTTAGGGATTTATGGGAGGCAATTTCTTCCTCGAATTTTTTTTTTAAAGCTGAAGTTTTGGATTCTATAAGTGCAGTTAGTTGAGGGTTTCCCATGTGAGCGTTTTGGTTGTGTGCTTGTTCAAAATGAGCTCCTAGGAGGTTCAGTTTTATGGCTGGGTCTGTTACTGTTATGATGTTACTGCTTTGTGCAAATTTTGTGCTGTCTATTTCCGCTGCTTGTAAGAGTTGGTGATTGTTTTTACTAATGGAAAGGGCTTCTATGTGCGAGAAGGAACTTTTGGTTTTAAAAATGTTATTTAATTGTAGGAAGGGGTTGGATGGTCCTTTACTGGTGATTTGAGTTATCTTATTTCTCCAGTGGGTGTTTATAGATTTTTTAAATTCTGCGCTTATTTTCTCTTTTAATTCTTCGATCATTTTTGAAAGCGAATTTATTAGAGTGCTCGATGTGTGGTTGTTGATTCTATTTGTATTGTTTAATAGCTTAATTAGGTAATTTTTGTTTTTTTTTAATTTCTTTATGTGTTTATTTATGTAGATCTCTGAGGAGTTAGGAGTCTTGATTGCTGGGATGGAATGGTCTATTGTTTCTTGCAGGGCTGATTCTAGTTTCTCTAAGTTGTTGTCTATTTCCTGGTTTGATAGGTTTCTATTGTGAGGGATCTTTAGGTATTGTATTTTTCGCGACGCAGTTTTTTTAAATTTTTGCCAATCTGCCTTGGCGTAATTTGGCCGTTTTTCTGTGGGTGAGTGGTCTAGGTAAGTTATATTTTCAATTGAGATGGTGATGTCAAGGGCGTTGTGGTCGCTGTCGAAGGGTATTATTTTTAGATTTTGGTTATGAAGATTATGCAGTTGGATTCTAGCATCATGAATGCAGAGGTCTATAAAGGAGCCTCCGCTGGGATATGATGGCAGTGTGGAGTTACGTAACTGTGCGTTTAAGTTTATAGCGTTTTGGTCGAGCCATTTCTTAAGGTGTATGCCTCTGCTGTTATTTTTTGTGTTTCTCCAGTCAGTATGCCTTGCGTTTAAGCCACCTGCTAATATGTAGTATGCATTTGGGTCTGATAAGTTGAGGTTGGAGAATAAACTATCTAGCTCTGGTAAAAATTCCATTTTATTATTGCCTGGAGCGTAGGCTGATATTATAAAAAGTTTTTTTTGGCTGGGTAAGTCTATTTTAATTATTGTGGACTCGAGTACTTTGTTGTTTGTGAGTGAGGGTAAGTGGATTCTTTTGTGGATGATATTGTTTTTGATAAGGATGGCTGTGCCTCCTCCTTGTATGGCGTTTGGTCTGTCCGTTCTGTGGATTGTGTATTTGGAGTAGGAGATTTTGTGCTTGGAGTTGAGTTTTGTTTTTCCTAGGAGTATAATATCCGGGTTGTATTCGTTTATGAGTTGCAGTAGGCTTGCTCTTTTTTGGTTGGAGACTAGCGAGTTTATATTTAGGGCTATTAAGTTTATTTTTTTGTTTGCGAATATTGTGCGTTTATTGTCCATTTATGGTAAAATTTGGTAGGGACACTTTCTGGAATAGGTGATGGATATTGGCTGCGTTGAAGTGCACTGCTTGTTGTATTGCCTGAATTTGGTTTTTTATGTCTAATAAGATGTTTGTGATATGGTCTGTTGGTAAGGCTAGGGGAGGACCAGGAATTGTGCTGGTGTTTGTTGGGGTGGGTGGATGGGTGGGTGGGGTGGTGATGTTGTTGGTGTTTGCGTTTGGTTGCATGCTGGGGTGAATTGTTGTTGGTGTGAGAGGGGGGAGGTTGGTTGGGGGGGTTTTTGGGGGTATGGGGGAGGGGGAGGTAATTGGGGGGGATTGATTCGCGTTGGCGGTTACTTGGCTGTAGGACAAAGTTGGATTTATTAGCTTCTGTATTTTTGAGATTTTAATGTTTCTTAATTCTATTTGCTTTTGTTGATTGTCTGTTATCTCCTGTTTGTATTTTTTAATATAAGGACATCCTCTGTAGGAGGCTGGGTGGCCGTTTAGGCCGCATAGTGCACATTTAAGAGAATCGGTGTTTTCTTGTACTGTTGCTATAGCACAGTTTCCCGGTTCGTGAGATGCGGCGCATTTAACACATCTATGGATGAGGTTACAATTTGTTGAGGAGTGTCCTAATCTTTGACATTTCCAACATTGCGTTAGGTCTTTATTTGTTAGCTTTTCCCATCTGATGGTTTGGTGAAGTAATCTGTTGAGCTGTGTTAGATTGTTTAGGTTGCTATCGGCTGATAGTTGGACTGAGTATATAGGAAGTTGGGTGTTTTGCGCTCGGGATTTTTTTGTTTGAAATCTGTTTACTTTTAAAAATTTAAGATTATTAATTTTACAGTTGTTTAGAGCGTCAAGTATCGTCTCCTGGGCGTAGTTACCGTCAAGGTCTTTCAGGATTATTATCTGGAGTTTTTCGTATTTGGGGCTGTATGTAAAGAAGTTTACGTTTTTGTTTTTTAGCAATATTACAATTTTGTTGTAATCCTCGGGGGTGTCAATGTAAAGGTTGTGGGATCTTTCTGTGTTTTTTTTTGTGCGGAAGTTACCTGCTATTTTGATGCCGCTAGTCAGAACCAGGTTCCTGCCTTAGACGTTGGGATATTGGAAGGAAAGTTAAAGGCGGTATATATATGGACGAGGTAGTTGGAGCGAGTACTTTCGAGAAAGCCTATTTCGTATGTCCCTCTAGTGGTGGGTGCAGGAGAGCCGCCACACAGTTATTCGTTTGATCTATTGAAAAATACGTTATGAATGTCTAAATTGCAATATAGGATTATCTAGAATTTTTTTATTTTCGGAGCAAAATCTTATTATCGTGGCTTTATGTTAATTTCCGACGATGTAGTTTATATGTTCGCTTCAACTATAGAAACAGTATTTACTTTTCTTTTAAAACATCATTTACGATATGTGTAACAATTTCTGTTTTAAATTACTTTTACAAATAATTGTTGTCTAAAAGTGATATGTAGATATTTTATTTCTAATAATGTTGCTATCTTATTAATATTTTTCAATGTGTGTTATATTATACCTGAATGCCTACTACATTATGCCTACTTACTGAGAAAGTTGCACTAACTTCTTATTTCGTGCAAAATGACTTTTGACCCCGATGTTTCAGGCTATTGTCTTGATCAAAGATGAAATAATCGATAATACCCAATTTTTGTACCGTATTATTTAAATTTTCTTTAAAAATTTGTACATATTTACTCTAGTCGATAACCCAGCCAATAATATGAAGGTTTCCTGGTTCAACAGCTAACATGGCTTTCCACAACGTTATCGACTTATGTACTTAAGTACCTACTTCTCTCTGCTTAACAGTAGGCCGTAAGTTTCAAAATTTTGTTTTAAAATTAATGTAAACATCTTCTGCCTTTGTTATTTGTGAATTTATATGAACTTAAGTATAAGTTCATAAAAATATCTTTAGTTTTTGTTTAATTTTCTTCCTTATGCTATCAACCATGATTTAAAGCATAAAAGTGTAAGTGTCTAAGTTTTAATTTGAGCCACAGTATATATGTATGGTGTATAATATGGACGTGCTATTTTAAAATATGACGCATGTTGATTGATTGTGCTGAAATTTTTGTATCTTGATTTAGGTAGTAAGTATTTATTAGGGATAGGACACTCGGAATCTCGAAACCTCGAAATCTCGAAGTCTTTCGAAGCTCAAAAAGTTTTGAATTCTCGAAACTCGAAACTTTGTGCTACTTTTATAATTCGATACTCGCGAAACTTAGGTAAATAATAGCTTGTATAAATAACGAGTATATTATGTTACGAATTAATTTAACTAATACTATAATAGAGTTTGCGTTTAAACTTTAAATTCACGTTAATCGATACAATTATATTATCGATGATCATATATTATACCATATAATCGATAACCATAATTTATTATGGTCATTTATGGCAAGACAGAAAACAAAAAATAAAAATTAATTAATATCCCTCGAAGTGTTTCCGCTTAATGATTCTTTTAAATTGTAACTAAAAAGTTTCATGTAATTCGATTAAATAAATAATTTAACTTTCTAATTGTGACTTATCAGGATATTAATTGCTGATTCAGGGTTTCAAAAGTTTCAAGTTCTGAGGGTATCGAGGATTTTGAAACCTCACAAAAATTCGGATTCGAGTTTCGCAAATCTAGAAACTAGGTTTCGACCCATCTCTAGTATTTATGAAAAGGTGAGAAATCGCTGGTATGTAAGGAGGAGAAAAAAGGTTTTGCGCAGAGTGGAGGTCTTATTGCGTTAACATTGGTGTTGTTGTGATGTTTTTACTGTTTTCATTTGATATCGGTTACCGTGTTGTGTTCTAGTCATTTAATATCAGTTTTGTGCTGTATTCCTTTAACAGAGTTAATTGCAAATTCTACATATTCTGATATTATATACAACTGTGTACAGAAACAATTATTACTATATTAACGCGATTACGTACCCGTTCGCATATTTATGTGGCGTAAAAATATGTTCTTGTGAGTATTATAGTGACCTGTGTTTCTATATGTAGTTTACATGCACATACGTATGTACGCGAAGATCGAATTAACGTTTGTAATTTATGCGTTTCTGAAATTTCCGCAATGCGACGATCTAACCTCTGTCTTGCATGACCTTGTAACCAGCTTTCACCTATACGCCAATTATACGCACAATAATGTATCGTGTACTTCTAAAGGTTATTCAGCCGAGGACACATATATTTCCAAGGATTGGCAATACCCAATGACCCTAAAATATGAAACTCATTTAGAGCAAATCTATTCCGAAACTTATTGCCTGTCTACAACCGATTGTAAACGAAGAGGAATTTAGTTTGATAGACTGCGAGTAAAGAGAAAGGTGCAGTTAAAATGCGCATTTCGCAATGTGTATCCTGCCCTCCTAAGTTAAAATATTCTATCTAAGGTAGATGTACCATGTACTGCCACTTTAATGTTATTGCGTAACTTTATTTAACTATTTTAGAAATCATTTATCCTAAAAATTGTTCCAGTTGGGAACATAATATTGTTCAACCGCTCTTTTATTTATGAACATCTTTTATGTGTTGAATATAGTGATTCAATTAATTATTAATTAATTGAAAATGTACAACAGAGTCCAATGTCTCTATTACTGTCACTTGAAAAGTTGTCATTTAAATAGAAACAATTCTTACATATGTGTATATTGGCAATTCGGTTTGTGTAACAGATATAAGATATGTATGTATGTATATAGTAAACGTATCGCTTTTACTGAATTATGACACGTTCCACCCATATTTTATAATTAAATTGGTCACGTTTTAATGTTCAACAATACATTTACCTCCAAATATTTCGTTTGAAATATTAAGTGTAAAGGAATATACAACGTCAATGTGTTGTAACGTAAATCAAAGTACAAATTTATTATAAAAAATTCTTTATTTACGAGTCTTCATACATTACTATTAAATAAAAGAATTGAAGTGTCAGTTATAGGGACACTGACAGTAATTGGGACATCTAATTTAGTATTTTGAAACATCTGAGAAAATTGAAGTTTAATTAGTTTCTTTGTGCCATCCTTCATTTTCCTTCTTTCGGTTGAAAGATTTAATTACTATTTCGTAAGAATCTAAATAATTTTTTAGAATGGATATTGTAAAGGGACATTGCATTATTAACGTAGCAATTAATTAAGTACCTTACATAGAACACTTTAACTTTGTAGAGAAATTGAGACAGGAAATTTTAATGTAGCAAGCATTTGAAATCATACTTACCTTATCCTTTTAAATATACAACTAATACATAAATATTATTGACATAAACTATTTAGATCATGCACATAGGACTATTAGATTAGTAAAGAATACATAGGGCATTTTAAATTAATAACGTCCCAGAAATGCAGTTAGGACAGATGAATTACGTTGTTTCTAGATCTTAGGATCTTCTAACTTTATTTAAAAAGTAAAAGACGCGATGAACTTTTAATATTTCCATACATTTTTAAAAAATTAAAAAATGGAAGGTAAAATATTTTAATTTAGGAGAGCAGTATCAGTGACTACAACTTGTGATCGAAACAATACACTCTTCATTTTTATAACGAAATTTTTATAAGATTTTCTTATTTTGTAAGCTCGAAAGATGCAGACAAATTACAATTACTACTATAGTGTTTATATACCACTTAGTTAGATTCAACTATATAAAATTTTTTATCATCGAACGTAAATGTGGTCACAAAAGGTACTATTAAACAATAGAAAATTTACCACAATTAAATCTGATGGAGCAGTACCTTAATGTAAGGATACGGAGGTGTACGAATATTTTTTTTAGTCACTGTAAATCTTTTATGTAATTACTGAATTGGACTTTATTTTTTCACACTTTTCATATAATAGTAATCTTTGGCCTAATGCGAAGCTGTAATTAATGTTGATAATGAAATGACGGTAGTGACGGTAAATATGGGGGAGTACAGAAAAACACCATGTAAGGCAATAAATTCACTGCAATCGCTTTCATAACAATTTTGCAGTAGATCGAATAATTAAAGAATTATAGAAACAAAAAGTAGAAATATATTGAACTGTATTAATATGTTGGAGTGTTTAATTGACTGTGTAATGCAATAAAAATAGCAACATTAATTGCAATGGTGGTAATAACTTATATAGTAGTAATACGAATAAAAATAGTCAGCAGTAGAATAAAAAAAAAAACTTTCTACAAATAGCTTTATATTACGTTTGTTATTTAACTTTGTGTGAAATATATAACAGTTATGTATTCTATCTTCCCTATTTACAATTTACATACACTCCATCGAGTCTATGTATTGCTTAGAAATGTAGAGCATCCGTCACTGTTCATGTAAAATATTTAAAGTATTCTTCATACATACAAGGTGTTTCCTGAGCCTTCAACCACTCTTTTCTAAGCATTTCTATTAATCTGGTAAAAAAATGGTTTGAATGAAGGTTTGTTGTACATATTATAGTATAGTACACATTTGTTGTATTAAAAATATTTCACTTATACAGTAAAGTAATACTACATAAGTATGAAAGTTAGAATTACACTACGAATATTCTTTAGAAAGGAAGAACTATATATGCTTTACATTGTTTTGCGGTGTTCGAAGATAGGTAAAACTTTGACTTCCTTCTCTTAGATAATGGCTGAATGAAAAATTTAGATTGTTTCAAAAGATATAAATGTAACTTTCAATTTTATTTTCTAACTTTTACAAAATGAAAGAGATGCAAAATAGCGGAGTTATTCATTATTCCGGAAACTTTTTTTTTATAATATCGATTTATAACGAAAAAATTATCTTCAATGCAGTGTAGGATTATCCAAAAATTTTTATAATTACGAATAAAGTTGTAGTTTGGAAGAAAAAAAATATTTTTAAATCACACTATGCTATAATTTTTGTTTAACTAACTTAGATATTGTGCAATTTAAACTTTAAAACTTAGAAAGTCTAATACATCGAATTTAAAAATACAGAAATATGGTAACTAAATTTCTGCTTTTTCCTTCATAAAAAAGAAATACTTATACTAAAGCAAATGAAGCACAAAAAAACAAGAGTAAAAGATGAACAACATACAGTACAATAATACTTTGTTCATATTGAAACGTTCGGATCCGTCGAGTAGGGATTAGCAAGTTCGTGGAAAGTTTTGATTTGTGGAATTCATCGAGCTCCAGTCAGTTGGGTAAAATAAAAGCAAAGAATGACTATAAGCGGGAAAACAAAGCCATCGATACACGATCATCGAAGCCAACAAACAAATGATATTTACTATTTGGTTGGCATAAAATTAAATTTTTATAATTTTTATTTTTTGGTAATACAAAGGGTAATATAATGCGAATTAATGAGGTTTTTCATTAAAATTGGTCCAGATATGAACTCACAATCAGTCAGGCTATATTGAGCTAAATAAAAAATATACATGTATCTCGAATAGCATTATTCAGAACTATTATTCGAGATTTAGGATTCGTCAATCTTGAAAATTGCATTCTGTATTAATTATAAATTAGACAATTGGTTCTAAACAGGGGTTGAAACGGTTCAAAAAGTAACCGTTCAAACTGTTATATATCGGTTCTGATTAAAACAGTTATGAGAACTAAAAAGATAGCATACCTGTTATGGGTATATCGGTTCTGGCTGGTTTCGATTTCGGTTACAATATCACATTATATCGGCTCTATAACTGTCATTTTTCGGTCCTATATCGATCAAGGTTCGATTCTACATAGTATTAGTACATACATGTATTCTTATTTAAAGCAAACGATTTCATTTGACAGCAATGTTGCCACTACATGCACTGATGTTACTCTTATCCTCTATGATGCGATTTTGTTTCATACACGGAAATAGAACAAGATGTACTTTTGTTTCTATAAATATTGGGTTGAAAACAAATGATTTCAGTTTTGCTATTAGTTTATTATCTTATTAGTGTTATAGTTTAATATATAGTATAATATTAATAATCAATATGAGAATGTACTGATATTATGTAGAATGGAACCGTAATCGATGCAAAATCGAAAAATAGTAGTTATAAAACCGATGTAGAATCGTTATAATATCGAATCTGACGAACCGCGATCGAAACCAAAATAAGTCACAACCGATATATCCGTAACAGTTATGACATTTGTTTGGTTCTCATAATCAGAACAAACATATAACAGTTTGAAACAGTTAGTGTCGGAACCGTTTCAACCCCTGACATATTTTATTTATTACATATGTATTTCCTTATTCGCCATTAAGGGCAGGATATAAGAAAATCATTTACCTATGAATATTAAATTTAAAAAATGTTAAAACGTTTGGAAAAAGCTAATAAACGTACTAAATAAAATTATCATATGTTTAATATATGTGTATGTATTTGAGGTTGACGTATTGTAACGAGACTGTTTTGAGTAGCGGACAATGGTTTTGAAATTATAATAGTGACCTAGCAGTCATTGTCTAAAGATGGTGAGATAGTGCACGACTTACAGGCTAGATCATCATTCAGATTGTTATCACAGAGGTTGGTAAACTCTACTCAGTTAACACATTTGTTACCACTGATGCAATTCTTTAAGTAATGCTGTTGACTAATAATAGCTGTTAACGTACCATTCGAAGAGCATACGTACACTTCGTATGATCGGAATGTCTTCAAAAATAGACCGACTTCGTTGGTGTTCCAATTGATTATTAGGAGAAAATAAAAGTTATGGAACTTTAATTACTTTGTCGAGAAAACAAATGTCTATCGTTCATCTCTGTCATACAATGGCGGTATGCGACATCATTGGTTACGTTCTCTCATTTCCTTCTATTAAACTGTATTTTACGGAATTGTTTTGAACTTTGGGAAAGAAGGCTTCTTTTTTTGAGAGTTGGGAGAGATAAAAACTCAGATGTCGATAAGGGAGTTGTTTCTAGTCGATATTAACAAAACATTTCTGTATTTCAATAACATGATTAAAAAATTCATTCAATTATGATTATAAGTTACAGATAAGTCTCGATTAGCGCGCGTAATTCCGAATTCGCATGATTTGGATACCTGAAATACAGGAATTGGTTCTAGGTCTATCAATAAGAAATTTTAAACATACCTTTTATATCTCGCTGTATTTTAGAATTGCTATCATCATGTTTATGTTTCTCAATAACATTAAATAATTGTTTTAATGTGAGAACAAGTCCTTTCTTTTTAATGTCCATAGTGTTTCTATTGGAATCCCCCTTTGCTCATTTTATTTAAGATACCAATGAAACTATTAAATACACTTAATCACTGTATTTACTTTAAAGCTTTTAAAACAAATTAAAACTTACTAACAAGAAACACAAACTAAAATACACAGAATACGTTAAGTAACTTTGATGCTATGTAATAGAACTTCAGAGATTGTTTAGTTACGCATCGTCCCGTAACAAAACACAATAAGTTAGGAGACCTTTAAAACAAAAGACTAATTATTTCTACAGTTGGATCGAAGAAGTCTGGCGAATCTCCCATTAGCTGAATTTTTGTTCACATTAAAGCTATCTGATATCATTTTATAATTCGCACTAAATTGAATATGGCACTATTTGAATAAGTATTAATCGGGTCCTACTTGTATATAGAATTTTATGTAAATAATTTAAACCAGAATTCTTCAATGGAAAAATGTTGACAATTATACTATATTCTTGTATTTGAAAAAAAGCTAAAGTTAGTGAATTTAGTTAAGCTCCCCATTCTTTTATTAAACGAAAATTCACTTGAAATTTTTATTCCAGATTAAATGGAGGTAAAATATTGGTTCCATCATCGATTAAAAATTTGTTCTCAAATTATATCTTAACGTACCTTGGGAGTCGGCCACAGTTATATTTTCAAAGAAAGAAAAAGTATTATAATGTAGTAAACATATTTTACAAGTTTGTATTTACATCTTAATTTGTGCGCTTTCACGACTTCTTCCCAAAAAATTCCTAAGGGACGCCTTTCTCCTTTGCTTGTCAAGAAGAGTACCTTCTTAAATGCAGAATTAAACGAATGAAAATCTTTCAGACTCGGTATAATCTTAATGAAAAGGAAGAGCACATCGACAAATGCTAGGAGTTAATTAGGAGCGACCTAAAAGACTACAATCATTTGGAATTTTGGCACGGCACTAGAAGAATTTCAATTCAAGATTATCTTTGCTATGCTGCATGTATCTGCACAGGTTGCATGCACTTGTGCCCTCTTGTGCGTGAATACGTGGCTGGTATTCCAAGCTAGGCATTTTGCGTTTGCAGTCCGTTGCAGTAGCCAGGATCCTACAAGTGGTTGACCCTGGCCGCGACAGTCTGCCAGCAGGCTATCGAGGTTCACGCCAACAGTAAACCATGTCCCGAAGGCTTTTTCGAGATTCTTCCCTTCGTTTCCGTTTAGAACAGGTGTACGTGCCATAGACGGTCTTCCATGAGCCATAGGATCAACTGAACAATTAACCATTCCGCTGACACTTTTGGACCTGCGTACCGCTGATATCTCTACTTTACAGAGAATTACTTATCTTTTACGGTTACTTCCATCCATCTTTATTGGGATAGTCATAAATATTATTTTTTCGAAGTTGATAAATTCGTACCTTATTAATATTTTTTAGTAATGGTAGCGCCATTCGAGTTTATTGGCTTTTTCAAACAAGTGCAAGTTTGGGACTTTAGAACAGGGAGCGAGGCTTCACTGGAAATAACTGTTCCGAACTGTTGAAATAAAACTTCTTACTGAAAAAGGTATGAACTTTCATTTTCAGTAAGTGTTATGAGAAACCGAAACTTCTGACTTTTTTTGTTTCAGTTGCAGCTCCAAGAACCATTCTTCTTCGGATCTGTATCAATTTTAAAATGATTTTGGAAACGACTTTACATTAACTTAAATCACGATATATTACGATTATAGATTATTATTCATATGTATACCTTTTAAGAAACTCTTATAAAAAAAGAAAATAAAAAATTGATATACTTATGTATGTTATTATTCTGCAACATGAAAAGTGACCGTTAATATAAATGTGTTTTCTGGAATCGTTGAAAGGTAATCAATAAAAATCATTTTCCTTATATCTTTAGTATTATTAATATTGATTTTACTCTTTATCTGACATTATTATTCTTTTTCTTCATAATTTGAAAATAAGATCGGATGTTGCAGACGATATACATATATATAATTCGTTTGAGCATAAAAAAATGTACATAATTTTATACAGTAGAAATACAATACGCAAGTAAGTTTCAATCATTTATGTAGTAATAAAAATTTTTTTTTGACTTTAAAATTATTTTATTTAATTAAAATGATTTTGAAATCTTCTAATTTCCAAATCAGTGCATTTTGAAATCTTCGAATTTCCGAGCCTTCAAATTATAAAATTTCTAAATGTTCTTGATTTTTTACAAATCCAAAGTTACAAATTTTCAAACTTCCAAGTTGTCGAATTCCAATTTAACAAACTTCGAAGCCTTTGAATTTCCAAGTCTTACAATTTTCAGCTTTTAAAATTGCAATTTTTGCGATTGCAATCATTAAATTTTTAGCACTTTTAGTTTTGTAACTATTTTATATATGCTTTACAACGAGTAACTAACTATAAGTCATTTATTTATATTCTTCGACCTATTTGTTCATGCATCTCCATCATAAATGAGAAAATCATACTGTTCGTGATTGACGATTTTTGAAAATTAGTTTAATAGAAGAGCGAATATTATTCTTCAACGCCTTAAGGGATTTGAATGTACAAGAACTAATAAAATAAGAAACAGTACAAAATAGTATTTCAAGTTGCTTTGTCATTTCACTTTATCCCAATTTTCCTTGATTTGTAAGCTATGTGCCTTCATACATTTTATGTTCGTATAATACACATAGAGATTATTTTTATCAGTATTCTAGCTATATGCAAGTAGGTGCATTGATTGCTCCTGTGACACGTATAAAAACATTGTCAGAGTATAAATAAATATTGCGATTCAAGAATACGAGTTCAATGCAGCTAACACGGCAAAAGATACCGCAAAAGTATCATAAATGTCGTTTAAAACGGAATGCGTACGTCGTAGACGGCTTACAAACATGCTGCCAAGTGGTGATGCAGGTGTACCGTAGTTGGTACACGTGCGCCAGGATGATGTCATTGCCAGTGCTTATTGTTCCACTAATATTTCCATGTCTAACCTTCTGTGACTACGAATTTGCGTGTATCAGCACATTGTAACTTATCCTCCTCGCTTTGCAATTTTTACATTTTTACACACAGTACTTGTAGTTCAGTACTCCGACGAAGAAATTTTTATATAATAGAACAATTGCTACTTGGTTATTAAAATTCATTTGTTTAATATATTCAAGGTGTTTTACACAACTGAAGGAAACTATTATCATCTGTACAAAGTATTTCAATATCTTCTAGAAAACTGTTCAGACACATTAAGTGGTTTGTATAAATAAAAAAGTATTTAAGGATATGTTTTATTAAGAAAAAGGAAATTTCTCATGAACTGCTTAGTTTTTGACTATTTGTACAATGTGGCGCTTGAATTGTAATACATAATTAACTATGGTAATCATTTTTCGAACGCAAATAAGATCTTTAGTAGACATCACAATCTATTATGCGGAAAAAGTTATAACGATTCATTGTATTTATCATGCTTAACATAGCTCTGCAATGAAAGAAAATAAGATTCGTTTGCGATACATTAACTTGTATTACCACTGTAAAGATAAAAATGCATTATTAACTAGGAAAAAATACTATGAATAATAGAATAGGTTAATATTGCATTGTTATCATCATCTTTGAGCCCTTACGAAATTCTTTTACTAGAAGGAAATCTAAAAATCAAAAAGCCGAAGATTTTGTTTCAGCGAGTTCTTCGTTGAAAAGAATGTAATATTGTCTAAGGATGAAATGATGAAACTGTTTACTAAAGCAGAAAGTTATTGAAAATAGTATTGTTTAATAAGGTTTTGCTTCTATACGTCTTTAAAATACGACAAAACTTTTTGGCCAACCCAATATATTATTTATAATATTCATATACTGTTATACGTAAAATAATCCAAGAATAATATACCTATGTAAAAAAAATTATATAGTTCTACTTAAAAAGAGACTGTACTTCTACTTTGTAAGTGCATGAGTGCTCCAAAATACATACGAATAATGCTTTTCGTTGTTTTAAAAATACAGTAACGTCAATTTGCGTGAAATACTTTGCCTACTGTAATATAACGTATTTGCTTTAATCTTTCCAATATAAGAAGTAACTCTGTTAATTTGTACTGTGCATAAGTACCATATATTTAGAATAAAAGAAAGCATGTAGTACTAATATCGTGTTTGGGCGATATAAAATTCGGATAGTAGAACGTTCGGATATTAGGTTACTCAGATAATCCATGCTCGTATACGGAATGCTTTTCCAGATACTAGTTTATCAGAATATGTCTTAATAATATATAAATTTTCTTTTAGTACGAAATTCAGTTTACTTGTATTTATGATGAAAGAACAGATGCTATCTATCCTTTATTATATTATATATAAGTTATGTATTATATTATATATATACTTATTATTAGCTAACTAATTTAATGGTAACTAGCATTATGATTTTTATATATCCTGAATCGGCAAGGTATTTAAATACAAAATAAATTTACCTTTATATTTGTATTTTGTTTCGAAGAAAGAACCAATACAAAGATGTAAAATAATATGTTAATTCTTAAATAAAAGCTGTAGATACTGTTAAATAATTGCAATCAATGGTGTCTCTCTTGTTTTGTATGTAGACTGTAAGAAATTACGATTAATGTTAATCGTATAAAATATATCAGCACGATGTTAAACTATTACAACGGCATACACGAAATAACATTTTCTCGAATTAAGTTTCAATCTTACGAAGTTTGCTCAAAATATCACGCATATATTTACATTCAAACAAAATAATTTCCACTAGATTCTTTCTTCATTTTCTAATAAAAACACTTTTACAAACTAATACTCAACTGCTCTAATTCTTGAATATCGATTGCATTCAACCAATATTTCTGTCAATATATGTATGTATTGCTAGAATTATTAACCGTCTGTAGATCCATCAACATTTATATGATCTCGCAATATTAAATTTATATCTTTAACAACTTCTGTAATTTCTTTTTAAGCTTGATTGTTTGTATAAGTCACATGATTATTTTGATTATTTATGACGACTGATGGAGGTTCTAATGTTTTTATTACAAATCGTGTCAGTATTTAATATATACGTAACAATAGAATTTTCAATATAAAAATTTTATCTACTCCTTAAATATAATCTTTTTATTTACAACCTTTTAATTAATAACTTACGGCAAAAAAATATTCTTTATATCTATTTCTTTCGACTACAGGAATGTTAATGGAAATTATGCCATTTTCATTTTCCTATAATTTCGCTGAACTTTTTTTGCGTCTAGAAATACTGTTCGTCCGTTTTTTCTCTCATTAAATTAGCCTTTACAAGCAGCGAAGTTGGAATTATTGACACACGTATTACAATACATTTATTCTTTATTGTGGTTAATGCCGACTGGACATAAAATAAAATTTAAATTCTGAAGCGGCTATAATTCATATATATCAGCTTAATAGTATATAACGTGGATTGTTTTCTTGGCCGCACACAATAAATCTTCATACACGCCAAAGTTTCGTAGTGATTTATGATTAATCCTGGCAGATTTTTCTAACGGAGCATTCGAAAGAGTTTGATTTATTTTGCTTGTGCGCGGCTTAAGTTAGTAGCATTGAGCATCCTATCCCTTGAAATGCAACGACGTCCCGGACACGTTCGAATTACCCGAACCACCAGCCGGAATGCCGTCCACACCTCTTCAGATTCCATCATAAACAATCGGCCACCCTCGTTGAGAACCGAATGGTATCGTTCTGGGTTTTAGACCTGAGGATTTTGCCTCGATAAGAATTTCCTTCCAAGAACCATGCTGCGTGGAAGGTCTCTGGGAAGAAGATTTGTCGGTAATGGTTGTTAAAGATACGGTATAAAGACGTATTTCATAGTTAGTAATTGTGGCAAATTTCACACATTCAAATTCCTTGTTGCGGTAGGCTTGTAATTAGTAAGCCCTTTAATGTTGCGAAAATTTATTTGTCTCTTAAAAGTAACAAATTGTATAAAGGTGTACAGTTAAAGAAAACCACTAACTTATTTTTTTTAAACATGAGAATACAAACAATTTTTTATATGTAATATGAGTGCTATCAAAGAGCAAATATGCTTCACGGAATATTTTTGTTTCAAGTTAATTCTTTTAGAGTTTTCAAATTTGCATATTGTTACATCTAGTAATATAGAAGATAAACGGGCAGCTTGTTTTAAATGAAATACCCTGTACAGACTTACATATGTTTTATAAGATCTATGTCAGAGAGAAACTAATGATCTCTTACGCGTAGCATCGTTTTTAAAATTAAAAAATATAAATATATGTATTTCTATTTCCTAAGTGAAGTAAATTCAAGTTGTATGTACAAAATACGTATATACGTTTTATTATATTTGTTACAGTATTATTCAAACATCTAGAAAATTAGTATAATGACAAAAAAATATGTGGAAAATGTATCTACAGTCCACGACAGCAATATAGGTTCAGTAATTTTTATTTATTTAATGCCTCTTAGCCTTCACTTAATTCTCTGACTTTGCTTCAGAAGTTGTATGTAATATCATAATGATTATATTTATTGACAAAAATAATTTGTTTGGTGCTTTTATGATATTGTTAGAGAATTTTATAAATATAGACATTTTTAAAGCGACAAAAAGATAGGTTCATATGGAATAATTAAAGAAATTTCTGTATTAACATTTATTTCTTTTGCTTTAATAGTGTGTATATTTACTATGGCGTTAAATTAATTAAAGAATTCAGCTTGGAATGATGTTGTATAATTATATTGTATAATTTTTTTATATCTTGGCCAATGTTTGGTCAACTACTCTCAATTGAAATGTTTAATGTTTCTGTTTTGGGGTGTAACTCATTATATCAGATACCGAAAAAATTATGTGATTTTTCTATTAGACATGTACTCAAATCGAGCTTTTGATAACGGTGGTATCGTTAGAAGACTTTGTCCATTTTTTACGGAGACTTTATACTTTTAGATCGCATAAATTTTGTAGTTTAAATTTGCATGTACTTTTTACACTGTACTACATGTAATTTATACACTTAAAATCTGTGATTTTTTCATTTATATATTATGCACAGCGTTATATAATTGAAAGTAGAACATCAGCAACATAGTAATTTTATGTGAAAAAATGAAATGAAAACATTCGCGTGGAAAATGTATTGTAGTGGAAAATGTTCGCGTGGAGTTATACTATCAAATTTAAGCGATTAAAATTCCTTAAAATGTAATTTTACTTAACAACGTAATAGATGATCAAAACCATCTGATAACGCCATCATTGTTACGGTAACTTTGTGAATTGTTAGAAAAATTCGATTCGAATATGTTTCTCACAGAAAAACTGTACGAACTTTTTTCAGTATTTAATATTATCTTATAATTATTCTACTACGCTTCACTATATTATTTTTTATTTAGAAGGTAACAAAACTTTTGAATCACTCTGTATACAAACTACTCAGTCACAGCTCCTGTTGTATAGGTCTCTTGTGTTTAAGTTAAATTTTACTTATTAAAAAACATTATATTGTTAAGTATAAGTATATGTAATTTAGTTTTATTATAATAGAGACTCAACTAAAATTAAAATTGGAGGTTCTTAACTAAAACAATAACAGTTCGATTTTACAAGAGAGAAAGAAAATGTTTCCAAATATAGTTATTGCTATCATCAATATTTGTCATGTTCTAATTAATATCAGTTTCGTCATATTTAACTCACGGTAATACTATCGTTATTAGAGCGCTTCATTTGCCTTGAGTTTTATGGTGCATATGAATACAGGCATTATACACATACATACGTATACGCTTTTACGAAATATTACTTCCGCTAGAAGGTGTGCATATACCTGCGGCCCTCTATTATTTACCTTTCTTACTTATTATATCCTGAAGATTTACTGAAAGGTAAGTTTGCGGAATTCCCGAAGGTAATTCGCTATGGACAACTGACAGAAATAATTCATTTTGTTCACGGTAGGCTTTTAGACAAAGAAAAAAAATACTTTACAGTCAATTTATAAACTACATTGAAATTTCTTGTTTTGACTGATATTTTATAATTATCTCTTTACCTCGATACCATGAGTGAATGATTTTTAAAATTTTTTTGTTCTAAAGACTCTTTAACTTCGAAATATTCTATAGATATCAGTTTGTACCTAAAATTTAAATTTGCTTATGAAATCATTTTATATTATATTTTTCTGTTTAATTCCATTATTTTTAATCGAACAGTGAAGATTTGAACATTTATGGTTTCAGCGTAAGTGAGATGACAACATATGATGATTAATATACAGGGTGAATCTCGCAACTTAATCATCTCAAATAACTTGTACATTATTTATTATAGAAATAAATGCTTAAAATAGAAGTTGCGTGGTGTGAAGGGCGACTATGATACTATAGCTACATATGTCTCGTTTGATACCATGCTTGATACCATGCAACTTATATTTGAAACATTTTCTTCTATAACAAATAATGGACAAGTTATTTGTGGTGATTAAATTGCGAGAGTCGTCTTGTATATAAATCAATTACTTGTCTATTATAAAATTTGTACATTCTACACATTAATTTTTTCTTGTACCTATAAACGACTAACAATGCACAATCAATTTTACCGATGGCATTTCCGTTATATTGTCTATTATACTCAGAAGCAAAATGAGCACAAGCATAGGTTATCATGTGAAGAGGGGCATCATATAAACATAAATAAAACAAAATTATGTGATAATGTAAAAGAAAATAGTATTGTAGTTATAATTGTTTATTTTACTGCTGGTAGTTTTAATATCAGGAAATAAAATTTTATTTTACGGAAGTGATTAAGAAATTGTGTGTTGCGTTGGAGCGAGTTCCTTGCATAAAAAGACCTCAAAATCTTTTAAGTGCTTGGGGCCTCTGAAAGTCTTAATTCGGCACTGATTACACCAACAGAACACTAAATGCAGTCTCGAAAAATAAACCATGTGCTAAAATTTACGATATACAATCACACATAAAAGTCTCCATCAAATTTTGAATATTTAAAAGGGAATGTTGTGAAACGAGCTTTTAATTTTTGTATATTTTCTCTCAAACAAATGGGACAAAATAACCACGTATTAAATTGCGCCTAACTATAGCTAATAAACAAAATCATAAAATGGATGTGTAACAATAGAACTGTTAAGAAGGAAATATAACTTGTCTCCAGTGACAGCCTTAACAGAAAAGGATTTAATAAAGAGCACATTAGATTACTTAAAGGAAATCAATATGTACCTGAAAATATAAATCACTTCGAAACGGTATCGTTACTTATTGCTAGACAGCGGATGTTTATGCATTTATGAGATATTTCAACTTTTGAGAGATACAGAGTCTGTATCATACACAAAAAATCTACAGAATACAAGCCAGTTTGTAATATTTAGAGGATGAAATGAATGTCTATCGGAGCTTTATTTCTGTAATTTTGTTTACAAGACATTAATTTGTAAAAAATCCAGAATCTGCTAATGTCCAAGCAATCAATGCGATGTAAAATATACAAAGAAGAAATGCCTACAAAATTTTCAAACTTCATGTATTTTGCAATAAATATGTGTATAAAGATTTTCGTGAGTGACTGTACATGATAAATAATTATGGTGCAGCTTTATTAACGAACAAATATTAATTTACTAGTACAACATATATATATAATGGAATTAAATTTCGTTTAATCAGGATAAACCAAAGGATATAATCAGAAAATATGTTAGCGGTTTAAATTTTGTTTCCTGTTATATCCTTTTGCTCCTATAACGACTTTTACATTTCTTGATATGCTATAAATTAATTTTTTATAGTGTGTATGTTTATGTTACATAAATCTGGTTTTTTATTTAAACTCTACATATGCTTTACTTTAATGTATAAACTATTCTAATATATTTTAGCACTAACGTATATTACTCAGAATGAAGTGCAAATTGATGTTTATTAACATAGTGTATTAGTATTCTGAAGTATCTATTATGCAAACAAATTGATATTTTCAGATCATTATTTGAACTGGACATTTAGAAAGTTAATTTTAAATTGTTGCAAGTTTAATATCGATAACATATTTGCAAACAGCTGAAAAAATGTATACGAAACAAACAAAAATGAATTTAATTTAATAACTAAAGACATGAATACATAGAAATTTAAATTTTAAAAATTTCATAGAACTAACATCTTCGAATTTAATAGAGGCGTGTTTTACTACCATCTTTTAAAATCATTACTGCTTGTGTAGTTAAATATCTTCCCATGTTAATACCAAGACATAATTGTACAACCTTGACATTTAAGCTTAAAAAACACATTCATTTTGTTCTTTACGACATTTACTTTCTTCCGTTCCTTTTTTAGTTATTAATGTCTCATATTAATATGAAATTTTTATCTCAGTTTTAACGAAGCAAAATTAGTTTCACTAAGGACTATAATTCCTATAAATCATAAAGGAACAGGCGACAAAAAGAAAATTAGTTTCCTGTGAGTTTGATCGTGACTTTCCTCACTGATCCAGGGAATAAAAAGGAAGCGGTCTGACAGGGACTGTGGAACTGAAGTATTGGATTACGTTCGACTCTGACCGTGTGGAGCAAACCTCTCCATCGCATGTAACCATTTCCTCCGGTTGCGGTTAAGCCGAACCTATTGCTCCAAACGTGTTTCCGCTTCCTTTTCGCAGAAAAGTCTTTGAAAAATCCTGTCGCCACCTCCGGCTTCATCGGGCTTCTCACTAGCATCGCCTTTCATTCCACCGGCTTTCCTCCTCTCGGAATTTCATGGCCACGTTTCTCTAATTGCATTTCCTGTGTCTCTCCACTAACTTACCAGCCGAACTTTGTTCCCTTCCATATCGTCTCCTTACCCTGCTTTCCAGGCTAAATTACTTTTAGCTCTATTCATTACATTATCCGAAACGTTATCCAGAGTAACTCATATTCATTACTTGACGGTATATTTCTACGGATTTCCCTCAATTTGCAGTGTATTCAAATGAATAAAATACATTTTATACTAAACTTAATCGCGTAAAAGGAATTTTTAAAAGCTCAGAATGTTTTTATGCCATTTTCAATGGATTAACAAGTTTTATTCCTAGCAGGTAATTCTTTTTTCTACATTTTTCTTAATTATCAAGAATAAAACTATTTTTGTATATTTTGTATGTAGTGAGTTTAATTTAGTAACCAATTGGCTGTAGGCAGTAGGGAAGAGTTGCTTAAAATGCTCCGCATTAGTTTTATTTTTATTACTACATACACATGATACGTATGCAATCGAATACATAAATTAAATAGGAAATGATTAATATAAATACAAAATTCGTAAATTTATTTAGTTTGTAATTTTACCATCATGTTAAAAAGTTAAATTAAATTCGTGTAAATTTGGATCAGTTTGTACACTAGCACAATAATTTCACAATACGATGTATTCTGTACTTTTATATCCTTATAGAAATTTGATTGATGTAGAACGTTTTATGCTTATTTTATATACATATAACAATTATTATAAAGATGAAATCAATATTCTTATAAAACTTATTATTTTTCCTGTATATGTTAGGTCATATTGCTACAATTATATCAAGTATATCACAAAAAAATTCCAGGAGTTGTCGATAAAATGTGTAAAATTATTATAAATATATTATTTATTAATGATTACATGTTGAGTGATTTTCGATTCATGGTTGATATAGTATGTATCAGTAAATTTTCTGTTTTATTACTTGAAAGCAGTGGTAAACAATAAAATGGGATTTAAAGAAGATATGAAAAACATTTGTAAAACATTTCAAATTGTAAATGTATATTGTAAAGAACACTGTTTCGTAGTTACCTGTATATATATTCGTCGTTGTATTCACTAACACTTTTTGGGAGACTATCTGTAGCACGTAGACTCCCAAAAACTGTTTTTGGTGGCCCGTGTTCATATAAATTTGTTCATGGAATAACGTTGAATATGCAATGATTATCTCAAGCATCAATTTTCAATTTGCAATATTAACTTGCATACAAATTGGTATAAAATGAGGAAATGTAACATAAAATATTCTAAATTCTAAATGATACAATTTAAGCAAATTATCACCTACATGTGTATTTTAATTAAATTCCTGCAAATCATTTTCATTAATTTACTCAATAAAATGATTAAATACTTAATGACAAGTATTAATTGTTAATTAAACCGTATAATTTAAATTTTCTAAGTTTCGCTATAAAAATATAAAAGTTTTCGGTAGATAATGATATTGATGTTTCGAACTCTATTGGAGATACGAAGCAGTAATAACAGAATAGCATCGATTCAATTGACGATAGATTAAAAGTTGACATTTAGGAAGTTATTATCAAAAGAATTTATGATCCATCGTTTAATCTCAATTGCCTCGAAATTTCATAATTAATTTTCTTTGGTTACATTGCATTTAATTCTGTTGGATTATTATTTTATTCTAACGCAAAAATAAACTTTGTGTTGAGAGACACTGGGTCTGTAATAAAGGAAAACCTTAACTCTATTACCAGAGTCATGGGCCTCTGGCCCATGTGTCTAAGGGCCTGTGTGACAGACACGTTGCAGACCCAGGCCGTTATTTTCTTTCTGAATTGGGCGCCACATTTTCTACGTGCTTGAGAAAAGCCCTCACTTTTAGTTTGATCTTCGTAACGTTAAGACGTCCTTTCTCGTTGCTAAATAAAATCATATCATATAGAATAAACCGTATTTTAATTAATTTAACCCCATATCCCAATAGGTTATGGGTCCAGTTATCGTTTATTTTTCGGTCCAGTATCTAAATAAAAAAGTGACATTATTGAGTGATTAAGTTATAAGTGATTTAGTAATAAAAATTTGGTGATAAATATTTAGAGATAATACTTAGTGGCTATAAGTTAAAAGTTAAATAATGATTAAGTGTTATTTTATTGAACTGTGTATCCAGTAACATTTTATTTAATTTAGTTAAATAATTTTTGAGTAAAAATGGAAAATTTAAAAACAAAAAGGAACATTCTACCTTTTAACGGTGAGCGATACAGCGTCTGGAAGCTCAGAGTGCGCGGTTTAATGAGCGAATTAGACGTAATACATGTGATCGACATGGAAGCTCCAGAGATGCTAACCGTTGACTGGATTAAAGCCGAAAAGGTTGCGAAAAATGTAATCATAGAACATTTGTCGGATTCTTTTCTCGGCTTTGCGAAAACAGGGAGTACGGCAAAGCACATTTTTAAAGACTTGGATACAATATACGAAAGAAAAAGTGTAGCTACCCAGCTAGCAGTAAGAAAGAAATTATTATCGCTTAAATTGCAAGGCGATACCCCATTAGTGAAACATTTTACTGTTTTCGACGATCTTATCACCGAATTGTCGGCGGCAGGAGCAATATTGGGAGAGACAGATAAAGTGTCCCACTTGCTCTTGACACTTCCAAGTTCTTATGACGGAATTATAACCGCAATAGAAACATTGTCGGAAGACAATTTAACAATCGCTTTTGTGAAAACTCGCTTATTAGATCACGAAGTGAAATTGAAAATAGAAAGTGCGAGTACTAGCTCGAAAGTGCTTCAGGCGCATAATAATAGGGAAAACTTTAAAACAAATACCAAAACATCAAATCAATGGAAAAATACAAATTTTAAAATTAATAAACATCAATTATTTAAACCCGGAAAGAAAGGATTCACATTGAAGTGTCACCATTGCGGTAGGAAAGGACACAAGATAAAAGACTGTTAATATAATAAGAGAAGCCTTCACCACAATCAAGAGAGGAGGACCATCCAAACGGTGCAGATGCAGCAGGAACCATCAGAAACACAGGGCACATCCGGATTTGCGTTTATGACTGGGGATTGCCAATTAGAGGCCACGAATAGCCTGACATTCTTATTGGACGCAGGAGCCTCCGACCACATAATTAAATGTGACAATTTCTTCTCTATTTACCAGGAGCTACAACCACCATTACAAATTTCAATTGCGAAAAATGGCGCATATATATACGCCACGAAAAGAGGGAACATTGAGGTGATCAGCAACATCGGCATCAAAGGAGTTTTAGAAGATGTCTTGTATTGTGAAGACGTCCCATACAACCTCTTATCCGTAAGAAGAATGCAGCAGGCGGGGATGAGCATCACTTTTGATGAAAATGGTGTGACAATAGCCAAAAACGGTAAAACCGTTATGACCGGTAAGCCTTTGAATAATTTAATTGCTGTCGATTTTAAATTTAATACAAAAAGGGTGAGCAATTTGCAAATAAATAACGCCGTAAGTAATGATTATGAATTATGGCATAAACGCTTGGGCCATATGGGAAGATCTAAATTTTTAGAATTAAAGAACAAACAAATGGTCGATGATGTAGAGTTAATTCATAAAATTATACCGAATGATAACCTATGCGAAGCTTGTATAAACGGTAAACAAGCACGGTTACCATTTAATAACGCAAAAGATAAAAATCATATAAGAAGGCCATTATTTATTGTTCACTCTGATGTTTGTGGACCTATCACTCCGTCTACAGTTGATAATAAAAATTATTATGTATCATTTATTGATGACTTCACTCATTATTCTACAACATATTTGATTACATACAAGTCAGATGTATTTCCAGTTTTTAAAGATTTTATTGCAAAAAGTGAAGCGCATTTTAATTTAAAGGTTGTAAATTTATATTGCGATAACGGTAGAGAATATTTATCAAACGAGATGAAAGACTATTGCGTGCAAAAAGGTATTAGTTACCATTTAACTGTTCCACGAACCCCTCAATTGAACGGTGTTTCTGAAAGAATGGTTAGAACAATAACAGAGAAAGCACGCACAATGATAAGTGGTGCTGGTTTAAATAAAGTATTTTGGGGAGAGGCAGTGCTCACTGCCACATTTTTAATTAACTTAACTCCAACTAAAGCTTTAAAGGAAAATAAAACACCATTCGAATTGTGGCATGGTGAAAAGCCCAAATTGAGATATTTAAAAATATTCGGTTCTACAGTTTACATTCATAGTAAAATTAGAAAGACTAAATTCGATGAAAAATCATGGAAAGGTATTTTAGTTGGTTATGAACCGAATGGTTACAAAGTGTGGGATGTGGAACATGGTAAATTCGTCATAGTTAAAGATGTGATTGTTGACGAAACAAATTACTTAAAAACTCGTCCAATAATGAGGTTTGAAGGGGATAGTGAAAACCCTGAAAGTAAAACTGATGCATCTGACATAAAGTCAAAATCAGTAGAAATAAATGAGAAATCTCATAAATCTGATACCGATAAATCAGATATACCAGAGTCGAGTACAAAAGTAAATGCAGAAGTAGAATTAGGTAATGACCCTAATAAATCTGTAATTGAAACAGATATGCACAATGAGTCTGATTCTCGAAATGATAAAGCAAAAGAACAAGAAAAACATGAGCTTAGAAGGAGTGATAGGATTAAGAAACGCCCTCTTATTTCATATAATGAAGATGATACACAATTTGATCTTCTTGTGTGTGCACAATTGTTTGTGGATGAGATTCCAAATTCATTTGAGGAAATAAAATCAAGGCATGATAAAATTCGGTGGGAACAGGCAGTTAATGATGAACTAAATTCACTTTTAATTAATAAAACTTGGACCTTAGGTGAAACACCGAAAAATATTAATATAGTTGATTGTAAATGGGTATTTACTATTAAGAATAATGAATATGGAAACCCATGGAAATACAAGGCACGTCTTGTTGCACGTGGTTTTAGTCAAAAATATTTGATTGACTATGATGAAACTTTCGCACCAGTTGCAAGAATTGCAAGCTTTAGATTTATAGTAGCTCTAGCAAATCAATTTAATTTATTGCTTCATCATATGGATGTAAAGACCGCATTTTTGAACGGTACTTTAAAGGAACAGATTTATGTTATTATGGATACTTGTTTCAATTATTTGAATCATGTACAATATGTTGGTCAAAAAAAAGACAATCATCGGTAGCTGCTTCATCAACTGAAGCAGAATACATGGCACTATTTGAAGCTGTAAGAGAAGGAGTTTGGTTAAGATCTTTAGCAATCAGCATCAATATAAACATTTCAAAGCCGATAATCATATATGAAGACAATAACGGCTGCATAAGTATAGCGAATAATCCAGGCAATCACAAAAGATCGAAGCATATCGACATTAAATATCATTTTTCTAGAGAACAGATAGAGAAAAATGTTGTTAAACTTAAATTTGTTTGTACAGAACGCCAGGTAGCAGACATCTTTACAAAGCCATTGCCAGCAGCTAAATTTCTGGAGTTTAGAACCAGGATGGGACTAGAATAATTTTATTAATAATTTAAATTGCATTTGTTTTATACATATACAGTTAGGCGTTTGAAATGGTCTGATCAGGTTTTCTGGGTTTTCCTGATTCTTCGCAACAAATGTTGGGCCATATGTATTTCCCAGGCAAGACAAGGAAGGACAGTCTTATTTTTAATAAATAATTTAGTTATGCTTAGTGTTGTGGTTTACATATACATAATTTTATAACGTATATATTAGATTAGGTTCAACACAGCCGATTTATTTTTGTGGGGGCGTGTTGGATTATTATTTTATTCTAACGCAAAAATAAACTTTGTGTTGAGAGACACTGGGTCTGTAATAAAGGAAAACCTTAACTCTATTACCAGAGTCATGGGCCTCTGGCCCATGTGTCTAAGGGCCTGTGTGACAGACACGTTGCAGACCCAGGCCGTTATTTTCTTTCTGAATTGGGCGCCACATTTTCTACGTGCTTGAGAAAAGCCCTCACTTTTAGTTTGATCTTCGTAACGTTAAGACGTCCTTTCTCGTTACTAAATAAAATCATATCATATAGAATAAACCGTATTTTAATTAATTTAACCCCATATCCCAATAAATTCTATTTGAGGTCGTGATAATGTATACATAGTAAACCAGCAAAAGTTTTATACCGAGTTGCTACAAACTTTTGTAATTACTCTTCTGATTGTGATAAATTTACAGCATTGTGATTAATTTTTGCGAAATCTCTATCATCATTTTAACTGTGTTGTTGTATCTATGCTTAGACACGATATAACGCATTTGCATTGTTTCAGTTGTATTCCACTAATTATAAAAATAATTAAGAAACTAGATTAATAAATATGAGAAATTAAAACTGCTGAATACTTTTGGATAAAATTTTGTTTATTAAACAAAAAGATTTGTCTTCCATCTTGCTTTATATGTTAATAATGTATTGTAACATGAATATACATTCAAATAACTCCCGATTGTAAGTTGTAATATAATGTTAGAATAATGCATTATGTGGTGTTCCTTTTCGAGTAGATATCATTCCCATTTTTATGAATTTCTATTTATTTGAGTTGCATACCAAATGTATCACTTAACAAAAATATATCCGAATGTAAACGTATTTTTGCATTCTGTTTCTTTATTTTTGAACATTTCATTAATAATAAAAAATATAAAAAGCAATAAGTAATTTTAGATGAAATTAAAGTGTCATGATTATATTGCTTCTTGAAATGAATTTAATATTGCTTCAAAGTTTCACATAGATATTTTTATGCAAGATTTATATTATTTGCAGTAGGAAATGTACATATATAAATGATAAATATCGGGTTATTACTAATTTTTCCCAATAAATTTCAAGGACATGTGAAATTGATCTAGAAACACTTTATCATAAAGTTATAAACAAATACGAGTTTTTATTTCTTCCTATACCGAATTATAAAATGAAAGATTTACAATTCGACATTACACATGTAAGACTAGTGCGAGGAATTAGTGACTCAGTTACTAAAATTTATCTAAATTCTCAGAAAATTCGCGATATCTTGTAATAAATCTTATACTTCAGTGGTGTCAAACTTGTATGAATGTACAAGAACGATGCTTTGAAATGTAAAATTGTGTATTCATACAGAGGTATGTGTACCGTGATGCGGAATAACATGTAGGAAGTTATTCATATGCTATGTTACAGTATCCATCTAATGGTGTAATTAGACGTAGATCATTTGTTCTTTAGCTATATAGGGTAGACTTCCCAATTACTGTCAGTGTCCCTATAACAAACACTTTAATTTGTTTATTTAATAGCAAAGTAATGCACGAAGAATCGTAAGTAAATAAAATTTGATACTAAATTTGGACTTCAGTTTACGTAACAACACATAGACATTGTATATTTGTTTACACTTAATATTTAAAACGAAATAGTAGGTGGTGAATGTGCTGTTGAACATTAAAACGTGACCAATGTAATTATAAGTATCGGACATGTCATAATTCAGTACAGGCAATACGTTTACTATACATCTTATTGTGGGTAGAATAATAGTGCTTCCTTTCTTAGACGATTAGACAATATGATATATTTATTATTAGAGACTAAATTTAATGATATAACACATATATTAGGACTATCTCTATCTCGCCCTTTAGTTCTCTCGTTCTCACTCTTGACTCGCTCTCTCACTCAGTGTACTCTCTCTACTGGTTCGGTAACTACTGACTCTTTTTCAAACATTCCTCATAATAACGTACACAATAGATCGGACTCTCACTCATCTCATTTTCACCATAGACTATACAGATCTGGACAAAACATTCATACTCATTTAACATCATTCATACATCTACATATAAAACCAACACTCACACTTATATCTGTTACATAAACTGAATTACTAATATATGTAAAACGTGTTTCTATTTAAATGAGAACTTTTCAAGTGACAGTAATAGGGACATTGGATTTTGTTGTACATTTTCAATTAACTAGTAACTAAGTGAAAAACATATTGAACAATATTATGCTCGAAACTGGAACGATTTTTAGGTTAAATAACTTCTAAAATTATTAAATAAAGTAACGCGACAAGCTTATAATGGCAGTACGTGGTACATCTATCTTATACATTAAACTGTCCCAAAATAAAAGACATTATTTATGTACAGACGAATTAAACATTAGAACTTATAATATTTTATGTTGTATTCACTATTTGTTAATAAGTTGAGTAGTACAACCAGGCTATATATGGCATTTGTTGTTCATTACCTTCTTAAAGATTGTCGGGAAATATTGGAAACCTGCTCTATACAGAAAACATATAAATATATATACATGTAACTATGTAGAAATTTTTCGAATTATGTTTTATTTTTTTATATTTTGTTGTTCATCATACTTAAGTGAAGCGACGACAATACTACATATTATAACTAAAGACCATAACTGTTATAATTTTAGTATGAGGAAGTAACAGTTAATACTTTAGTTAAAATGATTATCACAAATAACTCTTGTACATAAATAGAATTAACGGTAATATTGTTAATAACAAGAATTGTTTTTGGTTACTAACAAGCATTATTTGTGATCGAAATTTTTCTGGATTTAATATGATATAATTAGAATATTTAGTATAATAGTTTAATATAATATAATGAGAATATTTAAATTATTAATAATGAAATAAAGAAATGATTTCACCAACGATAATGGTTATTCGTTAACCGAAAAAGATCCTTTCCATTGTTATTCGTAACAGAAAAGAATTTCCATCGCTGATAACAATTATCAGTAACCAAAAAATAGTTTTGTTATGGATAATGATCATTCGAAACAAAAAACATTGTAATCATTTATAGCGGTTGTTTTTTTACTAAAGCACTTAAAAGTTAATATTTTTTATCATTTCATTCTTTGAAACATCTATTTCAGATTTAATAGCTATTAACTTTTATCTCAACAAAGAATGACGTTTTCTCAATGATTTGTTTTAAAAACAGTGTTCAAAATACCTGTTATTTTTAATCTCTGGTTAGAACGGTATTTCAACAGTTCCTAACGTCACTTAACTGACATTAAATTAGTAACTTCTAAAGCCAATAATTATTTAATAAAAGTAAAGCATGGGGTTCGTAAAGTTAATTGGCTTTCATCTCGACGTATACTAACCCTTTGCTACAATCGTGAAATCGTGGAATCATAAAAATAATATGAATGCTTATACCACCACATAAAAAGTTGGTGGGTGAAATTTCATACCTGCCTTACTTTACGTATATCAACTTTATTTTTTGCCTGGAGAGCGAGATTTAATTTTTTTTAACAATTAATGCATATTAACCGTAGTTATAACGTAACAATTTTTTTCTTTTTACGTGAATTAACTTAATAATTATTTATAATATATGTAATTAAGTAATTAACTTATGTTTTTGATATTAACAAGCGGTTGTAAGTTGTGTGATTTTAATAAATTTATCTTCCTGTTTATGCCAGAACCATGTGTAAATGTCCACTTGCAGATTAAATACGTGGGATGAAGTTGAAGGGTACAATAAAAACTTACTTTGTAAATAAATTTATGTTTGTAGCAAAAAATGACATCTGTAGAAAATATCAGAATATGAAGATTAAAAAGGTACTCAAAATTAATTGTAATTAATAAGTTAATTGTGTATTTCTATAATTTGTTAATCATACATTTATGGTACTGGCATAAGGAAGGTGATATCATAAGGTATTTGGCATAAGGTATCATAGTAGCAAATAAGACAAATTTTTTTATAGACACTTTATTATGTTAAAAAAAATGTTATGGTGTTTAAATAATCACACAGTATCCTGGGTTTACAATGAAAATTGTTAAAATATCTTAACTATTATTATTATATACAATGAATTAGGTCGTTGCACATGAAGTGGCGGTGTTCACACGTTAGCAAGTTCGGTATTACTTTTATGAACTAGAATTGCTGATTGTTGCGTGTTGGGGTATACTACACTGAAGCGTATTTTGTACTGTTTGGAATGCAAAACGAGTTGTGTTGGAAAAGTTAGATTTAAGTTATTTAAATTCATTCAGAGATAGAGGAGAAATTCTAATCAAATCTGTGTAATTTTGTTATACGAGTTCAAATTGGGATACAAAGGAGCGGGGACTAGGTACTCGAATTGGCGCAATCAAAAATTGGAGCATCTGAAACACTGGATTGCAAAATTCTAAGCTAGAGAAGCAAGCCTTTGCAATGAACTGCATAAAGTCAATCGCAAAAGTTTACATACAATTCTAATTTTCAAATATTTTAAAAAATGCAAGAGTTTCGGTCTTTTTGAGAACAATAATTTAGTTATTATGTAATTAGAATTGTGCGCATTATCAAGAAATGGTTATGTCTTTTCCACATTTTTTTTCGAATTTGATGAAAATCTACGTATGTGAATAGAAGTATACTAAATTGATTGTTACAACTATATTTATACTTTGTTAGACCGTCTGATACATCTGTGATGTTCTACTGGGTAGTCGGGACAGTTTGTGCTGAATTTTCTAGTGAAAAGGTATATTCGAATAAGCATTGTAGGAGTACCATAAAATGAAATTCAATTTGTGACATGTTAATAAATAGGTCTTCCAAATAAAACATTTTCGGGTAAGTTTCAATCTCCCCCCTCCACCCAATTATTAGAGAAGTTAAAGATGGGAACGTAATTTACAGTTTAAGCTTCATTTTCTTTATACATACATATACATACATCTTGAAATTTTCTCAGATTTTTTAACCGCAGAAATCCAATTTTAAAAAGTTTCTGAAAGCCACGTGTTTATGGAAGTTTTTACGTGACTGTGTTTATATTTTTATAGATAGCTTTATAGGTATAATAGAAGCATTTTGCTACCCCAAAGGCCATTCTTAAACGGAACTCGGACAGCGAAACTAAGGTACATTCAGATCTAACCGTTGGATATTTAAAAAAACATTGTGAAATACAATATAAATATAATGCGGCACGAACTTTCCGAATAACAAAATATAACTTGCTTAGCGCAAATAAAATTATATTCTAGACACTTTTAGGAGTAATTGTATTCATGTAATCACTGATACTCTCTTTATGAAACGTTTTCTAAAATCTTATCCGTTTGTAATTTTGTATTTTATGAATTTTCATCTCATTTTAATTATTCTAAAGTATGTCCTAAAATATATTAATGTTAAAACTTTAAAATAAGTATGTAGACTTTCGTGATTGACTGTGCATTATCTGCTGAAATAAGTCATACTGATAAGTCATATTCGTACCAAATTTGCAAAATGTTGGAGAAACCGCTATAACTCTTTAGCAAAAATGTGTTCACCCTGTTGAAACTTTGTTTAATTAATAGAATTCAATTTTAACCATGTCATAGTAGTTTCATTTTTGTCTTTAAACCTACCATTTCATGTACGACGACTTAATGTTAACATGTAAATTACTTAGTAATTTTGCAAAATTGATTTCCTGGAAATGCAAGCCTGGAATAAAAGAAATTTATCCTTCATATTAAACTTTCGATTAATTTTTGCATATAGAAGTACCTCATTCATGGTTGTAACTACATTTTGTATTACGTTTTACTCACTTTATCTATAAACTTTTCTTTTTTACTGTACAATGCATGTGTCATTTGTAACATGTGTTTTTACTTGTTTTACATATAAACTACTTCCTGTCTTTTCTTCTTTAAGTTTTCCTTTTTATCTGTTGTGTATCATTACTGGTTCTCAGGCTCCTTCTAGTTTTCACTCTTGTATAGACAGACGCGTGTATAGTCGTACAAACACGGCTATTGATGCATGGTGCTTAACTAGGTATTCGAGAGTTCAGAGAGCAGATAGTCTGAGCACCGGCTACTCTACAAATAGCTACTACTATATGAGTGAACGAGCACGCCGTTATTCCTCCGACCACTATCGGTTCTCGCCAAGTGCATTAGACCGTGGCATTTGCTGTAAGAGGGTTTTGAGGGTGCGTTGTAATATCATGTGAAATTCACGATGACAATTTGTTTTTCTTATAATTGCAGCCATCTGTTACCACAAGCCAGGGAACGATGACAAGCTTTTGTAATATTTTGCAGCGTAATGTAAAAACGGAAATACTTCAATTTGTTTTTAATACTCTGTTACAATATTACAGTTGTCACTCGAAGTAGGCAGTTTTGACGAATGTGGTTTTCACTGTAGAGGAGAACATGTGAACGTGGACCACTTTTCTTGTTTCAAAGGAAACACAGATATGTAAAAATTGCATAAGGACAAGATGGAACTGATAGTTTATAGATTTGTAAAATAATGTATGAATAGCTTTTTAACACGAAAATTCAACCGTTCCGGAAATATATTATTCTTACGAAACTTCGTCGAAAATTTAGTTTTCAGAAAATGGGGTGGTAATATGGACCAGAGTTGAAAATGTAAAAAGGCGTAACGATTAGCAAATGTTTTTTTTATAGATGTTATATTTTTCTTCATATGCATTGTAATTACAAGTAAATTTCGATATTATTTAAAATAGAAGATGTTAAAATATTTAAAAATATGAACAGATTTTATGGTGTTGGTCATATTTTCCGGAGGCCAATTTTGCTATATGCTTCTACTTCCGCCTCCTAGTACCTTCTTTGGCATAATCAAATACTTAGAGACCCATCACCCACCCTAAAAAATCAACGAAAAGAATTAAAATAAGTATGGTCCAATGCAGTTAATATTGTCACTTCGCACTTTCTTTTGCAATAATCTAAAAATCTCGACTTGGGAGTGATATTTCTAAATAACTAAATACAGTATCTTAAAACTTAATCTTGTAACTAATTATACATCCATAAATAACATATTACATTTGTTAAAACGTATAAGAAAAGAATAAATGAAACTTACTTTAGAAAACTTTTTATACGCGCAAAAACAGATACTTCTACTTTTTGACTGAAAAAAATAACAAATCGCACTATTTCTTAGTATTTGATTGAGAAAAAATGACCTAGTCCATGCTATTGTATAACTCTGATCCATATTCCCATCTACTTTTCTCTGAGCTTTGAAGTCGCTGTGACTTTCAGGAATTATAAATGCACCTTCGTAGAGTGTAAATAATACCATCCTGTTTAAAACGATCCAAGACAAATCAAATGAAATCTGAATTATTCATCTATTCATCAATTTCTCTTTAGTCACTTTCAAAGCAATTCCCATTGCTTACAATACATTTGTGCCAATGCTTTTTCCATTCTTCAAATGATTGTCGGAACTCGGTTTCTGGAATGACTTTCAACTTATTCAGTAAGTTTCGTTGTGTCGTATTGTTCGATACAAAATAACGTCCTCATAGAGATTGTTGCAATAGAGCAAGCGGGAAGAAATCGCTGCTTTATCAGATGAGTACAGTGCTTGCAGAATGAATTTCATTGAATTTTTGGCCGAAAACTTACGAACAAGCATCATTGTGAAAGTCGCTGCTGGTTGAAATCTTGTTTCCTATGAAACATTTGTTTTTAAACAAACTATTCAAACGACTTTAAATAGTAAACGCAAAGATGTCAACGTCAGATGTACGAATTCAACAGAACGAAGAAAGTTGATATAACGTTTTCCTGTTTTCTGTGGACGTATCTCAATCCCCGCGTATACTTCAATAGACAACTGTGTATCGTTTGTTCTTTTAATAAAAGTACAAACATTCACAAAATTGATGTTTTCCCCCCCCCTTTTTAATTTTATACTAATTACCTGTAACCTTTATTCTGGTGGGAACTTTAAGTAAGTAGGTACCTCACATTACATTGGTATATCATCTAAAAACCATTAACAGCTAAAATTGAAATAACCTGGGATTATATTGGTACTTAAATTTGCTTTTTAATGTTTGTTACGCTTAACTTTATTATTTTTTGTTTATTTTAATAACTAATTTAATGATGTATCTATGGACACAAAATTGTTAATTATTATGCTGATTATTAGTTATCAAAATGTAATAGTTATCTTAACAGACTGACCATTAAAGTGCTTGAAAAAATAATAGACGAAGTGAATAAAGTGAAAGGTGTATAAAGCGAAGAGTTAGAAATTCTTTGTTTAACTGATCGTAACTTCGGAACGAAATAAAAATTGAAACACTATTTTGTAATTGAAAGTGAATATATAAAAAAATTATGTAATAAAATTAAATTAATAATTACCAAAAGTAATCTCATAACTTCCAATGTTTCCTCAGTTTATGCTATTAATTTTAATGTTTGCTGGTGATTCAGATCCGCACAGTTATTATTGGGTTATAATATATATTTGTCTTGTTTTTATTAATGTTTTTAAAGTTACTTATTTGTATATTCAAAATTAACTTTAGTCAATTAGGTATGTACGTGTCATTTTGATCGATGACCTTTTCCCATTTTTCTGGTAGCTAAGCGGTTCTATTCTTATGAAATTTCTGAAACTTGAAAATGTTCTACGAAAACAAGACAAAATGTTACAACCCAATATTTTCCCCCTTTAACGTTATTATTGTGTATTGTTTTTATAAGAGGGTGCCAGATATCTCCTTTACTTTTAATCATACGAGTAGATCATGTATGCGTGCATTTATGCGAAATTTAAAGTTGCAAAAGGGTACAGTGATTCTTCTGAGAGTGTACAGATTCCCGTCTCGGAAAGCGCCCATCGCTATCCCCAGCAGTTCTTGGAACTGAATTTTTAGGGTGAGTCTCAAGCCGTTTACATACCTAAGATAAAATATACAAAAATATGCAAAAATATACAAAATATTCAAAGTAAAGTACATGTTACAATATTAAGAGGGTGAAACAAATCGTAGTCTAGATATGAGAAATGTCTATAACATAATTTGAATGATTTTGGAGGTGGAATACTGTGGAATGAAAATTTTCTGTTTATGATAGGTCAATATCACCGATATTTTCTTACTGGAAAGTAAACATTTTTTTCTATTGCACATTGTATAGGGTGTTAAATTGCATTTGAACTTGTCTGAGTTATGACTTTATGATGATCTCGAATATCAAAGAACTGATTGTAATTCCTAAATAAAATTAGGATGATCTATGAACCTACTGCTTATATTTATTATAAAAATGCTCACACTGATATCCGTCTGCAGTCATATGATTTCTAAAGTGTACAATTTTCACAGGAGAATTTCCATCTTGATTTTTCAACAGTTTGGCTAACTGTTATCGAAACTGCAAGAAATTGTAAAGTGATATGGAGGAAAGAAAATACAAAAAAATAGATTACATTCATTAAACTGGTTCTATTTACTTATTAATCTTTGTGTTATTATATATAATAATCCCACTGAAATCGATAATTTACAGCTGTTACTAAAAAACTGGGAGTACATTAAATAAAGCCATCTGTCAATTCTAAATATTTGTTTTGTCCTTCAGCAGATGACATCGCATGTATGTATGCTTATCGGTTCATTATAGCTGTTCAATTTCTATAGCTTTTCAAACTTGCTTTATATTTACAGGAATAAACAAAAGGCTATACAAAAATATTCTATCCTGTAAGTAGATTTTATTTGTAAATGAATTGACACCTAAATTTCATAAAATGAATACTTTCAGGCAAACGTTTACAATCTGTTTTTATAGTAAAGGTACTCTCATAAGTCACAAATAATAATTATAATTTATGAACATAATTTTCAATCATGATAATAACAATAATAATGAAAATATATCAATACTTAGATTTCAACTTTGATTTATCGGATTTTGATATTAAAAAGTAGCCAAGTCTCTAAAGTTGAATTGGGCATCAATCGATTAAAATTTTTAATTTGATTGATTGATTAATGCTTACAAGTAAAAAAAGTTTACGTCGGAAAATTGGTGATTGATTTAATCGTTTGATAAAATTAGTCGTGAAGCGTTGATCAAAGAAGTTAATCGTCGAAGAATCGGCGATTGATATAATCGATTTATAAAATTGTTAACCGTTGATTGAAGAAATAAATAAAATATCAATTGTTGATTTTTAAATTAAATTTAAATAAAATTTGGATGTAAGTAAAATCCTGTTACAAATTATATTTATCGTCCGAATACGTTTAAACAACACCGGGTTTTAATTACACTATAAAAGAATTTCAGTTGTTAATCATTAATCAATTATCCAATTGACGATTAACATTGATTTTTTAATCGTTAGTTGCAATCAACGACTAAAGGTGGAATATAATTGTTAATTGCAACTAACGATGGAAAGGCATGTAATTGTTAATTCTGATTAGCGACTGAGGTAGGAATTTAATCGTTAATTGCGATCAGTGATTAAAGTAGGAAATTAATCGTTAATTCTGTTTAAGGATTGAAATGTTGATTAGATTTTTGTACATGATAACCGCACATCTTTATTTCAATTGGCACGGAGCAATGAAGTCAAAATTCATAAAAAGTTATTTTGAATCGTTTATTTTAGTTTTCAGGGAAATATACATCGTTTATCAATCAAAGAATAACATTTTTGCTTGTTTTAACGAATGAGTGGCAGCTTGTAGAGAATGCAGTATGTATTTTCTATTCTCTAACTTCGTTTATAACGTCGGAAATTTCTCTCCGTGCTAGACTCCATTCATACGAATCTGCTGACCGTCTTTGATAATTCTCGTCATCCTCATAGCTGCAAAACAATTCATAAACTCACGAAAATGTACAATATTGAAACAAACATCCCTCTCGAGCTGTCTTTGCTTATGCTACGCAGTGTTACACAACGCGATATGAAGGTACTGATAGCAATAAAAATAAAATATATTTATATGAATATACATACACAGAACGAAAGCTCTTTTTACTTATTTCCTTTAAAATATTGTTTAAATAACTGAATGCAATGTTCACAATAGCTCAATAGGTTCCAGAAATGACTCTAATTCAATTGTGTTTAAATTATTTGTAATATTTCTCTGAATTTTAAATACAAATTGGAAATGCTGACGATTCAATTTTAATTTTAATTTCGAAAAGGGAGAAAGTTATTCAAGATTAGACCAAACGAGTAAAATGGGTCGTTAAACGTAGAAATTTCCTTTTATCTAAATATATTTAAAAATGCAGCTTATGACGGTACGTGAAAAGAAGATTTGTAGAATATTTTGCGACCCAAATACGATGTATTAGTTAATGTGTATGTATTAATAAACTTTTTAAATTATACTTCAATGTATCTGTTGGAAGTCATTTGCAGAATATTGTTGTTACTACATATGCCGGCAGAAATTGTCTCATTACTTTTTCGCTGTTCTATATACGTCCTAGGATAGGCAATCGCCAAAATCGTTTTGTAATCAAATGAGTTTATGTTAATTTATCACAATCATTGAGGATCGGTATATAGGCGTCATCGATATTCCTAAATTAATATTAACATATCTTCTTTAATAATCACATTCCAACTAAATCAATTATTCTATACTGAATTATATAAAACTGAATCTGTTTCAAATCTCATATGTATTTTTTTATAGATTTCCTCTAAAGCGAAGTTCATACCGCAGTAACGTTTTATTACGTATGAACAGAAACAAATATTGTGTATATCCAATGAATTTTAATAAATGTTATTAAATCACTATTTTTATTGCTTCGGTTGTACTATAGAATTCATACGGGGCGCGCGTAAATTTTTACTACGGGGAGCCACATAACAAGTATATGGAATCGTTTTTTTAATTGATCTTATTGTATTCGTGAGGTGTTATTATCTACGTATCAATGCGTCCTTGATGGAACAAAGAAAACCATTGAGCGACACGGAGAGCGATGGTGTGTGTGATGAAGCGGAGAATGTGTTAGTTATATCCGAATATGCGAAGCCCTATTGTTTCTTTCTTTAATAAAAACACAATTACAGTAACTAAAAATGCCTTTCGCACAAATGCCTGGCATAAAGATGTCATTTTCGATACAAAGATATTAAAAATATTTCTACTTTGCAAAGTTAACTCCCTGTCCAACTCTTATAAAGTTTGAAAAACGTTGCTCATTTGGTGCATCAATAATACAATTCCTAATTTGTCATTTTTTAATTATAGGTATACAGGGTGTCCCAGTATTGCAGGTATAACCGAGAAGGGAGTAATCCTACATGAAAGAATAACGAATACAATTTTTTCATTTGAGGCTTTATTTTCAAGAACATCAAATTTGAAGATTTGTCAAGTGTACGTGCACTTAGGTAACTGATGGCTGAATAAGGGTGACTCAATTGAACTGGTGCAAAAATGATATGGGAAAAAAGAACAACATTTTTTCGTTTGAGGTTTCATTCTTGGGAAAATTAACTTTGAATATTCTTTGAAGGTGCGTGCACTTAACTACGGCATAATTATGCATAGCAAAGCCATTATAAGTAGACAGAGATGAATGATAGAACATTGTATTGACAACGAATCTACATTACAGATGATACTAATGCTGTTTATAAACTTTATCGCTATAACTTTCAGGCATCATTTCATTAAAACGATAAATATACTTTCGCACGTGTTTTTAAAGTAAATATGTAAAGCTTAGTATGAAATGTCCTAACTATGCAAAATAGATAACATATAGTTTAAATTTTAAATGAACATTTGTAGTGCATTTATAAAAGTAACTGGTGAATAGAAAAAGATTGAAATTAATTTTCTCGTACGGATATTTAATACAGACAGATGTTCGTTATCAAATAGGAACCAAAGTAGTTTCCTTGTTGCGAAGGTTTCACGATTTTACAGGAAGTCGAACAAGGACATGTAACTGGTGACTTTATGAAAAGCGGAGATTAAGCGAATATAAGCGTATCGGTACAACGCGGAAGGCGTGTAATTGAACTCGACAAACGTAGCTTACTTGCAAGTCGATCTATAAATATGAGTCGCTAGCATAAGCTTCGCTTTATTATTTCAAGCTTCCTCGTTCCTCTCGAAGTTGCACGGTTTATCTTCTTCAGTCCCATGACGTTTATGAAATAGAAAATGAAATATCTTTTGTTGCATCGCAATGGAATCATAATTTTAATATCCGGTATAGTAGATTAAGAAGCTGTATACGTTTGACTATTTTGATTTCGGCTAAGACCGTGGCTTAGAAGTTTTATTGGATTTATGTATCCTTCGACTATTTTGAAGCACTAGGGTAAATGACCCAAGTACTGCCACCTGAATGATCAACTATGACTTCATTGTACTATTTTTGTTGAATCACTTTAGAGCGCGATACAACAGCTTTAGAAATCCCAAATAACTGTTCAAGTCCCCGCACTCAGCCCATAAAAACCAGGTTCGGAATTTCTAAATTTGTAAGGCAATAGCCAGAGAAATTCGAACCGATTCGCAGCAGCAATAAGTTTATGGAACCATTGACCATTTTTCTTAGACAAAATACCCTCGCGACGGCAACTCAAGTTTATTACTTTGGGACCAACACATTAATCTTAGAATCCGTTATTTTCAACCATCTGTAGTCAGGGTCAGAGTGTTCCTTCAGCTTGTTACCTGCTGCGGATTTTCCCAAAACACGCGAAAACCCTTGCGTGTCACTACTTGGTCGCGGCTACTTTCAAGGGTGACCATCACGGGTACGAGGGCGGTTACTTTCTAAAAATCGTGGCCAATCACGCTTCTCACCCCCTTCCGGATCGTTTCTTCCGAGGCGAGGTGGATGGACAGCTTGCCTCAAACAAACAGAAACAAACAGAACTCCAAAGCGACTACAACACGAACTTAGTGACACAACACAAACGGGAGAACCATTGTAAAACACGAACGAAGTTAGAATATTTTAAGAACACGAATACAGTCAACTACGAACTTGAACGCGAACTAAGTACGATTTGTAACGCGAACATTCATAACACGGACATTCAGTTGATTAAACATCGTCTAAAAACTAGGCTTAGACTCATTAAATTGTGGCTAAGTCAGAATTAGCGTTGGGTGCTCGAATCCACGCAATTCACGCAACAATTTTTATCACTTATTTATCAAAATCACGTGTTGTTTTTCTTGTCTATTACGATTCAGTGACTCTACTGTAAGAAAGAAAATAATAAGACTCTTAAAACCCCTATTTTTGTTTATAAATGCAATACGTTAACGAAAACAACGTCCGAACTAATACTGTCATCTCTAATTAAATTACTGGCACCCCATTTACTGTCACCTGTCAAAGACATTTATTGAAAACCTCGAATTAAACTAGCCGAATTATGGTTATGAATATTTTTGTATACAGTAACAATTGGTGACGGTAACAGTACACAAGTTCGTTTTCAACAGCAAATACTGCCATGGTGGTACGTGTAAAATGCGTAAATTATTTGTACCAGTCACTGTCACTTGGATATTAAATAAAAATAATTCAATAAATCGTTAAACTACGCGTGTTCTTACATTCTACGAAGCTTATAGAACCTAAAAAAATGATCTTTCCTTGTACTCATAACTCAACTGTTACAATAAAAAGCTTCTCTTTGGTATCATAACTTTCCCTTTGATAGTAGAACAGTCGTCGTTCTCGCTCTTTTAATCGACATACATTCTATCATCATTTTATATAAAAAAATAATAAAAAATGTTAAGCGTTGCTTCATTTTATTATATTCACTGCACTTAGAATTCAATGTTAGATCTTTTTCATGTATAACATTTTAGGGTTTCGATGGTCTTTTAGACAAAATAGTTTATAATAGCAGTGATTGGGTAGGTGACAACAAATGGATCCTTTACCTTAGACGTTGTTTACAGTTTTATGCTTCAATTTGTACTTCTCGCTGGATTCTCAAGGATTTTAGAAGTTAGACAGTAAGAACATTCTGCTTATGAGTGGGGAGAAGTGTTCGATGAAGTATTTACGTATATAATATTTGATGTTGCATAGCTCAGCAACCAAAGATTAATCTCTGAATTTCAATCACAAGTCGAAGAGCTTCCTGAATGAACGAGGGAAGGAGCTACAGGTCTATAAATCCTTTCGCTTCTAAATTTTCCCAGCAAACTTCGGTCCAATGTTTCATCAATCGAGGTCAGAATGCTACTTGTTACTAAATTTGTTACGTATTGTTGGTCCGAAGGCTAGCCATGACTAAAGCTGTTTAAGTGGGTCAAAGTGGTAATGTAAAAAAATATTAATGCTTATTGTATTTTCCATCCAAATGCGTAAATTTACGCACTGTGCATTTTTATTTATTCTACAAATGTGTAGTACATTAACATGATAATTATTATTGAAACATTCCTTTTTTTGTTTTATGTAAATACAGTAGATAAACATATGTAGGTATGCTTCTTTTTTCAAGAGCCATTATAAATAAGCAGCATTCTAGGAAAACAATGACATATTTTACATTTTGTGGGAACAATAAAGGTTTCCGAGGACCATTTAATTATAAATTTGAATATGAGTTTAAATTGAAAACTATTAGAAGAACAAGTATACATAAATAAATTGCTTGTTAAATAATATTAAGGATCATAATGTAGTTAGCACATTTTTAATTTTTGTTTTTGAAGTTCAAAGTTTGAAAGGCGTTGTTCACAGTGTCAAATACGATTGACTTTTTTGAGAAAGTTTTCAATTACGTATGATAAATCTGTATAGGGTATCATATTCCTAACTGGCGGCACAAGCGGGAATGTGGTGATTCTATAAGAAAAACTGAATAAAAAATGTAGAATGAAACTTTTTTCATACGAGCTTCTGTTTTCGAGAAAAATGATTTTAATTTATCATTAACACGTTCGCTACCAGGGTCGCATATGTGCAACGAACCGATTTTATTGTGATGCATTGGAAAACTCGATTTTTCACACATGGGAAATTATTCTCTTATATTTTATTACGTTCACATATATTAGATTGTGATTGCATACAAGCAAACATTTGGAACATGTTTTGTAAAAATTCGAAAAGTAAGGCGCATTGTAGGATTTTCTTCCACGACATGGTAGCGCACGCACGTAGGTTTATGTTTGTTACCTGTCATATCTCCGGAGTTGTTTGAAGCTGCTCCTCATGAAATTCGGAATAGTTTGATTTTTCAACAAGCTGGAACACTGCCGCATTTCATTCGTGAAGTAAGAAATCTTTATAAATGAAAGGTATCAATATTGGATCGACCGCAATGGAAGAATATCTTGGCCATCATGATCTCCAGATCTATCGTTGCCAGATTTTTATTTATAGAATCACATAAAATTTATTGTATATAGGGACGACATACCAAACACTGAAAAACTGAAAGGAAAAGTCATTTTTCTTGGAAACAAGGTCTCATATGGAAAAATTTCATTTCATATTTTATGTAGAATCATCGCTTTCCCGCTTGTACCATGTATTGCATGACATCCTGTATATACAACATGTATTATTCCAAGTTTCGGTATGAAACATGCTGTACACCACAGTTGTACTGTAAAGCGGAATAAAGTATAAACATTTTTTTTTAATTTTATTCCGAATACGGATTTTGAATCTGCAAAAATAAACGAAAATTATAGAAATTTAAGAACAAACACACAGAAAGCTTGAAAATGTTTGACATATTCGTTTGAGGATGAAGTACAACCATTAGAATATTTGTATTAATGTTTGCAACTTGTGTGCAATGATTTTTACAAGATATACATACCTATGTAGGTTTAATATAATGTTAGCGTACATTTTTAGATTACAATATCTCGCACAAGTCAGTGGTAGCGAATCTTCTTATATACGCATGTTAAAAATTTACAAATAATGTTTATCGAGTTGCTGACATGCTGGACAGTGTTTAATAGGGGATAAAATTAGTAGCTACCGGACCTCGTTTCTACAGGGTTCTGTATCTGTTAGTTAATTTTGTTTATGTAAAAAATAATTTAACATGTACCTACGTATTGTATCACCTACAAGCATTTTGAATAATTTATAAGCATGTAAAATGATGTCACCTGGAAATCGTTGACGTTGCAGTAAAATTTTCAATTGTGCCATATATGACATACGTGCCATAGGTTTGCCATTCTGATCATCGGATATTCTAGTAATTAAATCAGTTGACATGTCTAGTTTAACTGAACTGATAGACATTTCTGAACATTAGAATGACGAATTATTCATTAAGTTAATCGACAAGCTCGGTAGCTTTTATCTTTCTGAACAGATTCAACTACGTTGCGTTTACAATGTTATGTAACCGCAACGAAAAATTTAAATCATCTTCTATTAGTTTGCAATAAAATTGATAAACGTTTTTATTGCTGTCGTATTATATATTATATGGGATGTTTTTAAAATCGTGAAAGAAAACCAGAAAGAAAATGATTGCTCACGCAAAAGTAAGTCGAAAATATATAACACAATACATATTTTCCGTGCAGGTTTCTATTTACGGGAAAAAACATATCAAATTAATTTATACGCTTAATAAGTACAGCCGAACCTCGATAACGCGAACCTCTCTAACTCGAAAACATCTATAAGACGAAAATTTTGTTCATTCCTTTCCGCTCTGCTGCGAATTCTCTTTCAATAAAAATAAAACTTACTTTAACCTGGATTATTTTCCACATATTTATATCCATTTTTACCTCTGTAACTCAAATTAAGAATAGGCAGAGTTCTACAGGTAGAAGTTTACCTCTATAAGTCAAATTTTTATGGTCGCTACCTTTATATTTTGAACTTGCACTCATGGGGAATTCAAATACACCGAAAACGAAAAAAAACGCATAATAGATATGCAAAAATGTACAAAATATTCAAACTAGAGCACAAGTTATTGTAGTTCCAGGATAAAACAACCCTTCACATAGCTTTCGTTTCTTTAATCTTATTGATAAATGTATGAATTTGCACAAATATGCGTAGTCTAGTCATGATTTATCAAACAAATATCTCTACTTCTCGTAAGACAAATTTTCGTACGTTAAACGTTCCTTACTTGAAAACTTCGACAAGTCGAAATGTCTATCACTCGAAGACTTTGGCTCTTGTCCTGAGATTCGAGTTATCGATGTTCAACTGCATGTGTATGCTTATTATACATTGAAGACGGCGAACATATTCTTGCATGCAAATTCTTGTTTGGTACATCGGTAAATTAAGAAGTTTTGAACCGATGATAATGTGCTCAAATTCTTCACCATTTCAAACGCTTAAATATTATTATCTGTTTAACTTAACCCTTTAACGGTGTTTGGCTAGTATGCTCGTTATGTGGATAGAAATTTTCAAAATAAAATTCCACCATTAAAAGGTTAAAAGTTTCACAACTTTGGCACTGCTTAGATAAGTCATTTTTTATACAAACTATATTACTTACTTATACTTACGCAAATAAATAAAAACATTCAAAACAAACTTCCACCGTTAAAAAGTTGAGGACTCATTTAATAACGTCTAAAATATTCTTCTTTAATATAGTATACCAAGAGATGGCTAAATAAATGAACACATGTTTAATTAAATATCCATACCGAATGGATACACAAATTCGATTTTCTTCGAAACGGAAATTTATTGAAAGAATTTAATTATGCATTTTCGAATAACTTTTTCATGAGAGATCATTTTCTTTTTGAATCTTTGTATCACGACTTTGGAAACATTCTCTGTAATTACTCGAGAGATTAGGTGGATGACGCATCTTTATAACAAATCTGTATGACGATAGAGATTAAATTGCAACAGAGTTTCCTTGCATCTGTTCAACTGTAATGCGAAAAAGATTCTAGAAGTTCCATTTCTCGTTCAAAGGATGTCACGTCAGAGACAACCTTACATAACACACTGGATTTTTATCACAGCAAGACTAGAGAATAGCGAATCTAGAGGAATGACTGTATCATGCAATAATATTGCGCTTAATGTGGCGAATTTCCTATGGCACGTTGATGTCATAGCTACGGCTGATAGGAGCAAACGTACTGCTGAAAGGGTCTCGGATACGTGAGCGACGATCAAACTGAAGAGATTCCGAGAGAAAGCAGCAACTAAAGCAGGGAGATGAGAAATCTTTGATGCTCTCTATAGACTGACTTCGTTGGCCCGCGAGGGAATTTCAAGTATGCCTACGTCTCGAAGTATCATCGCTTAGCTTCGTTGCTCTGCTTCATAGAAACTCTTTATTAATGCAAATGTTCTGTTTCTTGAGATTTAAAAGAGAAAGTATTCTTTGGTGTTCTAATGAGGAACATCAGCCACATGAAAGATGCGGGTTGTAATGACATTTTGTACAATAACTCGAAAGCTAAGAAATGTTAAACATGTGTGGCGGCTCCCCTGCACCCACCACTAAAGGAACATACGAAATAGGACTTTCTCGAAAGCACTCGCTCCAACTACCTCGTCCATATATATACCGCCTTTAGCCTTCCTCCCAATATCCCAACGTCTAAGGCAGGACCTGCTAGGTAGCCTTACTGATGAGTCCACTAGCAGGCCCAAGACGAAACGCAACACCCTTCCTTTCTCCTATCCTATCCTCTCTCCACAGTTCCACAGTCAGCTACAATTTTCCTCTTTTCCTTATTCACCTTATTTAACTAACTTTCCTTTTTTTGTATTAATTATTAAACGATCTGGTGAAAGGGACCGTATGGGACTAGAGTATCCACGAACCCGAAAACATTTTAACACTGTTCTTGTATGCCAGTACGGTAACGTACGCGCGTCTCATTAATACTTTTTGCTCGACCACATTCACACCACCATTTACACAGTTCTACATTTATACACACTCAGGCAGAGCAGACACGCGCGTCACACGAACAGGTACGTACAACGTAACACCGGATATTTAAGGTTATCTTTCAGTAAATGAAAAAAAAATGTTATTCCTTCTATTTTGCATTAATTTCAAGTTAACGGTATTAAAATGAAAGATAAAGGAACGAAATGAGCAATGTTATCATGATACAATCTTAAATTAACAGTAAGTAGCTCCTATTACAGGACGCAGCGAAGATTTGTGACATGTCTTAGGAGAACTGCAAAATAATTTGCAATGTTCATATGTATAATCATCTGAACATTCCGGAATATCGACACACGCATCACAAGTCTACTCTCTGCAATTTCAACATTGAATCCAATCTTCATCAAAAATATCTAAGCAAATTACGAAAATCGTCTTGTCGTTTGTGTTTTTCGGTACCAATGCTCTAGTTTTATTGATTTTTTCTAATCCACTGATATTCGTAGTCCTCCATTTCCATTTCTACCTTTGTTCTCTAATGTTCTTTTCAGTTTTCTAGCATCTTTTGTCAGAAGTTGTAAATTGACAAATTTCAGTTACTGTACTTTCTTCCATTTAGCTTTCTTTTAAAAGTTGTATTAACTCCGTGACAACTCCGTACCTTGTATCAACTACATATAAGTTTAGGCACAATAACAAACTACTTGGTCTAACTAATTTCATGACTTATCAATTTAAACTTATGATACTGACATTTTTAAAAGACTTTTCCATTTACCTATACTAACTGAGAAATCGAAAAATGGTCATTTTTGTTAACTATAGAGTAGCTTTCGTGAAGTTTAGTTTTACATGAAATGTTTGTCATTCAGTGCACGATGTTAAAGGAATATGCCAAGATATCATGATGACAATTATTTCTACGTAGCACTGATGATAAAAAAAAATAAAATCTTGTTTTATCGATTAATAATATTAATTATATGAATTGATTTTGAAATCTGTCGATAACGAAAGTGTTTGAACGATAGTACCCAGTAAACATTTTATAATATGAGCTCGTGTCTTTAATTTTTCTTTGAACATTGCGTACACTTATTTTATGGATATATGCTAAGACACATGCAATTTCTTTCCATATATTATAATACAATACACAATACATTACGTGATGAATTGTGTACCATCATTTGAATATATTTGGTACTGTATCTCTACATATGTAAATAGAGATGGATATCCAAATATTTACAAAAATCTATATTCATATTGAACGAAGTAATTTAAAAATAATAAAGAATAGTAGTAAATGAGAAAATATTTTAAACATTGAGAGTCTATATATAGCAAACATGTAGATATTAACGAAAGATCATTTGTAGACAGACACTTGTAATAGCATGAATAGTTATTTGCACTGCTTGTTATTTAATTAATATCTAACTCAATCTTTTCTATTTATACTAATGCAATTATGGGCAGTATCATTCTGAAAAAGCAGTTATTGTTAATGTTTGATGATTCTTACAATTTACGCGATCAGGTTAAAAAGAAAATGTAATTCATTATGGAGTGGTCGTGTCTGTTTAACGAGCTTGCGAAAGAGTCAAGTGTTTCGCTGCATTCTAGTAAACGTAGAATTCCCCCGTTTGGAAACTGCACTAATTACAAGAGTTCCTGTTCGTTAGTGACAATACATGGCATCGTGTGTTCCGACGAATAGAGGCAGCTGTGCGCATACATACGGCAAACAGGAAAAAATCGTAGTAAAATGTTAAGAGTTCAAAGGAACGAGGAACAAAAGTAAACGACCGTTACTAAGTAATTGTAAATAAAATCGTGTACATATTGTCAAAAAGGTCTTTTTAAATGCGAGATAGAGATCCAATGTACTGCATCTCGTGTTTCATATTTCTTACTTTTCTAAAATTCTGAATTTGTATTAAAAAAAAGAAAAAAAAAAATAATTACACAAATTAATTTCATTTGCATTTTACCAATACTTGAAAAATACTTATATTTATGAAAACATTCTTCACATCTTTATGATATTGGTTTATGTGGTGATATAAGTTTACTAGTTTTATAATGTATGCTTCTTTACTACTGACCACTCTAAGTATTTTGATTGTAAGTTGAGCTACATCCGATGAAATTTTAAGTTTAAGAAAGTGATTTCTAGCATGAAGGGAACTTAGTGAAAGAAGAAGAATTCTTTTTTGGAAATTGACTAATAATTATTGTTAATTCGCAAAAATGAAGGTGTTATGATTTACTAACAGATTTTTAGGTGTTCAATAATTAGTAATATTGGAAAATACTAGTAAAAAATATTCAACCGTTAATATAGAATCATTTTCATTCTTTATTTCTAAGAATATCATATGTGCGACACACTGAATGTTTTCTTCGTCTATTATCATCTCAGTTTGAAAATTAACATTTTACGCTGGGAATGTAAACTTATAAGTTTAACACCGAAAAACATCGGCAATAATAAACCAAACGGTATGACTTCGGAATATGTTGCACAGAACTATAATATTCATTTATTTATACTAGTAAAACTCCACTATCTAATAATGGAAACTGAATAGAGAAAGAAACTTTTAGCCGATACTGGGGGACCTTCCCCTATTAACAATACAGTAAGAACTTATTGTTATTCCGATTATTTTATGTATATCGGATTTAATAATGTTCCTTACGATCCTTTATTTGTAGGAACAACGGGGACGGAGCGAAATGTTGATACAAACTGAAGTATTAGATTTAATATGCAATTAATAATACTATGTAGCAACTATTCTATTAATTTGTATTAGAAAATAAATTCATTACTATTTGTAGGATTGCTTGTTGCTGAATTGAAGCGCTTAGAGATATTATCCTAATTTTTTTAATTTTAGAATAACTGTGAGAAATATAGAACAGCACGTAACATTCGTAAAATCTCGGTAGTTAAATAGCGAATTTTGCCAACATCCATGTATACGAGTTTTTTTTTATAAATAATGGCGGACAAATTTTTGGAAGATAAGCCAAATAGTTAAATATTCTGGTGGAACCACAAACTGCATCGAACAAATACGGAGTACCTAAAAGAAATCTGTTTACTTCTACCTTTTGTTTAAACAAACATTCAGTTTTTATAATAAGCATAAAGTTTGTTTAGCTTTCTTTATAAAATTTTTAGGTGTTCCATATTAGATATCACTTTTTCGAATTGACGAATTTCACTTCTGTTAGCTTCTTTACTATAATATCAAACCATTTGAATTGTTTCACACTTAACAAGTTAAATATCATTATGTATTCGTTCCTTCGTTCAGTCCCGTTAGTTTTATTAAAAAAAAAAAGAAATTCCTCGACTTTTAATAAGCGTTTAAAATTAGGTATTCCATAATACCAACGTTTACTCTATATATGAAGTTCTAGTTTCCAAACTTACGATTGGATAAATAGTGTCTTGATTGTATACGATTACTTATGTTAGTTTGCAATAAATCGTGTAATAAATATTGTATGTTACCCTGTCCAAAAAGTATTAGGACAAAACAGATAAAATAAGAACTATGCATCTATTCATCAATTTCGATTTAATTACTGCATAAGTAAGCGCCATTGCTCCTAATACATTTATGCCAATGCGTTTTCCATTCTTTAAAACATTGCTAAAAGTCAGCTCCTGCGATGGCTTTTAACTCGTTCTGCGAATTTCGTTTTATTGCTTTAATCGATTCAAAACCACGTTTCCGTAGAGGTTGTTTCAAACATTGAGGTGTAAGTAAACATCGACGAATTTGAATATTATGGAAATCACCGCTTGCTCAAATCCTGTTTTACATGAACATCTGCCACAAATAAATTATTCACCTAATCTTAAGTATAACACGTATAGACGTGAACAACAGGTGCATCAACTTAACAAAATAAAAAGAAAATTGATATATTGCTTTATCCCTTTTCATAAACGCACTTGTCCTGCAAGTTTTTGAACAGGCTAGTATACAGTGTGGCAAGAAAGTAACGAGACTAGTAAAAATAAAGCATATGGATACTTTGGATAGAAGCCTCTTTATTTATTTTCTCTAAAATAACTTATAATGTGTATAACATTCACGTAATTATGCAAAATCACAGACATGCGGTTTCTAAGACATTCAAGAGATAGTGAATGAACGATTCCGTAATAATACATGCTTTAAATTTATCAATGTATAAATATAGTTTGGTCCAATTTAAAGTAACCCGCTATAAGAATATAATCATAAAACTTTTGCGTCACGGAGAAAAATTAGAAACACTAGAAAAATCTTTATATGGTGTTAATTGATACATTAATCCAGAGATTTTTGAGACCGTACATCTGTATTGACGTGACAATATAATCACATCTGCGATTACAAGTTAATTGTGTTTCATTTTTTTGTAACATTCCCTTGAATATTAGATATTAATTGAAAAAGTCGACCATTCGATTTTAGTCTAAATTTTAACAAGGGAAAAGGTCAGTTGAGATCAAGTAAACCAAGTAAGAGAGGTGGCTAGGCATAGTCTTTAGTTCTAGGCTTTTACGCCGGTTGTGTTTTTTTATAATAAGCAGTAGAGTCCTTAGGAAAGCACCATGGAGTGTTACATGTTAAAGGAATGCGTAGAAATTGTTAAATGGTACTACCTAAATAATTCGATACATGTTGTAGGGCTGGAGAGAGAGGATAGGATAGGAAAATGGAAGGATGTTGCGTTTCGTTCTGGGACTGCTAGTGGACTCATCAGTAAGGCTACCTAGCAGCCCCTGCCTTAGACGTTGGGATATTGGAAGGAAGGTTAAAGGCGGTATATACAGAGTGTCCCGTAACTGGTGGTACAAGCGAGCAGGGGGTGATTCTACGTGAAAAATTGAATCAAAAATTTAAAATAAATTTTTTTCATATGACGCTTTATTTTCGAAAAAAATAAGTTTGAAAATTTGTCGAGTACGCGTGCACTTGGACCAGATGCTCTTTGAATGACCCTTCGGTCGGGATGGCGACGATTAGGGTACCGATCTCAGTAACACCTAGCCGCCTCCGAAGCATTACCACCACACGCACCCAAAGCGAGAATCATATCAGTATACTCTCGATTGCTATAAGTTGCCATGCTCACAGTAATTCGGAAACTAAAGGTCCTGTCCGATAAGCATAACATTGACAATGTTTGTAAACATTGCAAGAAGCACGGAAGTACTCTCCTACTCGGAACAGTAAGATAGTAAAATCCGTCGAACTGAAGCTGGTCCAAGTGCACGCGTACTCGACAAATTTTCAAACTTATTTTCTTCAAAAATAAAGCGTCACATGAAAAAATTTTATTCTAAATTTTCGATTCAATTTTTCACGTAGAATCACCCCCTAGTCGCTTGTACCACCAGTTACGGGACACCCTGTATATGGACAAGGTAGTTGGAGCGAGTGCTTTCGAGAAAGTCCTATTTCGTATGTCCCTCTAGTACACAGCGCCACACATGTAAAGAAAGTTTCGTTTCAAATATCGTAATTGTTCCGCTCCAAATGCGAATGTGGTTCGCAATATACGTGCAAAATTTGAGAACATTGGTTCGATTGAAGATGCATACCGTACTGGTCAGCCTCGTGCATGCCGCTCTAATGAAAACATTCTTCGTATCCGTAACGATATGCATGAGAGACCGAAAACATCAACACGATGCAACGTTGTGCCCAATAATTAGGAATAACATATTGCTTTCTACGGCGGATTGTGAAAAAATACTGTAGAACCTTCATTATTGCAACATCTATTATCCGAACCGTCTATTATTTGAATGTCCCATTATCGGAATAATCTATTATCCAAACTGTATGTTTCATGTCATATGCATGTATAATCTATGTAGTATTTACTTCCTCTTGTCGAACTTATCAAAACAAAATCTTTTCACAATATGGTATTTACATTCGAAGTGTTCAGAGTTATAATAGTATTGTTAAAATCGAAATAGATAACATTATAAGTTAAAATAAAATGTGAAATTATTAAAGATCCGAAAAATTACGAGCGTACAATAAACATAGCACAAGAATAGATATGGTATTAATAAATCAACGATTACCGATATAAAAGAACAAATAGTGATCAATAAAACATTACCTACAAATTGTTGATTCATTGCATCTTAGTTATTTGTTTATATTATATCCTGATCTGTATCGTGTTTGAAATGCTGTGGCGTTGTGGAGAGGGAATAGAATGGGAAAAGGAAGGGTGTGCGTTTCGTCCTGAGCCTGCTAGTGGACGCATCAGTAAGACTACCTAGCAAGCCCTGCCTTAGACGTTGGGATATTGGAAGAAAGGTTGAAGGCACTATATATATGGACTAGGTAGTTGGAATGAGTACTTTCGAGAAAGCCCTATTTTTTCGTATGTCCCTCTAGTGGTAGGTACAGAAGGGCCGCCACAATGCTATTAAAATGAAAATGTTATTATCCGAACGCATTTTTCTCCCAATTAGTTCCGATAATTGAGGTTCTATTGTACTTACAATTATTTCTCTATAAAATTCAAATAATACATCAGCCATTGAAGCAGAACTACGGAAAGCGTTTAAATTGGTGCAACGAAGTCGTAAAACTGAATAATGAAACAAATAGATTTTATTAGCAACTCATTATAAGTACCGAGGCACATTTCCATTTAACTGGTCATGTGAGTAATCAAAAGAACTGGCATAAGAGCACATAAACCCTCGGCTTATGTACGATAAGTCGTTTCATTCGCAGAAAATCACTGTTTAGTGAGGTATTTACAGTGCGCGCATTATGGGGACACTTTTTTTCAAAAATTCTGTAGGTGATCCGTTTCAGTTATTGGTTCACGGAATCGTCAGATATTGCAACACTTTTTGGCACCTGAATTGAATCGACAAGGTTTGAAAGATATGCGATTTCAATGAGGCGGCGCTACGGCACATATCTACACACACATATTCTGCAAAATATGTTTCCATGTAGATTAATGATACCAGCATCGGTGGCGCCAGCATCAACTGGTCATCAAGATCGTCAGATTTGATGGCTCCAGATTTTTATTTATGGGAATATTTAAGGGCGAACGTTTATCACCCACAGACGTTGGAATGTTTAAAATAAAATATTCATCAAATAACAAACAATATAACATCTGAAACATTAGATTCAGTGTTGTTGAACGTAGTAAAAAGAGCTGAAGTTTTCCTTATTACTACTGGAGGTCATTTATTTGATATGGTATTTCAATGACGTGTAAAACATTTTTCTGAAGCTTCAATAAAAAGTATATGATAGTACTTAATAATGACTTCTGCTTGTTATTTAGTTACTGCCTCTGGCAAAATGTTTTCGATCGAACGGGATAATGTACAATTAGCTAAAAGTGCTAAGATTTTTGCAAACTGCTATTGTATAATTGTAATACTTAACAGAAAACTTATAGACAACACGTAACAAAATTAGTTAATAAAAATGTGCCTAAAAGTGAAGATCAGCTTCGAGAATTAATAAACTTATTATGGAAAGAAATTTCATCTGCATATTGCAGAAACTTCGTTGTATCAATATTACAATGCAACAAAGCAATCCTACGTGGATGTAGAAATATCAGGAAATATTAGGTAATGTAGATATTAAGTAGAGTATCGTTTATCTCTTTGTAGATTTATTTTCCTTGCTGTTTTCTTTTTCATAATACACGAGTAGTTTTATTTCTTGCTTTCTTTATTCGTTTCATATTAAATTTATTTAATTTTCCCATAAGTTTTATATTTGTAGAGCAGCATTCCGCACCTCATCAATTTTAGTGTTTCTATTGTAGTTACTTGCACGATGTCGCTTTTGACCTAAACCTCTTGCCAAAGGTAGTATTAAGGAAATAAATTGCATAGTTACTTCTACCGTCCCCTTTATTAGCTAACAGGTACTATTAAAGAAATCTTTTAAATTACATTTCAATGTATCTATTATGAGCATTCGTAAAACATTGTTATTACCATATATACTCGCAGTGAGCATATAATTTATTTTCTTATTTTAGTTATTTAATCTTGAGAATTTCCTGCTGCCATCGATACCATACTGTTTGAAACAGTTTGGTTTAACATACAAATTTCATTGAGCGAAAATTCAAATATAAGGTTTCAAGTACTTACATGTATGCAACTGAAATCATAAAATTGAAGTTTACATGCTTTTTGTAAAAGAAAAGTTATGTAAATTGACAAATAGTAAAAGCAACGGAGTGTAAGTTATCACCATGTGTTTTACAAAGCTTAAAAGATTATGGCCACAGTGAACATCTACGTGAACAAACAAACGTGGACGGAGTTGTGTGTACGAACATGCGCGAGCGAGCATTAACAAGCGTGATTCATTGGTTGTCAGTGGAGGAAAGAAAAAATTTCTTTCACAGCTTGTTCCTGATGGTACATTGCGGCTGAAACAGTTGTATGTTCATCATCTGCACTCCACTCAAGCTTCTTCGCTTAGCGATAATAAAACCAAATCTGGAAATTGAACATCAACAAACTGAAGCCAATCAGATTTGATTGCTTGTATGCATTTGATCATGCTTTTTCACCTCCGCTTATGTTCGTTCATGCTTGTTCCTCAGATGTAGATCTGGCTTAATATGCATGTATTTATACGTATATACGAGACGGTTGTCGTTGTACTGATAACCTAAATTCAACGGTACATATAGTGGAATGCGATCGAGAGCGGAAAGGGTAAAAGATAGATTTGAAAAGAACTGAGGTCTTATGAATGTATCTACTATGTACATAAAGTGCAGAGCAACATGATAGGGTCCTGTATATATCTGTTTATTTGCTATGATTAAAAGAACAAAATGCACATTTTATGCACCCTGTTCGATACGTAATAAAAAAGGATACAAAAGCAAATTGAAATGGAAACCGATTTTAGTCAGTCAAAATGATAGGACTATAATAAGAAATTATAATTGTTTCATGAACATTTTATATTAAATCGCATGTCAATATTTGGTCCCTTTTGTTAGAAGACGTTTAATATGTAATCGTTTTTGTTCTTTGAATCCGTTGGTTTTCATTAATACTATTATTAATTCTTATATTGGTCTAAACATTTTCAATAGTCCGAATGTGTGAGTAGCTCATTTCAAAATACTTTTTTTAACAATTTCAAATTGTTGCACTAATTTTACAATGTGTACTGCAGTATTATCATATTGAAAAGTATAATTATTGTATGTAGGTATTCATAGTCTATGCTAGAGGTAGTCAAACGGCAGCTTGGGAGCTACACGCGGTCCTTCTAGGTATTGCGGTTTACTGTATACTTATACAATTTATTTTTATAAATATAATACATATGTAACATTTTTGTAAGTTTGCTAATTTTATTATAATATATACTCGAATTATAGGAATAACTTACAAGCTGAACAGTCATATAAATTATAAAATGCGCCTCTCAGGCACTTGTTTGAATAGATGTTTTAATATTTCATTTATTGTTATTTGTTTACATAGAGGTTTTGCTTATTACAAAGGACCGCAAATTTAACACAGTCCTGTCTCAATTCGATACGTCTTCTTTAAACACGACCTCTGCGACAACTTTTAAGTTCTATTAAGATGTTTAAGGTAATAATTGAATGATTTTAGCAATTAACAATAAACGAGGTAGAACAACGAATAATAATAATTATCATTTTATACATTAATCCTAATACTGTTAACTAAAATTTTCTTTGGTTAGGACAAAACTAATATATCATTAGCGAGAGTCCTCCTATGACTGGACAGTAGTCGTATATTTGAAATCCGGAAGAGTTATAGATCGGTAATACCGCGAAACCTGAGGAAACATATTGAAAATCAGAGGAGAAACTTGGGAAAGAAGACTAAGTTAAGTGGACTAATTGTAAGAAAGATAAATAAAACTAGAGCGTTGGTACCTAAAACATAAATCACAAGACAGTTTGGGTTGTTTGCTTAGAGACTTATGATGGAAATTGGATTTAATGTTCAAATTGGCAAGAATAGACTCATGATGCGTGTGCCGATATTCCGGAGTGTTCAGATTATTATAGATATATGCGACCATTGTAAATTGTTTCGAAGTTCTCCTAAGCTGTGTCAGAAATCATTGTTGCGTCCGCTAATAGGGGCTACTGAGTGTTCCTTTAAAATCGTATACCAAAGTTTAATGTTAATTCAAGATAATATCATGATAATGTTGCGCATTTCGTCTCATTATTCTTAATTTTAATAGTGTTAACTTGAAATTAATGCACAATAGAAGACGTAATACGTCATTGTCTTCGTTTATTTAAAGATAATTTTTAGTGTACGGTAACAGAAGAACTCTCCCTAATTATAAAAGTTGTTAATTTCAAAACTGATGATACATAAAAATATAGTTTTTTTTGCATTATTAACATCGTTAATGATCAGGAAATCGGGGAACTACACCCCTGCGAAATAACAGCCTTTAAGTCTCTCATACACTGTGTAATCATACAGAATGTGTTCCAAAGTCTCATTGAGCATAAGGTTGCAAACGGTACAAGTTAAGCCGTCTTGAACTCTGTAATAAATTGTACCGCGCTTTACTTACATTTCGACCTGTTAATAACTGTTAATAATTAACTTGAGCTATTAAGCGAACATAAGACATGGTTTCAGCCAACAACAGATATTTTTTAGTACATCTGTAGTATATTTTTGATTTCTCTATACAGGGTGAGGCAATAACTTTGATCGCTTTGAATATCATTTTTATTTTTGAAGATATGTAAAAACTTTGCTTAACAAAAGATGTATGGTTCAAACGGACTATAGTACGACAGTAATAATTTTTTTATGGATGGAGACAAGGTCACCTTCATTTTTTTTTAAATGACATGCTATATTTTTCTAGTCCTAATGAAATAACAGGTGTTTGGACGATTCCAATGATCTAAATTCAAGGTCATTCGACAATAGATAAGAGGATTAAACACGAAGACTTACGTTATAAGAGATGTTCGAAATGGTGTCCGGTTGCATCGGTGCAATATTGTAATCGTTAAATTGCTGATGCAGTAGCTGTTATGATTTTTGGACTCACTGTAGTATATGCTGCAGATAGCCTTCATTTCACATCTTTTATTTATTTATTTATTTTATTTATTCGTATATCTACGGGGTTACCTTTTGTACATAAATAAGGACACAATAAGTCGAATAGGTAATTGTGCTACTGTTGGCATCTCCTCGTGCACAATATTTTTTAATATTCTCCAGAGAAAAAAGTAAGAGATGTTATGTCGGGTGAACGTGTTGGTCAAGAAACTGGTCCACCACGTCCTATTCATTGATTCGGAAATATCCTATCGAGTGTGGCTCTTACTGTACGTGTACATATAATATGCAGAGCAACCATTGAGTTGGTATCGCGTTACATGGCGAATATTCGGTTCTACATCTTCTGTTACAAGATATGAAACAAAGACTAATTGCAGCATGTTTTACAATCAGTCCGGAAGTGATAAGGAATGTTTTGAATGATAAGGAATCGCTTCAGCGATCCGGGGATTGCAATGTTATATTGCTGCAAATGGACACCACTTCAAGCATCTCTTATAGCGTGAGTTTCATTGTTCAATTCTGTTATCTGTTGTCGAATATCCTTGAATTATAGATCGTTGAATAGTATGTCATCTAAAAAGATGAAACATACATTGATATCTCCAAAAGCCCTTCAACTGTAAAGAAATTATTACTGTATTACTGTCATATTATACTCTCCTTGAAACCATAAAACTTTTGATAACAAAATTTTCCATATCTCTAAAAATGACGGAGATTTTCGAGGTGATAAAAATTATTGCCCCATCTTGTAGGTGTATAACGTTACAGCTTTTGTTCGTTGATTTAGCAATTTTTATGGGTTTATATTTCTTTCTGATCATAAAACTAGGATTAGATCGACTTCACTACTTTGAAATGATTTTCACCTATTTATCTCTTACTATCCTTGTTGCATCACTTTAGACCGCGATACAACTTTAGAGTTTGCAAATAACTGTTTAAGACCCCGAACTCAGCCCATAAAAACCAGGTTCGGAATTTTTAATTTTGTAAAGCAATAGCCACAGAAATTCGAACCGATTCGCAACAGCAATAAGTTTATGGAACCATTGACCATTTTTCTTAGAAAAAATACTTTCGCGACGGCAACTCAAGTTTATTGCTTTGGGACCAACACGTTTATTTTAGAGTCCGTTATTTTCAACCATCTGTAGTCAGGGTCAGAGTGTTCCTTCAGCTTATTACCTGCTACGGATTTTCCCAAACCACTCACGGGTACGAGGGCGGTTACTTTTTAAAAATCGTGGCCAATCACGCTTTTTACCCTCTTCCGGATCGTCACTTCCAAGGCGAGGTGGACGGACATCTTGCCTCAAGGAGACAGAAACAAGCAGAACTCCAAAGCGACTACAACACGAGCTTAGAGACACAACACAAACGGGAGAACCATTGTAAAACACGAACGAAGTTAGAATATTTTAGAACACGAATACAGTTAACTACGAACTTGAACGCGAACTAAGTACGATTTGTAACGCGAACATTTATAACACGGACAATCATTTGATTGAACATCGTCTAAAAACTAGGCTTAGACTCATTAAATTGTGGCTAAGTCAGAATTAGTGTTGGGTGCTCGAATCCACGCAACACTTTTTGGTCCTTCGAGCCGGATCCCAGTGTGTGCTATTGCTATCGAAGATCTATTTCGTGCAACCACCTCACTGGGTTCAATATCACGACGCAGCAGCCAAGGACAGCACGCTTGCTAGGACGCAACATCAGGCCACAAGGTTCAACGAGCACGAGAAGGACCACTACGACGCAACGGCATTTTGGGACTCAGTAAGCAAGGAATATCATCCAACCTCGGCGAACGAGTCCACGACGGGATCAGCAACGTAATTCGTGAGTCAGATAACATTCACATAACTCGTCAATTTTCGTAATATCCCATCTTTCCTCCGACTGCACGATGGCCCAAGAACACAACGCAAAACTATCGCGAGCTCATTTGAAAACGCGCTACCATTAAATCGAAATTAACAGCCTTCGCGAGATTCCTCGATATGTGTCGGGATTCAGAGGATATTCCTCTTAGCGAGTTAAAATTACGCACCGCGCGTCTCGAAAAGGACTTTGATACGTTTGAGTCAATACAGAACGCATTAGAATTGCCGGCCACTGACGATGATTACGAAATTAGGTTAAACGAGTGGACTGATTTCGATGATCATTATTACTCTATTGTAGCAAATGCAAAAAGCACACTCGAAAATCACGATAGAATTCCTGGTCAGGTAGACGGGTCGCCTCAGGTGCCACATGCCTTATAACCATCTGGTTTGGCTGAGGCAACTAATATACAATTACCGGTAACAATCTTATCAGAATCACACGTAAAATTTACCAAAATTTAGCGGAACGTATGAAGCATGGCCGGGCTTCGCGGACGCATTTAAATCGGCCATTCATAAAAATCCTAACTTCCGCGACGCACAAAAATTGATTTATTTAAAATCCTGCCTAACGGGAAGAGCGGCGGAGAAGGTCGAATCGCTAGAAACCACCGCAGTAAATTATGCAGTAGCATGGGACATTTAAGACAAATATTATAACGATCCAAGTGTAGTTGTCAACAATCGCGTTCAGGCATTTTTTGACTTACCGTCTTGTTCGTGATCTAATCCGACAGCCTTGGGCGAATTAACGGATACGGTCATGAAACACTATAACGCATTAAAAGCGTTAAACAAGCCATTTTTAGAAGCGTTTCCTATTTACGCGGTGATAAGTAAACTCGACGATCAAACGCGACTGCGGTGGAAGGAAAAAACACAAAGTACCGACCTTCCGTCGATGGAAGAATTGCTAGATTTCTTACACAAAAGACGTAGAGTCTTAGAAAGCACGAGAGTAGAACCCGCGAAACCAATAACACGAATCGTAAATACTCCGAACCCTATAACACGAACACGACCAGGTCCAGGTACGCGAAATCGCGGACAACCAAACGCTACCGTACCAACTCACGCGTACACTGTACAACAGGCACGCTGCTATATGTGCAGGGCAAATCACTTTACGCAGTATTGTCAAAAACTAACAGCCGCGAACATTGACCAACGGACGGAAATGATTCGAAAGGCTGGCTTATGTATTAATTGCTTAAGACCAAATCACGACGTCAAAGATTGTGTTGCTGGATGTTGCAAACAGTGCAATGGAAAACACCATACACTTCTACACAAGAAGCAGAAACCGGTACAAGCGAATGTATCGGCATTAAGCGCGAATAGTACAAATAAAACACTTTTGTCCACCGCGGTAATCCACATTCGCGATAATCGTAATCGACCGCAACCCTGCCGAGTCCTACTGGACTCAGGATCTCAATCGCATTTTCTTACGGAGCGATTTGCCAAAAAGCTATCGCTGCCAATGCAAAAGGCGAACATTCCAGTGATAGGAGTAAATCAAGCAACAACACAGATTCGAAATTTGTTACGCACCTCTGTCCAATCAAGAATCAACAATTTCACAACAAATCTTACATTTCTCATATTGCCACGCATAACCGAGATTCTACCAGCCCGTCCTATCTCAAAAATGCATCTCAACATCTCAGCCAATATCCAACTTGCCGATCCCGAATTCAACACCCCTTCTGAAATTGATGGCTTGATTGACGCAGACGTGTTCTTTAAATTACTTTGTATCGGTCAAATTTCAATTGCAAACGACTCCATCACTCTACAAAAGACAAAATGAAGCTGGATTCTCGCAGGTAAATTACCGTCTAAGCAACCGTCAAGTATTATCCACTGTCATGTCGCATGCAACTCGCTGGAGACTTGCGTTTCGAAATTTTGGGAATTAGAGGATCCCCTTCGGGAGGTAGTATTGTCTGACGAAGAACGCGCATGCGAAATCCAATTCATAGAATCGACAACTCGCGAATCAAGCTCTGGCAGGTACGTTGTAAAACTGCCATTCGAATCACGACCGCCAACATTAGGTAACTCATACGCGATCGCGCTTCGACGATTTCACGCGTTAGAGCGAACTTTAGACAAAAACACGGACTTAAAACACGAATACGTTAAATTTTTAAACGAGTATCGCGACCTGGGTCACATGGAAATACACAACAGCCCGAATACACAAATCGGTTATTATCTACCACATCACGCGGTATTAAAACACGACAGTCTAACTACAAAACTACGTGTAATCTTTGACGTATCCGCCAAGACATTTAATGGCGCATCCTTGAATGACGCGTTCATAACAGGTCCTACTATCCAAAAGGAACTTTACTCACTTTTACTCCGCTTCCGTTCATATACATATGTCATTACAGCCGACATTGAAAAAATGTATCGGCAAATTCTGGTACATCCGCAAGATCGGATATACCAGAAGATTTTTGTGGCGTGAAAATTCAAATCAGCCAACAAAAAGGTATACACTTAACACCGTTACCTACGGAACCTCCGCTGTACCCATTCTAGCGACTCGCGCAATGCATCAACTGGCCACTGACGAGGGCGAACGATACTCCCGTGCGGCTGGGGTATTGCGCGAAGACTTTTATGTCGATGACCTGCTGACGGGTGCCGATTCATACCTGGAAGCGGCCGCGGTAGTTTCCGAAATCACAGCTCTCTGTGCTAAGGGAGGCTTCCGAATTCGACAATGGGCAACAAATAACGAATCGTTAATTGACGCATTACAACACGACAAAACTGACGCCACTTGCTTACGATTAGACTTGGACAAGACAATAAAAACACTTGGCGTACATTGGAACGCGAAGGAGGACTCGCTCACGTACACCTTAAATGCGTGTGCAACAACCGATCACGTAACAAAGCGAACAATTTGATCGAAAATCGCGACACTTTTCGACCCTCTTGAATTGTTAGGACCTATTATCATACGAGCAAAATTGATGATGCAGTCCCTGTGGAAAATACAAGTAGATTGGGATGAGTCAGTATCCACCGATCTACACACCGAATGGTGTATGTATTGGCAGGAATTGCAATCATTAAGCGAATTCAAGGTTAACAGACACGTCACGCAACAAAGCTGCGTTTCTATTAAGTTACACGGGTTTTGCGACACGAGCGGGCGGACCTACAGTGCCTGTTTGTACGTGCGATCGGTCAGTGATCGCGGAGACGTCGCAATTCGATTAATAACTTCAAAAACCCGAGTAGTACCCTTGAAAACGGTTACCTTACCTTGATTGGAGCTTTGTGCCGTACACTTACTCGACAAACTATACGCAACTACAAGGCACGCCCTGTGGCATATAAAGTTCGAAAAAACTATTTTTTGGTCTGATTCTACGATTACGCTACATTGGCTCAATTCGGAACCCCATACTCGTAAAACATTCGTCGCTCATCGTGTAGCGAGTGTACAAAGCATAACCAAAATTCACGAATGGCGACACATTAGTTCAAAGGACAATCTCGCCGCCTTAATATCACGAGAAATGCATACCAAGGATTGCATTCACAGTAATCTTTGGCGTTGCGGTCCATCATGGTTAGCTTATCAAGAAAAACATTGGCCATTTTCGGTAATTCAACCTGCGGAAATCCCTGAGTTACGGCCAATCGTCGCGTTATCCGCGAAATTAGATGTCAGATTAATAGACTCTTCCTTCCACCGGCTTAGACGCGTAGTAGCTTACATACTCCGTTTCATACAGAACAGCTTAAATCGAGAACAATCAAAGGGTCCCCTCACTACAACAGAATTGAACAAAGCCGAAATTCCAATCGTATGGTTGACTCAACGGCTGTCGTATCGGAACGAATTTCATGAATTAAAGTAAAAATCACATAAATCGTTTAGCATCCCTAGCTCCATTCGTAGATTCCGACGGTATTCTGCGGGTAGGCGGACGACTATCACACGCGGATCTTCCTTATAATCAGAAGCATCCCATGCTATTGCATAAAAGCAGCCATTTAGCAAAATTAGTCGTTCGCGAGGTGCACTTAGAAAATCTCCACGCAGGGGCTCAGGCTACATTAAACGCAATTCGACGGAAGTTTTGGATTCCTTATGGTAGGGGACTGGTGCGACAAGTAATACACGAATGTGTTATTTGCCGCCGTGCCAAGCCCACAGTAGTAAATTATCCTATGGGTGATCTGCCCAAAAGCCGTATTACACAATCGCGACCATTTTGCCACACCGGAGTCGATTTTTGCGGTCTATTCTTTATAAACGAGAAGATCCACAGAAATCGCGGGGAAATTAAAGTCTATCTGTCCATATTTATCTGCTTTACGACTCGAGCTATTCATATTGAAATCGTATCAGATTTAACAACAGATGCCTTTTTAGCTGCATTGCGACGGTTCTTTTCGAGACAGGGCAAACCGAACGACATGTACTCAGACAACGCGACGAATTTCATAGGCGCGAAACGTGAATTAAATGAACTTCACACATATGTAGCAGACCCAACAAATAGTAACAAAATAACAGAGTCCCTTGCTAATCAACAAATCAATTGGCATTTCATACCACCTCGATCACCACACTTTGGTGGTATTTGGGAAGCGGCAGTGAAATCTGCAAAACATCATATTGTACGCATAATCGGCGATGCGTTGTTATCCTTCGAAGGCCTTCTAACCCTTGTTACCCAAGTAGAAGCCATCCTAAACTCTCGACCCTTGACGTCGGTATCCTGTGATCCAAATGACTTGACGGCCATCACACCAGGTCATTTCCTAATTGGCGAGTCATTGATGAGTGTACCTGACCATGATTACGCGAATATACCAGATGGACGACTTTCGTCCTGGCAGCATATCCAACAGATACGCCAACACTTCTGGAAGCGCTGGCGAACAGAATATTTGCAGGAACTGATCTCCCGCAAAAAATGGCACACAGGCAGAACAGAGCAACTCGCAGTCGCAACCATGGTTGTGTTACAATAAGACAACACTCCTCCCATGTAGTGGCCGTTGGGACGAATCACCGCGGTCTACCCTGGCGCAGATGGAATCATCCGTGTTGTGACAGTGCGGACCATCCGCGGAGAATATAAACGAACAATAAAGCGTACTGCTCCGCTACCGATTGAACAATGAAATCGTGTGTACATACACTACTATATTAGTGTATAGTGTACCATACTACTGTATATAGTTAAAAGAATGCAAGTTTGAAACACGCAAATGTATGCTTGAATGAATGTATGAGTCACAGCGTCTATAGTTATTAGAAATAGCGGAATAGTTAATTAGGGTAACTCGTAGTTCATATACACATATATGTACAACACTACACTCATGGCAAAATAAGCCATGTCGAATACATCACGAACTGCTTTAACAGGTTAATACGCATCAATTCATCATTGAACAAAGCCGTTCAAGGGGGGCGGAATGTTGCATCACTTTAGAGCGCGATACAACAACTTTAGAGTTTCCAAATAACTGTTCAAGACCCCGAACTCAGCCCATAAAAACCAGGTTCGGAATTTCTAATTTTGTAAGGCAATAGCCACAGAAATTTGAACCGATTCGCAACAGCAATAAGTTTATGGAACCATTGACCATTTTTATAGTATACCCAAAGTATTCTATAATTTTGTTTTGTACTGTATCGCTGTATGTCGTACTGAACGTATTCATGCTGAAATGATTTATTCAGAAATTTTTCACTGACAAAAATTGATGACGATTTTTTATATTTACCTTATTATGATCGAAATGAATGTTTTTTTTATTAATTGAAAAGTATGGATTAAACAGAAGTTTTTGCAATTAATTGGTTACTTGATTTCTTTCCAGTCATATTTTGTAAGCATTGGAAATTAATGTGAAGTAAATAAATTATTATAATAAATGTATTCATAGTTTGATTCTGACTAGAAGATACTAAAAATTATTGTTTGCTGACATTAGTGCTTAATTGTTATTTAGTAATTCTACGAAACTTTAAAGTTTACATAGTTAATGTTAAATTGAGAGTAATACAGTTAGCAGAAATAATGATACGTGATATAATGTTTTTTGTGTTTTATTGGTGTCTGGATTAAATCGTTTCAATATTTTATGAAAAGTTTGATTGTGAAAAATTAAGTATATTATTACATCGAATAGATTACCCCTGACAATTTAATATCACACCAGAAGATTTACATATTTTCAAAGCTCGAACGGAACATTTGACAGCACATCCGACAGAATTTGTACCAAAATTACATTTAATTCTGAATTTAAATGAACAATCGATTCACATATTTTTGGGTTACCGGAAATATAAAATTAATATTTCTTGGCAAAGTAAAAATAACAGTTAAATTATGAATTGAAGAATGCTTTATTGTCACATAAACTATTTCAGTTCTAATTTATTATCAAAATTCATTTTAAAATTATGTCTGAACGTTTTCTTCGCGTAACCCTAGAGGAATTTACTTTAACAGTAATGTCAGAATGCATATTGTAAATATGTATATGTAATGATATTATGCTACATTGAACTGCATTTTTGCAAAACTAGTCTTTTATTTAAAAGTTTATATCACCTATAGTTGAATTTATTTCTATCATTAGTTTTAATTAGACTGCAGATGTTTACGCATTTATGGTAACTTGAAATGTTTAAAGATGTAGGGGAATAGTATATTTTTTAAGTATATTTACGAAGATGTAAATTTACATATATATAATGTATGAAATCTAGTTATAATTAGACTGCGATAGTTTCTGACAGTTACAGTATGGAAACAATACGCAAAGTGCATGCAGGGTTGATAATTACGCACTTGTGCAGGGATTAAAAAATTCGTATAGTGTTCAATCAATGGATTTAATATTGTATACAATGTATAATACATAAAAATGTATTTAATATTATACAAACTGTTCTAAAAAATAATTATGCTACACGTACATTGTGTATCATTAAATTATTAAACACCTCAACATATTTACCACACTATATTATTAAAGTCTATCAACTTTTTAATTTAATTTATATATATACACATACACATATAATAATACTTTATATCGGGTTTTATGCATAATTTAAATTACAATAAACAACAATAATTTATTTTAAATTATCATTTGAAAATTGATGTCTTCTTTCGGAACAAATAAGTTCGTTTTATGCAGCACACGCCACATAGGTGCAAGATATGTGCAATATGCGAAATATGGAAAATAAACAAATACGTTTTTGAAATGCTTTAATGGTGATAGATATTTCTGTCAAAGGTCCATTTATGTAATGCTCTTCTGCATGAGAAAATATTCATTTGCATAAAGTTTCGCAGTCTAGTTATAATACTAGCGTGTAAAGATACCAAAAGTATTAACTCTAAAATCTCAAATAGTGTGAATCTATCAAAAAGTTTTGCTTAAAATTGTTACTTAAATTCTACGTATTGTAATTTAACCATTTACAACGCCATGTAGCTTAATAATTACATACTCATATATTCAAATTTATTGAATTTCATCTTATTTACATAGCACTATATATACTATTGCATCTTATTTTTTTTACCATTGCATCGATGTCAAGCAATCATACATCAATTACTAATTCCTGGGTTTCAGGTTAAAATGAAAATTTTGAATTAATTATAATTTCTTTCATCGTAAAAGTAAATGAAATTCGGGCTATAGAAAAATAACTGAAATTATATACTCATGTATAATTACTGATAATCTATAGCAAAGGTTAGTTTTTTTTACGATGGAAGCGTATATAGGTATATATACATATACATTATAATACCTATGATATATTATAGATACATATAAAAGCTTTTAGAATAGGTATACATATACTTCATTTGAACAATACTTACACAATGTTAAATACCTACTGAAATCATTCAGTGTTCAACTTTTCCATAATAACCTTCCGTTGAAAGATAATTTTAGAAGTTACATTCCACAGCAACGCATTATCAAGATCAATTTCATTAGCAAACATGAGAAACACAATAGATACGTGAAAGTTTGCATTGTTGTTTGGCAACATTTACAAGTTTATTAAGGGATGATTATATCGGAGTATTTTGAAACTCGGTTTGTTTTATCCTATCGATTGTTAAAATATGAGTCATAGAATGTATCAAATGTGCCATTGATTGTGAATGCGATGTATGTACAAGAAAAGGAGAAAAAGGCTTCATCTTTGTATGATATAAATTAACGTAATTCAAAATAAGTGATAAATTCAATTTTTTTAGGTTTTCGACATGCACTATTTTCATAATAAATGTGATCCATATACTACGAACTTATATTTGTGTTTGAAAAGAAAAACAAATGAGATTTGACCTGTAACAAAATACAAATCAGCCCCAATGTATTGTTAGATCAACCTACAACTAATGTTATTTCGTTATGCCATCTTTTACTTCAAAACATTAAAATAATTAAAGTACTTTTCAATACTTTTTAATAAGTTCATTACGTTTTGACTTCTGTTTATCAGCTTGAGTGTTCTAGAAATGCTTGTGCCTCATTTTATTAAGTTAAGATCATGTTTCTTTCGGTTTTGTTCAATTCTACATTGCATTCAATTTTGAGACTCGTAAATTAATATTTTAAGAATGATATCTTAATTACTTATAATTATCACAGTAAATTATTTAGCCTAGGAATTATTATACAAAAGCAATAGTTTTAAATATGTCTCTAGAACCTAATTTTTTCATTGTCACTCTAATTACCGTTTTATATGTTAAAGCTGTTAAAAAGCAGCGCAAACAACACCTGGCCTTGTCACATTTTACTAAAGAAAGTATTATATAATATTTTAGTACACTTTGAGAAATTCCAGAAGTTCACACGTATCCTATCAGTTTGTCGCAGAGTGTTTTGTATAAATCAACAAGATAGAGATAAGGGGAAAGCAGGGAATATCACACAATAGCTTTATACATTCGTTAATATTTCGTTTGCCAGCGAGCCAAAGAAGTTCCAACTTTTCTTCGAGTTGAACTCAGCAGAAAAAACTGGACGTTCCTTCATTTTTCCTTTATTTTTCACTTAAATACGACAAATAGAAATTCTAACGTTGTTGTGGTATCTGCATTTTGTTCTTTTCTCTGGAGAATTCTTTGGTTTTAAATAGAATTCTTATATTTCTTCATTACATGAGTTTTAGAATATTGGTAAATATTTGCTCAGCCCTTCTGAAACTGGCTTTAAGTTGGCAGTTTCATGGTTCTTAGACAGCTCTGTTTACTTTATAAGAAGTTTTCTTGTAAGTCACAGTAAAGTACTAGCAACTGTGGAATACGCGTTTTCAGCAAAAATATAACTGTAAAGGGAGGAGAGAATTTTTCAAGCGGATTATACCGTAAATCTCATGAAAATGAATCATCTTAATTTATCTTCTATTCGACGATTTGGTTTATGTTTCATCAGATATAATAAGGAATCTTAATTCATTTTTTACAATATCCACAGAAAGATTCTTTTAATAACGACATATAAACCTTTGTACTAATACCTATAAAATCTTTAACAAAATTTTATAATTGATAGATTGATTTTAATAGACTGTAAAACTATCATTTGATTATAAAATGCTTAAACGATCTGTAATAAACCATTTTCATGGTTTTTATACCAGATGCAGACATATATTAAAAAAACATTTCATCATTTAGTAATGAGTTATCATATCGCGAATTGTAAACGAAGTGTTTGAGTATCTTTTTAAATTAAGAACTTTATTCAAAACGTTAGCGTCCGTCGCTAACACGGTTTATGACACGGACGTGCCGAAGAGGCTATTTTTGAGCTTAGGAGTTCTGTAGTTATTAGTATGCAATTTCCAGTTAATTATATCCTGGCGAGAGAAGGTTTGGGCCTACAACCCTAGAGTTTTAGAAATTCACTTCTCTCGTCCTCAATAGCCGTGGCCGTGCCATAAACAGGGAAATTCCGAAGGGTAGTTGGACACGTGCGTGTAACGGTTAAAAGACCGAAGGTCCGCTACCTAGAAGAATTTCCTCAGCCTTATCGAGCGTCTTCGCCCACCCGAGCACCGCGGCACCCCCACTCTAAGCGAGCGCGCTAAGGGCGCAAAGAGGAGTGTCAGCGTTTAGTCAGGTCCGCTGATTGGTGACTGCCAAAAATGAGAAGGAACCAATCAGCGGACAATATAGAAAATAGAAAAGTTGGCGATCAACATCGAAGGTCGGCAACGACAGTCTCGTTCGGCCACTCGCAATGTAACAGTTAGTTAGTTAGCATCATCGGAACCACTTAGCGATCTTAGACAGTTAGCAGCCTTAGTGATAGTTTAGAACCCTTGGAGACAAGTCCAAGATCTTGTAATTAGACAATCGAATGTGCAATAAATGTTGAGTGAAGAGGGGAACACTGAACTTTATTAGAGTGAATGGTGAGCAAGTTAACCATTCTGGTCCTTCGAGAAGGTGACAAGTAGGAACCAAATCCTAGTGCATTTGGAGGTACTCGTGTACACCGTGCGCTAACATTCTGGTCCTTCGAGCCGGATACTGAACCAGCAGCAGGCAAATCAGCAGTCTGTAAGCTTCAACATCAACGGGTCTCAGTGAGGAGATTCAAGAAATACCAAGCCGTTCGACAATCGTTGGAAATCAGTTCAAAGCTATCGAGGTAGTCTACTACTATCAGGCAATTCAGAGGTCGGTGACGTTCGAAGCAGTTCATCAGGACTCAATTAGGAGGCCTAGGACAATCGGCACCGACGCAAGAACGCAATCAGCAGCATCAAGGATCGAATAACTACGAGAGCCATCAGCAGCGTAGTACTGATTAGTATCCATCCAAGTAGTAAGTCCTTTCAATCCATTCTCTTGTGTCAATACATACATCATGGACAGCGAGTTGAAATCATTAGTCATCGAGCGCGGTTCTATTAAAGCAGCGCTTACGCGATTACAGAGATTCTTTAGAGAAAACGCGTGTAATACAACAATAGGTTCACTTCGGAAGCGTTTGGCAGCTAATGTCGCGTTATACGATAAATTTAATAGCGTTCAGACACAAATCGAGATTTTAGTAGCGGATAGTGAAGCAGCGACGTCACATGCCCTGGAAAGAGAAACGTTTGAGAATGCTTATTTTGATTTAGTAGACGCAATAGAAACGCATATTGCAAACTCAGAGGGTCCACCGCGGCAAGAGACAATTGCCAGTCCTGCAGTTTGTAGCGCGGTTTCGGGAGCAGCCATTAATGTTAGGTTACCAACGATACAGTTACCGTCATTCGATGGCAACTATAGTCACTGGTTAAGATTTCGTGATTCGTTTATGTCATTGGTACACCAAAATGAAACCCTGTCAGATGTGCAACGCTTTCATTACTTAAATTCATCACTTAAGGGAGCCGCGGCGCGGGTAATTCAGTTCCTTGTCGTTTCTGAAGACTGAATAAATTAGCATGGGAGTTGTTAAATTCGAGGTACGAAAATTCTGCGGCTCTCAAACGGCATCATGTGACGGCGTTGCTCGATTTAAGGCCCATACAAAAACAATCCGAGATCGCGCTGCGAGAATTTTTAGACGATGCGACGAATCATCGCATAGCTCTTAAAGCATTAGGCGAATCAGTGGAGAGTTGGGATGCTCTGATCATTCCTTTATTGTCCAGAAAGTTAGATTCTGTGTCCATCAGGGAGTGGGAAAGGCGAATTTCGCCATTTACCGAAATGGCGACGTTTGCACAGTTTGCAACATTTTTAGAAGAAAGAGCAAAATATTTGGCTAATGTTGCGGTGACTCAGGTACCTGCACCGAAGGTCGAGCAGCGACCCATAAATGCAGGGAATCGAAGGTTTGCCTCCGTAACAGCGCATGTCGTAAATTCGTTCGTGTGCCCTATTTGTAACACCAGTCATGCATTATTTCAATGTGAAAGATTTAGAAAATTAGAGCCATCTCAAAAAACGAAGGTTGTACAGGAGGCACACCTATGTTTCAATTGTTTAGCACCTGGTCATCGGGTGAGCAATTGTACGCGTACCGGTTGTAAGCAGTGTAACAGAAAGCATCACTCATTGTTGCACCGTCCTAATATTCATCCAATCAAACCTACCACAACAAATTGTAATTTAGCAGAAAATTCAGAGTCCACCGTTGAGCAGCCGTGTGTAGCAAACGTGTCCAGTCACAAAGGCGATCACATGGTTCTAGCAACGGCCATCGTTCATGTTAGAGACAGTCAGGGTCATAACCATCCGTGTCGCGCATTATTAGATTCAGGGTCGCAAGCCCATTTTATTACGACAGAATTTTGCCGTCGCGTTGGACTTAGACCATCTCCTACAGACATTACAGTTTCCGGGATGGGGAAAATAAACAGTTCACTTCGGGGTCGTGTGACTGTGACAATATATTCCAAAAATAGTAATTTTCAATGCACAATAAATTGTTTATCTATGGACGAAATCACGGCCAATATGCCTTCTACTCCATTAGCCCGGGAACGCGCAGATATTCCGCGACATGTACAACCAGCAGATCCAGAATTTGATATTTCGAAACCAATTGACCTGCTGATCGGAGCAGGGTTGTTTTGGCCGTTACTGACCGCCGGTGAACACAGGTCGCGTTCGGGGTTAGTGTGGCATAATACACATTTAGGATGGGTCCTTGGTGGTACGTCCACGTGGGCAGGTAGGTCGGAACCGATGCCGCGCAGGTGTCATTTAGTAACAACGAGCGATCTTCGCGCACAATTAGAACGTTTTTGGGCTCTCGAAGAAGTTAATTCGGGAACCAATAAACCAGACGATGAATGCGAGAGTCATTTTAGGGCAAATACGCGTCAGGATAGAGAGGGGAGGTATATCGTACGTATACCTTTTAAATCCAACGTAGTAAATTTAGGTACATCGCGAGACCAAGCCGAGAGACGGTTGCGCTCATTAGAAAGGAGATTAACAAGGCAGCCAAATTTAAAGGCTCAATACACCGAGTTTATGGAAGAATATGAAGCGTTGGGACATATGTCACAAATCACAGAAGTGTCAGAACACAAGGAACCGACGTATTATTTGCCACACCATGCAGTATGCAAGGAGAGTAGCACCACAACGCAGCTTCGCGTGGTTTTCGATGGATCCGCGAAATCATCGTCAGGTTTATCTTTAAACGACACACAGAGCGTAGGACCCACCGTTCAGAGCGATTTACTATCAATTTTACTCCGGTTTAGAAGCTCCAAATATGTCCTGTCGGCAGACATATCGAAAATGTACCGGCAAATTTTAGTCAACCCGAAGGATCGACGGTTCCAACGAATTTTATGGCGTGCAGATCCAACTTTCCCGAATAGAGAATTTGAGCTGAATACGGTAACTTACGGCACTGCATCTGCTCCTTTTTTAGCCACACGGGTTCTCCGCGAAATAGGATTAAAATGTGCCGATTCATATCCATCAGTTAGTGAGGTGATAATTAACGACCTTTACGTAGATGATCTACTAACGGGAGCGCAATCCATGGTAGAAATCGAAAATCTTAAGGTAGGGTTAATAGAAGTTCTTTCGAAGGCAGGTATGCAACTTCGCAAATGGGCCACAAATTGCCCATATATACTCAGAAATTCAGATAGTACAGGTAATGGCAAGGAAATAACTGTAGACAAGGACCCAAAAACATTAGGTTTATGGTGGGCACCGACGACTGACGAACTGACTTTCACAATTAGATCGAGTAGCAGTAAACGAGTGACGAAGCGCATCATTCTATCGGATATTGCGCAAATTTTTGACCCGCTAGGTTTAATAGGTCCCATTATTATCACGGCAAAGTTGATCCTCCAACGTTTATGGCAGATTCAAGTGAGTTGGGACGAATCCGTTCCGCAAGAGTTAGGTAACCAATGGTTAGAATATCGTAGGGAAATCGATCAGATAGATTTCCTTAAGATTCCGCGATGTGCAATTCCCACCGAAATCGATGACAACACGCAATTAGAACTACACGGTTTTTCAGACGCCTCCGAAAGGGCCTACGGAGCCTGCGTATACCTGCGGTCTCGGAGCAAGTCCGGTCAATGGGTGGTCACACTATTATGTGCAAAATCACGGGTGGCGCCTCTTAAAACGGTATCATTGCCACGGCTAGAATTATGCGGTGCATTGATATTAGCACACCTAATTAATAAAGTAAAATCAGCATTAAATTCAGTTACTTGTACTACCTATCTATGGACAGATTCGACAATTACCCTCGCTTGGCTTCGAAGTTCTCCAAGTAGGTGGAAAACTTTTGTGGCCAATCGAGTTTCAGAGATACAGGCACTGACGGACAGTGATAGCTGGAAACATGTACGTTCCGAAGATAATCCAGCAGATTTAATTTCACGCGGTGTAAAGCCAAGTGAGCTACCACACGCGAGAATTTGGTGGTCAGGTCCTACCTGGTTGGGTGAAGGGTCAGATTTATGGCCTGTTACTCTGAATGAATTCATGAATCCTCCAGAGGAAAGACATGTAGTAAATGCAATGGTCACTTCTTCTGCTAAAGAATGTGACATCTTTAAGAAATTTTCTACTTACACACGGTTGCTCAGGATTATGGCATACTGTTTCAGATTTATTCAAAGGTCTCAAGTAAAGAGTAAGGGTAAACGGGTAATCGCAACAGTGCCAGACAGAGAGCCATTAAGAACGGGAGAATTGGAATATGCACGTGCACGTTTAGAGCGCCTCGCGCAAGGAGAAACCTTTTCCAATGAGAAGGCCGCCTTAGAGTCGGGGCAGCCAGTTCCTAAATCAAGTCCCTTGAAAACATTAAATGCCTTTCTAGACAATCAAGGAGTAATCAGGGTGGGCGGCAGGCTTGCGAATGCTCCCATACATCACGATATGAAATATCCTGTAATATTACCGGCAAAGCATCCCTTCACTGAGTTAGTAATTAGACATGAGCATCTTCGTCTATTACATGCAGGTAATCAAGCGGTAATAGCATCATTGCGTACGCGGTACTGGCTTTTAGCGTGTAGAAAGAATGTAAAACGGGTCATACACAATTGCATAAGGTGTTTTCGAGCGAAACCAAGTAGTGAGACCCACCAAATGGGTCAGCTACCTGCAACTAGAGTCACCCCAGCGCGCCCCTTTTACACCTGCGGCATCAACTATGCGGGTCCCTTTCACACAAAGGAGAGGACTAGAAGCAAAATCACGGTAAAGGCTTACCTATGTATTTTTGTATGTTTCGTTACTAAGGCAGTGCATATAGAATTAGCGACCGATTTGAGTACGAACGCATTTCTTAAGTGTCTGCGAAGATTTATCGCACGGCGAGGCAGATGTCGTTGTATCGTGTCGGACAACGGTACGAATTTTGTCGGCGCGCGAAGGGAATTAGCTGAATTAGGTGCATTAATTAGAAATAAGGAGCATAATAAGATAGTAACCGACACACTGAACGAAGACGGCATTGAATGGCGATTAATACCTCCACACTCACCACATTTTGGTGGCTTGTGGGAGCGGGCAGTTAGGTCCGCAAAACATCATTTAAAACGCGCGATAGGAGACCAAAGACTTACATTCGAAGAGCTATACACCGTATTGACACAAGTAGAATCCTGCTTAAATTCCCGACCGCTTTCTCCAATGTCCTCAGATCCTACCGATCTGTCCCCACTAACTCCAGGCCACTTCTTAATCGGTACCGCTCTAACCACGATGCCAGATCGCAACCTGGAGGATGTTCCAACTAATCGACTTGATAGATTTCAGTTACTCCAACAAATGTTCCAGCATTTTTGGCGTAGATGGCAAGCCGAATGCATCCATGAAATGCAACAAAGATACAAGTGGCAGCACAACGCTACCAATCAAATAGCTCTGGACGCATTAGTCATTATCAAAGAGGATAATTCACCACCGCTCCACTGGAGGCTGGGACGAGTGGTACAATTGCACCCTGGTCAGGATGGCGTTGCGAGAGTTGCAACAGTGCGGACCTCTACTGGCAACCTCAAACGGCCAGTCACGAAACTCTGTCTACTACCTATGGCATCCACAGCAGAGTCCCTTCACGGATCATAATATTTAAGGGGATATATCAGTCACGTAAACATGGAGACATGTAACTAATGTAAACATTGTAAATATTCACTGTACATGCGTTGTAGTTATAGCTATTAGTATTAAGTAGATAACAGCATTCATATAGGTATCTTATGACATTAGATGTACAAGAAAGACCAACATAGTTAGTACAGTGTTAGCCTATCATAGCTCCATAGTTTAGCGAATTTAGATATTTAGTTCGATTAACGCGAATAGTTAGATTAGATTTAGTGTTAAACATGCAATGCATGTTCAAGGTGGGCGGCATGTTAGCGTCCGTCGCTAACACGGTTTATGACACGGACGTGCCGAAGAGGCTATTTTTGAGCTTAGGATTTCTGTAGTTATTAGTATGCAATTTCCAGTTAATTATATCCTGGCGAGAGAAGGTTTGGGCTTACAACCCTAGAGTTTTAGAAATTCACTTCTCTCGTCCTCAATAGCCGTGGCCGTGCCATAAACAGGGAAATTCCGAAGAGTAGTTGGACACGTGCGTGTAACGGTTAAAAGACCGAAGGTCCGCTACCTAGAAGAATTTCCTCAGCCTTGTCGAGCGTCTTCGCCCACCCGAGCACCGCGGCACCCCCTCTCTAAGCGAGCGCGCTAAGGGCGCAAAGAGGAGTGTCAGCGTTTAGTCAGGTCCGCTGATTGGTGACTGCCAAAAATGAGAAGGAACCAATCAGCGGACAATATAGAAAATAGGAAAGTTGGCGATCAACATCGAAGATCGCCAACGACAGTCTCGTTCGGCCACTCGCAATGTAACTGTTAGTTAGTTAGCATCATCGGAACCACTTAGCGATCTTAGACAGTTAGCAGCCTTAGTGATAGTTGAGAACCCTTGGAGACAAGTCCAAGATCTTGTAATTAGACAATCGAATGTGCAATAAATGTTGAGTGAAGAGGGGAACACTGAACTTTATTAGAGTGAATGGTGAGCAAGTTAACCATTCTGGTCCTTCGAGAAGGTGACAAGTAGGAACCAAATCCTAGTGCATTTGGAGGTACTCGTGTACACCGTGCGCTAACACAAAATATATCATAAACTAATTTGTTGCCCATTTTACTTTAATACTTTCTTTCACAGAATGACAAGAGAACCATTTCTTATATAAAAAATGGTGTAACTGTAAAATGCACGTATATCTGTGTAACTGTTGAAACAATTCAGTTCTGTAAATATAATTTTCTTTGAACCGTCTATTTTTCTTTCATATATTTTCCCTATAAACTCTTTTTATAGCTGCAATCAGAAAATAGATTACAACTTACTTCAGTTACGTGAATCAGCCCGTATTTTGTATCGGTAAACTAATACTGTGATAAAAGATAAAAATGAACAGAGTTAAATTTTGCTTTCATGCAGAATAAGATTCTAAGTTGCCGTTGCGTTTCATTGGACTACACAATTCGGTGGTATATAGAATGGCTGCTGAATTAAATTATATTTTGTACGAATTAAGTTGGAATGTTAACAAAGAAGCCTTTTTGAACCTTAAAAGACCTATTCTCACTTCGTGGCCCTCGATTCTGCTCTCGAGAAAAGAATTCATGAAATAAGGTCAGTTTACTGTTTCCTTGAGAAGTTAATTACAGAATACATACTTGCAGCACTTTTCTCACGGCGCATTCACCTTTCCTGCAAAAGAATCGCTTATAAACACAGAACCCTATTACGTTTCACGCAAGATGACGAACAACGCAACCACAAAGATGTAGAAAAATTATTTTAATTATCTTTCTACTCATTACTCGGAACTTTACTCCTTTTTAGATTAAATTTCAAAGTTAAACAATGTTTTGTTATATTTTGTAGTGCTATGAATTAGTAATTAAAATGTCTTTATAATCCCTCCAATCAGTCACATTAATTGAAGGATTTTGCACGCTTTAAGTTACCTTCCATTATAGATAATATGATTACAATGATTGTTTTCGTGCTTATGAAAAGAAATTAGGTATATCTCTGCTACAATTATTAAGTTGAATAAATTTTCATTTATCATCTTTTATCATTACTTTAATGTATATCTTTGTTATTTTCGAGAATTGTTCGTTTTATTTAATTGAAACGATATCATTCTTGTTTGCGCTGACGATGAGAGTGACTGAAAAAGGTGTATATATATATATATATTTTATTTAGAACTACAAGCAGTTAACACTAGAACCGCTAAGATCACCAAAATGGATCGCTAATTTATCGTAAAACGTATATAAATTTGGAAAGGCGCATTTTTAAGCACATTCCGTGGTTTTCTGTGTATAATATAAATAATGATTCATTTCAGCTGTATCATGTATTTACTTTTTTCATTCGTCTGCTATTTTTATTTCTCTGGTACAAATAGGTACATTTTGTCGCCGGTAGTTCTAGTATTAAAAGTTGCTTAAGTCGTAATAATGAAAAAGAATGTAATTCTCAGTCAGAGTATGTATATCCGACTTGGATCATAGTTTTAATTTGTCGTTCAACAGAAAAATTGATTACCCGTATAAATTGGAAATTTATATTTTATATATGTACTTATTTCAATCACTGTATTCCCGAAGGAAAATAAAGGACAAATGTAGCTATTGAACTCCTATATCACTACAAATTTTCTTAAATTTTTTAATTGTTACTGTATAAAAATAAAAATATGAATACATTTTCATTATTATGATTTTAATATCAATTGGGAGACATTCTATACCAGTACAAATGCAATTGTTGTATATGTATGCAGCACAGTTAATATCAATTAACTTAGTGTCATACGTATTTTGGATTTTATGGAAAACATTTGTTTCACCTTTTTTTTTAGCACCGCCGAAATTGCAATTAGTATTATCAGTCATCTATTTGTCTAACGATTGTCTAATACACTCTGTCAGAATATTTGAATTTACACATAATAATTATTTTTTAGACACAACTTTAACTTTAACATCTTCATCTGGCAGGAAATATCTGACTTCTGCGTTTTAGTAGGTGTAAAATAGGACAAAGAAGGACAATTACTTAAAAGCCAGAACAAAAGAAAGTATTTGAAGAAGTAAATAAGTCCAAAGGGCAGTTACTTGAAAAAGGGACTGTTCTCTGAAATAAAGAACGGATGGTCACCATACATATATTTGTTCCTTCACGTTAATTTGACATAATAAAAATCACATAAATCGTATGTCCGTATAGAAAAATACTGACATCCAGAAAAAACAATATCAACAATATCAACATCATACATAAGGATACAGTAAAACCTCGGTTATCGGAACTAATTGGAAGGCAAATGCGTTTAAATAATAGAATTTTCGGATAATAGAACAACTTTTTCTACACTAAATATCATATATTTTCACACTATAAAGCAAAATACGAACGATGATGTGATATAAACAAACAATAATGATACTGTACGAACGATATCAAAATCAAACACCTCTAACAACTAACCACATACTATATGAATGTATAACATCAGAATAGTTAAGATGAAAACAGGACAACGCCCTAATCACAGCTTTTAGAGAAAAGTATCAGATGAATATTACAATAAACTACCTCAAGTAAATTAACATGTACCATCAAATATAAACTACCACGATGCATGCAATTTTACGGCTTCAATATTTTTATGTTACTAATACCAATATTTTATGTTGCATGTTCATAATTTTTCAACTTCTTAATAGTTTCTCATTTTATTTCAATTGATAACGTTATTCGTCTCCATTTGACGATATTATTATAGTTCTGGATAAAAACTTTACTTTAAAACGTAACATTAATAGGAGTAAACAAATACCACATGGAATTCATGCGCATATGGTATGAAACATACAGTTTAAATAATAGAACATTCGGATAATAGAGAGATCGGATAATAGGTGTTTTGATAATCTAGGTTTTAATGTAAATACAATTAATGTCTTTATTTATTTGAAATTTAAAAAATTGTTCTCTTTATTTCGTCGATAGTGAATTGGGGGGGGGGGGGGGGGCACGATGCGAGGGACCCCTCCAGTAGATTGTTATATGTGTTAAGTATAGTATCCTTAATCCCTTAACGTACAAGCCGGAGCTCGCCTGACCTGTTTTTTTCTTATTATTATTAATAATTTGTATTTCTCTTGTATCTTGTCCATACCTTTCTCTACTTTGATGAATCTACTAGCAATATCCTCAAACTAGAAATTTATGCAGTGGTATTTGATTACTTTTGACTTCTATCAGTAAATTGAAGAAAAGTTTGAATATTAATATACCAGTGAGGTCTTCCAGTTTCAACATTCTTTATTGATTTAGAAATAAAAAAGAAAATACGAAAATCTTTTTGTATATAATGTGATTTTTGTGACGCAATGATTATTAAATTTGTTAAGAAATTAGTTATATTTCTTACGTGATTCTGTGACGTAGAGTTGTTGACGAGAGTAGTGTCTGAGTTTATGTTATATTTTTGTCTTTGTGATTCGTACTTTTGTATTTACATATATAGAAGATAGTTGATTGATAAGTACTTGGTTCTGGCTGCAGTTACAGTATGAGTACTAACAAAGTAGTTTCTGCTTTAGATATCCATTAGTACAGTGGGTGATCAAATTATTATAAACACTTCGAAATTATCACTTCTTTGAAGTTTGAACGTTATTATAAAAGGTATTGTTATGCTTTTAGTAACATGTAACAAGATTTTTACAATTTCACAATTTTTTTTACGATTTTACAATTTCTAAAAGTACATCCAGCGGCAAAATTAAACGATGGCGAAATTTTTGCCAAAGAGTTACAGATATTTTAACTGACAACCTTTGTGAAGAAAAATTTGTGTTTAATGTGTTTAATATTTGCTTCGGAACGAACATTACTGTTCAAAGGTTGACAATTTTTCGAAAAATTTGGAATAATTTGTAGAAGTTTTACAATTTTTGTTATGCACTATTAAAAACATAACAATGTTGTTTGTATTTAAAAAAGGTTTCATTTTAAGTGTATTTACATTTCTATTCTCTGAATTTGGAAAGTGATAATGTTAATATGTTCGTAGTAATTTGATCACTCACCGTAATTTCGGAATAACCACTTGTGGATCGGAACATTCTTATTTCTCTTATATATTCTTGTTAGTTAATAAAAAACATTTATCGTATATTTTGCTTCATTTAGTTGATGTTCATATTTCATATCATTTTTGTAGTGACTTTTATACGACTGATGATACAGGAAGAAATCTTGCAGATAATATTTTCCGGTTTTTCTTTTCATTAATACTTGAAACATGAAATAAGACTTACCAAAAAAAGAAGCAGAGAAAGTTACATTTCTCTCCGAACAACGTAAAACCGTACCTACTTGCAGTCAGTTACGGAAGTTTACATACATATCTTAAATTTCAAATATTTATATACTTTAGAACACATTTTGGAATAATATAATTGATGTCAAAATTTATAAAATATAGAAGTTCAAGTGAAAAACATTCCTAGATGTTTCATGAAGGGAGCATTGTTGCTTACACGAATAAAATTGCTCCTAAACTTATATAAGATGAAATTTTATTTATGTCAAACAAATAATAGGATGCAACAGATGCATTAGAGGATCTAACAAAGTGTACGTACAATTGTAGTAAGTTCTGTATATTTTAAAACGCGTATAAGTTTTTCGTGAAATAGTATTTTTAGTTTGTGTACATTTTGTTGTAAACAAACAGGCGAAACATAACTATTTTTTACTATCGATCTAATTGTAATTAAGGAATAAATTACTATTGTTAAAATGTTCGAAACTGTTGTACTTTTTTAATTATTTAAAATTTGTATGTAAACTTTTGCAAGTTATTGTATATGTCAAAAGATATCCTTTCAATAATATATGGAATTGTTTTACGAGGCGTTACAAGAGGTACAATTGAAAAATAGTATTCAATATATGAAATACTTTTCAACTGTGGTCTTGGCCAAGCAACGAGGAATCAGTGATGAATAATAGTGAAATGTTGAAATTCCTCAGGGACTCGACGGATTTGCTTTGTCGCGTCGCAAAGAACGGTAGCAGTTTCTTTCTCACGATACACCCGCCTCTACTTCAGAGAGACCGCTTGTGAGCGTAGCAGCGAAATCTTATTACTTTCTGTAGTGAAACGTGGCAGCATAGCGCCGAGCAGAAACTCAAGAAGAGAAAAGGAGGAGAAGAGTTGGCTTAGTGTGCGCACGCTCTCACTCTCGTGACATGATTCATCCAGCTTTCATGAGAAAATGCAATCTTTACGGCGAAGCCAGCCTGGGCCTTATGTCACGCGCTATAACAGCCGCTATAACGACCGCCCCGCTAGACATCGCTGAGACAAAACTAACTGGTTGTTCCTTCTCGGATGCACCAACGCGACTGCTGCATTACCGTCCCACTTGCGAAATCAACGGAATATATATATGTGTATGTATGTATACGAAACATATGCTGGCAGGCGCATTGCATTCCCTTGAGTTTGTTACCTAAAATTCCGACTTGGGAATTTCATCTAGCACAAACTTTTAAAGATGCTCTTGCAACTATTTTACTCTATCATTTGTTAACGTTTATCTGTTACAGTTTAGAAATCTTGTACTTGTAAGCGAAGTTTCGCGAAATTTAACGCAATGATAAGTACCAGTGTTGAAGCAGTAACAATAACTTACTACTAGTAGAGTTTCCCGTGCTCGAACATCCATTATTTGAATATGTATTCTGATGTTCTTATTACTGCCGCTTTAAGCTTATCGCGTAACTTTATTTAACTGTTTAGAACGTACATATTTAACCTAGAAATCGTTTCAGTTTGGAGTACCACATTAGTTAACATCTCTTTCATTTATGATGATATTTTTGTACGTTATATACGATGTATTAATTACTAATTCATTAAAAATATATAACAAAGACCAATGTCTCTATTTCTGCCATTTGAAAAGTTGTCACTTAAATGGAAATGATCCTTACATATATTAGCATGTCAGTTGGTACGATGGATAGAAGATAAATTGTTAAATCATTGCCTTCACTGTATTAGAAAAATTTCCATACTTTCCATTTACAGTACATTAGCCGCATTTTTTATGCTCAAGCGACATATTCACCTCCCAATACTTATTTTTAAATATTAAATATAAACATATATGCAACGTCCATGTGTTGTTACATAAAAACGTAGTCAAAATTTAGTATTGTAAATTTTTTAATCTCCATTCTTAATACGTTCGTTCGCTATTAAATAAAGTAATGCAAGTGACAATTATAGGGACACTGACAGTAATTTGGACATCTACCTTAGTTGTTTGAACGAACGGGCTGCTGTATGATTCAAATGATATAAAAAACCTTCAAGTGCATTTTTTTATTACTGACTTCCGTGATATTTCAACATCTATTTAACCAATTGCCACAAAATCTGGGGTACAGCTTCAGTACACGTGTTACTATAGTCCGTACTAGAAACAATTTAATATCTTGTTTTATCATATTTTTTAACCTGTTATAGATTAAAAAAAAAATTTAAAAATCAGTGTTTAAACTTGATATTGTCGCCTCTTTTTTAATTATCAACTTTTTCTTTTTATTTTAGTACTTGGTGTCACCAAACGCATTCTGATTAATAATTTCTTTGGTGTTTGTTTTGGACAAATAGAACGGCTGGAATCATGGAAAAATGAATAAATACGTACATGTGCAAAACGACGATGAAAAAATGTTGCAAATTTTTTTGCAAAAATATGCTAGAAAAGCTTTGAAAAACACGTTGTACAGTATAGGATTAAATATAGTACATATAAAAGTAAAACTCTAGTTTGGTATGCTTTACAATTTTTTTTCCTCTATGATTTATGGTTAAATCAGCCGTTTGTTTGAGTTATTAGACACTACAAAGAAAAATATGGTTGCACAGGTTCATAATTTATTTTACACTTCAATACGTTTGAGGCAAGTTAAATTGCTTTGCTGCTCTTTAAATTATCCGTTGTGGTGGGTTTTACGTTGATTTGTTATCTATATCTAAAATATTTTCTGTAAGAAAACGTGATGTGATTTATTGTCAATGCGGTGTTGAACGAATCGGAGGAGAGGGTATTATGCTTATCGAACATGAAGTGATGACTATCCTGGTGTGTCCTATTCTTGCTTGTGAAGCTATTACTTGATCGTATTGCATCTCTACAAATTTAAACTTGATCGAAGCGCAGCAAAAGTATGTAGTTCAAAGTGTACATATGTCAAACATTTGCGTTTCAAACATAATTTGATGATGATCAATTTAAAGATAAGAATATTGAAGATGATGCATGTGAAGTATGAGTAATAGTGATCAACAGTAATCGGTTGCGTAAAAATATTGAAGCAAATTCTTTAAAATTTTACTGAATTCAGTCATATACTTTATTCTTTAAAAAAGCTTTACAATTTCGAGAAAAAAGGAACTATCGACATAGAAACTGAATTTTAAATTTACAAATATTGGAAACAATTTTTTGATATAGTTGTTTCGAAATTGGGAAATATTTCAGAAAAATAAGAGTATAATTGGATCGAAAATGACCCGAGAAACGCTGCAGGATTAATATTTCTGCACTGAATATTTGTTGGATTAAAATATTTCAAATTAAGCTTCTTGTATTTTTACAAATGTTTTGTCACAAATGTTCATATCTTTATATAAAGATGATGTACCTGGAAATTATCTTTTTTCTAATAAATTCAATATTTCAAACAGCATAGTTATGGAAGATATCTATTACCCATCAAGGATTCAACCTATCGAAAATCACTAGTTAACTTCAGTTTTTGTAAATTACTCAATTTCTTTACTTAGGTACATAATGAGTGTCCAACTTTTCAAAAATTAGCTCAGGTTATTTTTTGGAGTTAACAAAATTAGTTCCTGAACTGATCAGTCGAGTAAAGTTTATATAAATTGTATATTCTTTTTCTTTTTTCTCCTAATAATAAATTAAAACTGAGATTTACAGTGCCGCTTCTAATTATTATAATGACTTTAATTGTTGACGAACATTCCTGCTAATTCAACGACTTTAAATTCGAAAGGTTGGAAACTCAAAGGCTTCGAAAGCTAAAAGCTTGGCAACTCGAATGGATGAAAATTAAAATCTTTCAAAATTTAAAAGTTTGCACATTCTTAATAATTTAAAGGTAAGATGTGTAGCAGTAGAAATATTTAATCATAAAATAATCGAAAAAGCAGGGTTAAGCAAATAAAAAGTAATCTGTACTATAAAAGTAACATAGAAAATTTCCTTATCATTTACAATGAAATTCTCGTCGTTGGAATAAGTACGAGAGGTACTGTGTATATCTAATAAAGTATTCAATATGCAGGGTAGAGCACGTAAATGGGATCACCTTGTGGAGCTGTAGAGAGGGGATATGATAGGAAAAAGGAAGGGTGTTGCGTTTCGTCCTGGGCCTGCTAGTGGACTCATCAGTAAGGCTACCTAGCAGGCCCTGCCTTAGACGTTGAGATATTGGAAGGAAGGTTAAAGGCGGTATATATATGGACGAGGTAGTTGGAGCGAGTACTTTCGAGAAAGTCCTATTTCATATGTCCCTCTAGTGGTGGGTGCAGGAGAGCCGCCACAACCTAAATACCTCCAATAATTATTCTGTACCTTTGTAGTCACATTTATTAGCAATTTTCTCATGTTTGTACATCTTTAAGATTTTAATATTGTATTATCAACTCTCTTATTCATTTATTTAAGCCCTTCAAATAGAGAATATGGTGACGATCTCATTTATATGGTCCGCTCTATATATTTTTGCGTGTTATATACTTTTTCATTTAAACTAATACAGAGTTCAGTATTAAATTCAGTTCTTTACAATATATATACTTTTTTGCGTTGGTCGCTTTCTTAATCTTGCTATGATTCGCGAGATTTTATTTAACCCAATTATATCTTTTATACTTAACAAAATTTCTAGAAACAGAATCTTCAACGTAAAAATTGAAACTTGAAATAACACGTACTTGTTACAATTATTTTATATTTGTACCAAAGTAAAAATTTCTTCCAAAAATAAGAACACAATTGGGTTCGAAATAGCTGAATATCCATAACAAGGTTAATTATCTTTGCCTCCTTATTAATTTTATTTTATTTTTGCCGATGTATGTGTTTTCTGCTTGGATTTATTAAGTATCGTGTGAATTATACATGTTGCTACGCAATTTAAACTCCTTTAGAAATGCGTTGCATGGAGATTCACTGGTGGTGATAAGATATTCATGTAGTTTCAGCTCAATTTAAAACGAGAAAGTAATGTTTTCCTTCCTTTTATATTTGCATAAGAATAATATTAAAGTTCGTATCGTAACCGCACGTTCCGTATTACGAAATGAATTTGAAAGTGGAAATCCTCATTATCGTGCGAATCTAAAAACGACTGGTTTGTACACGCGAGAAATGAACTGACGTTAAGTAATTGTTTACGTACTTTTTTCTACTTTATATCTCTGTCGTTTTTTTTTCTTTGATTCTTTATAAATTATATTTACAACTACATCTAAGGACCCTTTCAGCAAATTTGTTAAGCGGTAACTTTCACATGCATGTGAATAGTGAATCACCCCCCGCTCGGTAACACTTTGTATATAGAGTAATTTGTTTCGATTTCACACTTTTATTAACCGTTCACTTATATTTACACTTCGATTCCGCTATATGTGTTATCTTCTCGATTTTTCGTAGGCAACTCTACTTTAGACTAGCGCGTTACTTGTTTCCAATATTTGCTCGATCATTCAAATAGAACGCCAAGAGTTTATTAAAGCGTCGCAAGAAAGTGGGTTCATTCATGATTTCTTGTCACTTATATATATCAAATCATTTTTAAGTAGGAAGAAGAAGAAAAATGAAAAAAAAACAATTTCTCCATCGTTTTATACACTTAACAAGTCTTCTTAGTTTAGTGAATCAAAAATTAGTGGTTTAAGTAACAAATTAATAATGATGTCGTGATTAGTAATGCGGCTATATTTATTATATCAATGTTTGAACGACATGTACAAATTTTTTCGTATAAAAATTACGATTCTATCTATAGCGTCCAAAAAAGAAATGTATTTGTATAATTGCGATAGAAGCAGTTATTATACTTCTCTACTTAAAAAATGAAGAAGAATTTTACGGTATATTGGTACGATAGGACAAAAAAATAAAAATTGTAATTTGTTAAGAAAGTAGGTCTTTAACTTACAAAAAATGAATTTAAGAAATATCGATTTAGTTATAACTTATTGTTAGACGATAAAGGACATTTATTAAAGATGTCTGCCAAGTTTCAAGTAAATCGAATGATTGGTTTTTGAGATATAACAGCAATCAGTTAGAAAAATGTTGCTTTGAGAAAAATGCACTTAAAGTTTTTTGTGCAGTTACGAACATCGTATACGGAGATCGTCTCCTTTCAACTTTTATACAATCACAAAAGTATCCAACCGCCTCAATACGAATGAGGAATTTCACCTATTTATTGTTCATCTATATTGCAATATATATTTTAAAATAATCAGACATGAGTTTGTTAAAATAGTCTGTAACATCCGGCATACTGCAACCTCTCGTTGAAGTTTCGCGGGATTGTAAGGCCTGCTAGCAATTTTGTGACAATATGCGGCGACGTTCACTCTTGTGAACTTAATCACTTAGGCCTAGTTGAAAAATGTAATAAGTGATTTGAAGCAGTTACGTTCACTGATGCGATTTATTGTTACTTCCTGTTTTCGTGATTTCGTGTTTTCGTGTGTCGTCTTGGTGTTCGGGTTTTTATAATTTCGGTGTCTTCTGTGATTGGTGGGTTTGTGTGTAAGTGAAGGGTGTTGTGTGTTCTGATTGGTGTCGGTGCTGTTGGGGGTGAGTTGCGATGTCGTCCGGAGTGGGAAAGTCGTTCTTAACTATTAGTTATTATCCGTACTGAGGCAGAAAAAACAACGGTATTTTTACTCGGTCTTTTTTACCGCTTCGAAAGGGCCTCGCGCACGTGGCGGCCAGAACATTGATTTTTCGAGGCGCAAGGGTAATAAACCGTTTACCGCTCTAATACCTAGGTCTCTAGGACCGAACATAGTCTTTTACAGTTGTTAAAAATTAATTTCGAATTATTTTCCTTTTTACAGATACATAATTATGTACAAAGTTTAATGAATATCTAATGAGGTCGAATACTTTTATAACCGATTGTATATTTGGGAATTTTGCAAATTTCACCATAATACCTTAGCACATTTACAAAATTTTAAACTATAAGAAGATGGAATAAGAAAGATTGACTTTTTCCGATTGTTAAATTAAGAGAACGCTGTAATTATATGATGTCACAGTTATCATCTGGATCTGTTACAATTGTTACAAATTTTCGGGCATGACTTTAGTCAGTATCCTACTATACTGTGTATTTTACTGCGATAAGATCGAATCTAGCGCGATAAATTCGAGAATTTCGGACAACAGTCTACTAATGAGTCAGTTCATAGCAAAGGCTAGTTTTCTCGTGCAATGACGCCAGCTTTCATAATTGTGCACATAAGTGGTTAAGCATGCAGTAATTGCTCAACGTCAAAACGTCCTTTGACTTTGCACCAAACGCAACACATCGATCAGAGTGTCTTAACGAATCTGTCTGTTTTGGTATCCAATTTGCAGAACTCAACGAAGCTTTGAGCATATTGAAGACATTTTATGTAATTTATTTAGTATTATATCTATACTATCGTCTGCAAACAATTGAGACTCACTGGAGAACGGATAGGGGAACTTGGGATAAAACCGGGATGCTACGGAAAAAGTCCTATATGCTTAACGTTACTATGTAAAGATAAACGTGTGGTTAGAATTCATTGGAATAAATTTTTCATTAAACAGTAGTACACGTCAATTTGTTTAATAGAACAACAAATACAAAAAGATAACAATTTAAGATATGGTCCTTTTTTACGGGTTTACCCCATGACTTGGGCAAAATTGGGTACCACGTAAAACATTAGCCCTAGTATCAAATCTTTTAATTTTTGAACCAGTATAGCCTTTAGGAGCCCACTTAAAACAATTTGTATATTGCAACCAACTTTTATTTCATTCGGATGAATTATAGAAATCATGGCAATAAATGCAAATGACTTTTCTATTTGTAACATCCAAAATAGCATTCTGCATATCTTCATTGCCCCACAATTGCTAGCTTGAAGACCTAAAACATAATATGCACGTTTTGTTCAAAATCGGATATTCGACAGTTTTGTCCTAGTATACAATTTTATAAAAATCATTCAATTAATTACACTTTAATATACAACAATTAATATAATCCACACGAAAAAATATTTTAAAGTATCTTTTCGAATATACTTTTAAAATATCTAGATGTGACATTTTTCACTTTCTACTGATTGTGAGTCCTTTAAATCTATTAGTTGTACAAATTAATTTATTGCCTCTTTTGTCAAAATTCAATGTGTACTATTTATAAATGAATTATCACCTGCAAGTTCAATATTCATAATATTGTTTATTATTTCGGACATATTTGTACTTTTCATTGAACAAATTATGAATTTCTTCCTTAAAGCACGATGAAAATTTTGAATCAATGAAGTTGTTAAAATTGTGAAGATAAAGGCACTGCATTGATTTGTATACCTAATAGATCAATACTAAATCTAATTATAAATATAGATTAATATAAAACATAAAAGAAAAAGTTACCTTAATGCCATGTATTTTTATTAGTGCAAAACACATTATATATTTCCCTTTTTAATTTGTTTTGCTATAGATTTATACATAATATAAATTTTGTTTTTAATTGATAGCATAGTATTATAGAAAAATTCATATATCTTTAGAGATTAAGCAGAAAAATATCATAAAAAGAACACAGTGTTTCCTTTTACATATGTATATTTGAATATGAAAATGTTACATTTTAATCTGTAAGTTAAGTTTGCAAGCAAGTAATGACTAATATGAAAATGTATCAGCTTTATGCTTACAAGGAAACATTCAACCTGCACACGTCAATTTCAATGAAATTTATTCGAGAGATAGTCTTCGTGAAAATACTTGACATTTATTTCATTATATCGGCAATCGTCCATATTGAAGGAGTAAAAACAGTCCTTGAAGTTGAGGCTTGAAAATTTTTTTTGGAATATCTTGGGAATTCTAAACTAAAACGAGAGGGTAAAGGAAAATTTATTTTTAGAATTGTAATTTTAAGATGTAAAAAAAGATGATTTGTTAAATCATACACTAAAAATAGAATTTTCTGCAAGTCTTTTTGCTACACATTATTTATCCTATTCGAAATTTATGTGTACGTAATTTATCGACCAACATAGGGGACACCAATTTTTAGAGTTCTTTATGTTTTACCATGTAATGATGATTATTAGATGCATAATTTTCTTCAAATAAATGCAAAAAAGAAGTTTCTGGACATGTATTCGAGGAAATTGATATCGTTTTTGAGAAATTTTCACAATACTTTGAGTAATTGTACCACGTTATATGTCGTTAATTGTTCCTGCAAGAGCTAGAAGTGGTACCGCAGTTAAAAGTATTGTGCGGTACTAATTACCACTATAAGGAAGGGTAGGATTTTCTGGGCTATATTGTCTTTAGATGATTCACGACTGTGAGACCGTCAGTCAGATTACAATTGAAGATCACAGATGAAGATGAGGTGGGGATGTACATGCAATTAAACTCCACACACTCAGTTCTTTACTCGCGGAAGTATGAATATTTATTTGTACAAGTCGGGAATATAGAATGTCCGATAAACGCGTTCGTGAACTCACTACTCGAGGTTTGGTACCAGACTCCTTTTGTTCCTCTATCCTACCGGGGTTATATACCCCGGCGTAAGATTCCGAGTGGCTTTCTGGTTCACTATTGCGATGCGCCGTTCCGCAGGGGTTTCCTCTTCAACTGTCTTAGCCTGCTAGGTGTTATTTGTCTCATACTTTCTAAGGAAACACCCGTGTGGGCGCGGTCGGTGTAACTGTTATACCGACTTTAAGCTTGGAAAAACCCTGCCCTCAACCGTGAAGTATTGTTGGACAAGTTGGATCTACCCTTTACAGGGAGGCAGCTCGTTTAGTTAACTTCGGACGTCGCCACGAGTCGCCTAGGGTTCTCCAGCGGGGACCACGTGGAGGTAGAGCCGCCGGGTTTCGCCAGATCCCGTGCAGATCGGCGTGGGTGATCACCCTCACCATTACGCCTCATGACAACGGTGCCAAATGCATTGACTGCTCAAATCATAGGGGCGGACCTGGCGTAAGACAAGGACAGAGAGCAAGCGATTCTGTAAAAAGGGCGCGGAAATTTCGCGGGAAAAAACGCGTCTCTCAGCGTGGTTAATTTGGCCGCCACGTCGGGTACAGCCTGGACTTGTGCGGATGGTCGCCACATGCGCGGACCAATCCTGGCTGGGTACGCACAAGCCCCTACAATAAATCTTGTTTTGAAAAAAAGCTAATTTTGGTGAAATCATGGTAGCGGCGAAGTCGCTACATAACACCCACGCTAGTAATCGACTTACATATAAATTAAGGGTATCCCGCATGGTATCTATCCGGAAAGCTAACTCGTCTACCTCTTCGCGTAGTATTAGGCGCCGCGCTGTGCGTCGGGACAGGCAGTGGTACTGTCTCGGTAACTGGAGGCATCGAGATCCTCAGAGGTATTACCTGTGCTTGATCCGTTGGTGTCGCAGTCTCTTCCGCTATAGTGTCCGCTGGCTTAACTCTATTAATTGAAACTACGCTATGCTTATCACCCTATCTTAATCGTTATGACCTTATCAGTTCTACTTATCACTTCGTACGGACCGTCGTACGGAGCCTGTAATATTGTTTTTGGAGAGTTCCGCTGAAGAAAAACATGCTTACAATTAATTAGTTCTTTGGATATGAAGATTCGCGAATTGCCATATCGCTATCCCGCGGTCAGTCCGAGGTTTCGGAAATGCCCTCGCAATTCCTTCACGAACACGGCGGTATCGCTGCTATCCGACGAAGGTGATAGGAATTCTCCTGGTAACCGTAGGGACTCGCCGTAAATTAGATCTGTGGATGTTGCTTTTACGTCTTCCTTCCATGCTGAGCGTGCACCCAGCAGAATGGTCGGAAGCACCTTTGTCCATCGATTGTTTTGATGGCATCGAATCGCTGCCTTAAATTGGGGGTGGAATCGCTCCACCATGCCATTAGATGCCAGATGGTACACCGTGATGTATAAATGAGTCGATTCTAGAAAGGAATTTAGTTCCTTGAACAGGTATGACTAGAATTGTCTGCCCTGGTCCGTGGTTACGCGTAAAGGGGTACCGAAACGGTACACTCAACCTTCGTAAAAAAGGCCCTTGCAATCGTAGTGGCTCCTTATTCGCGCAAGGGTATTGCCTCAGGCCACTGTGTAGAGCGATCTACGCAGGTGAGGCAATAACGATACCCATCGGACACAGGTAAAATGACTATGTCGAGATGAATATGTTCGAAACGTCCTGAAGGGCGAGGGAAAGATCCTGGCGGCGCCGAAACGTGTCTACTAATTTTATTACCTTGGCATGGTATGCAAGAACGGGTCCATTCGCGGCAATCGGTTTTGATCGACGGCCAGACGTAACGTTATGTCGCGCATTTAACCGTCGCGTTAATCCTGGGTGCGCGAGACCATGTAGTGCGTCAAACTCGGCCCGTCTAAAAAGGGCTGTAAGAAAAGGCCGTACGTGACTTGTTGAGACGTCGCAATAAATTTTTGTATTTGAACCGGGGACGGACATCTGTTTCAATGTAAGGCCTGATTCGCTCTGCATCGACGCTCGCAATTCTAGGTCAGTTGCCTGTGATGTTGCCAGTGCCTCGAAATCTAACTTTCTTTCTATTGTTTCTATTCGTGATAAGGCATCTGCGACCACGTTATCGCGTCCCGAAATATGTTGGATGTCGCTAGTGAATTCGCTGATGAAGGTGAGGCGTCGTGTCTATTTTAGCGTGTATTATTTGGAGTTATTGGTAAAGGCAAACGTGAGTGGTCTATGGTCGTTGTAAATGATAAAGTGTCTACCCTCAAGGAGGTGCTGGAAATGTTTTATGGATCGGTATATCGCTAATAACTCCCTGTCGAAGGCGGAATACTTTTGTTCGGCGGGCGAAAGTTTGGTGGAGAAAAAAGAGAGCGGTTCCCAATCGTTGTCGATGCGTTGATGCAGAGCGGCGCCAACCATAAAGTTGGAGGCGTCGCAGGTACGAGCTAGAGGTGCGTTCGGCTCGAGGTGCGCTATTAAAGCGACTTGCGCCAGGTCTTTCTTGCAGCGGCTGAAGGCCTCACGGGCTGTAAGTGTCCACGCGACAGGTTGTTTCCCTTTTATATTGCCGCCCAGGAGCTCGTTTAAAGGTGCCTGTGTTGAGCCGCTTTGGGTATGAAACGTCTGTAAAAGTTCACCATACCCAAGAAGCGGTTACCGGTTCGGGGAAATTTATGATAGCATCGACTTTTTTCGGACTTGGATGCGAGCCTGCTTTCGAGACCGTATACCCGAGAAACTTGACATGAGACTTCCGAATGACGCATTTATCCGGATTAACGACGATATTATACTTTTTTAACAGGTCGAATAAAATTTCTAGATGTTTTGAGTGTTCTGATTCCGAACTGGACGCTACCAGTATATCGTCAATGTATGCGTAAGAAAAATTTAACCCCCGTAATACTTCATCAATAAACCGCTGGAACGTCTGAGCGGCATTACGGAGGCCAAAGGTCATGAACGGAAATTCGTAGAGGCCGAAAGGGGTAATTGTTTAATCGTATCGCTATTTATTTTATTTAGTACGACTAAACTTGGCTCGGATACGAGGGAAAGGAAATTGAGGTTCAATAAACGAACGCTTTTGTTTTTATTTTGGCCGTCGATTCCTCAACAGCCGTTTATTTCTTAAGTTTCGGAACTACACGTTCTAGTAGTGGTGTGTTCGTGTGCCTGTAACAGAGAGAATCAGTGGAAACACCGATGTCTTGTGTTATTACTAGGTTAATGCTCTAACTGTGCGTCTTTCCTCTCTTTCTCCTAATCACGAGATGCGTGACAGGTGGTGAGGGCACTTACTCGTGCTACGAGACGCAGTAGAGGGGAGTGGACTGTATAATACGACGTTTCCCGCGCAACGCAAGGTACCGTCGTGTGCAAACGTACAGATTTAATTTTCTCCTGTATCGAATGCAACAGTCGATTGCCTCGAACCGGCCTCTCTCTAATGGAGGTTGTAAGGCTCCAAAAGGGAGGTGCCGTGTGGAGGAGAACCAACGGTTACTAGAATACTAGTCCCGGGAGGTGGTTGAAACTCGGAGTCTCACCGCTTCGTCTCTCACACGACGTGCCCTAGGACGTCGTGAAAAGGTACTGGAATTGCAGTAACCTTTTGGGTGCGCTATTACCGTCGATATACGACACACGGTACAGCTGCCCGAGAGATAGAAGAGTGTGACGTGGCACTCACTGTCTGCCACACGCGCCTTAGGCGATCGTTGGACTTCAAACAGTGGTATGCAGGATCACCGCCACTGCACGTGAAAACGTATCGGACGTTTTAACGGCGAGTGCACCGACAACCTTGATACCTGCCACGGGGGCTGGTCTCCGATTGCTTCTAAATCGAGGAACAATCGACAAAAGAATCGGGGTAAGCCCACCGATCCGATTGCTATTCGCTCGAATTAGGAATAGTAATTGACTGATAGCATGCCTATGAGAAGACGATAGTGCGACGGAAAGCCGTTTCGACACGTATCGTCTTTCTCTCAGCGCACGTCTTTTTATTTTTCAATAGCCGCCTTCAGAGAGGTTTCGAGAGCTTAGAATGAAGCTTTGCTCTCGAAATCTATCAGCCAATTGGGCTTCGGGTGCTGGTGAGATATTCTCTAGTAGCAACCACGAAGAATTTTCCAAAGGCTGACTTCGGCAGCACAGAAGCAAGGGCTCTGGCTGTGACCGACTCTCTCGAGGTACTTTGGCTAACTGATCAGGCTCACTGCCAGCTGCGATTACGCGAATGCGATAATTCTTATTCAGCCGGCTGGCGGCGCTGATCTATTTTATCATTGTGTCTCCTTTTGACGGAAACACCTTTCCCTCTCTCTATGCTCTCGCGTCCTACGCGGTTTCACCGATCCTTTTCGAATTTAAGGGGAAACCGTCGTTACGCGTTTACTGTTTGTCTCAACACAAACAGTTAGAAAAACTATAGTCGAAAATCGTTAATTTTTCGGTTGCTATTTGACACGTGAATGACTCGTTTAAATTCGAGTTTCACCGTTTCACGTATTCCCCAAAATAGCTCACGAATTTCGCGATCGTGGAAAGCCAACAAAAACGCGACTTCTTCAAACAGTAATAATGGCTGTCTTTGGGATATCCTCGGTCGCTACTGAGATCTGGTTATACGCCCGAACCAGGTCGATTGACAAAAAAATATTTCTACCGCGCAACGTTTGCGCGAAATCCTCGATATGTTTTTATTGGGTATCGGTCTGGGATCGTGCGCGCGTCAAAAGCGCGGTAGTCGCTACACGGTCTCCAGGAGTCGCTGCCCTTCTTCGGAACTAGATGTAGTGACGAAAATCAGCTACTTTCGGAAGGTCGCGCAATACCGAGATGAACCATTGCCTCGAATTCCCATTTCGCGATTTGGAGCCGGTCCGGTGCAAGCCGTCCTGGTTTGCATGCGATGCAGAAACCCGGTGAGATCCTTATAAAGTGGATAGTGTCGTGGCTGATTGCGGCAGTCGTCCCGCTTGGCCTGGTGATTTCGGGGAATCGCTTGAGCAGCGCGTGGTACATGGACTCGCCCTGGACCGTTTTTGCTGATGGCGTCTCCTCACGTACCGGTGTACCTCCCTTAGACAGGATCATTGTCTGGTTGATCAACAGCCAGTTCCGGATATCCACGAGCAGGCCGAAATAGGCGCGGAAATCCGCTCCAATGATCGGCTTGGAGACATCCGCGACGACGAATCTCCACGTGAAATCCCAACGGAGACCCAGGTTGAGGATTATGGTCGTCGTGCCGTATGCTGCGATCGGTGTCCCATTGGCCGCAGCGAGCTCGTATTCGGACTTCGAGCACGGGCCGTGGATTAATTTTCCTGGGAATACGCAGAGGTTGGCGCCTGTGTCCAGCAGGAATTATGTATTTGTCCTCCGATTGCGTGTAAAAATACGGCGAGACGTCGAGTTGGAATCGCTAGCCGTCATCAACGACTGCCCTTGGCGTTTCCCGTTGGCGAGGAGACCGTGCACGGCTGGATGTACCGGTGCGCGTTACGACCGTGCGTCGCGTGATACCAGCATATCCCGTTTGTCGAATGCGGTCGGCTGCGCGAATTTGTTTGTCGCCGGGATGAACTGCATCTCCTTGTTTGTTGCCCTTGGAAGGGTCGATCCCATCGGGAAACGCGTAACTCCGCGATCTGCCCCCTCATTACCTCTGTTTGCTCCTGCAGCGTGATGAGCAGCTGCATCATCCGGTCAGTGATGATATCGGCCGGGTGTGGCTGCGCTGCATCTAGGCGCGTCGTTCCAGTGATCGCAGGGCCACCAGGCATCGTGTCGACGATCGCGTCCGTCAATTCGATCATCTTGTCGAGTGCCGTGTCCTTTTGGGTGACTAAAATAGCCTGCAGGTTAGCAGATAGGCGGCATAGCCAAAGGGTCCGCAGGAGACACTTCCAGACACAGGTACCTGCGAGGCCCCGTAGGTGCTGGAGGAATTGTGACGGCTTACGATCCCCTCGTGTTGCAGGAGTCTCCGAACCTTTTGTTCTTGCGACACAATCAGGCGTTGGATCAATTCCGTCTTCAGTGTGTCGTAGAGGCCGACCTCCGGGGGGGTTTAATAATACGTCGCGTACTTCCGCGATGTACCGCGGTCCTGTGGCACCCGTAACGTAGCTGGCTTTGGCGCCGTCCGAGCTTATGCCGGACGCGATAAAATCTCGCTTTAGGATACAGAACCAGAGCTCGGTGTCGTCTGGAGTGAATTCCGCGACTTGGATACTGTTACGTGCGGCTCGCGCGCGCTGACTCAAACAGTCAGAACACGCGCGGGGCGCAGCAATACCAAAAATTATACACCCGTACACAGTCTATTGCATCTGGGTTTAATAAATTTTGTGGGATCGGAATCACTCTAGTCCCATACGGGCCCTTTTATCAGGATCACAAATATTAAATTATAATTGGAAGGCAAAGCGGAAAAAGGGCGAATTAGAGAATAAAGAAAATATTGAAACGAACAAAAAAAATGGAATTTATTATAAACGGTTGAATAAAAGAAAGATAATACATAAAATATAAATTTAATTGATTGACAAATTTTCGAGACACACAATCATTGGATTGAAAAGAAACTATATAATCTTTATTATCAAATCTAGAAGTTCCAGCTAGGGAAATCCCACAGTCAATGATTGACTAATGGAAATTACTTGCCTGATTAAAAATACGGATTGTACTGGAAAAATAAAGGGAAAAACTCACCAATTAAAAGACTCGAGAGGTCTTAGCAACTTTCAAATTTTTCAAGTAAATATATATATATGGCTGGTTCCTGAGGAATAAAACACACACAATTAACTTACTGCACCAATTAAACTTTATAAATTTTGAACTTTGGAATCGGTTAAACTGAAACTACGTTAATAAATTTAAATAGAAGAAAACTAGATAAAATAAAATAAAATAAAAATGAAAACAAATATAAGAATAAAATAAGAACGAAATAAAACAAAATTAGAAACTAATACGTGAAACTTGAGTCCTTTTGCCCTAACTTGTTAAATTTTCACAAGTGCGAACAAAACTCTATCTCTAGAACTTCACGGACCCACCCGACACGCACCTCGCGATTGTACGTCGAAGAGTAACGCAACTTGGACGTCTCGGAGAAGACCAGAGCGGGCCTAGTCCGAAATTGTTTACATTGCATTATTGTGCGCCTAACCAATTAGGCTGCGAGGCTAGTGCGTGAGGAGCAGGGATTCGCAGTGCAGTAGGGATATGCGTGTTTCTTTCCCTGTCTAAATGTATGTGTCTTATTCTTTTCCTTCAACTTGAGTGCATCCCCTCATTCCTCCACCACAATCGAAGTTCCAATATTCATTACAATATTTTAACAATAAAGTTTGTAACAGAACTATTTTAATCGCAGGTAATGAAATCGTGCTTTACATAAATTACTAAATTTAAATGAATAACGAATTGCATACAATTTTGAATAAAGGGTTTGAATTTTGAACGAGCGTTTTAGACTGACTGGCGTGGAAAAATATTACAATAACGCAAAACATAATAATTGTCAAATGTGACAGGAGAGAATTTCATCATCCTCGTGTAGCCGATAAGGAACGCTCCAGAATGCTCAGCATTATCGGACCACACGAGTAATGTTTTAGGTTTACATCCGGGGTTCTTAAAATGAAAGATGTTCATACGTTACTAAAGATTTCGGACCGTGGGACCACGTTGATTTCAAGGAAGGAAGTTGATATATTAACAATCCAAGTTATGTCGCCAAGAGATAGACTGTCTTAAACACATCAAAAACCGTTACTGCGCTCGATTAGGGAGTTCCCAGAATGCTATATGCATGATCGAAACACATCCGGTCGATGTAATAAATAAAAGAAATTTTAAAGAAATTCCTGTTCGGAACGTAACAATACCAACCCGCTCGGTTGGCGGCGCGGATGCGACTATCAAAGGCGAAACTTCACTCGCGTTGTTATTAGCCGTGATAACACTTAGCTTCTTATGTTACCTTTTTACAACACGAAAATTATTACAAATATCACCTAAAGTGTCACTAAGACGGAAAAATTCACACACGATGATCACTTCCGCGTCGACGATCACGTCAGGGTCACCAGTTTGAGGTGGGTATATACATGCAATTAAACTCCACACACTCAGTTCTTTACTCGCGGAAGTATGAATATTTATTTATGCAAGTCGAGAATATACAGTGTCCGATAGACGCGCTCGTGAACTCACTACTCGAGGTTTGGTACCAGACTCCTTTTGTTCCTCTGTCCTACCAGGGTTATATACCCCAGCGTAAGACAAGGACAGAGAGCAGGCGATTCTGTAAAATGGGCGCGGAAATTTCGCGGAAAAAACGCGTCTCTTAGCGTGGTCAATCTGGCCGCTGCGTCGGGTACAGCCTGGACTTGTGCGGATGGTCGCAACATGCGTCGACCAACCCTGGCCGGGGTCGCACAAACCCCTACAATAAATCTTGTTTTGAAAAGAAGCTAAGTTTGGTGAAAGCGTGGTAGCGGCGAAGTCGCTATAAAGAATTTGATAAGTTCGTTTTTTTAGATTTTCTGCTTCTGTTGTCATTTGGTAGTTATAATGAAGTATTTTAATTATCCGGATCGAGATGGGCAAATTCTTGATAAATTTCGGAATATAAAAATTACAACTTGGCAAATCCGTGGGAAAGGTTTAATAATTAATCTTTAATACTTTTAGTGAAACAGCTGAAGGGGTTTTCGAATAACTTCCACACCAAAAGTATCTTTCTCTATGAGCAATATTAATAATACTAAAATTTATTAGTATTATTTTCATTATTGTTAATATTACTATATTATTTAAACTTCTCATTCTTGATATTAACTCTACTTACATGATTTTTCTTATTTGATAAAGAAGATAAACTGTTTTATTTCCACTATACTTTAAGTTTAACTTTATCTTCTTGTATAAGTTCTTTGAATAAAAGATTATTAGAATTCCTATCACGTTCGTATCACTATGCGAAAAACTCTTGTATAAACCGTAAACTAATTACCGAATCAATTTTATAAGTATGGGTCTGACTGAGAACGCTTTGTAAAATTGCTCTCCTCTAAACTTACGAAAATATAATTTATGAAGTCCTTCGTCTGTATCCTTCAATTAGATAAAGAATATGGGAAACCTTTTAAATGATTAAAACTAAGGTTGTTCTCGACGATTAAGTCATCAAATATCAATTGCTTTGTATTTCTATATTCATATATAGGGTAGACGCAGGCAATATGGAACTTTATAAAACCTTGATAATTAAATAACGAATTTCACCGAATTTTATCCATGTACATGAATCCCTCATAGACAATAACGGATCGTACTAACAATTAAACGTCAGTCGAACATACATTATTGAAAGAGAAACGTTTTCATCTTTTGCAGTGTGCAAAAATTTCTGAAAAGTGAGTTAAATAATTAAATAATTTAGTGAAAGTAACTTAAAGAGTATTACATTTGTATGATTCATCATGGACTTTGACTCTTCAATAATAGTTTAAATAAATATACATTTTTCATAAAAAAAACAAAATTTGTTTTTTCTTTAGAAATTTGTTAGATTTTCCATATTTGATACCTTCCTTTCGAATTTCCAAATATCCTATTCATTAGTTTTTACACTATACTTCAATTGTTTCACACTTGATTAATTAAATATGATTATGTATTAATTTTTTCGTCCCATTGCGTTGATTTTGTTAAAAAGGATATACTGATTCCTGGTGTTTACCAATTTCAAATCAGGTCAATAGAATAAACACAGCGAATCAATGCAAACGAAAGAAAAAAAAATCGCTGCCGCTTCAGCTTCGAAAATGATAAACAATAGTTATCTGTTTATAGTGGATTGATGAGATTCTTCGAATGAGAATAAGTTCAAATATAAATTTACTTGGGCTGTTTCAAGTTAAATAAATATGTACTCCACGTTGCTGTAGTATTCCCAAAAATATTTCCATTCCGATAGTGTTTTTAACTAAATTTTTGTTTTAAAATTGATGTTATTGTTAGCCAAACAAATGTCTGTCCCTGCTTAATCCTATTAGTTGTATTTATTTTTCCGTACTATTCTGAGCTTAAAGTTGGTGATCCCTCCTTTCGAAAATTGAGAGAGATAACGAAGTCGACAGTAAATGGTACGATAGTAAAAGAATAGTTCAGATTATTAACCCTGAAATGGTGTTGCGTGAATTGCGTGGATTCGAGCACCCAACGCTAATTCTGACTTAGCCACAATTTAATGAGTCTAAGCCTAGTTTTTAGACGATGTTCAATCAACTGATTGTCCGTGTTATGAATGTTCGCGTTACAAATCGTAGTTAACTGTATTCGCGTTCTAAAATATTCTAACTTCGTTCGTGTTTTACAATGATTCTCCCGTTTGTGTTGTGTCACTAAGTTCGTGTTGTAGTCGCTTTGGAGTTCTGTTTGTTTCTGTCTCCTTGAGGCAAGATGTCCATCCACCTCACCTCGGAAGTGACGATCCGGAAGGGGGTGAGAAGCGTGATTGGCCACAATTTTTAAAAGGTAACCGCCCTTGTACCCGTGATGGTCACCCCTGAAAGTAGCCGCGACCAAGGAGTGGCGCGCAAGGGTTTCCGCGTGTTTTGGGAAAATCCGTAGCAGATAATAAGCTGAAGGAACACTCTGACCCTGACTACAGATGGTTGAAAATAACGGATTCTAAAATTAACGTGTTGGTCCCAAAGCAATAAACTTGAGTTGCCGTCGCGAAAGTATTTTGTCTAACAAAAATGGTCAATGGTTCCATAAACTTATTGCTGTTGCGAATCGGTTCCAATTTCTCTGGCTATTGCCTTACAAATTTAGAAATTCCGAACCTGGTTTTTATGGGCTGAGTACGGGGTCTTGAATAGTTATTTGGGAATTCTAAAGCTGTTGTATCGCGCTCTAAAGTGGTGCAACAAATGGTACACTGGAATTTTTCATGTTTTCAGCAAATTTTTATAAATAAATAAATAAGAAGTGGGTTCCATTATAAGGTCGTCTCCATTCTGTTAAGAAACTTGATACTGATATAAATAACTTAGGTAAATACGGTATCAAAGTATAAGGTAGATTCTGAATAATAAAAAATTGAAGTCGGAAGACCCCACTGTGCAGGAATGGAAAATCATTTTGACATTTTCGAAGTATGCATTTATTTCGTATTACGTGTGCTTTGCCAGATTTTAAATGTTTGAAATCCTGAAAGACAGCATACAAATTCAATAGATAAATGAGAAAGCTCTACGATTTGTCTCCATAATAGGGATAAAGAACGGTATAGGAACTGTGTATTATGTACAGAGTTAATTTGCAAAAAGGATAACATTTATGAAAGTAACACTTGTGAAAATTATTGTGATTTTCGCGTCCTCAAATAAATATAATTTTTTTTTTAAATTTGTTGAGGTAGCTTTTTTGAAAGCTTGAAGTTATGAATGTAAATTCTTAAAATTGTTTTTGCCTTATTATTCACTGTACCATTAAGTATAATTTTTCCTCTAAAATACAGATTTTTGTTACTGTACTGCAAAATAGTGGGTTGGAAAGAAAGTTCGTAGCGTTTCTCCTTGAGTGATGTTGAAAAAATGTATTAGCTTGCAAGAACCAGGTAGAGCAGTTTATCAATTTAAAAAGATGCAAATTTCTGGAAGGGTGGAATTTTTAGATTACCAAATATATGGTAAATACATATTAGAATTAAATTATGTGCAATTATATGGATTTCATCATTAAATTTTGTTTAAAAAACTCTACGTACTTTCTTTCCAATCCAATAATTGCAAGTACAAATTTTCTTTCATACTTTTTCAACATTTGAATTTTATAATATTAAACTAAAAAATATCTCAGTGGATTTTTGCAGATTTTTTTCACACGCAAAATGTGCAAATATCATCCTAAAGTTGGAAGACACTAGTGTTCCGTGTGATAGTCCGTAAAAACTGCGTTACTCCAAGAATAACAGTAGATAGTACTAGTCAAATGAATAAACATGGGACGAAAAATTATTTTCATAGATATAAATAATCCTTTGTTTTAACTAAAGGGAGTGGGTTGCTTGTTTCAGAAGCTATCGTGTTGCATAAAAACAATGGATTATCTAATCATCTCTTCTTTTCGAGATTACAAAAGATTGGTTACATGCCTTTATATGTATAGCCCCCGAAGCTAGCAGGCCATAGCTTTAAATATATAGTAGAATTCTTAATAATCCGGTAAGCATGAAACTTTACCAGTGTTGAATTATTAAATATTTTGAGTTATTAGATTATACCTGTAATACGATAAAAATGTGGAAAATAATTTAAAAAATGACTATGATTAATATTGTAACGCAATTTATTAACAATAGTGAAGTATATACAAGATGACTCTCTTAAATTGAACATCTAAATTATTTTCGCTGCTGTTATAGCAAAGAAAAAGTAATTAAATGGGATTTAAACGATTTCAAAATGTGTATTAGATGGTGATAAAGATACTCCGCTTAAAATCGTTTCAGATTTTTTTCGTACTTTAACTCTTCCGACTTACCTTTTTCCTATTTGGATTTTACTTTCTTTCCTTTTAGAAATTGATGGTATTGCTAAACTAGGAATGGCTGTAGATCAAATTTGGAGTTGGTGTGCCAATTCTAAACATGAGCAATTCTTTTGAATGGAATATACTTGTGATGGTGTAGTTAAGTAGGATTAAAAATGTAAAAACTTTTGTTACTACATTATACATACAGGGAGAGTCAGAAGTAAGTATACACTTTACAAAGATGAAATTATACTATAATTTGTTCACTGTAAATTATATTGTAGTTATATTATGATTTATTTATCGTAAGTAATACTTCACGTGTACCGTTATTATACAATATTTGTTTGTTTGTTTCAAATTACACTATAATTGTACTGTAATTTCACTTGTACCTACTATCACCAATACAATAATTATTCTACAATTCCATTGTTGTGAGGTCTATATTCACTTTTGATTCGCATTGTATACATATTTATTATTATAAACGTATAACATAGATTCTATATACGTATTACATTCATAAAATTGTTAGGATATACTTCTTATTAGAAAGCAAGGTATTTTGCAAAGCACGTTTTGCGATGCAGTATCTTACAACTCGATATAATTTCGATCATATTTCAGAAATAGGAATGAGAAAGCCAATGTCCCAAAAACGAACGGATACTATGTTAAATGAGATGAATAAAAATATAATGATTCAAAAATTATTTAATCAAAACAGTTCGTTTATACCATGAACTGGAAGTGTATGATAAGACACGTTAAAGAATTATTCAATTAGGCATGTAAAAATCGAAATTTTTGTCACTGACCCTCCAACTACGTACACTGTCGAAATAAAAACCATTTAGTGCACTGTGCTACTTATTATCGCCGTTACCAATCAAATATACGTAGTACAGTCAAACAGACTAAACAGTACCTGATAATGCATCTATAAGGCACATAGTGTTTCATTGTGGAATTTCTGTTAGTGATCAGAAACATTCACTAGGATACACATATGTACACTACCGTGCATAAGTATTTGGACAATGGACACTATACTATATTTATTATGTTGTTTATATTCTCTTAGAATGAACACAGACGTATTTTGATGGAATTTTAAATGTAGATAGCGTGTGATGTGTCATAAATGAAAAAACTTTGTAATAAATTAATGAAATTCATTAAATATTGATCAAATTATTTTGATAAAATTATCAAATTTTATAACCTCGGTTGGCTTGTAAGACATGCCAGGAAATTATCAGAACATTATATAATAGAACATTATACAATTCAACGCGAAGGTCCAAATGACAATACAAAGCAGTTGGGAAGCTCTTGTAGTGAATAAACAAGCGTCTTTACAGAATCGATCTTCCATCAGTTTCAATAAATGTCCTTTTATTTATATAAACACGTATATAATATAGTATTTTTGGTGTTTGTAGACATTATATGGTCGTCTAAGATGAAACCACACGTAACCCAAACTTATAATAGAGGCCTGTACTAATAGTATAATTCACATTTTTAAAATAATGTGTAACTGTTCAAATACACATACATGTGCATGGCACTGTACGTGTCCCTCTAGGACTCAAAGGATTAAAGAATTAGATACATAAATAAGAAGAAGTTGTTGAATTATAGATCATGTGGGGCTGTGGAGAGGGGATAGGATAGGAAAAAGGAAGGGTGTTGCGTTTCGTCCTGGGCCTGGCTACTAGTGGACTCATCAGTAAGGCTACCTAGCAGGCCCGGTCTTAGACACTGGGATATTGGAAGGAAGGTTAAAGGCGGTATATATATGGACGAGGTAGTTGGAGCGAGTGCTTTCGAGAAAGTCCTATTTCGTATGTCCCTCTAGTGGTGGGTGCAAGAGAGCCGCCACAGATCATAACACGCTCTTTCAAATGTGAACTAAAAGTGACTAGCAGAAGATCAAGATTGCGGTAATAATAAACTTGAATAGTTGACGAACAGGCCATAAGAATGACGTATTTCATAATTCGTGTATACGCATGCTCTTGCAAACTGTTGGTGCATCTAACGAACAATTATGATTTTATAATATGCGTGTACACGAATTATGAAACATACATTCTTCTAAGCTGTTCATCAGCTGTTTGAATTCGATACCGCTGTTTGATGCATGCGGTGGGCACTTTGTCCAAAGTAGGAATTATGCTCGATTATTGGATGCCGGAATATCAGAATTCTATTGCATTCATTTTTCAACCCAGGCTTATTAGGACTTTCTACCTTTATTTAACGAGAACTATTTACATTTAAGGTGGTATTCCCATTCAGGAGAGTCAAAAAAGTCGACTTTTCTTTTTTATTGCATTTTCTTAAAGTATGACACTTTGAGTATTTAATTCTAAAATACTATATTTCAGTTCAATAGTGTAATGAAGTTATAAAGGTTTTAAAGGAATTATAAATGAGATCGAACTGATGCGATAAACTTTAAACGCGTTTTATTAAAAACTATGTTTTTCAAACTGGCCACCATATCTTAGGAATGGATTGATGAATCTTTTTCAAATTTTACACTCACAGTAAATAAATATCTCTTGATCGCATGAAATAAAATTAGGTCATGTTACGTATGGGTAATATTTTAAAATATTATTTCGTTCACTGGAATTTCTTCCAGCTCTCGTCTAGAAAGGAAAATGAAAAGACGCACTGTTTAGAGTTATCTCCCCCGATACGAGTAAGCTTGCCCCCCAGATTGCTGGAAGCGGAATTGACTCAGCGTTTAACCCCTTCATACATTTCCTTATATGGAAATCTTCAAGAATTCCTCGCTCGATTTCGGTGTATATAAACCCCCGAAATCTAAGCCTCGTGGGCAGTACTAAGCAAGAAGTCAAGACGTTACTCTGCTTCGCGTACGTTTGAGAATCGTCTGTTCCAGCAAGATCGGGCGCAAGTTCCCTTTCGGACCAACATTAAACCATATAGGATCCGCGAGTCGGTATAAATCCTATTACGGCAATTTCTACAATCGTTTCTTGAATCAAACCCCCGCATTGCCAGTGCGTCAAAACCGAGCATCAAATAGGTAATATATTTTAACTTCTCAACACTCTACATCCGCGACATTGACAATTGTATAACACTATTCAGTAATATATTGTTCATTCCCCGTGATAACTTAAGAGTCGTTAATTAAACCCAACCTTCAATATCATAATCCAAATTGAAGTAACGATCCCACACGATACAGCTTTACCGCTCGAGCTGTATCGATATATTAAATAATTACTAGTTACGAGGCCTTTACTAACAATCCTTGCGACTCCCCGATTTCGCATCAGGTTCGTCCGCAACACTCTATATCCAAATTAAAGCTCATTCCAACCTTAGTGGCTCCTCGATTTCGCATCGGGGTCGTCCACGCAACTCGCCCATCCTAGCGGCTCCCTGATTTCGCATCAGGTTCGTCCGCATCCTAGCAGCTCCCCGATTTCGCATCGGGTTCGTCCACGACGTTTCAACCACCTGCGGCTCCCCGATTTCGCATCGGGTTCGTCCGCGCTTAAACCACACTCCTAGAGGCTGCCCGATTTCGCATCGGGTTCGTCCTCGTCGTCAATAATCCTAGCGACTCCCTGGCTTCGCGTCAAGTTCGTTCGCGCTCCAAACTAACAAATTCATACCGTATTCCTAAACAAAACTCCGCCGGCCTCTCGCGCTGCTCGCAGCCCAGGCTCGTAACAGTCAATATCGCAAATAATTTTTGTTATCACCTAAAAAGGTAAAAAAATGTGTAACTTTTTAGTTATTTATATATAATGCTTTAAATTAGGTGTGGTGCTTATGCAGCAAATACAGTACACTTACATAGTTTGAATAATACATGATTTCCATTTTATACTTAATTTATATAGTAAAGTTTACAATTATTACATATTGCTATTTAGCTATAATTAGATTCTTACAGAACACTGCTTGTGAAAGTTATAAGTAAATTTTAATTCCTTGATATCGGGATCTCATAAAAAAGAACGAATACAAAGTGGAAGACAAAACTTGCGTTTGAAGAACAATTTTTCGTTCATCCTCGTAATTTAGGCATTGCCAGATCACATGATTCAAATTTTAAAAGTCTGTTCCATATTGACAAGTACTGTCAGAAATGAAGTTAATGAAATGACAGGCATTGTTAAAAATGAAGTTGAAGCTGACAGTAACTGTTAGAACTCTGGCTAAGGAAGCGTTTACATTATAAAAATTAGTGCAATATTTATTGACAAAAGTCACAAAATCTCCAGACAGCCAACGCCCAGTATACCACGGCTTACTTCTTGTGATAAAATTGAAAACAGTCCATACCTTTATTTAAACCTTGTTATTTAATTAAAACGTTGGTATATACTCTTGCTTGAATTTTAAGATCACTAAAAAAATCAGTGAGTGGGATTCTGATATCTGGTAAAGGTGTTTCGTTTGTCGTTTCTTTAGCAAGCAAATCCACCTTTCATTGCCAGTAATTACAATGTGGGATGGAATCCAAATGAATTTAATAAAATTTTAGTTGCTACTACTTCATACAACAACAGCATATTCATTTTAATTTCTATGAGCTGACTATTGATGTTATAACGAAAAGTTATATTATTTAATTAACGCTTTGAGAGTCGGTTAAGATGAGAAAATTCGCATTAGTATATAAATTGGTAATATTTAATGCTCGATTAATGGTATAGCACTCTGTTGTAGAACTTAATGTATTTGGGTCTAACAATAAGCTAAACTTTTTACGAGATATGTAATTCTGGACAGTAAAATGCAGCGCCTATCGATTGAGAGTTTTCTATTTTGTTGTCGTCTGCAACGATTACAGTAGTATTCGAGAGATTCGATTCAACGAAGCATGTTAGTAAAGCATTAAGGTCTGAGGAATCACGCAACGTTTCGCCTACATCAACAACACAAGATGAAATATTACATAATGCGTTATAATCACAAATAAAAATGGGATGCTTTACATTAGAATTTAATTCAATTTTCCATTACCTTAAGGAAATTTTTGATTGAAAGAGTGTATTTCGCTCTTCGGCTAGAAAATAAGTCGACAAGATTTGTATTATTATCAAACCAGATCTTGATTGAAGTTAGGTTTTTGGAAGAGTTATATTTGAGGAGATATTTTAAGACACGGAAATTTTCTCTGCCCCGGAAAATGATGAATTTAGCTGCACTTAATAAAATCTTAGTAGGTGTGTTAATTCTGTATCATAATGCCAATCTTATTGCAGCAAACTAAATTCGATCTAGCTTTAATATTAAACCTTCCAGTGCACGGGGTCGGCCTGAGGCGCGGAAGGGATAAAGGAATATTGTTTTTCTTGTCCAATAAATTGTCACACGTGTAATAGTTCTATACAATACAACAATAATCTTATTACAAGTTAAAGGAACTGTGTTTAATTAATAAAAATCCTATCTGTGCAATAGAAGGGGTATTTTTACGCGTCAACTGGATCATTGAATACTTGTTTTCGGATAGTATACGAAGCAGTTATATTTCACGATTGATCTTATAAGATCACTGTATTAGTGGATCGATTAAATTCATACTGATAACTTAAACAAAAATAAATTCGAGAACAGAAATTACAAACGAATTGTAGCATATAAAGTAGGAACGTACTAAATATCTCTCTATCTGCCTCACACTTCGTAACAGGACACTGGTTTAAATATGCTTGTACTCTCTCTCTCTCTCTCTCTCTCTCTCTCTCTCTCAATGCTCGCTCTCTAATGTCCTAACATAATTCTTTCTCATTCGCTCCCTCTTCTACCATACGGTATACGAAACACCCAGGCCATATCATGCTACACTCATTACACGCATACCCGTTTCCATAACAAAACCGGCTAAAATCACTCATACAGTAATTTCATATACATACACTCGGCACACTCATCCTTCTATACAAACATAACGCACTTTCACATCATAATATATTACAATTTATGGTAACCAGTACCACATACTGTAGATTAGTATTAAGGTTTCAGGTGAGATCTCCCTATGAGGCGTCCCAGAGAAACTTCATTATGTATTTAAAAGATGGAAGCGCTTCCTTCTTACATTGTTTACCTGAAGGTTAAATTCCGCGTCGAAGTCAAAGTTGATTCTCTAGAGCTTAACAGATTCACTTCATTTAATAACACAGCTTTCAATTTCAATTTCGGTTTTTTCGAAGTAATATGTAAGTATTTACTTGATATTAAAGTGGACGGACGCTGCTTCTTGAGGAGATAGATCAAGGCCCATGCATCTAGTTATAATAATAATAATCGACTCTTCAAGAAGTTTCTTGCTTTTATTAACCTTTACAAGTCCGAACGTGGTACAAATGTACCCCAGATATGATATTTTTGCTATGACTTCGAAAATCAATTTTTGTATATCTTTCCCGCTCTACTATTTATGATTTACATTTTCTGTATACAAGATATGAAGGATTTTAGTTGTTGGTGGTTCTTTTCATATAAGATAAAGTTAATTTTACTAATTGGGCTACTATTATACCCGGCCGTTAAATAACATAAAACAGAATGTAATTACTATTCTACCTGAAGTGAATTCAAGAAGCGAGGAACTTGAATCCATTGAGGCTAAACCAGGATGATGCTACATGTGTGGAGGAAATAAAGATAGAAAATCACGAAACATTTGCGTACAATGTAATCAGTACGCATGTGCAGAATATTAAAAAGACATAAGTCTTTGTATTAAATATAAACAATAAATTTATATTTCCGTATGACGTAACTGATTTACTTTTTTGTGCCTTTACTTATATGTATGTTTAGTAACTATTAAATCAAAAACAGAGTTGGAGTATTGTTGCACCCTAGCCGATCTTTAATGTCAGTTTTCAACCCTGGTCCGATGAAGGTTAATTGAAGCGGTAGAGCAGTAAACAGCAATGTCACCTGCAAATTATGAGATCTGAATCTTGCTGGAGATATTTTTCATAATTTCAGCTAAATAAAAGCCAAATGGTCTCAACATTCCTTCCTACGGGAGAGAGTTCTTTGTTGTTTTTGTAATACAGTCTCTAGATGCTATTGTGGAGCTGTAGAGAGGGGATAGGATAGAAAAAAGGAAGGGTATTGCGTTTCGTCCTGGGCCTGCTAGTGGACTCATCAGTAAGGCTACCTAGCAGGCACTGCCTTAGACGTTAGGATATTGGAAGGAAGGTCAAATGTGGTATATATATGGACGAGGTAGTTGGAGCGAGTGCTTTTGACAAAATCTTATTTCGTACGTCCCTCTAGTGGTAGGTGCAGGAGAACCGCCACACTATAATAACTGAAATGGTCCTTTTGAATATTAGGTGCTTAATGAATTGCGTACGGGTTACGAGATATCTCATTTTAATACTTTTTTATACACTCTTACAAAATACCTAAAAAGTGGAAAAAAATAATCAGTCTTGCTATTACATCGAGAATTTGATCCGATTGTGTATCGTGCTGTATAAAGCATTTTATTAATTTTATTGCTTGAAAGACGGTGTTCTAATTGACTTGTATGACTTGTATTAAATTTTTAATACAGAGCGCCGTACGCAATGTGTTAAGGGAGCAGCTGCCTTGGCTAATTTCTGAATAAGCAGAGTGGAGTTGACATTATCGAAAACAGATTGAATATTTTAAAAGGCACCGAGAGTGTCTCTATTTTACTTCATTGCAATTTTTATACTTTTTAACAGAGCACCTAATTATCAGAGCAAGATCTGCCTTTTCGAGATCCTGATTATGAAAATCATGTGCACGAAGTAAAGCAAATTGGCCTAACACTCAATTTACTAGTTCTGTCAATGAAAAATATTTACATTGTTTATCATGCTCGAGGATAACGATTTTCAGAATATATTTCACTGAGTATTTAGTCAGTCGCAAAAGTCTACATACATCTGTAAATTTCAAATATCTAAAACGATGCAGGAGTTTCGATCAGTTTGAGAACATTAATTTAGTTACTAATTATAATTGTGCACATTCTCAAAAATGGCGATGTTTTTTTCATTTTTTTCGCAACAAAACATACGTAAATCTAAAAGCTAGATTTCATAGAAAATTACGTACGTGTATTAAAGTATACAGAACTGATTGTTATAAATATATTTATGCTAGTTGGACCTTCTATAATTTGTTCTATAATTTGTCTAGCATAAATAGAATTACATTCTGGGTACGTTTAGGAGTAACTTTATTCATGTAACCAATGATGCTTTCTTTATGGAATATTTTCCAGGAACTTTTGTGGTTTGTAATTTTATATTTTATGAATTTACATCCAATTTGGATTATTTTAAAATATGTTTTAAACTAAAGTAATGTTCAAAATTTTGAATATCTATGTAGAATTCGGTAACTAAGTGTAACGAGTAAAACATATTTCTAGGTAACAGTTTCAGAGATAGATAATCCATTACGCCATTTGCTGCTGCAAATTTATCATGTTTATAATCTAACGTAAAGTTAAATTCAGTGAGGTCGAAAGGCTTATCTAAAAGCTGATTAGACGAACGCAACGGACGATGGAAGCCAGTCTGGATTGAAGGATTGCCCAAGGAGGAGCGATATTGTCCAGACATTCATGAATTTTTAGCAGAAATTGATCAACTGACATTATTTTATTTCGACTATACGTCCACTTGTTCTTTAGTATTTTATAAGTATTCTAAAAATAAGCGCCACCTTTTCTAAAGTGGAAGTTTTTAACAAAATTGCGAAGATAGATCCTTTTTCTTAGTTTGAACGTTATTTTTTTGTAATAGCAATGTGTTTTTACAATTTATAAAGTCGTTCATTTCATGCGTACTTTGCCATTTCTTGTAAGTAGTTTCCCTCAATCTCTTAGTTCGTTCGCACTTTTTGTCCCACCACGAAACAAGGTTATGGTGCTTACTATCATCAACCATTTCCTTTGGGGTTGTGTTATATTTAAGAGTTTCTTTTATACAATTAACAAAGAAGTCATATTTTTCATAAAGTCTAGGCTATCATGTTTGTACGACAAAAATAAAGGGAAATTCTGTAACACATCTTCTTGATAAATTGTTTTAAACTTGTTTTTTTGCCGACAGTCTATTTGTTAACATTTTCCAAGTGGATTTCGCTTTCCCAACGTTAACTTCCATGTGAATGAAACAATGATCAGATCAGCGAATGTTCAAAATATCAATCCGTATTTTTTTAACTAGGTCATGAATCGTGAAAACTAGATCAATATTGGTCTTGCGAGTGTAGAAGTCAAAATGTATAAGAGTAATAAAATTGTGTAGAAACATATTGTGACTTACAAGGAACGTTCGGAAACTTGAAAATTACAAGAAATTTGAAACTTTGCAGAAATATAGTTCAAGTGATCGTATTAATGGATTTCTTTTGAATGGAAATTTTGAGAGAAGGTTTTTCGGAAATTCTTTGCGACTATATTGTAGTACATTCAAAACTATGAAACTTCAGATTTAACTTTTTTTTCTATATTTTATATAATTTTGAAGCTATTTATGCTTATGAAAATTCATATTTTCTTTGAAGGTGTATTGTCATCCCTAGGATCGTTTTTTTTTTTTGGTAGAACAAAAAATAAATCCGTTAATAGAGTCATTTGAATTGTATTTATGCAAAGTTTCAAACTTTTCTTAATTTTCGAGTTGTCGAACGTACCTTGTTAGTAAACTGTTATTATACACGTTGAAATCCCCTACGAGGAGACACGATCTAAAATCGGAAACTTCTTATATGACCCTATCCTAATTGCTTTGACTTAAAGGGGGACCCTGTCGCCTATAAAATGCTACTAAATTAATTTAGGGGGCAGTGTTCGCTAATTTAATGAGGCAGGCTTCTATGTAGTTATTAAGGGATTCGATATCTGACAAAATGTAATAGTTAATAGATCCTTGGACAAAAATAGCGATACCTTCTTCTTTTCTATTAATTCTGTCTTTACGCACAACATGTGAGATCTATGTATTTCTAGATCTCTTTTACAAATGATACGTACACATAATCTTTAACATCATAAAGCTTCTAAAGTAATATTGGTGAACAGTTTACACTAACTATATATTGTTTTAAAATACCTAAATTTGTAAATCTTATGTAGGGTAGATGTTCCAATTATTGTTAGTGTCTCTGTACCCGACACTTTAATTCGTTTATTTAATAGTAAAGTAATGTATGAAGAATCGTAAGTAAACAAATTTTGATACTGACTTCGGTTTACGTAACAACACATAGATATTGTATAGGGTTATCCAAAATAGACTATAGGAACACTTACCTTCACTTTTTTTCTTTCCCTTTCTGCTTTACCCATTTCTAATCTGTTTTTTATTTCTATTATCTTCGTTCGTTCTATTTTCAATTTTTATTTTTTTCACCTCTATTTTACTAACAAACGTGGCGTTTGACAAATATTCTCATTCAATATCCTAAAGGTACTTTTGGATAACCCTTTATATTCGTTTACACTTAATATTTAAAGATATTAGGAGGTAAATGTGCTGTTGAACATTAAAACGTGACGAATGTAATTATAAAGTATGGAACGTGTCATAATTCAATAAAGGCGATACGTTTACTATACATCTTGTATTTATTACACAAACTGGCTTGCTAACATATGTAAAACGTGTCTCTATTTAAATGATAACTTTTGAAGTGGCAGTAATAGGGGCGTTGGACTTTGTTACATATTTTCAATTACGTAGTAATCAATTCACTGTATTCAACATATAAAAATATGTTCATAAATTTGTTGAACAATATTGTGATGCAGACTGGAACGATTTGTATGTTAAATAATTTTTAAAGTAGTTAAATGAAGTTACGCGATCAGTTTAAAGTGGCAGTGCGTGGTACATCTACCCTATCATATTTAAAATTGACCGCACGTATGCGGTCATAGTACTAAAAGGTTTAAATAATTAAGTTGAATCGAGAGTGGTATCCTGGTCGGTGTCACAATTTTCTAATTTTTTAATAAACCTAGCCAGTTGGTTCGTGATGCATTAAACTTGGATAAATATCCCGCAGCAAATTACTAAGTGCTTTTACGTTGTCCGTATACCTATTTCGTAGTTATTTCAAGATGATTAGGATTACCAATAGCTTCTCAATGGAAGCTATTCGGGCTGATATAATTCAAAACAAAGATGGTTACGCGTTAGTTAAGAATATCTTTGACGATATCAGTTTTCTGGTCGCTACTAAATGAGTTTGTTCGTATTTTCTTTGTCACTTCTTTTCCTTTTGCACGTTTACTCTTCTGAATTTCCTCATGATTTATATTTGTGTTAGAGTTGTCTAATAAGATGTTACTTGGTAATTTCAAAATAGAACTGACCTCAGTATGTAATTGGACGCGATCCTCTAACATTTATTCTATCGTTGTTGAAATCGAATTCAGCAACTTCTACAATATCATTTCAGTTAGGAATGGTAAGAAATGGAAGATCATCGATATATTGATGTAAGAGTACCATCAACCAACTACCATCGATGTTAATATTTGAAAAATCGATATTTGATACTTCATTTTATTAACGTTTAAAATAGAGGGATTTTAATGAATTTCAACATTTTTATTTCAAGGTTCCATTTTAATATTTTTCTTATGTATCCCAATAGTTATTCGATAAATTGTTCAAAAATATTAATTTGTCTAACATAGATCTCGATAATTCGTTTTTTCGCTGTTATTGTGGAACCAACTGTGGAAAAAACCCCTCTTACTTTACATTTTTGACCTATTTTTTCATGTAGAATAACTATGTTGGATCGGATTTGGCAAAACCATTGAGCAAGAAATTTTCAAAACAATTTTTTCATTCTAAAGGATCAAAGCTATTTTTTCAGAAACACAAACGGTTTATTTTTCTTGTTCAGTTTGTTTTAGTCTATAAAATTTTCTTGAAAAGGACGAGTTAATAACGAGACATCGTGTATAATAAACATATGCATGTAAAAACGTAACAAAGATTGCTGACCACAATACAGCAAACTGTATGACTATGTTTACAGTTGATAAATTTGAAACAAAAATACACCGATAAGCGATATTTCATCTATCGCATAGATTCAGCGTTGAACCATTGACTAAGTACAGGATAGAGTATCCATATCATAAATTTCAAACTGAAATTCGGATTATGTAAAAAGGCAGAGGTTTTTTTTACGCCCCTTGTGATTTAGAATGGTTACTTTAAGAGTTATATTCAATCCGAACAATCAAAGTTGACAAAGTTATCGCGCCATCCATGTATTAAATATAATTATACATTCGTTCATATCATAAAAGTAAATGAAATTCGGGTTATAGAAGATTAAATGATAGAAGTCCAATGCATATCTATACACGTTATTATAAATTTACTTATTATAGATCGATTATATCGGAAACAATTCGTTCGCGTAGTATTTATTTACAATTCCTATCGTTTTAAAAACGCTGTTGTTTTATTTTAGTAAGGGTGCCAGGTAGCCCCCCTGATGATTTCATATAAGAATGGATAGTCTATTCTATGTTTCGTTAATGGTTGAATTTTCAATATTTAAAATAAACCACCATTTTTTACCTTGAATACAATCGATCATTTAACATCGATTCCCAAACATCGAAAGAAAACATTGATATTTTCAAAACATGGATATATCGTTACCATCCCTATCCACGGCTGCAGCTATTTCGTGTATACCATCCTGTGTTTAATTATTATCGTTCATCGGGTAATAAGATTTGCTGTATGATTACATTAACGTTCAAATATTGTTTGACTAGGTAATTATTCTTATTTGCAAACGAAGCATTTTAGATTGTCAGCCAAGATATAAATCCAATAGCTAATATATGTATTTGTGTTTATATATTTATATACATATTTACGGATAAGAAACCTTTTAATATACAACAGATATTTATACAGATTAGTCGTAGCAAGCAATGAGTAGTATAACGCTTCGTTTAAAAGTACGTAGAGATCCAGATAAATTAAGAGAGAAATCACGCTTATTAACATTGATAAAAACTCTGTTCAAACAGCTGATTTTATCGTAAAGAGTGTTGTGATGTTCTTCGCTTAGAAATAATCGGTGTCTACCAGAAGGGTGAGACGTACTACAGTTAAATCTAAATAGAATTTCAAGACAAGACAATTCCCTTTAAAACTTTCTAAGCGAATAATAGATCATGCGTAAGCCCACGATTATCAAGAGTCACGAAATTAAGGTAAGATAAATGAGAATAATGGTTGTGATCGAAACGCCACATGGGGAACTCAATTTGCGAGATACCAAACGCAGGAATTGATGTTGAATATCTTTACGTTTAGTGCGCAATCTGCGACTGTAAGGAAACCATACAATCGAGCAATATTAAAAACCAAATCGAACCAAAGAACAATACAAAATTTTCAAAGTGAAATACCATTATCGAAATACCTAGATGCTCTATTAACATTACCCAGAGATTATACATTGTTATACTCGATTTGTATACTATCGGACAATTTATTTATATCACTAGGTTCTATGGAAACTCGGAAACTTAAAATATGACAAATACTTGGTTCGCCTGTACCTACTCTTATAAATGTTAGACAATAGCAGCACTTAATGCCCATATCTGTCAATTCTTTTCAATCGCATCGTGCGGAATTATCGGACACGCGTTGGATAATATAATACGCTAAACCTTAGAAATAAGCGATCGGATTTTGAGACGATGAGTACCAATATTGATGTTTACATCGGTGTCTGTAAGTTTTTCTACGAGCTGCTGGTTGGTAAGGCACATACAAATGCTGCCGTACGAGATTCTAGAAGCAAATCTAATATTTACCGGAGAGATGAGCTTAACTACTGCCATTATACAGGGTGTTCCGCTATTAGTAGCACAACCGAACTGGAGGTGATACCTCATGAAAAAATAAGACGAAAAGGAAGAATAACATTTTTTTATATGAAGCTCCGTTCTCGAGAAAATCGAGTTTGAAGATTTATCAAGTTCGCGTGTATTCGCGTAACCAACGAACATAATTAATAGTCAAATTGGCAGTAACAGTGATAATAGCATTTACAAGAAATAAATAATAACATTGGCCATTTTTATAAACATTAATACGAGGAGACATAGAAATCCATCACCTCCAAATTATTAACGTACATTTAACGTTACGTACGTTTACTCAACTGAACACTTTCGTAGTCGGTAGCACTTTTGCTTTTTATATTGCTCTTCAGATGAGGACTCCTGGTCGCCAGGGAGCATCATTATTGCACTTAGTGAGATCAATTTACATAAAACTGAATAGATATTTTCGAGCACTCGAAGCACTGTTCTGTACAGGTAGAGACGGAGCGTTGCTCACAATCAGTTTACAAACACGCCCGATTCGTTTGACGGTTCAAACTGAACTTTTGTAACTTTGTATTTTATGCGACTGCCATTTTGTCAGAAGTGAATATTTTGCTTCATTTTGGTTCAAGCAATAACGGCTAATCTATGAATTAATATAATATAATATAAATACAACGACAAGAATCCAAACAGCTATTATGAATACCATACTGTAGAAAACAGGTAATTATTTAAATAATAATGCAGTTGATATTAAAAAAATTTAATTCAAATACATGTGCGACGTTTCAAGACTATTGATAACAGTTAGGGATACTTTATCCCAAACATCGCTCTAAAAAATTCGGCTCCGAATAGAAATACTCCCTTAAAGTTTTTCCCATCTTATGTAACTTCATCATATCCAAAATCAAGACTAATTTAACGATGATAGTTTTATTTGTTTCTAAATAACTTTCATGAATAAAATAATTACAACAGGAAACCGTTTAATTGACAATGTTCACAAATTAATATATTGGAAATTGCAGCTTATCTGCAAATCTTCAAAGAATGTTACCTTCAAAACTGACTGAAATCGTTGGTGTTGTGCAAGATTTAAATATTTCTTCAGATTTCCTAGTTTTTAGGAAGGTGGTATTTTTATATAGAGATATAAACACTGTTTCCCCTATTTCCCTACGCCTCCAACTTGTCTCGTTTTCCTCCATAAATAGAATGATTGGGTTTTCTCACACAAAGTAAATTTAAAATGCACTGTGTGGATGCATATGAAATTGTCAGCCGCAGATACTGTAAAAGTACCTTTGTTTATATTACTAAATAAATAATTTGAAATTACTAGTTGCTTGTTGAAAACTATATAGTAATTTAGTGGAATTTATTTTGATTGAATAAAATAGTTAGACATTGAAAACAGTTTCATTGAAACTTCCTCATTCGAAACGACAATTGAAACCATGAATTCTGAAACACTACAAGTCCAGGTATTATAATGAATTACAAATTCAGTTCTTTCCAGCTTATTCAAACCAATCTAAAAACACATAAGATAATACAAAATTTAATATCTAAAGGCATCCCTACTGATATTTATAAGAATCGAAAAAAATAAGAATTAAGAGAGGTAAACAAAGTAAACATTGTTCTTCTGAAAATGTTGGTTGATGGACTTGTGCTATTTTGAAATTCACGATTTCAATGTCACGTGCATTAAATTAATAGGATGACATTTTATTGTTCAAGGCTCCATTTCCGTGAAGAGCGAATTCAAATGTCATAGTAATAGTATGTGAAGAGTTGTTCGGCCCATTTCAGATGTTGGGTTGGCAGCGTAATAAAGAACGTAGGGTTTTTTTTTATTGCAGAGTTATGTGCAAGTCGCGTCTTTTTTTGTGTGTTCGTCCTCCTCCTGTTGCGACGCTTCGAAAACTTAAGATGCGTGTTAGAAACTAAGAGACCTTCTTTTTTTCTCTATATCATTAAGTCATTTTGTATCTTTAGTTATGGTTATGTATTCATTTTTTTTCTTCATTTATATTAAACTTGAACAGTATGCAAACACAATCGGTGAATGGAGCGCATGAGAGTATCGCAGTCAGGGCTTATCAATTTTTGCTAACTGTTTATCGATACGTGAGGTCTAACTTTGTCTCGTAAAAAACATTGCTTCTTTTGGACCAATTTCTTGGTGCTTTTAAGAGGTGCAACTAGGAACAATATTTATTCAAATTAAAAAGTTTGTACAGAATAATTCTCTTCCAATCCTATTAATTGCACCACAAAAGATTAATACCTCGAAAACGCGACGAATTTTCCGAACAACCCGATATTTGTCTAGCTTTGGTATAGTTCTGTAAGAAGTTTCACTTACTTTATTAACTTAAATAGTGTTGCAAACTCCTATATCTTTTATTCAGCAAACTGAAGGGTTTTAAATTAACTTATAAAAATAATCCCGAAATGTAATTATCGATCAAAAGAATCTTATATATTACTGTAGAAATCAGCATGAGTAGAATGATACCGATATGGATACTGTGAAAAATAGTTTAGCTAATGCAAGATTACGAGGGTACACATCAATAAAAAAACAGGTTGATTATCCTAACATACAAACAGGACTGATTGAACTGAGCTAAACGATCAAAATTTTGCTCTAGGGAATTTATGGTTTGATGAATTTGCCCTTCAAATTTTCTCTTCAAAGAATCGTCGACGTTGGTTCATCGACGAAAAGAAAAATAATTGAAGGAAAATGTTTGGCTCTTATTGTTAAACATGGAGGAGATATAGTTGTCGCCTGAGGGTGTTTTGCTCGAAATACGGGACGTGGTTTATATAAAATGGACGGCATTTTGAAGTATGCGGAATATTTGATTATCTTGTAAAAGAATGCAATTTATTCTAGACGATATTTTTCGTAATTTTAAACACACGGCACGAAAATCCAAGATATTTGAAACCAGGAAATCCTTCTGGACGTTATAATAATTGCTAATACGATTGCTTTCGACTCACTCAGACCTAGTTAGTAACTAGACTGCAGATATTTACCCAACTATGAGAGATTTAAATGTGCAAAAACGCACATGGCACCCAGAAGATGCAAAAATATATCAAATATACGAACTATAGAATGCATTATAATATTGAAACGGTAAAATTGATCTCTATTTTGGTTTCATTCCATTAATTATGGTTACCAAAATATGAAGTTGCATAAAGATCCACAGTCTACTAATATTTAAAGTAACACATAGTTTTATCCATATGAAAATCTTCGACGATGCTCACAAAAATCAAAAGTATCAGTGAAATGTCAATGAATATAAGCAAAGGGAAACTTGACTCTCTCAAAATATTGGATCACGGACTTGTACCATTTTGGAATTCATCGCTTCATGTCTAATTGAAAAAGAAGTAGATGAAAACTTATAATTAGTGGTATGGCTCCCGCATTCGACAGATCTGTCGCCAGTAGTGCGTTTATAGGGTAAACTGCTCAAAAGAGAGAGCGAGGAAAAGGTGTTTCACAGAATAAAGTGCAACTACAGGATGAAAGGTCTATGGCGTAGATGTACCACGTACTGCCACTTTAAGTTATCGCGTAACTTTGTTTAGCTATTTTAGAAATTATCTAACCTGAAGATTGTTCGACTTTGAAGCATAATATTAATTGACATCTCTTTTATTCGTGAACATTTTTTTATATATTGAGTATAATGAATTAACTACTACGTAATTGAAAATATACAACAAAGTCCAATGTCCCTATCTCTGTCATTTGAAACGTTGCCATTTAAATAGAAACAATTCTTACATATACACATATTAGCACGTCAGTTTGTGTGATAGATATAAAATGTATAGTAAACGTATCGATTATACTGAATTATAACACGTACCATACTCTATAATTAAATTGGTCACGTTTTAATGTTCAACAGCACATTTGCCTCGAAATATTTATTTTCAAATATTAAGTGTAAATGAATATGCAATGTCTATATGTTGTTACGTAAACCGAAGTCCAAATTTACTATCAGAATTTGCTTATTTACGATTCTTCATATATTACTTTGCTACTAAATAAAATCATTCAAGTGTCGATTATATGAACAGTAATAGTAATTGAAACATCTACCTTAGTTGACTCAAGTTTAGATTAGGAAAAGGGATATGCGTCACATTTATATCTACATACAGGGTGTCCCAGATTGTTTCCCCAAAATTTCATTAGTATATTTTATAACTATAAATAAGTAGACAATGTTGCGTAAGTATAGGTCTTTTGAAGTTCCATTAAAAAGTTATGATAAAAATATTGGATCGATGGGAAAGAAATAATTCTTAACAATTCTTATGATCTCTTGATAAGTTCCTTAGTTATTCACGTTTTCATGAAAATAGTATTTTTTTCACTCTTGAAGCATTGAATTAGAGTCATACTATGAAAAAAATGGTGAAAACTAAACAATAAAATAATGGTAGTATGATAAGGCGACTTACTTTCATATTTCAGAACCGACTTTTCTTTCCAACAAACATAAATACAATATATTCATTGAACTAAAACAAAATCAAAATGAATTTCGTAAAATAACAAATTGAATTTTTTAAGGCCATCGGAATTATATTGTCAAGAATAATGAACATTTTAAAATTAAGTATTAATAATTAATGATACTAGTTGTCAACTTATTCTTGTCTTGTATTACATTTCCCTTCGTATTTCATACTTTTGTTACAACTTTTTAATACTGCACCAAATGAACTATGTTTATATAACAGTTTTTATTTATTTACAATCACACAATATATTGATAAAGTTTGTGGAAGAAACCTGAAAAACTTGTTTCCTTGTATTTATAGTTATATTTTTATGCGTATTTATAGAGATTTCTACTGTATTTCTCAATTGAGTTTACACTTGCAGTGATTACTAGCGCTAGTAATATGCACATTCATTCAATGGTGCCAAAAGGTGTTCCAGCACAGGGCAATGAATTTTTAATTGGCACTAGTAATCACAGCGTTTAACGTGATATCAGCTGTTATAAACATATTGAAAATACTAATATTGTAGTCCAAATTTGTCTTTAAAGCTGCAAAAGCTATTTAAGAAACAAGAAAAGAAATGAAAGCATACATAGGTGATGAGTTCATAAACGGATTCCTCGTACAGACGAATCATACAGAAACGATATAAGTTCGAGTTATGGTTTAACAGAATACGAGTGTCAACTATTCATACGACGATTGCTCTGATATAGATACTCTTGTTTCGCTCGGAGAATTCTAATTTGCATACGATTGCTGCCAGAAAGTACAACCGTTTTTAACTGTCTGAGCACATATGGAAGGTATAGTCTACTTATAAGAAGCTTGGAATACACTACCATCTGATTATTTACGGAAACGTATCCTTATGCTTATTTGTAGTTGTAAACTATTTCTTAAGTAGTACTTAATCAGTATAATTGTTTTCCATACTGTGCTTTATGTTGCAACTGATAAAACGTAAAATTTCTTGAAAAAGACTGTTACTTCGAAACTTTTTGTCGGCAGTGTTTGTGTATGTGTGTGCACTCATAAGAGAGTTGCAGACGTCGTAAGACTGACTTTCTCCTCTGGTGAGCAATAAGGCGGCATTACGCAACCACGCTCTCCGTGCCTTTTACTATATTGCAAACACAGAGAGCCGTTGGTTAGGCTCGTTTTCAACATCAGTACTTGTGCTCACGCTCACGCTGGGAAATATACGCGTGAAACGTTTCATTCGATCCTCAAACGATATACCACGTTTCTCCCGTCATCGGATCAACTATCACTCTAGCAGATTATAGAGATTATAGAATGTAGTGCCCTGTTATTCGCATTAACACGAATACCAGCTTTTTAATTGAAAATTCAGTTACCACATATTGTAGAATTAGCAGGAAAAACGATAAGAATTCGGTGTACGTTATTTTCCAGGAAATGGAAACAAAATTTTATATTTCCCACAGATGTTATCAGCAACCTTCAGTTTTATCGTAAACGTTCATAAGGTTTTGGAGAAAAGACACAAGGTTTATAAAATACAAACACTTGCAGCTGTGGACAGAATTGAAAAATGTATAATTTAAGGAAAAGTGTAAGAATTTTATTTAACTAGCTAATTAAACATCAATTTTATAAGTTATGTTGACTTTTCTCACATAGCCGCATGTCATGAGTAAAGTACGGATTTTTATGGACATATGGGAAAATTAAATTGGTAAAAATATATATGCGCAGTGTATACAAATATATGAAGTCAAATTAGAGAAGATATTTTAATACTTAGAGGATGAAACTACTTGTTTGTATTTAGCTTCCACTTCGTTATTTTGGTTCATAAAGAAATGATTTTGCCTAAACTTCCGCAGTGTAGTCATGAGATAAAACTATTTATGTCAAATGAAGATTAACCCTTTGACGTACAGATTAAACAAGAATAATTTTCCATATCTGTAGTATCTAATTTATTTTCACTTCTTATGAATATAGCAATTATCTATGAACTTTAGCCCCAGTGACTGTAAAATGCATGAAACGTTAATTTCCGAAGCTGACGTAATAATAGACGAGGAAAACATTAACTATGTCCCATATGATATTTGTAGAAACAGATTTTTAATGATAATTATCCTATATTAACTTTTAAATGTCTTTTACTAATATTTTTTAGTATTACTAATTACTTAACACCTAAAAATCTATTAATCGAATAACTGGACGATACTGAAGGACAATTTTTTAGTCATTGTAAATTAAAACTGTAGCGCGGACGGCGGAAAAGCGGGGCTCCGCGGGGCAGAGAACGCTGTTCGGCGACGATCGCTGCGGGGGGGGGGGGGGGGGGGGGGGGCACCGGATCGGCAGGACGGAGGGAAAGGGTTGTACAACAGGATCGGAAGGCGAGCAGGAGGGGTCCTGGAAAAGAGCCGGATTCCTAGAAGAGGAGCCGTCTGCTGATCACAGGGAAAGGAAGAACAGAGGAGCCGTACTCCGAGAGGAGACGTCTGCCAAAGTTCTGTGGGGGTGAGAGGAGAGGTGGTCGAAAAGGGTCCGTACTCGAAGAGACGGACGCCGGTTCGGAGGAAGGGAGCCGTAGCGAGCCGGTCGGCTGCACGTCTGCCCTAGAGGGGGGGGGGGGGATGGTCGGAGAGTCGTCCTATGAGTCGAGCCGTAGACACCGTCTGCAACTCGAGGGCTGAGCTCAGGAACTGACGAATTGGCAGGGCGCGGAGCCCCTTTTATACAGGCCGCGAGGCGGACCCAAACCCTGAAGAGGGCCCGCCGAGCGGAATCGCATCGCTCGGGCGCGTTCACGGGGAAGTTTGTGCGCGCGAGGGGTTACAAAATTAAATTTTTGGGGGTAGGGGAAGTCGTGCACGCTACAGCCTCCCCCTCTGCACCCGATAGTCGCCCTCGACCAGGGGTCCAGACGCTCGCAAGGGTCATGGGAGGGCTCAGGTTTTCCGGGGGCGTCCTCGGCGTCGAATTGGGGCGATGGCTGCTTCCGGGAGTTGATCCTCTTCGAGGGTGCAGCGAGTGAGGGCGGAGGCGTGATAAGTGCCGAGGGGTTCCGGGGGCTGTGTGCGGGTGGCGACTTCGTAGCTGGAGGTGACTCCCTTCGCGGCGTTGCTAAGGAGCCGTGTGTTCACCCACACTAAATCTCCTGGCTGAAGTCCGGGGTCTGGTCGTCTACGCTTGTCGGCAGCTTCCTTCTGCCGGTCCTGGGCTCTCTCGTGAGTGTCTCGAGCCGCTTGCAATATGTCGGCGAGCTGGAGAAGTCGAGGGGTCACCTCGGGGATGAAGTTTTCCGCTTCAGTGATGCCGCGAAGATCGCGGGTGACGTCGTCCGGGCTCCGGAGTTCTCGCCCGAATGTGAGGTAGGCTGCCGTGTAGCCTGTGCTTGAGCAGCGGGTGGAATTCATGGCGAACCTAATGGAGGGCAGCTTTGCTTCCCACTGGGAGTGCTGGTCGCCTACAAGGATGGCGAGCTGTGTTTTCAGGTCGCGGTTCTTCCGCTCGACCGGATTCGCTTCCGGGTGGTAGACGGGTGTGAATTGGGCGGTGATACCTAGGCAAAACAACAATTTCTGCATGACGTCGCTTATAAACTGCGTTCCGTTGTCACTTATGATTCGGCGTGGGATGCCGAATCGGAGGAACACTTCTTCTAGCAAAGTGGTAGCGCAGCTTTCGGCGGTGGCTTGGTTGAGTGCGAATAGTTCGACCCAGCGACTGGCCGTATCTTCGATGATAAAAATCCACCTCTTGTCCGTGTCCGAGGGTGGGAGTGGGCCAAAAAGGTCGATAGAAATAACCTCGAAACGCTGCTGCATTGGCGGTGTCTGCAGCAATCCGGCAGGCTTGAGGTTGCTCGCTTTATACCTTTGGCAAGGCATGCATTGTCGTATATGGTTCGCAACGTCGTTCCGCATCCCGGGCCAGAAGTACCGTTCCTTTATTTTTTGGGTGGTCCGGTCTGTTCCGTAATGCCCGGCCGTTGGGGCGTCGTGGTAGCGGCGTAAGACGTCGTTCCGTTCGTGAGTTGGTACGACGAGCTGTGGTTCCTCTGCGTCTGTATCCGGGGCGTGTCGGTATAGGACGCCATCCGAGATGAGATATCCTTTCTTTGTCCAGTGGGCAAAGTTTTCTGAATTGTCAATCGACTCGAAGCAGTCGATGATCTTCTTAAGGTCCTCTTCTTTTAATTGTCCCTCGCGGGTTTCGCGACTGCCTCTGCGGGGTAGGTCGATCTGGATTGGCGCCACACTCTGGGTGGTGGCTTCCTCTGGTACTTCCGCAGGCGGACGCGATAAGTAATCGGCCACGTAATTTGAACGGCCTAGGGTGTACAGGATCCTTGGGTTGTATTCCTGCAATAGTAATGCCCAGCGGGCTAGGCGGCCGCTTGGGGAGCGCAAGGTCATCAGCCAGCGCAGGGGTTGATGGTCCGTGACGACCGTGATGTCGGTACCTTCGATATATCCCCTGAACTTGTGGATTGCCCACACTACGGCGAGAGCTTCGCGTTCGGTTGTGGAATACCGGATTGCGGGTGGCGTGAGTAGGCGGCTCGCGTATTCCACGGGATGTTCGTCCTCGCCCTCCCCCTGGATGAGCACTGCTCCGAGCGCGTATCCGCTGGCATCTGTGCGGATTGTATAAGGGAGATCAGGGTTGGCGGGGCGTAGCACGGGAGCTTGCGTAAGCCTTTCTCTCAGTGTGTGAAACGCGGTGTCCTGTTCTGCGTTCCACTGCCATTCCGCGTTTTTCTTTGTGAGGGAGGTGAGCGGTTGTGCGATTTCTGCAAACCGCGGGATGAACCTTCGGTACCATGAGCAAGTTTGCACGAAGCTGAGGAGCTCCTTGATTGTGCCGGGTGGGGTTCGATCCCTAATTGCCTGGACCTTTGTGGGGTCCGGGTGGATGCCTTGTGGTGATAAGATGTGTCCGAGATACTTAATCTCGGGGCAGCAGAAGTGGCACTTCTGTCTCTTCACCCGTAGTTGGTACAGCGTTAGTCGGTTGAACACTGCGGATAGATCCTCTAGGTGATGCTCAAATGTGGCGGAGAGTACCAAGAGATCGTCAAGATAAGTGAGGACGGTGCGGTTACCGAGACCTCTGCAAAACTGGTCCATGAGACGCTGAAACGTGGCGGGCGCGTTTTTAAGACCGAACGGCATTCGTTTGAACTTATATACTCCGAAGGGTGCCGTAAACGCGGTTTTGTCCTGGTCTTCGCGTCGGACGGCGATTTGCCAGTATCCTGATCGGAGGTCGAGCGTGGTCATGTACGCGGTTGGATACGTCGAGTGTAGGAGGTCGTCTATCCTGGGGAGAGGATATGTATCGGAGGTGGTTAATTGGTTGAGCTTCCGATAGTCTACAAATATACGGATTCCTCCGTCCTTTTTATTAACTATAACGACTGGGGCAGCCCAGGGTGACTCGCATTCCTCAATTACATCGTCGTTTAGCATTCGTTCGATTTCTTCACTCAGTATTTCGCGCCTCTGTGGCGAGAGTCGGTATGGGGTGATCGCGACGGGTGCGTGGGTCCCCGTTTCGATGTGGTGTTCCGCAAACGTTGTTGGTTCTTTAGACATTTGGAAGAGCTCCTGGTGTTCTTCCAGTAGATGTTCCAGTGTTTTCTTCTCTTCTTCGCGGAGCTGGGCGCCTTCGTCTGGTCGCAGCGTTAGGTCCAGCGTGGCGATTTCCGTGGGTAGGTGCCGGAAGCATCTGTCAAACAGATAATCCAACAGCTCGTCCTCGCTATCGCCTGGCGTGTTGGGTGAGGTTGTTGTCCTCGCCGGCGATTTGGGGAGCGGGCTCACTGCCTGGGGTACGCGGAATTCGTTGGTTGCGTCGAAAGGGCTAATCTCTTCCAGATTTGCTTTTTTGTCGCTTGTTCCTCCAGGGTTTGTGGTTCGGCTTCAAACAGAAACACCTTTTTGGGCTGATCGTGGTAGTTCCACGCTCGTTGGGCCACGTTGATATTTATTCCTGCGATTTCTAGAAAGTCGATTCCTAGCAAGGTGCGGTTCCCCTCTGCTTCAGGGAGCGCGATAAATGGAGTTTTAAAGGTTCTCCCTTCTAGGGTGACGGGCGGGAGTAACTATGAGGGCGGGAGTAACTATGACTCTCTTAAGTGGCGATCGTTTGAGGTGTCGGGCCGGCTTGCCGGTACTAGTATCCGAGATCAGCCCTTATGTAGATCTAGTTAGCAAGTGGACACCTCTTCGTGGTTCCCGCCACAAGTACCTTCTTCGGAAGAGAAACTAAGATCCACCGCTGCGTCTGCTAAGACAGCATTGCCACGAGTCGGCGTCGTTGACCAAATGGCTCTTATGTGGCAAACCCCATTGCGGCATCGCGGGACAGTGCGCATTAGCGTACTGGTGCTCAAAATGGACGGCCCAGCGGCGAAAGCTTCTGACGCCAAACTCATACGTGGCGACACGTATGCCCGCTAGAGACTGAGTCTTGTACTGGCAACCTTACCTCCACGTGGTCCCCGCTGGGCAACGGTGCACATGTGTAACTGGCTTGCTGGTTACACAGGTGTAGCGGCTAAAAGGTTCGCTTCCCGAAAGGGACAGTTTACCCTTCTGATGATCCTTCAGCGGTGAAGGAGGGGTTTTCCCAAGCCCGCCGTCCATAACATCTACGGACGTGACCCTTGAAAGTGGTGATACGCACCCTTCCATCGCTGGTATAGGCTAAAGCCTCGGAACAGCAAAGCTTTGGGGCCTTGTGCCGCCATTAGAAGCTTAATAAGACAATAATTCTAGGGTGACGTCGAGGTGGGCGCAGGGTACTGATCGTACTCGCGGGTTTCCGTCGGCGAGGGCGATCCGTAGTTTTTGTTGTTTGAATGGAATGCCTCTCTCCAGCAGGCATCGATGCAGAGACTGGCTTGCCACACTGATTTTTGCGCCGGTGTCAAAGAACGCGTGTCCGGAGAGTCCTTGGGTCTGTATCCGCACCGTGGGCCGGTTCTTCTGCTGTGCCAGGCTTAGTGCGCAAAAATCTATGGCCTGGACGTTCTCAGAGTCAGGGCGGTTGCAGTCCGGGCATCGGCTGCGGACGAATCCGGGTTTCCCGCATCCGAAGCAATGGAGACCTTTTGGCTCCGTAGTTCGCGTTTCCGGTTTGTCTCGTCTTTTTCGGCAGTCTGCGAATGCGTGTCCGGTCAGTCTGCAAAACGTGCATCGAACGATTTTATTATTGCCGTTGTTATTCTTTGATGTTTTTCGGGCTTCTTGCTCCAATGTTTCCAAGGCTCGGGCTTGGTCTACCATTCCCCCGAAGTCGTGGACCGATTTCCTGGGCATCTTCTCGCGGATTCCTAGCCGGAGAAGCGCATAGATCATGTCCATCTGAAGATCTTCGGAGATGTCGTGGGGCATCTCTGTTAACAGTGCTCGTTTCTGGGAGATAAAAGTTTCAGTGATTATCCCCTCAGTTTGTTTGGTAGAGATAAAATCCGTGAAGACTTCGTGTGCGGGGCGTTTCGGCGCGTACGCTCTTCGAAGGAGGTCCGTGGCCTGTGCCCATGTCTGCGCTGTGGTTATGACTCCTTGCCACCAAGTGGCGGCGTCACCTTCGAGGAGTAGCGGGAGTCCTTTGAGCGCGTTTCCTTCTGATATTCCTTCGATCTCCTTATAAATGGAGATGGTCGCAACAAAGACCTCGAGGACCGTGCGGTTTCTCGTGTCGTTAAATCTTGAGGTACGCCGGGCGAAGCTTCCTTGTGTCGGCGCTGGTGCCGGTGGCGGTGGGCTTCGCTGCATTGTGAGCGTGGACAGAAGGCGGTTGAGCTGTTCCTCGCTCATTTGTATTGCCATCGTTCTCCTTGGACTCGTACGGGTAGGGACTGTCGTCGTCCGGGTAATCCGTCTCCTGGCGGCAATTCCTCCTGTTTCTTCCGTGTTGGTTTCTTTCGTGGCCGTGGCTGTTTTTCCGGGCCGCGAGTTGGGCGCCAGTTTGTCGCGCGGTCGGCGGAAAAGCGGGGCTCCGTGGGGCAGAGAACGCTGTTCGGCGTCGGTCGCTACGGGGGGGGGGGGAGTGGGGGAAGGTGGGGTCACCGGATCGGCAGGACGGAGGGAAAGGGTTGTACAACAGGATCGGAAGGCGAGCAGGATGGGTCCTGGAAAAGAGCCGGACTCCTAGAAGAGGAGCCGTCTGCTGATCACAGGGAAAGGAAGAACAGAGGAGCCGTACTCCGAGAGGAGACGTCTGCCAAAGTTCTGTGGGGGTGAGAGGAGAGGTGGTCGAAAAGGGTCCGTACTCGAAGAGACGGACGCCGGTTCGGAGGAAGGGAGCCGTAGCGAGCCGGTCGGCTGCACGTCTGCCCTAGAGGGGGGGGGGGGGGATGGTCGGAGAGTCGTCCTATGAGTCGAGCCGTAGACACCGTGGAGGTGACGCGTCTGCAACTCGAGGGCTGAGCTCAGGAACTGACGAATTGGCAGGGCGCGGAGCCCCTTTTATACAGGCCACGAGGCGGACCCAAACCCTGAAGAGGGCCCGCCGAGCGGAATCGCATCGCTCGGGCGCGTTCACGGGGAAGTTTGTGTGCGCGAGGGGTTACAAAATTAAATTTTTGGGGGTAGGGGAAGTCGTGCACGCTACAAAACAAATTTTTTTTTGGCGAATTATCAACCATTATCCAATTTTTAAAAAAGAACTTCCCTCCTGTTATTAAGTCCCCTTCATAGTATCAATCACTTTTTAAAATCTAAATTTCATCGACTCTAGCTCAAATTATAATAAAAATACTTAGAGTGGTTGGTACTGGAGGACCTCCCCTTAAGTATATGGGTCGTTACGTTTGAAATGGTCAATTTCATACAACATAAAATTTTGCAGATGTTAATTAAAAAATGTACCTCTAATCGTTACTTAGTTATTAATATTAATACATCATCGTCATTTTCGAAATTTATACCATTAATACAAAATTTTTCAAATAAACGTTAAATTTATTGGAAAACTATATCCTTCTCAATAGCAGAATTAATGTTACAAGAAATTTTTATCGAATAATGACTTAATTTAAACTTGCACAAAAAGAGCATTCAAATTTGAATTCGCTTTGCTTCGCCCTTTGTCACTTTATTTAAAATCAATTGACGATTTATCAAGTATATTAAATTAGGGAAGTTTCATGCTTGATAATTATATAAAATAAATTCATTTACTACCATGTTTAATTGAGTAACGAAAAGAAAACTTTAAACTTCATGAAATCTATTGCTTCATATACGCACACAAACCAACAGCATTAATTCACGATTCCTTTACTCATCTATACTCCCATTTTTATTTTCATAGACCAGTCTGAGCTGGTAACATTCTAGAAACCGACAAGTAGGATTTAGTAGATTCGTTGCTCAATTTATGTCCTTTATATGGTATTATAAAAAACAAGCAAATTCGTTTTTGGAAAAAGGTAAACTTTGTTAATTTAAATATCAAGTTACAATATCAAATAATAACTTACGAACAATGTAGTGCGAAATAGGAAACATAACGTAACATATTAAGTTACTGCATATGAAATTACTGATCGCGAATAGTATGCAAGTTTTGTTTTGTTTACAATGAAGATGTAATAAATAAACAATTTAAAAACAGAAATAAATGAGTACCTAGTTTTTCAGTAAAACGTATGTATACAAGCTATGAAAACTATGTTGCTTAATTAACATAGTTAAAAAGCAAAGAATGTTTTCCTTCAAATTTTTCTAATTGAAATGACAGTTTTACTGTAGTGGTACTTTATATAAACGTATATGTACTTATTTCTACCATAACTGGTAAACAAGTCAGGCAATAAATCTTTCTAGGTGAAGAAGAAGCAAAAAGAAAAATAGGACGTGAAAAACTGATTAATCGGACATTATAAGAATTGTCACAATGTTAAATGAACGGGAGAAATAGCAGTGGAATGGAATTTTAAACGAAATTTTAAAAACTGTCAGTTGATCGGGTGTGGTACAGTTAGTGTTGGCAGTGGTGTTAGTGTTGTGTAGGGCAACTCTCCCCTACGATATACAGGGTGCCATGTAACTGGTGGTATAATTGGCCAGAAAATGATTCTTCAAGAAAAAAGAAATAAAAAATACAGAATAATTTTTTTTCTTTTGAGACTTTGTTTTCAAGGAAAGCAAGATTGAAAATTCGTAAGAAATTTCCACATTTCACTGCTCTTAGTTAATGAAATATGTTATAACAATATATTTATTACAATGTATAAGTTATTTAAATAAATTATCTAAAAAGTCTACATTTTCTTACTTTTCTTATTTCAATTGATTGTTTACAATCGCTTCAACTACTCCAATGTTTATTAGCGATTCAACTGAAATCATCGATTGAATTTTATAGTTTTCGAAAAGATTGATTTGTTTCATACCTTATCAGTTGAATTATTGTGTATGTGTCGTATCGCATTATTGTGACTCTCTATTATCGAACACAATAAATGCATTTATAGTGAACCTCATTTAGCAGAAACACAGTCTAATCTATGCTTATCCATTAAATCTTCAAAATCCATTTTCTCGAAAATGAAGCCTCAAATGAAAAAAATGTATTTTACATTTGTGGTTTGTTTTTTCATGTAGATTTATCAGATTGCCAGTTGCACCACCAGTGTTAACACGACATTTTGTATATTTCTACATGTTAGAAAATACGACGGTGAAGAACAATTGTTTAGTATTTCAAAATTAAGACTTTTAAATATGCATATTGTACATGCAATTAGGTAGTTTTAAAAAATTGAAATTAAATTACATTTTCTACATTACAATTTTATAATTTATTAAAAGTGGAATACTAAAGCAACGTAAAGTTTCAAAAACTTCTATTTTTGGTTTAATGAAATCTTTACATGTACTAATATTAATAATTTCATTGCATGCAAATACGTAGTATGACAGACCATAGTGTATATTCACTATGAAGTGTTCAATTTTTAGGTACACTATAATCGCTGCAAGATAGCTTTATGAGAAACGCTCATAGAAAACAGACACTTTGCAGTAATAATTCATTTTCATCAAAATCGATGGTTTATTAGCTTTACCCTCGTGGGGGTAGCATGTGACTAAATGTAATTATATAGCATGTACCTCACAGGAGTGATCATTAACGTTGTTCAGCTTTATACACATTGTTATGTACCTTTGAAAGGATAAATTACGTGCAACATAAAGTTGCAGCTGTATTTGTGCTGCAAGTAATAATTACTTACCAACATCGATTAAATGAAACTAAATTTTTTTAAACAACATACAAACGATTTCATCGTTACTTTGTTAAAACAAAGTATTATTAAAGCGAATATTATGTAAGAAGTTTTAGTAAGTAAAGAATGTATGAATTATTGATGCTAGAATTTATTGTTATAGATGTAGTGATAAATATGGTAATTCTGTGCTAAGTGATCGTGAAATGGTTATTTTCATGACCACTTAACAGGGGCTGATATTTATTTACGAGATTTTTTGCTGTAGAAGGAGCTATTATACTGCTTTGCAAACATAGAGGACAAACGTTAGGTACTACGTAAATATTAATGAGAACGAAACTTGAAGTACTTTAGTTGAAGAAATATGAATTTAGTTGTTTAATCTTTTACATATTTCGAGTTGATATATCATGTATAATTTCGAGTGATAACATTACAGTTATTAGTTTATATTTATTTAAAATTATTTCTTTAGGTTATTTTACATTTCTATCGTTAAAATAATTGCCCGCTGCTTTTATTAGGACGTCATATATCTTTTTCCACATCCGTATTACAAGTACGTCAATTTAATTTATTCAATATTTCTTTAACTACATTTGTAACAATTTAAATGTCTTTATATATTTTGAAGGTCTAGTTATATTTTGTTACTTCTGTGTTTAGAATAAGTAATAATAAAAATAAAAGACATGCATAATGAACAGAACCCTAATAAGTTTATCTAGTATACGAAATAGTAAACTGTGTTATCCTTTGTTTTGTTTCATTTCATGAATTGTGAATATTATTAAGTTCCGGAAATGATTCGTGTAGTATTTCTGCCACAGATATAATATATTCAAATCGAATTTTTTGTACTATTTCATAAAAATAATGTAATGTTAAGATGGTAAGCGGGGAGATAAAATTTGTTGTGTTTTCGTACGTTATGAATTTAAACTTGCGGATACAACAGCTGATGCAGTAAAATGCGTCTTCAGTTCATGCGGAGGATATTCAGTTAGCGAAGAGGTAACATAAAAGTGGTATAAACAATTTAAAGAAGACAATAGATCATTGAAATGATGTTCAGAAAGCCTATTTGTAATGTATGAAGAATAATGTGAATATGTATATGAGCATACAAACCCACGCAAAAGATATGCTTGGAAATACAGTATAATGATTATTTTGTTGAGTGAAATTATATTTCAAGAATAGTTTAAATTACTTCAATTTCACAATATTTCCGTCATCGCCTAATAGAACTGATCCTAAACTTTTGAGCAGTAGTGTACGTACTTTACGAAAACTATACTTTATCGTGTCCTTCATGATCGATGGACAATAGTGCCACAAATCGATCGAAAATTGGGAACCGGAACAAAGCATATTTCTCCTAAAGTATTTTGACTTTCATAGAACGCATGGTTTGCGTGTAAAGTACTCGATACAGAGCTGATTCACCACACTTCCGTTAACCGTGCGTACGTGCAACTCGAACTTGTAAATACATCGTGGACGGAAATAAGTTTTATATATTAATAGCCCGTCCCAAGATGCATCTGGATGAAAGTGGGCAAGCTGCAAGAAAGACCAAGTTGGAAACAAGAATTTGAAACTAGCGAGTTACAGTGCCATGGGTAAAGAGCACGTTTCCTGTCTTGAACATACTCTTTGGTGCTTACATTACAAGCATCAATTGGTATAGAGTGGTGTGATAGGAAGTAGTATAAGTACTTCAGGGAACGACTGGCTTCACAGAAACTATTGAAATTCTTCTGTATGTTACCTCGACCTTTAACATAAATTAATTTCCCAATGAAACCTTATAAGAAGACTGATTTTATACGATTCATTACTTTTTATAATTTTTCAATATTTAAACATCCGGTTTGTTTGTACTAGACTTGTTATTACATTTGTTTCATTGAAATATTCATTACAAATATACGCAGCACTTGTGGGCGTCTGTATATTTTATTATGTACATTAAAAATATTTGTGCAAATTCGTACTTTTATAAGCATAGCTGCAGAGGTATAGTATTTCTCATAAATAAGGTCTATTCAGAATTTGTGAGCACCGATACTTTATATTATTTATATGTACGTTAATCCATTAATACTGGGCGCGTGTAAATGTTCTGCCGGCCCTTCAATAGATTGTGTGAAAATTTAGTTGTGTGCTTTTGAGGAGAAATTAAATGCTTTCTAGGTCCACCACCAGTACAATTTCTAGCAATAAATGTTATTGAAAACAGTAGCGATTATGTGATTGATTAAATAAATGAATTTTAGTAAAAGAACATGGACCATCTAAACGTTTACACGCATTGAATAAAACTTCATAGTGCTCTCTTATTTTGTAATATTATTAATTAGCTTGTTACGCTGTTTAAAAAAATAGTTTGCTTCTTGTAAGATTTATGTATTGTTATAATTACTAGATTGCAAATCTTTGAAATGCAAAATACGCATATGCAAAATACGCAAAATATCTAAAGCAAAGCATGCGATGTAATATCTAGAAAATTAAACAAATTGTTGTGTTTCATTTCTTTAATTTAATTTGCAAAAGTATGATTTTGCATAAAAATCCACAGTATACTAATTGCTATTTGTGAGCATCTTAAAAACTTGTAGGTATAATGTTCATACAATTTTACACAGGAAATTGCTTTTTATTTATATGTAATTGAAACAGTAGTTTGTTTTATTTTGAAGAATCATTTTAACATGTCACGATTTTATTATTTGTTAACTGAAGAAGACAAGTTAACTCGTTATTCGAATTCTGAGTTTAGTTATTTACTTACACCAAAATATCCCTAGTTCTTAAAATGAGATCATTATAGTTGTGTTGAAAGTATATTACCGTATTCATGTTGTTTAAAATTAAAGCGAAATAGTATAGCTTTAATAACCTTCAATTCTTAGCCGGATAGAACTTCTAATTCAAACACTACCCAATTAACAGATTATCAAGTCCTTCAAGTTCGATCAATTGGACTTTAATGTTTCCATCAAGATTGCCTTGCGGTTTATTACCTTCTCGATATAGTTATAATAGATACTGTCGCTTTTGTCAATTAGTAGATATATCATATCACACATCATGGTTCGATATAGAAGACACTCACATTTGTTGAACATTTCTAATCTAATCGATATGATGTTTATAACCGACGTTATTTAACTAATCTTACTACTGCAAAATTACAACCATAGCCAAATAATTATGATAGCAAATTAAATAGTATTCATCTTATACTTTACTTACAAATATTAGGCAAATACAGCTTGCTGCCAACGAATAATTTCACTGAAAATTTGAATAACTAATTCTATTTTCTGCGTTTTAATATATCTAAACATTTAGTTAATTTCGAAAAGTGTTTCACATAATTTCTGGTTCTATATTATTACTATACTATTACTTTTGTGTATTTTTTTCTTATATTGTCAGTACTTTTAACATCATTAAGCAGAGTAACATGAAAATAAAGTACGTGATAAAAAGATAAGATAAACATATAAATAGGAGAAATTGATATACAAAATTTAGTTACTAATTTAATCAGTTATTAAATTTTGTTAGCTTAGTTTCTATTTTCAAATGTTTATTACGCAAGTAAATAGAAACGTTATTTATAATGCTACAATTCACGCCAGTTTAAGAATATTTGTATATCTTTTAAATGCATAACTTGTCAACTTAGCGTAAATATAATCAATAAATTGTGATAAATCGAGTGTTTCAAAGTAAGATATATTTTATCGTAACTATTATTTCTATTATTTTTACTAAATTCCAATTGAATAATTATTCTAATGAAGTAATTAAGCAAAATGTGCAATTAAAGGGAATCGATTTAGAAATTAATGGCTTCTCGAAATTATAAACCATAACATTTACGCATAAAGCAATTCAAATTATTAGACTAATTAGAACAAATTATTTAGATAGATGTTTATATTTTAAAATGGTGGACTTATATTTTCAATTTGATTTTTGTACTAAACACTTTCATATTGTATTGAATAATCACTAATAATTGAAAAAATAGTTGAATAATTATATTGAATATCACTATTATTACTGTATAAATTTCTTTTTCGTATTGTTGACAAAATTAGAAATTTCAATTTTTTAATAATAATTCAGAGCAATGTAAGCAACTACAGAATTTTCGCGAGGGAACATAAAGTGAATGATACGTTCAATCTCGACGAAAATGGAATTACGATAAGACGTATTATAAAAGGAGACATATGTACATATGTATGTTTAGGATAAAAATAAAAAAACTGTGAAAGATATTGCGTTGAGTGTTGCAGTATACTGCTATATCATTTCAATATGTACGATGAATTTACAATGTTTCGATAGATCTGCCAGTTGATGACAAATTACGGTCGCTTGTTTCGTGCAGCCTCTTAATCATTGCTTCGACGAAATGGACACATCAAACAAAAAGACCTGAGACTCGCTCGATTGTATGCATTAACAATATTTATTGAAAAGAGATAATTAAACTAGTTAGAATTACAGAACTAACAAAACAATAACTGCCATACGTTATGCATTGTTATGTTAAATGTCACTGCCCCAAGTAGCTGTAAAATCATATTTCCCAAATTAAAAGTAGCATTTTAATAGCTAATAAATTGTATCTAAAATTATTGAATTGCTTTTCTAGAAAGGATGGATGGTATATTGAATTTTCAATATAAACTTTTTCACAATAACCCAGTAATATTTAATGATATAACGCCTGAAGTTTTCAAGAGCTTCCAAGAAGTTTATATAAAATTGGAAAAGAAAGTTAGGAGCAATACTAAATATAATACTTCATAATAGTTAGTAAGTACTGAATAATAAGTCTACCAAATAGGATTCTTAATTATAAATTTAGTGCCCTTCATAATTAATATATCTATAGAGAAACTAAATATACCACTAATTTATCGTGTTGTTGCAACTTTTTAGTTAACTATTGAATGTTTGCAATGTTTTGGTAAATTGTTCATTGCATTAATTAAACAAGTGTTTGATGTTCCGACTTATTTCAGTTGTGATGCTTATTAATGAATTCAAAATGTTCGACACAATTTATAAAGATAAAAAATGATGAGATTTTTAGTTGTCATAAGTTAATCGTTTTATATTCTAACTTGCAAATTTATAGAAATCACAAACTCACCAATGCACATAAGATTAATTTTGTTCACGTCTTTTAAACGCAATTAAGGTAAATTTAAGTGAAGAGTGATTTTAAATTAAAAAATTCGATTAAATATTTTAAAATGACCTTGAACTTGCTCACCTTGAGCTGGCCATGCGATGACGTTTCTTCTTCACATTCGCCACGTGACAATAGTCCAAGGAATCACCTTTAGAAAAATCCGGGATCTAAGGGCAGCTGGTAGAATTGAAACACCGACCACGGGGTCAAGTCGAACCTGGAAACGATTACCACGAGGAAACAGTAGGTCCACTAAAAAGTAACCAAGAAAACAAGAAACACTGAACCATCGAACAATAACTTTGAAATTTAAAAAACCTTCTGTGTAACTCGCGCAAAATACTCGAAGTGTTTAACATGTCGGACACACGGTCTTTTACGAAAAACGAATTCTCAGTAAAATGCGTTTCAATCACCGAACTCCTTCTACGGTCGTCACGCTATCCTTCTTTTCAAACCGTTACGTTCAAACCGACGACGATGACGACGACGATGGCGACGATGACGACGACGACGACGATGCTGACGACGCCAGCCGACGAAGCGCGGATGCACGCCAGGAATAGGGGACTCTGATGAGGGTAAAAGGGGGTGGTTGGTGCTAACCGTGCAAAGGGGGTGGGGAGTGAAGTGAACCTGAGCGCAGGTTCCTGCGCTCTACAAGTATAGTTGGTGGAAGTGATATAGTGTGGTCATAAAATCAGTCGGCCGGAAAAGTATACATGTCCCGAGCGTCGAAACAGAAATTTGATAAGATATAAACGGAGATGGGGTCACTCTCGACTTGAACCTTATCAGCACCATACGATGTCAATGATAGATTATGGTACTTCCGTGCAGGATATGCAGCTAAGATACAAGATGTTTCTAGAAGATCCTGGGGATGCGACTATGTCATCAGGAGTTATGGCTTAAAGTTTTAATTAACAACTATACCCTACCTATTGAATGCACTTTCTGGCGATACATAAATATTTCCACCAATAAAAATACGTTCCTTCCTTTCCTTTCGTAGTTAGAATTCAGTAGCTGGTTTGTTTATTACCTTCTGTTAAACAAATTATCCAACTCTTTCGAAGAATGTTATTTATAGAAATATTTGGGTTTACTTACTAGTTAGACTGTTGAAGGTAGTAAGGACGAACTTCACAACCACATGTTTTAAGAGAAATGCCTTTTATCGTCACCGTAAACATTCTAACAATTTTTTTTATCATAAAAACTTAATATTTATACCTAGAAGGAGGATGAAATCCACAAAACAGACCAACAGAAATGCGTATTAGATGGCATAAATCAATTTAATACAGTTGAAAATATTTTTGAAAGTATTGAGTTCGCCCTTACTACTCTAAACGCTTTATATGTTTGCTGTATAATGTGAGTAATCATTACATTATTTAATCTGTTAACCGAAGTATTTCTTTAATTGAAGCTTCCTTACAAACATATTTAAAAATTAATAAAAAGCAATTAGTTTAGTTAGGTGCATTTAGTTTATGGTAAGTATAGATATGATATAATATGTGTAAAATACAAATATAAATATCCATGAGAAAGCGAAATATTTCTGAGGAAATAAATTATTACGTTCAAAATAAGTAAACCGTAATACGCATGAATTCACTCTTCTTCCCCAGCCACCAGATTAAGTGATTTTTATTTTTATTATTATTTTTATTAGTCAATTACTAGTTTCGCAAAGATTATCGATCTGGATATAAATCTATGTGATCAATGCTAAGTCAGTTTCGATGGATTCATGATACTTAATTTCTTTTAATATTATTAATTGTGGGAGGGTTAAAAGTCTTTAGAACTATTACTTTAAGAGATGCTTTGTAACATTGATGAATGAATTAACAAAGGAACAGAATTATTTCGAAAAATATTATTTAGAAAAAAGTAGCTAATTGTATAATTTTTGTGAACGTTACTTAAGTTAATAATATTGTATATCATGAAATATTTCATCTTACAAATATTTTTTTTTAAACGAATTTTGTTGTATCATCTATATCATTTAAAATAGTATTGTTAATATGTCTGTATTGTAAGTTTTAAATCTTTGATAATAAAGATTAACAAACAATCTGAATTCAATGAAATGGTTACTATTCTAGATCCGAAAATTATTAAAGATATTGAAATTATAAATGCATATCAGATGTGTAATTAACTACAGCCCAACAAGGAGTATAAACCATAAATGTTTATCAGTAATAGAATTGAGGTAACTAGACTTGACAAAAAAGTTAAAAGTTACAAATACTTAAAGTTGCGAACTACTTGTATAAAATGTTTTTATTTCTCTTTTTACATCTCAATATAAAATTGTTCAGGTTTCCAATTCTGGATGTAGTTCATTTTAGATTGCTTATTTTGTGGTTGTAGAAGCTGAAATCAGATTCCTTTGAAATTGAATTTTAAATTATTATTCTACGAAATTACAAACTCCATCATTCTCATTTTTGATATGTAGAATTGTAAAATATTACTGACAGTACAATAATTATTATATTCTACTGATGCAAAATTCTTTCGCATCGATATTTAGCAAAACTTATTTTAGCTACAAATATAAATGAAAAACATATTAATCCTTTTACATATTAAACACATTTACATATGTAATCAACTTTAAGTGTCCAATTGAGCAATTTTCATGGAGATTAAAAATAATCTGAAGAATTTAAAAGTAATTTTTAAATCTTCAGTATTAACATTTTAATACAAAACACCATTCGCAAAATAATTTGTTCTATAATTCAATATCATTTTATTGTATTTTTGTTGTATCTTAATTTATTCCGAGAACAATTTTAACTAAAAACTTTCCCAAAATATAAATATTTAGCACAGTAGGAATATTTAATTTACTTATGTATGGTGGAAATACAGGGTGGCCCACGCAACATGTGCACCGTTATAACTTCCAAAATATTGATATTACGTGAAGAAAATTTTCAAGTAATAAAGTGAAATTACTCGTTAGCTATTAGGTTTAGGGCTAATAACGGTCAATACTTTTTTTACTTACAATTCGATACTCTACCATATTTTGGTATAAAAAATATAGTATTCTGTTTAAAAAAACAAAGTTGTCCTTCAAATCTCTGAAATGCTTCCACCTATAAAAAAAATTAACGCACCTTGTACCAGTGTAAAAGGTACCCTACCAGTGTACCCTTTTAAACCATGTAACTTTTGTATATAACATTCTTTCGTGCAACGCATATTTTGGAAGTTATAACGGTGCACACGTTGCGTGGACCACCTTGTATATACAGAATGATTTACTTAAATTGAACATCTAAGTTATTTCCGTTATTACGAAAAGTAGGAAAAAAATGAGTGTGGTATTTAAATAGTTTCCAAGCGTGCATCTGATGATGACAAGGAATCGTTCTACCAAGGCCGTTTTAATGATTTTTTCAAGGTCACCGACACTTTTTTGTACATTAGCGTTTATTTTTTATAGTGCGATGCTGTTGTTTGCATCAAGGCGAGTTCAATGACCTATAATATCATGACCTTGAGATGCGCTTGACAATTAAAGAATGAGTTTAAGGACGACAGAAGCGGTGTATCTTATCTTATTTTATTGCAAGTGTTCAAAGTGCCGACCGCCTACATCGATGCATTCTTGTACACGATAAGAAAATGCTTGAACTGTACTTTTTGTGGTAATTGGATAGTACGCGAACCATGAGTATCTCTCGTACTACGTACCTGTCGCAAAGTCAATCAGTATAATATCGTAGTTCGTTCTAAACACTCTAACAGTGTTACTCTTGATAGATTGCTTAGTTTATTTCTTAACTTAGGAAGTGTTTCTCCACGTAAACGAAGCAGATATAAAACTGCTACAACCGAAGAAATTGAAGCTACCGTCTTGGAATCTGTCAGAAATAATCCAGAAATTAGCACTCGCGAAATTGTGAGACATTGTGGAATAGGAAAATTATCTGTTTGGCGGATATTAAAAAGAAACAAATTTCATTTATATCATCTTTCCCTACATCAGACACATCCAGCTAATGATTTCTAAAACCGTATACGTTTCTGTGAATGGGCTTTGCGACAGTTACCGGATAATGCCAATTTCTTCGATAATGTATTATTCACTGATGAATCAACATTTAACAGTAATGGAGGATTATATCAGCACAAAATGAACTACTGGTGTACTGATAAGCCACACGGCTTAGAACTGTCGACCATCAGCATCGTTCAGCATTGTTGGAATGTTACTGTGTTGTGTGGTATTTTAAAAAATAAAATTATCGTCCCATTTTTCATTGATGGCATTTTCAATAGCCAAAAATACAAAGAATTGCTAACTAATGTTAGAATGAAAATGTTAGAATTATTGGAAGATGTTCCATGTCAAGATAGAATTATAATGTGGTATCAACATGACGATTGTCCCGTTTGTAATGCCAGAATAGTACGAGATGTACTAAATAACATGTTTCCGAACAAATGGATAGGACGTGGTGCAAATATTATTTGGCCAGCTCGACCGCCAGATTTGTCACCACTAGATTACTGCTATGGGGAGCTTTAAAATCTATTGTTTATAACGAAATCCTCACAACAATAGATGATATGAAAGAAATAATTCGAAATGCATGTCATACTCTGAATTGAGGAAATGTCATAGAAAACGCAGTTGAAGCGTTCATTCATCGTATAGAAATATGCATCGATATAGGCGTTCGGCACTTTGAATGCAATAAAATAAGATAAGTTATACCGTTGCCGTCGTCCTTAAACTTCAACCCAGTTTTTAATTGTCAAGGGTATCGCAAGGTCATGGTATTATAGGTCATTGAACTCGTCTTGATGTAAACAACAACATCGCACTATAAAAAATAAACGTTAATGTACAAAAGAGTGTCGGTGACCTTGAGAAAATCATTAAGATAACCTTGGTAGAACGATTCTTTGTTACCATCAGATGCAGGTTTCGAAATTATTTAGATACCACTTTGCCATTTTTTCCTACTTTTCGTAATAACGGAAATAACTTAGATGTTCAATATAAGTGAATCACCCTGTATTTATTACTTGGATGTCTTATTAACGTACGTGGATGTTTCGTATCATCTTAATAGGACTTCTTCTTTTGCACTGCATATTCTGTCAAGCTTTTACAAAGTTGTTACAGCGAAACTAAAAAATTTGCGGAAATTATATCGTCCTTATCTTTTTCATTTATGTATATAAGAATCTGAAATTACGTTTAATGGAACTCATTATCTCTTTTTTCATTAACGTTAAAAAGTACCGCGTTTAAAGTTTATTTATGAGAAGATAACAAGTATACAATCGTTAAAAAAGTTATTCTTACACTATAAATGCTTGCGTTCTATTAAAAATATGTACTTTTTTCAAAGCAACCCAATTAAAATCTGTTTATACCATAATAATTTAAAAGAATCTAGTTTGCAGGACATTTAGAAAAAAACGTAAACAATTTCAATGCTTTATGAAAAAGAAGGGGTAAGGTGATTGAAGATAAAACGCATCTTGAACTGATTTACAGCAATACTTTCAAAGCCTTGTCACCGTCATTTTCCGTGCTCAATACGCTAAAGTTTCGAGAAAGCGACAGAAAATAATTTCCTACAAACTACAGACATTGTTACAGTTAAATCACTTTAAAGAAACGACACGTTACGAATTCTGTGCTAAAATGCAGGAGTGTTTTAAAAACGATAGTTTTATTGATCGCCCAATTATCAATATCTTTATTTTTCTTCTGTGTTCTCTACCATAGCTAACAAACATCTATTGCTTTTCATACTAATGATCAAAGCGAAACTTTTTCGCTGACGAAGTTTTGTCGCTCGTGTACTGTAGAAATATCAAGTACAGTCAGTGGCAAAAATCTACATACATCTGCAAATTTCAATTATTTAAAAAATCGCAAGAAGCTTGATCATTTCAAATGCATCAATATAGTTATTAATTAAAATTACTTATATTATCAAAAATTAATGATGTCTTCAACAAATTTTTCGCAAATAAACATACATAAATCAAAAACTAGATTTCACAAAATACTACGCATGCGTATTAAAATATAAGAAACCGATTGTTATAACAGTATCCACACTTTGTTAATCCTTTTGCTGCATTTGTAACTTCCTATAATTTGTTTAGCACAAGTGAGATTACAACTTTTACGATTTTAAGAGTCATTTTATTCATACAATTAATGATATTTACTTTTTTCATGAATCGTGTTCTCGAAATCATTCTAACGTATAATTTTATATGTTATGAATTTTCACTCCATTTTTAACATTCCAAAATGTATCCTAAATTATGTAAGTATTTGAAATTTAAAATGTATATTTAGACTTTCGTGATTGATTGTATAAGAAAGTCGAGCACCGTTTCGTCAGAGTCAAACTGTGTTTTTCTTTCTCCTTTTCTCCTCTTTTGTTTCTAATCCATCACGATTCAATCAGTGCTTCTCCTGCAGTCACGCTCACGATCAGTGTGAAGTTCCAAGATAACACGAGCACAGAAAATATTGATGCGCGTTTGACAAGAATTAGACCTAGAATTAGTACCGTGTAAGAGTAAACACATTGAACAACTGTAAGTTTTCATAATGAAACTTTAAGAGTGTTTCTACGATCCAGATCGAAGTGTATCTTAATATCTTCAACAGTTTTTACTTTATGAAGTCACAGAGGAAAAGATATTACCAACAGAATTCAGAAATTCGTAGTGTATAAATGCTTTCTACAGTCACCGTAAGCGCAATTAAATTTGTTTCAATAAAGTTGTTGTAATGGCAATACGTTAAGAACAATTTTCATTACTTTACACAATGTTGATAACGATCTTTCAAACAGCCTGGTATTCCATTACACGTAAATATAAAATTGGGATAAGCAAGTATATTAAACAGCATTTTAAAGGAAAGTTAAATTGAAATACAGTAAATAAAGAAGAAATTCATTTATGAAAGCAAATGCAGTGCACGTATAAATAATAAATTGTAATTCAATGACTTCCATTTAAAAGGACATGAGTCCATGGTAGGAATTTATACCCACGAAAAGTTACGAAAAAGTGTGGGGTAAGTGCATTTAATATCGTCTAATACGTAATATCGCTACCCATAACATATACTTTGTGAAAAAAGTGCTGATATACAGAGTGTCCCAGTTTCCGCAAAACGACGCCAGCATATTCTATGAGTAGAAATAAGAAAAAAAAAGTTTAGCTTCATAAATGTTTTATTAAAAAATTGTAACAAAAATATCTGGTTCGTCGTTTGATGCAGCATAGGAACAGATTGCATATATTTACCTTAATTTCATTGCAAAACATTGCCAATTCTTGTAAATACATGTTTTACATCTAGGAAGTGGAAACATATTTTGAAGTAAAGATTGCTTCTTCGCGCGAAATACCTCGAAAATATTAGTTTTTAATTCTTTTTAACTACGACGTACCTTACCAAAAGAGTCTAAAAAAATTGGGAATAATAGTTACAATAATATGTTGTTACTATAAAGATATAAATGTAGTGCTCTTACAACTTCAATAAGAGATCTGCATTTTTCGGCATTTTTAAGGCTTTTTCTTTTTTATACCTAGAATTTGTAACGAAAAAGTCTGAAAAAATTCCCTGACACGCGTCACTGAGTCTGTAGTAAACTAGATTTTTTCAGGATTTTTTCCTACCATTAAGTACGGGAAATTGAGCAAGAATTGATAAATTCGTTTGTTTCCTATTACTACCTCGCAGATCGAGATAGATGACTAAAACTTTGTGCAAAATGTTTTCTTTAGATAAGCTATCGAATGGTGTAGCAACAGTTTAATTTGGATCAAGGGCACTTTTAACCCCCTTATCCGACTATTCCCTCTATTACACTGAGAATTTCTTTCTATGTTCCTTTAATTTCAGTGAATGCATTAAGGTTTTACGCATTAATTCCTGGCGCATTTTAATTCTTGTTTGGTAAACTTTTTCTCTTAAAGTTCTCCACTATCTAGTGGCGTGATATCTTGTGATCTTAGAAGCGAAGGAAATGGTACTCCCCGAGTTATTTATCATTAAGGGTAATACCCAGTTAACCATTACGGTACTCGCGCCGCATAATGTGCTGAATCCAATTGTGCTCATAGATTTGGTGAAATAACGATGGTAGGTATATATATCTCTTATCAGTCCTGACTGCAATTTATTTTGTAGAAAATCCGAAACAGAATGTGCAATTAATCGTTTTGATAAGTTAGTAAATTAATAAACACAGCTTGTGTAAATAGGTCAGATAAATACTGCCAATTTGTTTCTGTGCTCCATTGAACGAAAAACCAGTCTGTAGTTATTTTGTATTTTTGTTGCAACTGTGTAAGCAATAATAAAACATTAATAAATTTGCATATATGACACTTTTTCTTGTCTTTGCACATACTATACGCTGGCGCTTTTTTGCAGAAAAAGGTGGGATACCTTGTACATTGGTAATTAACCATTTTATTATTAGTATTGAATTAGTAACCAAGTATGTGTAAAAATATTATGATAGGATGAACAATTCTTGAAGCTTGAAAATTTAATGCCACATTTGAAACTTCTATAAATGCATAAAAATTTGTTAGGAACATCTAATAGCGACTTAATTAATTGCAGAATTTTTGTTAACGGAAATAGCTTTTTATATATTGTTCAGTGCATACTTATTGTTAATGTCACTTACTAGAAACGAATTTTAATTTCTACAAATGAAGACAATAAATTTGTGTCGTTAGGAAGCAGAATTTCGTCTACCCAGAATGTAGATGTGATTATATTAAGAAGTACTAGGAATATTACTTACAATTAGAATAGTAATAAATATCTATTATATAATGAAAACATTTTATGAACATAATCCCAATAAATAGAGATAATTAAAAGTCTATAAAATATTCGTATAGTTAGAAATAATAAATATACGTACAAACCTAATTTTAAAAGTTCATAAATCTATAGGTTAATCGATATACCATAGATGTGCGAAATGTGTATTTTTGTAAAATCTCGAATATTGCTCTTTTTGCGTTTTTTCAGTTGCGATTGAAAATATTTAGATTTGAACAGTTTTAACCACGAAACACAAACAATTTCTTTTTTATTTGAGATTAATTAGATACAAATATATCAATTGCTCTTCAACTGAGAAATTAAGAAAGCGAAATTATGTGCATTTACCGTACACTATTTGTCAATGCGTGGTAGAGTTTATATTTTCTAATCATGAACACAAGATTCCCTGCTTTTTGATTGATTTGTAACGAACATTCATTTTCTCGCAAATTTTCGCGGGAAGAAAACAACCTGTTCCTGGACGTAACGCGCTGGAAATAAATGTCTATTATAAAGTTTCTACAAACGCAGCTGACTGGTTGTATGATTTACTTTTCACTTGATTTTGTTAGAAAGTAATTCAAAAGCTTTCTCTAAAGGGTGAGATCTTTTCCAAAGAGTAGCCACAGAAGAATCTCTGTTTTGACGGCATGGTTGTGTGGAGCTGTAGGGAGGGGATAGGATAGGAAAAGGAAGGGTGTTGCGTTTCGTCCTGGGCCTGCTAGTGGACTCATCAGTAAGGCTACCTAGCAGGCCCTGCCTTAGACTTGGGATATTGGAAGGAAGGTTAAAGGCGGTATATATATGGACGAGGTAGTTGGAGCGAGTACTTTCGAGAAAGCCTATTTCGTATGTCCCTCTAGTGGTGGGTGCAGGAGAGCCGCCACAGTTGGAATAACCAATTTTTCAGGGACAATTCTGTTGAAACGTAAATAACTGCGCGAACTTCGCAGTATTACGTCGAGTATGGATCGTAACATTCTTCCAGCTTCCTTAATTTGTTTTTACACGAAGAGTTCGCCTATTTATGCTCTCGTCGTTGTGAGGATGCTTTTAGCTAATAACACACTGCAATGATCCTCTTTTTTTCATTTCTATTTATCGTGGCATCTTCTCCTAGCATTCATGTCTCCCTCATTTATTCATATTCCTATCCTCGAAGGATTTGTTAAATTTCCGATGACTGCATTTTATCGAATTTTCTGGTTTCAAATGGTAACTCTCAGCGGTACCACACCTCCCTCGAAAGGGATAATAACAATGTAAATCGTAGTACATGATACGCGTAAAACCTAGGTAATACGATATTTTCGTTAAGTGGCACGCAAATTGTGTCATCGCTATATAGTGGCTGCAATTTCGTTTCCATCGATTATTGATAATTTTGCATTTTAACGCATTTAGCGATTCAACTCAGTCAGACACGAATCAGTATTTTCATTTCCATTATTTTCGCCGGCTCGTTATACACACAGTTTATTATTTTATTTATCTTTCTTTCGCAGTTTTATCGTAATTTCCTTTTATGGAAGGTAGACGCAGTTGTTTTCAGTTGTAGAAGAAATCAGAGCCACAAAGTAATTTCATTCCAAACAAAAGTAGTACATGTAAATATATGTATAATATGAAACAGAATGGTATTCTATGATATACATACATAGACTGTGGATAATGGTCGCATTTTAAGAACTGGGTTTTTTTTGGTATAAGTAAATAATTAAAATCAGAATTCGAATAATGAGTTAACTCATCCCCTTCAGTTAACAAACAATAAAATCGTGACATATTAAAATGATTCTTCAAAATAAAACAAACTACTGTTTTAATTACTTATAAAAGAAAAGCAGTGTATTATGTAAAATTGTATGAATATTATAAATACAAGTTTTTAAGGTGGTTACGAATAGCAATTAATAGACTGAGGATTTTAATGAAAACTCATACTGCTGTAAACGGAATTAAAGAAATGGAACACAAAAATTTGTTTCATTCTCTAGATATTATATCGCATACTTTGCTATAGGTATTTTGCGTATTTTGTATTTAAAAAATGCGGAATCTAGTATTTATAGCAATACATAAAACTTACAAGAAACAAATTACTTTTTCAAAGAGCGTAACAAGCTAATTAATAGTATCACGAAATAAAGGAATACTAGAATGAAATTTTATTGCATGTGTGTAAAAGTTTAGCTGGTTCATGTTATGTTACTAAACTATCTAATCAATCAGATAGTCGCCATTGTTTTCAATAAGTGTTATTGTTCGAAATCGTATTGATAGCAGGAATAGAAAATATTTAATTGTTATTTTTCTAAATGCAAATAAAGAAGTGGAATATAAGTACAAATTTGTTTGATATTTCAAATAGTATAAGAAGCACTTTGCTTTGAATACACTGTGCAACAAATTTTAACTTTTTTTTAGGCCTCTAATAATGAATAGACAATTCTCGTAGATTTTTGTGTGCTGAATACGAATCCGCAAACCGTTTTCCTCCTACACGTACAGTTTTTGAGAAATTTGATTTTGAAAAAAAATGCAAATTTTCAACTTTGAAATGATTTTGTGGTTAAGCGATAAGAGTTTTTCGGTTTCAATCAACGCAGAATTATTCTAGGAACTCTCCCAAATAAAATGATATATTATAAGTTATTGTTACATCCAAGACATGTAAATATGTTTAAACAATGATCAAAGTGAAAATGACACCCGAAACGCAGCAATTTTCGCGGATATTCTTCAATTTATTTTCAAAACTAAAGCTGTAGGAGGGAATCCAATCACACCACGCGATAGAGCAGACATTTTTCCTACGGAAACGGCCAAAGAATACTGTTGGCCCGCTTTTGTTTCGAATACAGAATCAAAATAGTTTGGCAAAACGCGTGAGACCGGCAGTGATACTCATCGCCGGCCAGCGCCTCTCCTGTCGCTCAACGTAACAGAACCGACAAAGGCGTGCGCCGCTCTCATTTAGATACAGCATTGTACTTATTATTTATGTATTATTACTTTTTTTATCTATGAACTATTTGTTGACAAAAATACGAATTTTAAAGTATATATACCTAAAAGTGCTTTCTTCTTGCCTGACGTTTATATGACCCTTTTGCCTCCCTTTTTAACTGCCAACAGTAATCTGCTAACATTGCAGCACTATCTTTTCCATAATAGCGGTTTTCTATCACAGATATATCTTGATGAAATCGTTCGCCATGTTCGTCACTTACGTCACCAAGGTTTTCAGGGAAGAAGTCCAAATGCGAATGTAGGAAATGCATTTTGAGGGACATATTGCATCCCAATTTTTCGCAGGCTTTAATTAATTTTCCTACTATTTGGGCGTAATCCGGTGATCGATGTGTCCCAAGAAAATGTGTGCACACTTCTTTAAATGCATTCCATACTTCTGTTTCTTCATGTACCATTTTACAATCGAATTGTGTATCCTGCATTAGTGTTCGTATTTGCGGTCCTATGAAGATACCTTCTTTTATCTTTGCCTCCGATAAATCTGGAAATTTTGTCTTTAAATACTGAAATGCGGCTCCGTTTTTGTCCATGGCTTTTACAAAATTTTTCATAATTCCTAATTTGATGTGTAATGGCGGTAAATATATATTGTTTTGATCAACTAAATTAGGATATTTTATGTTTTTTTCTCCTGGATTGAAATTTCTTCTCATTGGTCATTTCTTAACTTTGTAATGGTCTGACCTTGCCCGACTGTCCCATTCGCACATAAAACAACAATATTTTGTATAGCCGCTTTGAAGTCCCATTAATAAACCTATGACATTTAAATCACCACATATGTGCCAATTGTATTCTTTATAATTTATATTATTTAATAACATTTTAGAAATTTCGTACGTTTCACTCATTCTTATACCGTATGCAATTGGTACAGAAGGATAAGTGTTGCCATTGTGCAATAAAACTGCTTTTAGACTTTTTTTTAGAGGAATCTATAAAAAGTCTCCATTCTGCGGCTGTATGTTTAAAACCTAATTTTTTCAATAAGGTATCAGCATCAGGGCAATAGCACAAATTTTGTTGCGAAAGAAAATATGGTTTAAGTATTTCACATCTTTTACGGTAATGCGTAACATGTGTATTTGGTGCAAGAAGATTCCATTGTTGCAATCTAGAAGCCAATAATTCGGCGCCTGTTTTTGGTAAATTTAAATCACGTACCAAGTCATTTAAATCAGCTTGATTGATGAAATGAACGTGACCCTTTGACAAAGATGTTTCATCGGTTTCTTCAGATGTGTTTTCGTTGGAATTCGAAGCAATAATGGAAATCAACGTGTCTGGAACACGTGATGCTGCTTGATCATCTGTACGTACCGGGCGTATAGCCGAAGAGACACTCGGATACGAAATTCCTTTTTTTGTTTTGTTAGTGTGTCCACTCGTACTTGTCAAACAATAATAGCAATCTGTTGCATGATCTATTGGCTCCCTCCAAATCATTGGTACATCAAACGGTATTAGTTTCTTTCCAGTTTTTCTCCACTTCCTCAAGTTTTTAGTGCATTTATTGCAGACCACGTGAGGTGCCCATTCCTTATCTTGATCTCCAAGTTTACAGTTGAAGTATTTTTCATACGCTTCTTTAATCGGTTCCGTAATCTTTTTTTGTAAGTTTTTTAAAATTATTTCACCACATATATAGCAGAACTTATCTGGACTATTTACACATACACGGGACATTGTCACTTACACTAATTGCACTGTATTAAAACTGTTTATAAATAAAGAAAATATTATTAAATTTAAATTGCCGCTAAATATAACTAAAACTCTTATCAATAAAATGCACACACGCTAAACCATAAGTGAAATATATATAGGAATTGTTTATACACGAAATTTACAAGTCTTGGATGATTTTAGAAATTTACTTTGGCACACTACTGCTTGACTGCTTAAACGAAACTGAAGAAAATCGCAGGAAATTGTACAGAATCTGGCCATACTATATTTTTTAAGGGTGGGCTGCTTTGGTTTCAAAAGGTTTACAGGATTGTCAAGAAACACTCGAAAGCAGAAGAGTGCGCGCCATATGTATCCCTGCATTTACCGTTGTCAGCTCTTGACCCTATCATAAATCCTTCGACAGTTACACGTAAAACATTGGACTATTGTGTTTGATTCTTATTGAGAATATATTTATGGGAAATGCACATGCTGGTCGTGCTAGGTGTACACAGTCTGATATTTTTTAATGTACTGAAGATAGTTAAAGTGTTTGACGCTGCTACATAAACTAGAAATTATATTAGAGAAGACAGATCATTCTTATACTGTTTTCGAAAATACGGAAATCCTGTTTATTTTAAATTAACAGACGTTTTCATAAATGGAATGATGTATCAATATATCTGTGTCTTAGTATACGAAGTGTCAATGTGAGAATTTATGCAGTTGAAATATTATGTATCTATAGGTATACCTGTGATAGAAAACCGCTATTATGGATAAGATAGTGCTGCAATGTTAGCAGATTACTGTTGGCAGTTAAAAAGGGAGGCAAAAGGGCAAGAAGAAAGCACTTTTAGGTATATATACTTTAAAATTCGTATTTTTGTCAACAAATAGTTCATAGATAAAAAAAGTAATAATACATAAATAATAAGTACAATGCTGTATCTAAATGAGAGCGGCGCACGCGTTTGTCGGTTCTGTTACGTTGAGCGACAGGAGAGGCGCTGGCCGGCGATGAGGATCACTGCCGGTCTCACGCGTTTTGCCAAACTATTTTGATTCTGTATTCGAAACAAAAGCGGGCCAACAGTATTCTTTGGTCGTTTCCGTAGGAAAAATGTCTGCTCTATCGTGTGGAGTGATTGGATTCCCTCCTACAGCTTTAGTTTTGAAAATAAATTGAAGAATATCCGCGAAAATTGCTGCGTTTCGGGTGTCATTTTCACTTTGATCATTGTTTAAACATATTTACATGTCTTGGATGTAACAATAACTTATATCATTTTATTTGGGAGAGTTCCTAGAATAATTCTGCGTTGATTGAAACCGAAAAACTCTTATCGTTTAACCACAAAATCATTTCAAAGTTGAAAATTTGCATTTTTTTCAAAATCAAATTTCTCAAAAACTGTACGTGTAGGAGGAAAACGGTTTGCGGATTCGTATTCAGCGTACAAAAATCTACGAGAATTGTCTATTCATTATTAGAGGCCCAAATTCGTGTAGCACAGTGATATTTTCTGTACTTTTGTATATTTTACCCAGTCTGTACGTTTTTGCACATTTAACTTTTCCATAATTGCATAAAGATCCACATTCTAAATATATATGCTGTAAAAGGGTACTTTATTCTTTAAGTTGTGCAATATGTGTATTGTGTTATTTGTTTCAAATAAATCATCTACTTTTTTTTTCTTTCTTCCTCGTCGTCCTTATCCACGTCTCTGTACTGTTTTTATGCGTTAAAGTATAGGTACAGAATAATTCGAAGGTTCTCATTTAAACGTTTAACAATATAATAAGTATATTTCTGTAAATAATTTACTTTGTAAGGATAAAATTTACCTTATATTTTGCACTATGTAGTCTATCTTCATGTAACTTTGAGAAAAAAGATACTTTGAACATATAGAAACCAGTCTTTTTAATGTCTATGTTTTAATTAATGTGTTTGGCACTGCATGTAACATATCTATGGTCAAAAAATGTCCAATTTTTATTAAAATTATGGTATGTGTTCTTCTTTGTGTAAATTTCTTCAAACCCCTGAGGAATAAGTTTAAACCTGAATTAACAACCACTTTCTTCAACCACTAATGAGAGAAATTGCATTTTTCAAAATACGATAATTTTTCCTAATTTTTATCGACCTTTAGAATTGCTATATTATAAAATTAGAAAACTGCACCTATCACGTTTTGCCATCTGATCGCAGATATAATAACAGTTTATTCTTAGCGTATAATACTAAGGTAAATATATGCTACTTTAATCTAACGAAAAACGTGTGTTACTGGTGTTATATTCAGGAAGAATGCAACTTATTAATGTTCTCAAATACAATACGAGTACCAACTATTAATAGCTTTAATTTTGTACAGCATGTGAAGTGAAAAATTAGAATCGTGTCTTTGTAATGTATACATATATACATGAGTTTAAATACAAAACATAGTATAGATTTTAATTTGCATTTTTATTAGGGATGGAACACTCGGAATTTAAAACCGCCAAAAGTACTCGAAACTTAAAAAGTTTTGAACTCAAGAACTTTGAACAAAAGTACTCAAAACTTTGTGCTATTTTTATTATTCGAAACTCTCAGAAGCTAGGTAAATAATAACTTAGACAAATAAGGAGAATATTAATACAATTTGAGCTTATTTGACTAACAATCCAATTGAGTTTGTGTTTAGAATCATTTGAATTGGTACGGGTTTACCAATACGTTAAAGTTGTTTTTACTGAGGAACAACGAAACACAAAAATTTAATTTTTATAAGCTAACAGATGAATATTGTTACTATTGGATTTTTTACATTCCCATACCTTCTTGCAATGTTGGGTGTGTTAGAAATAATTATTTCATGACGTTTCTTGGCTTATTCATTTATTTAAATTAGAACTATATTTAAGTTTCCTACGCAAAATTTGTTAAAATTTCAATCCCTATCAAAGTGAATACTCCTTAGAAACAAAAGGAAACAAGTAAGCAATTCAAAGTTTCGAAAGTTTCTAGTTTTGATACTTTCGAAAGTTTTGAGAACTTGCAATGTTTCGAATTCGAGTATCACGAATCTATAAATTAGGTTTCGACATATATTATTTTTCTTTAACTTTTAAGATCATATAACAATTTCGTACCGCTTGTTAGAACTTATTAATAAGCTTTTTAATTATCAATTGTACGTATACTTATAAATAATAAAAAACTACACCTAGTTTTTAACATTTTTGTAAATATAATTAGTTGTATAGATTACGATGTGTGGTCACTTACTAATATTGTTAAGTATCTAATTTTTTTACAATGCTTTTGAGTTTTGAGTTTGAATTAATTTTATACAGTTGACTTACGTAAAGAAAAGCGCTGGATTTCGAATTCTAATAACTCTCCTGTATTGTTATTAATGTGTTCACGTCATGTTTGAATCGGAAGTTTCTCCCAGAGGTCAGAGAGCCAAAAATTTATTAAGGTGAATCAATTCCACTTGTTTTTTCAAAGGTGAATGCTACAATGTATTTTCGATATAAATGTAACGATACATTAAATATATTTAAAATTTTGAGATAAATCAATTATTAAGTTTAAGATATTACTAACATAAATGACGAGTTAATTTATCTTCCCTTGAGACAGATTGAAAATATATTACTTGTAGCCGATAAAAACGGCAATAAAAATATCATCAGAAGCAAAAAACACAATAGGACTATATTTTTTATTACTTCAAAACTATAAAATATCATTTTACTTACTCCAAACTCTTCAGAAAAGTGTAGTAAAAGAAGAAGGAGATTTTTTGCGATCCAGGTTAGTTATATCTTCTATTTACTACTTTCTATTTTTAAAGGAAGAGAAGTACGTACGACTCTTAGCGATTTATCAGTGACATAGTCTTGTACAAAATATAAGCAGATCATGGAAAATATAAAAACTTCTCTTATTTGGAGCCAACATTTATAGTTTCAAATAAATACGGAAATGATGAATAAGATAAGCGTAATTATGCAAGAAAATATTTATATATTATTAATGTATTTAATAAAAAATGGTATACATTGTATGGTCGGAATACAGGAAAATGAACTGAGACTAATTGATTGAATGGTATACTGGGCATATTAAGCGAAGTAAAAAATAGGATATTGTAGCGATAAGGACACTACAAATTTAGTTTTTCAAGAAAATAGTGCATACGGCAAACACAAATGTAGTGCGAAAACACACCCGGGTATTGCAAACCCGCGCGGCGCGCCGCGGCGGTCCCTCTTCAGGGTCCATGCTGTCCGGCAGTATAAAAGGGGCACCGAGCCTCGGTCAAGTCATTTCCCTCCCATCGGTCTCTTGTCGTTTCTTGGCAACATTTTCGAGAGAGGCTTACTCCTTCGCCTGCACGAATTCCTCGACTTGCGACGGATCCTAATCAACTAACAGTTTGGCTTTCGTCCCGCTCACTCGACAATCCATTAGCTGGTCCGCGTTTTGCAGCTGATCACCCATGAGGTTAATGTTAACAGATACACGGGAATGGTTCTCACCGACCTCGCCCGTGCTTTTTATTCAGTCTGGCATCGCCCTCTCATCTTCAAGCTCGCAAATTACGGGTTTAACCACACCTTTCTAAAGCTCATGCTTTCCTACCTATCTGATAGGAAGTTATATGTTTCACTCAACGGATTTGACTCGAGCTGGTTTTCCGTAACTGTTGGTGTGCCCCAGAGTTCCATCCTGGGCCCTGTTCTCTTTGATATACATGTAAACGACATACCGCTACCTCTTTCCACCGACACAGCGCCCTATGCTGACGATGTTAGTGTTCCTGCTTCCACTTGGTCCTTTCAGTACCTTGTTTCCAAGCTCGAAAATCATTTAAACTTCGTCTCAAAATTCTTCCAAGACTGGAAACTCTCCATAAACTCTGCCAAATCCCAAGCCATTTTTTCTTCAGAAAGCGCGTCTCCCTTCCCTCTCCCAATCTCTCAGTCGGGGTGGGGGGGGGGGGGGGTAATATCCCCTGGTCGTATGAGGTTAAATACCCCGGAGTCGCTGCGGGGGCTCTTCACCCGCACATATCTGCGTCTTCGCGCTTAAACAAATCACTCCGGTTAACATTTTATAAAGTGTGTCTCAGTCCCATCCTGGCATACGGCGCCAATGTGTTGGACGGCGCCCCCCGCCACGACACTCACGAAACTACGATACACGCAAAATCGCATCCTGAAGATCATCGCTGGAAGACACATGCGACATTCCACCAGCAAACTTCTCGAGGAGCTCAATATCGAGCCCGTCCTTCCTTACCTAAAGAATCGCATCACCAGCTATACAACTTCCGCTTCCTGCCATCTAAACCCTCTTGTCTTTCAAACCACCCTCTACGACCATAACTGCGTTCCTTACTGGATCTTTAAAATTCTTTCCTCTCTGGACGCGTTTTCTTAACTCTGCTATTTTTAGCCGTAAACCCAAAATCTCCCTCCGTCCACCTCTCGAACTTCTTGAATTTCTTTTTAGGTCTTGCGCGACCTCTACACTTTCACTCCTTTCGAGGGGTGGGGACACTGCCCTGTGGTGACTTTCCGTCTTGTCCTTCTCGTTTCTTCCTTTTGCTCCGGCAAATGTTTCACGTGCTGAGGGTTTTTTGAAAATTTTTCCCCTCATCTATGTCACATATGTCTCACCAGTTCCTATTCTTCACGCACAGCCGGTAAAGGGGCCCGCGATCTTGCCCCCAGGTACGGCTTATCCCTACCCATGGGGAAAAAATATCAAGTCGTTACTTCCCCGAGAACCGCCTAGGATTGCAGACGCGCTACCATTAAGGTTTCGACGACACTTCCTAGGAAAGGACTCGTGACCACCCACTCCACACGTTACAGGGGCAGACGAGTGACCAGTACTGGTTTCTGCGGCACCCCGTCCTATACGAAATTGCAGACATCTCCCTAGTGGAGCACGGAATTTTTTCGACTTCCATCAACTCTTTTCCGTGGACACAATTGCAGACGTCTCCCTTGCGGAGTACGACACTTTCCGTTCCTCTCCTTCTCGTGAAATTGCTGACGGCTCCCTTTCGGGAAGCGTGACACTTTTCATAGACTCCTCTCGCTCTCCTGCTATCCCACACACGGCCACCCCTTGCTCACCGCCTCCACCATTCCTCGTGAACCTCCCCCACTCCCCTGTCCGTAAACGTCCTCCGTATTCACTACGCCGGACCAGACCCCAACATCCCCTCTCCAACGTCGAAACCGACGCCACAACTGGCGCCCAGCGTGGGGTCCAGCACAAGAACGACGCTACAACTGGCAGCCAACGTGGGGCCAGCGCAAGGACTACGCTCCAATATTATTTTATGTTTCAAACACAGACTTTAATCAAATACATACTGTGTTGTGTGTTTGAATATGTATTTACTTCTAATGTTATAATTAGACTGCGAATGATTATGAAAATATGGGAAATCTAAATTTACATAAAAGTACACAATGCATATAATAGGTAAAATTACAGTAAATATCCAAAGTAAGGTGAAAAGTATGGTAATTAAGGAACGAAATTGGTTTGTATTTAGATTCCATTGCTTTAAATCCGTTTAAAAAGGTATGAATTTACATAAACATCCGTAGTCTAGTTATAATTGAACCTACGCATTCCAAAAGAGCACAGGTTTACTTTTTCGCATTAAACGAGTTACCAATACGATTATATATCCTGTAACATTTGAAACAACCCCAAATTTCGTCTTTAAGAACTTCTGTAACAATACGAATAAAAATCAGCAAAATTAATAGAGAATTAAAGAAAATTGCAAAGTGAAAATTGTTTTTCACAAAATGTTGATCGTTGTATTCGAGCCGCTTTGGAATTTCTAATTTCAATTTCAAAACGACAACTTTCATTAAAGCTATGACTTATAACATTTGAAAGGACGTAAAATAAGCTTTTTACACAGAACCTTTTTAATGACATTTTTTCAATATCTCCTTTGGATATCGCAATTTTTTAGATCAATAAAAATCAGGAAAGTGTTGGAAATTATTTGGAAAAAATATAAAGTACGAGAGTTCTGAGCTGGTTGTTGCAGGTCTCACTAGTATAATACATTATTTTGAGTCAGTTTATGATAGTAATTAAATAATTCAAATAGTCTTGTGATTTTACAGATGTGTTTTCTTATTTTTGTACCGGTAAGTATGATAATCTATATCTCATCTATTTAGTAATTATTTTATGTTTATATACGAATTTCTATTATTACTGGTGTTCACAATTTTAAATGAGTTGTTCCGAAAGTTCGTAGCGTCTTTAATACTGTTAAGTTCCGTTGTGTAATTGATGATATTGGAAAGACATTATCTTAACCAGCGTTTGTTTAGTAATATTATTTGTTAAAACAAATATTGTTTACGATTGAGCTACTTAAATGCGATAAGTAAGAAACATCGTCGAGAGTTGCTGAAAAGAAGGAGTAACGGTAATTACTAATTATATTTCGATAAAGAGGCAGTAAATCTTGTTATATCCAATGCATCTTGCTATAATTTATTGCAATGTATGTAAAACTTTATCAAAGACCAGAAATTGAATACACCAATAACTGGGAAAAATTACTTGGAAGAATTAATTCTTGAAAAGGATGTAAATCTTTTGGAAATAAAATTATAAAACTTCTTGATAGTTATAGAATTATAAGAAAAAGCATGTGAAATTATTCAATGGAACAATAATAACTTATATAGTGATTTTGAATAATTCTTAAATATCGCTACGAACTTACCCAACAACGTAATATTTTCTAATAAAATGAAGGAGCTCGTTCATGTTTTGTAGTATTCAAATTCAAGCTATTTAAAGCGGTGACGCTTATAGCAGTGTTTTTATTCAAATTGGAGCTTTGGGGCTGATCGTTTCAAATAGAACGGAGATGGCTGCTATACGTAAGAATTCATTTCGGTGGTATTTTTTGCAAGTTAGTTTTTTTTTCAGTTAAAAATAGTTCATACGCACCGAAGAAAGACAGAAACAAGTAATATTTCACCGGTTATTATGCTTACGATAAAATAGTTAGAAAAGTGAATAAGAAGAGGTGTTTATATATCCGTGATATTTCTAGTGAAAGCTGACAATTGGACAATTATCTTAACAAACACTTAATACAGTTTTGTAACTATTATATAGAATTATATCCAATATAAATAAAACATGTCGCCATTATGCTTTCTTTCTCTATTTAAAATGTGTGTGACAACCAACATCGACGTTGACGCTGCTTGTCACAAATATAGTGTGTAAAAATTACTTTTCTGTAAAAATTAATTAAAAATCACATTATATGGCAATCTCATTCATCGTTGCATCAAAATGTTGCGAAAACTATGTACTATTAAATTGGAATATGACAATAGCACAGGAATCATGGCCGCAAATATAACGGTCCCAAGAACAAAAATTGCAAAACTTGATTTTGTAATCTTTTGCTACCATTAGCGTTTGGATGTCTTATTTCAATCCGGAGTTATAGTCTCCAAAATATTTCATCGAATGCGTTCTTTTACTTCCTCCTCTTTCTTCTTTGGTACGTTAGGAAACCACTTTTTAGGGTCTACAGAAAAACTAATATTAAGAATTTGTGACATACGTATACTTGCACTTCTGGAAGAAATCTATCGTTAATAATTTGATATGAATCACAAGAGAAAAAACACGAGTAAGCACTTTTAATGTTTAAAAGTTTTGAAGTTTCAAAGTTTTAAAGTTTTAAAGTTTTAAAGTTTAAAAAATGTTCAAGTTTAAAACGTTCTTAATAAATCCTGTATTGTTAAAAATGAATTTTTGTTTGGTTTTCAAATTTAATATGAAGTTTTCTTAAAAATTTCAAAAACATTAATTGCCGTTACATTCATTATCTTTGGCTTTCTGCAATGCTTCGTGCACATATCAGATTTCTCCCTTGTTAATAACTACTGTTGTTATAGTGATATTTTACGTCGTTTTATATATCGATGTATTTGAAAAGTATGACTATTCTTACTTCCGCATGCATTAATTGATACATTTTTCATCCTCTGCAAAAACATATTAAGGCACTTATGCCTTAAAGAGATTAATTTAAATTTAATTGAGTAATTCAATATACATATTATTAAGCCCAATTTTTGGTAGACTCGTAAAATAATTTGCTTGCTTCAAGTCCTACACTTGTCATGTTATTTCTCACTACATCTATTTGTCAAAGGTTTAACTTTTTGATATTGGTAGGACAATTCCTCATTTAGTGTCACATCAACCTTTTAGTTACGATAAAGTTGACCACGAAAATGTAAACGATGTTAGTATTGCAATCGGTACTTCACGATGTTTATTGTACCTTTAGTCATGTTTACGTCAATGTAAAATTGCAACTGAATAAATTACAACATTATGACAAAAAGAAATGCAAATGGAAACATTCAAAGACATTTTCAAATACCAGAAAAATCGTTCACGGCTTTCAAAGCGAGATAAACACAAATTAGCCACTACAATGACCTATCGTTCTAAAAGATAGGTTAGCGGGAGGCCACTGTAGTAACGTATAGTAGCTAAAAGGTTAAAAAACACTTTCTTCTAACTACAAAATGATACAAAAAACAGAAAATATCTAATAGTGGATTTATCGTGTCTCTCTCTTATGGCCTTCATACGTAACGCGAACAGGATCCTTAGCGTTAAACGTTGTGTTAAATAACAGAAGATGGAGGAAGATTCTAAATGGAATAGGAAGGAAAGCTGAAATTGGCGAACGCATCCGGATCGCTTTATATGGGCCCGGGAAAAATACATGTCGACGAAGATGGTCGGATCGTAGGGCAACGCGGTGTGGCGCGATGTTAGCGGAAGGTTGAGGAGCGGCAAAAGCGTTTGCGCATGCTTTTGCACAGGACTGCACTGGGGAGGTAGGTCGTATTTGGATGGCGGTCGGCGAATATTGACGCGACGCAGGCGAGCCAGGGGTTAGCAGGTGGCAGGTTTGCCGAGGCCAAGGGCTCCTGGGGGCGGCTACGGGATGGAAGCACGCTCGAGGAGCCTCAGCTCCGTCCGCTTCTTGATACTACATCTCTTTCCATTCTGCTGGATGAAAGTGGTGTGTAAAAGAAATCAAAGTTTTAAAATCGTTAAGTAATCCGCTCGACCGAAATTTGTCATTGTTCAAGTTACGTTGATGCTGTTCAAACAGCCGGGAATAGGGATATACCCTATCATGTTTGATATATTTTTGAACAAGTGAAATTTTTGTTTCTAAATCAAAAGTCAATTTTCCTTTCCAAAGGGAATGAAAGCAAGACAGATGAGAACCCGTTTTCTTAATATCGTTTCGATTGTAACAACTTTTTCCTGCGATAATGCAATTACATTGTTAATAGTGACGTATCTTGAATTACTAAATATTAACGTTACCGTTAGATTATTTGTACATTATTTTGTACATTGCCTGGATATACTTTAGAAATTATGTATATATATATTTATTAACGTAAGTATCGTAATTTTTATTAATTATAACAATGATCCTCTGTTTATATTTGGTTAACATTTTATCTTAATTAGACAATATATTGTTTTTAAAAACCGTATGCCATAACCAATAGTTAATTATTCAATTTTTATTTATAACTAATGATTATATCGATTGAGGTGGAGGGAAATCAAATGTCAAAAGGATCGATTGCATTTTGACATAACAGTTTAACGAAATTACAAGTATCATTTTGTGTTTCTATTGTATTTTGTGCTAGAGTGTAAAACAAGTTAGCGAAGTCGAATTTGGGACGCGTCCCTGAGGAACAAAGACATTCTTATCATAGCGTAAATACGTTATTATGCGTCAAATTTGATATTATCCTGTCTGTTGACTATTCAGACGTGGACTCAAATTTTAATGAAAATGGGGATTATAGAATGACTATTAAATACTGTTAATATTACTCCCAGAAGGAACTTAAACGTTCTTGATACAGCGCAGTAGAAGCTAATGTCAAATTTCCTAAGCATTGAATTTTCGAAAGTTGCACAAGTAAACGATATCACGAACAAAGTTTGAAATTTCCAAGTGCTGCTTAGTTGGTAATTTAAATTAAGTGAGCCAATAGATATTGAACAGGTACATTTACTTTATTGAAGAATATTACTTTTATCACTTCTAGTCATTTTTTTATAATTCTAGACGATAAAAATTGAAATGACCAGTTAAATGGCCACTTTTCGTTCGAAAGTACAAAAACTAGATAACTTTTATGAATTTCTTTCAGTCATACGAAAGAATTTACATAATTTATATTTTGGGCATTGGTTTATTAATATCATAGGTACTAATACTTTTACATCGTTGCATTTAAAAGCCATTTCCAAAAATTTCTCTTTCAGGGTTGACATAATTACATTCGTCCAATGATCAGAAATAATTTTTTTTTGTGGCTATTCAATTTGCTGTCATTTGATTCATTCACTGAAGTCGAACAAAAAAACGGCAGACAGTCGGAGGAAGAAGTAATATTTTAAACAGAATGTTTTCACTTTAATCTATTGTACAACCTAGAAATGTTGTACTGAATATTAATAATATTAATAATCAATACTGAAATTCTAATAGGGAGGTATACACAATAAACTAGAAATTAATTGATTCGTTATCGTATGAGAAATCATGTCAACTAGCTTGGAAAATCTAATTTCGTGGAAAACGCTGGCACGATCTGGAAGTGTTTCAGAAGTTTCGTTTGCTAAATACTCTACACCTACAAAATACTTCGCAGTAACAGAAAATAAAAAGAGAATAAATGTCAACTTTTTCAACCGAATTTGAGCGGACTCCATTTAATTTACGTAAAGATTATGTATAAAGTATACATAATTAACGTATAACAAATAAAACACACGTAATACTTCGTCGCAGAATTCTTCGATTTTTTTACATACATTTTTTGGGGAGAAAGAAAATAATTTACTTTCCAAACAAGAATTTTTACATCTGAAACAGAATCAAAGTTGAACTAACATTCTTATGTTTGTTCACTAAAATTACGCCATGTGAAATATATAAAAATTATATTGGCTAGCAATAATAATATACCGTTTTTAATTAATTTTTGGAAAGCTCTCAATTTTGATTTTGAAAATGTAAATGATGTATTACCTAATATTTCGAGCATTTAAACTAGTTGTTATATCTAGTTTTACACAAATAAAATTGAGCAAATATTATGCGAAAGTGGGTTTGATAAGATTTCTGATGCGTTTTCAAAACGGTTTATAATGCTTCATATTAAATGTTCATATATCATAGAAATTATACATTATTGCATAATTGCAACTGCTATTAGCAAAATGTTAGATATAATGTATTATTAATCATAACTATGATTGATTTTGCGTTTAATATAATAATAATCGAATCATATTTACATGTAACAGAACGTGATGACTATAATAGATTCTGTGTAATTATTATATTAAGTAAAAAGTAATTAATTGCTTTTTCATCAAAAATTTATTTAATATTATGACATTTTTTGGTGATATTTTTTAACTTTGCATATGTGTTTGAAATAATAACTTGACATACGTGTATCTCTTGATGTGTTTCATTCCTATACTAGTGTTCAGCATTTGTACACGAAATTACAATATTTAATAAGTGTTTAATAATGCAATCGAAATATGTTTGATTTAGTTTACATGAGAACAATGCAAATACTTTTCGTGTTATGATACAAATGTTTTATTTATGTATATTAAGAAATATTAAAATGAAAATATTCCGTCTTGTTTACCTAAATTACAAAGCAATTTTCATTCGTACATTTTATGTATTGAATTTGTGCTACATGCACAATAATCGTATAATGTATTATATGAGTATTCAACTACATTTTAAGTAATAAGTATATGTATAACCAACTAATCGTAAGCATGGTAAATGTGTTCCTAAGCCACATACAATTTGTTATGGATAAGCCTCTCAACGAAAACCTTTCTACTAAATTACAATTTCTTGTTTCTACTATTGAAATAATTTTGAATTAAAACGCGATTGACTATTTAAGCTTGATTTCCTTTGTTCTATTGTATAACAAATTACAAAAAAATGTGATACTTAAGTAATGAAATATAATATGTGTAGGATTTTTTTTAGATTTCTTTTAGCAATAAATCAATATTATAAAATATCAACATTTTTAAAAATTTCGATCTTTTTATTGATATTATCCAGTGACTATATTTATGTTTTTGTAATTGAATCAGCCTATTATGATTATTCCTCTGTATGAATTCTCAAGTTTTTCGGAGTAGTGCATCGTAGTTAAAAAAAATCAAAACCGATATGTTCGACTCCCTCTAACAAGAAAACGTTTACCTTTTAATAAGATTAACGTAACGATAATGCCTGTAATACTGGAATAATTGATAGGTATACAATTTTAGTCTTAAACAATTGTATGTGCATGAGATATACAATGTTAATGTCTTCAGAATGACTTATTTATTGTATCGGACGGTATTAAGTGAATAGAGTATATTTAACATTTATGTATTATATTCGTAGCGTTAATATATTTTAAGTACGGTGACTTAATTGACTAATCTGCATATTTCACTTTTATCAAATGTGTGGAGTATGTAATTACTGAAATGTCATAGCCCATATGTTACCTTATACGTATACAGGGTGTCCCGTAACTGGTGGTACAAGCGAGTAGGGGGTGATTCTACGTGAAAAATTGAATCGAAAATTTAGAATAAAATTTTTTCATATGACGCTTTATTTTCGAAAAAAATAAGTTTGAAAATTTGTCGAGTACGCTTTCAAGATTTCTTTATTCCGCAATGTTCCTTCATTTTTATATTTATTTATTATACTTTGTATAGTTGATCGACTTCTTTTTAGTATTTCTGATATATTTCTATATGATTTACCTTCTTCGTGTAACCGTATAACAATTTTTCTTTCTTCGAACGTTGTTTCATTGCGTTTTCTCCCCATATTGCAAATATTAGTGTCAAAGTGTACTCGCCACGACTAGTACTGACTAAACTAATATAACCTCTACTAATGTAACATTTACTTTGATCGGAATGTTTTGATTCCATCGTAACTGTTGTGATTATCAACATAAATGATAATGTACGAATACTTTTGTCCCGGCAATTTCTTGCAGTCGTGTGAATTTCAATTGATTTCAAATTACTAAATGATATTAATTCCTTTGTATTTTGCTCATTTGTCATTATAAGTGTTGTGTATGTTTAAATATAATTAATAATATAGAAAATATTGTGGCTTTTATTTCTATATTCCACGTGTACGAATACTTTTGTCCCCCACTGTACGTAATAAAATCATTTCTATATTACAGAACAAAATTCTATACTCGTCAAAGGGTTAAGTATCAGTCGAGTACATGTATATTTAATTAATAACTAATGTTATGGATTTCATAATAGATCACTCGTTTGGAGTTGTTTTGCACATAATACAATACTAGAGGCTTATTTACTACCAATACTTATTTCATAATAGGCACTGTCGGTTGGATTACGAGTCCAAGTCGAAACTATGATATGAGTCAGAAATGATAGTCAACTGGTAATAAACAAGTTCTGACATTGAATCATGCACGAAAACGGCTGCAACGGCGGTCTGTTGTTAAAAACGTAGCCTAGGCTATGAATTAAGTACGCGCATACGCAATTGATGTTTAAATTCAATTTCCTCGAAAATGAAGCCTCCAGCGCAACTTTTTTATTTTTGATTTTCGTCTTATTTCGAACGATAGAATCTACACGACACAATTTGTACCATGAATTTCGGAACGTCCTGTATCTACTGAAATGTATATATATGTAAGTGAAAGAAGAATTTTCTTATTAAAATAAGGATGTTTTGCATAGATTTGTCTTTAGAAAATTAAATTACTTACAAAAATACATACACGTACTCGCATAACTTCACGTTTATTTTATCGGTGAAGTTACACCCCACACCTAAATATCGAATTACGTTGAATGAAGATCATTGAAGAATTCGCACAATAGTCCGTGACCTGCGCATCGACATTAGATTCCCACTTATCGCTATTTATTTTACGCAAATGTCATGTTTGTACGCTGCTAACCGCTGGAAACGCAGCTACTTGAATTTACTCTACAAGCAAGGTTTTAATATTTTTGCCTACCGATGGCACAGATTTTCATTCGGATAAAACACCAAAACAGATAAACGTACTTTCATGTTTCGCACCTGTTTATTTAAAGGAAGTATTGAATGAATAAATAATTATTGATACATACATATTTGTGAAATACGAAAAAATTCAATTCGATGAAATAGAAACGTTATTAGCAGCAAATTTGTACATTTATGGGAAACTTCAATATGTAAAAAATGTGTAAGATACTCATAATATATAAAAATATTTAAGGTAAATGCATATTTTAATACTTAGGAGGTGAAGCAAATCTCATATATTATTAATAAATTCTATTATTTCCCTAAGAATATAAAGTAGCATAAATATTCATTAGTAGCTATTCCATTAATATAAAAAATAATAAATTAAAAAAAAAATAAAGTTATATTAAAAGTTTGAGATTATGAGAATATTAATAATAATAAAATCAGGTTATGTGTAATGAAAAAGGTATTTGAATATTTATTAAGGCTTTAAAATTTTAGATGTCTATTATTAATGTCTACTATTTTCTAATTAGTGTACAATTATGTATATTTATGCTTTAAATTCGATGCGTATGGTTTCAGAATTTAGCTATTGTTAATATTCAACAGAAATATTAAAGTATTCTATATTCTTAATTTAGAATGTATTCAAAATTAATTTCAAATTATTTTTTAATAATTTATTCGAAATTATTGAAATATTTCTTTTTAAATTAATTCGGCTTAATCATCGCATTGAAACCTATTCCGCATGTCGGAACAAAATGTGATTAAAAGAGAAGGAAATTTCCTAGAAATTCGATACAATTCTTATAGTTTTATTCATTGGATAATAAATGCCGTGAGTTTGAAGCGAATATAATTTCTCGTAAAAGATATTTCTGTTAATACTGGTAGTCAATCATTGCTCTATGTGACTGTTTTATTAAAAATTTGCCCCTATTTTCTGCTAGAAGAATGATGAAAATCTTTCACAAACTTCCTGATTTAAATGAATAATGTAATACTTAATTTTGCTACTGTTTCAAACCCTGCATCACAAATGTTGTACTCAATAATATGTTGACTGCTATTTTTCTCACAAATCTGTTGATAAACAGATTAATATTTAAAAACTTTTGCTTGAAAAAGTAAAGGGCATAGCCGGATAAGGGGGTCAAAAGTGTCCTTAAACCAAATTAGACTTGTGATGCACCATTCGATAGGGTATCCAAAAAAAACCCCTTCACACAAAGTTTCAACCCTCTAGCTCGATCTGGGGGGTAGTAATGGCGAAAAAACGAAATATCAGTTTTTGGCATATTTCTCCCACTTAGTGGCGAGTAAAAATTCTAAAAAAAATCTGGCATATTAAGTATATTGTGCCACATGTTCGAGAATTTTTTCGTATTTTTTGATGTAAAGCTTGGGTACGAAAGATGAAAAACCCCAAAAAAATCAGAAAAATGCAGATTTCATAGTGAACTAGGAAGAGCACCACTTTTATATTTTGACCGTAACAACATTATAACATAACTATTATCCTCAAAAAGTTTCATATTTTTTTGAAATCAGCAACATACTCGGAAAAATGAAAAACCGATTCTGTCGACGTATTTTGCACGAAAAACTAGTTTTTACATTGAATATTTGTATCCTCTTTATTCAGTATGTATATTAAATGTTTCTAAACATTTCTGCATTCGTCCAAATGGTGTACAATGGAAAGAAATTGAATTAATTGAATTAATTGATTTTTTACCGTGTCCGAGATCATGTGGAACAGGTAAAGAATTTCCAAGTTCAGTGGCGGAGTGGTGGTCTAGGGCGCAGTTTTAGTTGTGGAACCGCTGCGTACTTTTTTGGTGTCAGTTCGAATCTCGCCTAAGATAATTTTTTTTTTATTACATTAACGATTTTTTTTTATCAACAGACGATTCTCAAACATACGCGAAGCAGAGTAACGTCTTGACTTCTTGCTTGGTACTGCCCCCGAGGCTTAGATTTCGAGGGTTTATATACACCGACATCGAGTCAGGAATTCTTGAAGATTTCCATATAAGGAAATGTATGAAGGGGTTAAACGCTGAGTCAATTCCGCTTCCAGTAATCCGGGCGGCAAGCTTCCTCGTATCGGGGGAGATAACTCTAAACAATGCGTCTTTTCATTTTCCTTTCTAGACGAGAGCTGGAAGAAATTCCAGTGAACGAAATAATATTTTAAAATATTACCCATACGTAACAAAGCAAGAAAAATTTACCATCAAAAGTATGGCCAATAACAATATTAGAATTAACTGTGTTGATCCTGACACCTATAGAGACCTTGTAAGAGGAAAGATCATATGGGGTAGTTATCAAATACCTACACTACTCTATGGACGCAAAAGAGATTGTTGAAGAACTATCAGCTTTCGGTCACAAAGTCAGGAATATTATAAATGCACGGCAGAAACAAACGAAAGAACCATTGATCCTGTTCTTCGTTGACCTGGTACCAGCTCCAAACAATCTAGAGGTCTATAAAATCCAGAAATTATTAAATTGCGTAATTGCTGTTGAGCTTCCCAGAAAAGCAAGGGACATTGTCCAATGTTCTCGGTGTCAGCTGTATGGTCATACCAAGTCCTACTGTAACAGACCTTTCGTTTGTGCCACATGCGGGGGCTCGCACAACACTACGGACTGTAAAAAAAGTAAAAATACTCCAGCCACGTATGCTCTATGCAAAGGTTCCCATCCAGCCAATTACAAAGGCTGCGAATATTATCATCGCTTATACAAAAATACTCGACCGAACTACACTTCAAATCCTATCAGTAATCCAAGACCAACTATAAACCCTATTCCTATGCCCCGGCAGTCATCAAATAAGCCGACAACACAACACACATATGCAAACATTACAAAAGGCATTAACAATATCCAACCTACACAACAAAGATAATAATAATGAAAACTACAGCAAAATATTAAACAAGTTCCTTGAAGAATTCAAACTAATGTTTAACCAATTTATCCACCAAAACAGCATGGTCTTGAACATGGTGACAACGCTTATTGGGAAAACGCATGCCTAAGTTTCTTCGAATCGCCCTATGGAATGCCAATGGCATCGTTCGGCACAAGGAAGAACTAAAAATCTTCCTCAATATGCACCTCATAGATATTTTGCTTGTTAGCGAAACTCATTTCACCGAGAAATCATATTTGAAAATCCCTCAATATAAATTTTATCACACAAACCACCCAGACAACACTGCTCATGCAGGGACTGCAATATTAATCAAGCATACCATCGACCACTTCGAACTACCAGGATACGCCAAGGACTGTTTGCAACCCACATCTGTCATAGTTAAAATCTTTCCGTACGACAGTACACTCTCAGAAGTTTATTGCCCACCTAAGCATAATTTAAAGAAAGAAAATTTCAAGGACTTCTTTAACAAGCTTGACCCTAAATTTATCGCTGGCGGCGACTATAATAGTAAACATACTCTATGGGGTTCCCGCTTGTCTACCACCAAGGGTAAAGAATTAGTTAAGCTGATAGAACAAAAGAACTACTCATTTCTCTCCTCTGGAACTCCGACTTACTGGCCTGCTGATCCATACAAGATACCTGATCTACTAGACTTTTTTATTACTAATGGCATCTCTCAATGCTATATGGATGTTGAGCCATGCCACGTCCTGTCCTCTGATCACTCACCTATAATAGCCTCAATTAGTACCATAGTAATAAATAGTAAATGTACCCCCAAACTACATACCTGCAAAACTAATTGGGACACATTTAGACTCATCACTGACGAAAGCATCAATTTGAAAATAAGGCTAAAAAATCCTGACGATCTAGAGGAAGCCACTAACAACTTCATTTCATCAATCCAGGAAGCAGCTAAAGAAGCTATTCGCCATTTTAATTCGCGCAAACCTCCCCAAAACATTCCAGTGGAAATAAAAAAATTAATAATTTAAAAAAGACGAGCCAGGGCGAAATGGCACCGTTATCACTCACCCATGGACAAGAAAATTTATAATCGAACCAGCAATATTCTCAAACGCAAGTTAAAAGAATTACGAGACAACTCATTCCACGACTATATATGCAACCTCAGCCGAAATGACAATTCCTTATGGCGAGCAGCTGAGACAGCCCTGAATCCGATACAACCGAACCCTCCACTTCGTACGCAAACAAATCCTCCAGGACCGTGGACGAAAAGCAGTAAAGACAAAGCCGACCTCTTTGCGGTGCATCTTGCTGATGTATTCACTCCCAACAACCTTGATCCAGATGTGGAGATGGAGGACCATCCAGCGGATAACCACGCGAATGATTCAGGCATCATCAGACTCACCTCTCCAGACGAAGTTAAAGAAGAAATTTCTCATCTGCATAACAAGAAATCGCCTGGGTCAGATCTTATCACACCAAAAATACTCAAGGAACTACCAAGAAAAGGAATAGTTATGTTAACGTACATTTTTAATGCCGTTTTTAGACTTAATTACTGGCCCAAATCATTAAAAGCTGCAGAAATTATTCTAAAACTGAAGCCTGGAAAAGATCCTAACGATGTTTCCTCTTACAGACCTGTAAGTCTCCTGCCAGTCATATCCAAAGTATTGGAAAAACTGCTACTCCGCAGAATTACTACACTCTGAAACACAATCCCGGACCACCAATTTGGCTTCCGCCAACATCACTCTACAATCCAACAATGCCATAGAATCGTGCACACAATAAACAAATCCCTAGACGGAAAAAAATATTGCACAGTCGTATTCCCGGATGTAAAACAAGCCTTCGATAGAGTCTGGCATGATGGGCTCCTGTATAAAATCAAGTCTCTCCTCCCATTTCTTTTCAATCTGTTTACCTCATATCTGAAAGATCGTAAATTTAAAACAAGAGTGAACGGCGTAACATCGGAGGCCCGTGCAATAAGGGTAGGTGTGCCGCAGGGTAGCGTCTTGGGTCCAATTCTGTATTTAATATATACCTCTGACTTGCCAACCACACCCTATATCACAATTGGAACATTCGCCGACGATACAGCGATATTTTCCAGCCACGAAGACGCGGTTACTGCATCATCTCATCTTCAAGACTATCTGAACATATTTCAGGACTGGTTCACCAAATGGAATGTCAAAATTAATGAGACCAAATTCACTCATATAACATTCACCCTCAGAAAAGACCAATGTCCTCCAGTCTCCATCAACAACATAAGAATCCCGGAACTTTTATCTGTACGGTACTTGGGTCTTCATCTAGACAGCAGGCTTAACTGGAGAAACACCATAATAAAAAAAAGGAAACAGGTTGACCAAGAATTTAAATCCATGTTTTGGCTACTCGGTAGACGATCAAAACTGTCGCTTTCCAACAAAATACTAATTTACAAGGCAATAATAAAACCAATATGGACTTATGGTATTGAGCTGTGGGGTTGTGCCAGCAAATCCAGCATTGCTATTATCCAGAGATCACAATCCATAATGCTCCGCACAATGGCAAACGCACCATGGTACGTTTGCAATAAAACTCTTCGTAATGATTTTAGCATCCCACTGGTAGCCGAAACCATAAAAGAACGAAGCACCAAACACTTTGCTAAATTGAACAACCACAAAAATCCCCTAGTCAAACCACTATTAAAGACAGAGGACAAAAGAAGACTAAAAAAGCAATGGCCACACCGATCTCAAATGAGGTTCAGGAGGTCTTTTCGGTGGAGAAGATCTCATCATGTCAAGTAAACGACTCTGCGTATGAGTCCTATGCCATCATATCGGCTCATAGAATCTTGTAATTGTGATCGCTGATTAAAATAAAAAAAAGAAAATTAGACTACATCTTAGAAGTGTTTTGCAATATAGAAGGTCGAAACAAATAAACTACAACGGAAGAAATGAACTGGTAGTTTTTCATTTTGATTAAGCAAGTTCGCAAAGAGAAGTTGCATATTATATAAAATGTATGGCGCGAATAGAAAAATTGCGTTCAGCTACATCATATTACAAACCCAAGAAGATTTGGAAAATGCGTTATTCGCAGAATTGACGACAAATTTCTAGTGAATACACGAAAAATCTAATGAAATCAATGCGCAACAGGTTGAGAATCACAATAATCAAAATAATAAAGGGGAACGTACGAATCATTGAGTTTATATATTTTTCAAATGAATGTGTAAGTTTTTTAAATAGGAGCAAATAAACAACTTTTAGTGTAAGACTTCTTGTTGTATACAAGGTATTTAAGATCTAAACCCACAAACTTTGCCAACATGTTTGGGAGGTAATTCCAACTAAAACATGTTTACATACACATCATGGGTCGATTTGTCTTCTTTTTCAAGATGTTGATACAAATACCCATAGTTATCGAGTGAGAATACTATTCCCGTACTGATTCAACTATACATTTAGTTACATTTTTGTGTATAATATTGCATTAAATCGAAGGTGTATTTAGATGGAAAACCTGATACATATGACGAACTGATAGCAAAAATCATGGTGGTTGCTTTTATCGTCAATAAAAATCTTGCTAATATTCAGTGGATGCGGTCCGTGGAAGCACGCCTACTTGCGTGTGTTACGTGCGGCTCGCGCGCGCTGACTCAAACAGTCAGAACACGCGCGGGGCGCAGCAATGCCAAAAATTATACACCCGTACACAGTCTATTGCATCTGGGTTTAATAAATTTTGTGGGATCGGAATCACTCTAGTCCCATACGGGCCCTTTTATCAGGATCACAAATATTAAATTATAATTGGAAGGCAAAGCGGAAAAAGGGTGAATTAGAGAATAAAGAAAATATTGAAACGAACAAAAAAAATGGAATTTATTATAAATGGTTGAATAAAAGAAAGATAATACATAAAATATAAATTTTATTGATTGACAAATTTTCGAGACACACAATCATTGGATTGAAAAGAAACTATATAATCTTTATTATCAAATCTAAAAGTTCCAGCTAGGGAAATCCCACAGTCAATGATTGACTACTGGAAATTACTTGCCTGATTAAAAATACGGATTGTACTGGAAAAATAAAGGGAAAAACTCACCAATTAAAAGACTCGAGAGGTCTTAGCAACTTTCAAATTTTTCAAGTAAATATATATATATGGCTGGTTCCTGAGGAATAAAACACACACAATTAACTTACTGCACCAATTAAACTTTATAAATTTTGAACTTTGGAATCGGTTAAACTGAAACTACGTTAATAAATTTAAATAGAAGAAAACTAGATAAAATAAAATAAAATAAAAATGAAAACAAATATAAGAATAAAATAAGAACGAAATAAAACAAAATTAGAAACTAATACGTGAAACTTGAGTCCTTTTGCCCTAACTTGTTAAATTTTCACAAGTGCGAACAAAACTCTATCTCTAGAACTTCACGGACCCACCCGACACGCACCTCGCGATTGTACGTCGAAGAGTAACGCAACTTGGACGTCTCGGAGAAGACCAGAGCGGGCCTAGTCCGAAATTGTTTACATTGCATTATTGTGCGCCTAACCAATTAGGCTGCGAGGCTAGTGCGTGAGGAGCAGGGATTCGCAGTGCAGTAGGGATATGCGTGTTTCTTTCCCTGTCTAAACGTATGTGTCTTATTCTTTTCCTTCAACTTGAGTGCATCCCCTCATTCCTCCACCACAATCGAAGTTCCAATATTCATTACAATATTTTAACAATAAAGTTTTTTTTAACAGAACTATTTTAATCGCAGGTAATGAAATCGTGCTTTACATAAATTACTAAATTTAAATGAATAACGAATTGCATACAATTTTGAATAAAGGGTTTGAATTTTGAACGAGCGTTTTAGACTGACTGGCGTGGAAAAATATTACAATAACGCAAAACATAATAATTGTCAAATGTGACAGGAGAGAATTTCATCATCCTCGTGTAGCCGATAAGGAACGCTCCAGAATGCTCAGCATTATCGGACCACACGAGTAATGTTTTAGGTTTACATCCGGGGTTCTTAAAATGAAAGATGATCATACGTTACTAAAGATTTCGGACCGTGGGACCACGTTGATTTCAAGGAAGGAAGTTGATATATTAACAATCCAAGTTATGTCGCCAAGAGATAGACTGTCTTAAACACATCAAAAACCGTTACTGCGCTCGATTAGGGAGTTCCCAGAATGCTATATGCATGATCGAAACACATCCGGTCGATGTAATAAATAAAAGAAATTTTAAAGAAATTCCTGTTCGGAACGTAACACGTGTATGCAGACAAAAGGCAAACAATATGAACAATATCTTTATCAATCAAAACTTGTACGAATCAGTGTAAAACATAATATCAAATAAATAATTACCATTAAGAATTAGTTGTTGGAATGCATCTGCTTATTTATTATTTTCTATTTTATATCTCGAAAATTAAAACAAATTGACCCACGGTGTATGTACCGACCAAATCTTAGTTTTTTTTTTTTTAACGAACACTGACGGTACTACTGTAGCCAACCTAATGTACTACAGCAGGTTAAGGGATATATGTAGCTCGACGTGTGCAATTTTAACGCTTCTTTTATTAACAAAAATATAGTTTATTTGTTGACAATAACATTAGATATATAATTCGTGGTAGATGATGGCTGGCTAATTATCTTGTTGTAGACTATTTTCTGATGGAGAGGTGCGTGATATTCAAGGACAGTTTTTTGATGGTGGGATAGTGTATAGAAAAATTACCTGCATCGGCGGTGCATGCTTTGGAAAGAGTCGTAGGTCGACTCACGCCTTATGAATACAGCTGATGACAGGCTTAGGGCTATTGTGCGTATTTTATGTTCGGACGACGCAACGGTACGGTGGAACATTGACCATCGTTGAAGGTACCGTAATGCTCATTATATGGCACGGGGATATTGCGACTAATAAACTCATCGATCATACGGATCTAGTAAACATGATTGTAAAAACATTTAGGACAGATTTTTAGAATATTATTGTTTTCTTGATGGTTTGATAGAATTGTTGGAAAAGAAAAAGCAGGACTGAACTGGTATATCCGTAGGTTCTATGAGTTTACTTTCACATTACAATGTAAATTGTCCTTCTTTATTCGATGAGACTGAACAGTGTATATAACATATTTTGCTTAAAATAACCTTACAAACATGTTGGCAAAGTTTGTCGGTTTAAATCTGAAACTCCTTGTATGTGTTTTCGTAATGCTGTATTTGATTATTGCCGCATAAAACTTTATACATTTAAGTGGTATTCTACAATAATAAAATTAGGATGTCACTGTATCGATTATAAATATATTTTATTTGTATCCAGTGCAATTTATAGAGGCGAATGAATGAACGATTGTTAGTGTGAGTCACTGTATATTGCAATAAAAGAAAACTTATTGTCAAAATTAATAAAATGACCAAAATGAAAACAATACCTGACGTACTCAGATAACTTACTACATCATCAAATTTTACAAATAAATTAGATTGTTACGTGTAGACGTGTTCGAGCGGGAACAATAATGTGAATTTGCGTGACAGGCAGGAAAAGTAATAAAATTTGGAATTATTATACCAAATTATTAAAAGATTTTGGGTTCGCGATAGTCTAGACCCATACGAACCCTTGGTAATGTAGTCGTTAATTGTATTTGGAGGCTAATAATGTTGTTGCAAAAACAGGTTGAAAAGAATTTAAATCAAATATAGCTAGATGTAAAGTCAATATAACATATATTCTGAATAAGCAATTTGAAAATGGAAATTATAATGAATTACAAAATGTTCGAAGAGAAATATGCAGTGTTACGACTGTCGTTGCCGTGGCGTGGGTAACGCACAGGCGTGGTATCAGGGTAAAGGCTTAGATCGGGATGAGATAAGAATTCGGACGAACCGGTGTCTATTTCACCACCGGGAGCCGAAGGATAGGTGAAACGTGGATGAGCCGGTGTCTGTTTCACCACCGGGTGCCACGCTGGTAAGTTTTCGTGGATGAGCCGACGTCTGTTTCACCGTCGGGTGCCACTAAGGAATTGCGTGGATGAGCCGGCGTCTGTTTCACCACCGGGTGCCACTAGGTAAAGGGTTTTGGAATTGTCGTCGATATACCTCGAGCGGTAAAGGTATATCTGTGCGGAATACCGAAGGTTGCGTTACAGTAACTATTGAGATGGGTTTTTGTACTAAAGTGAACTGATAGAATTTTACTGACGATATATTTTATATGAATATACTTAGTTACACTATTCCTTAGATTATTCTGACGGCGAGAGTAACCTTTTCGGCATTAACGCAGCACGAGCGCCGGGGCAGTCTTAGACGATTCGACTCGAAAACTCGCGTGTTCGTTCAAGTATGCTCGAAGGGGACTTCAACCCGATCTTGTTCAGAGTTTCGGCGTGGCGTCGTACTAAGCTTCTACTGAACCCCTGAGCCTTAGTTTCTGGCCCTGTATATACCCAAACATCTGTTGGATTTCGGAGAACGGACTGTGGGGGTATCTCTGACTAGCCGCGTTCTTAGAAGTAATTATCGCTTATCGCGCGGCGGAGCACTACGCGGAGCTGTACGCTGCCCGTTTCGGTGCGACGAAGGGTCCATACGTAACAGCAGATACAGAAATAAAATATGTTACATAAGATTTGGCATTTACAATGTAGGAATTATGAATGTCAACTCAGCAACGATAAATTAGGGAAATCAAACAATGACTACATATTGATTATCATTACTTGTTGAAAACAATATTGCATAGTGAAATAAAATGGAACTTACCAAATTATAAATTCACAATCAGATTGTTTGTTTGCGAATCTATTGTATGCAAAAACCTTGTTTCGTTCGCTTGCTATAGATGTTTGCTTGCTAGACCTTCCTCACTGGAGAAGAGATGATTGTATTAACGATTAAAATTTTAATTCAAGAAGAAACATTTGAAATTATGGTTTCGAATGTTAGCGAAAAGAGAAGATCAAAATATACAAAACATTAAGGATACGGAAAATGTGTAGAACAATTAGAATATTTAAGATATGTAAACTAATGAGAATATGGAAACAGTAAAATTACACAATAAGAATAAAATATACATAATAAGAATACACGAATTAATAATTATACACAATTTAATTAGAATACGAGGCTTAATTATAATATGCGGCACTGAGTCTTGTTGTTACCCTAAGTTGCACACAACTTGTAACAACCTCTATCTCAATATTTTGCACCACGAACTACCCGATCACGCACCTCGCGACTTGCTGATCTGAGCTCTGAAACGATAGTGAAGCAGCTTTAGCCCTTCGAGAATAAGTTGGATAATCCCACCCTCGAAATGTTCTACTGCAAATGGGATTGTTTACAATCGTTAACGGATCAGCGTAGTCGGAAGGTATCGCGAGAGGGAATTGTCTCGTGGTCTCTTTTGCTGTATCTCCAGTGAAGAGGACCAACGCAGTTATAGTATATTCGCGCTCCGGTGTATAGTGACGCATATCACTCTCGTATTGCGATCAACGCAGGACTCACAACGAACGAACTATAGGTGACACGCGCGCTACGAAAATAAATAGCTACAATATGTAGATATGAAAGACCGCGATAATCGTTCGCACGCTGAACTCACATCACGCATCCTGCTTATAACATTAATTCCAAGGAACGATAGTACCTATTGGTTGTTATGGGACCACGTTGATTCCAAAGAAGATATGAGCTACATTAACAAATGAGCTATGAGAACTAAACCAAGAGATTGATTTACTTAAACGTCAAAGGCAAAATATACGATTGACAAGGGACTTCCCACGATGCTATGCATTATCAAATCGCATTTTCGCCGACGTTAGTTATTATAAAAGAATTTTGTTCGGAACGTAACAAGATTATAATTATACAGGGTGGTCCACGCAACGTGTGCACCGTTATAACTTCCAAAATATGCGTTGCACGAAAGAATGTTACATAGAAAAGTTACATGGTTTAAAAGGGTACACTATGTAGTGCGTCAATTTTTTTATAGGTGGAGGCATTTCGGAGATTTGAAGGTCAACTTTGTTTTTTTAAACAGAATACTATATTTTTTATACCAAAATATGGTAGAGTATCGAATTGTAAGTAAAAAAGTATTGATTGTTGTCCTGCGCATTACGCACCTAATTCATAATATGTGTATAATTAGATTCCAATTGTATTATGATCAACAAAATTGTTATTAAAAATCACATCGAGGTTGTTCAATAACTACCACGATTACCACGTGGACTGCCAATGAACCATGCTAAGCAATTTTCTATTTAAACTGTTTCTCCTTCTTTAAGTCTTTATCTTCTTCCTAATACTTATTTTTGTAATTCTACTAATTTTACAAAATATTTTTCAAATGGATACATATAATACGGTGTGAATGAAAAGTTACGAAAATGGATAAAGTTATGGATTTAGAGCTGCACTCAACGTGTTAAAGTATTATCAACTTTCTCTGTAGTCGGATAAATTAATTCTTTTTGATTTCATCTCCTTAACTTTAACTCTTCCATTTCATTTGAGTATAAATCAATTTATTTAACGGGTGAACATCATTTAGCTCAGTAAGTATACTACAGAAAAATTGTTACAAACAAAATACTAATCAATTAAAATACATAAAAAAGTAGAAAAGAAGAAACTGGTACTCATAAAAAGAAAAGAAAACAAAAGAAGTGCGCATGGTTAACGATGGGTTACACGTTACGGTTTTCACACGATTTTTAAATCAAGATAGAAAACAGCCGAAAAATTCGATAAGTGTAGAAAAATTGGCTGACTTACAAATACGGACGATGCAATTCTTTTTAGCAGTGACATTTGTTTTATTACGATCCCTATAGGATAGTTTAGGAATTCCAAAAATTGTAGCTGGAGCATTAAGCTTCAACAGTTCAAGAGTGTCGGAACTGTAGATTTGATTGTTTATAATTTTGAATACAAGTGCGAAATCAGTTATTAGCCTGCATTGTTCAAGAATGTGAAGTCTAAAAGAAGTTAGGAGTGGTTCATAGTTATGACATGTTATCAGTTTTGTAGGAAATAGGGGGAAGGAACTTGTGCCAAATCTTTTGGAAGGAGTAGATATAGGATTGGTAATACAGGTACAGATAGGTGAGCAGTGCAGTAGAACCTCGATTTTCGGAACTAATTGGGAGGCAAATGTGTTTAAATAATAGAATTTTTGAATAATAGAATGACAATTTTTTTCTACTATTGGAAATGGGTTATGAAATAATGAAGCAGTTTATATCTTTTAGTCTCACTTTATTGCTACGGCTTTAAAAAACACGTCTGGCTGTTTCTAGTTCTCGAAACCGAATGGGACGAACACCCGAAAGAAGATTGGGGTCCGCTTTTCTTGACGAGACTGTTTATGGCTTTGCCTGGCGACGAAGTCTCTTGACTTCGTGTAACGAAATCCAGACATATCTTTCTATCGCCTTAGTTTAGTCTATCAGATAAAGGAACGTTGGGCATTATTGTTTTTGCTAGCTTAGCATTAGTAATAATTCAACATCTACATTAAATTTTATATATTTTCATACTACCAAACATAATATAAACATGATATAAACAAATAATAATGATATTATGTGAACGATGTGAAAGTCAAATACCTCTAACAACTAACCACATATTGTATGAATGTAGAACATCAGAACACTTAAGACAAAAACACAACATGATCGTTGCCACAGCTTTAATACGGAAGGATGAGATGAAAATTACAATAAACTACGTAAAGGAAAGCAACATGTACCATCAAATATCAACTACCATGATGCAGTATCGTTGCTAATGACATAGCAGCTGATACGATGAAAAACGTTAAAACAAAAGCAAAAAACAAACAATCAAATGAAAGCAAATTACATAAAATCTTACGGGTTTCATACTTTATGTTACCGATACCAAAATTTTATGTTGTATACTCGTTATTCCTCAACTTCTTAATAATGTCACATTTTGTTCCAAATGATAAAATTATCCAGCTCCGTTTGACGATATAATTGTAATTTTGAATGTTTCGAATATAAATATCATACTGAAATATTGTAAAGAGATTTGATTATGATCGATAGACTTGGTAAATTTTAGGAGGAAACAAATGCTACGTGGACTACACGCATACATGGTACAGTATAGATAATAGAACATTCGGATAATGGAGAGTTTGAATAATAGGTGTTTCGATAATCGAGATTCTGCTGTATTCCAGATGGGGAGAACTACAAGGGAGGAGTAGAAAATTAGGAGTGTTCTGAAATTCTGAAAGATGAGAATACAACAAATTGGCAATTGCGTCGACACAAAATGCAGAATCCCAGTTGATCAATCCTAAAGAATTATTAATTGAATAATAATTGGCACGTTTGTAGTCTAATCTGACTTCAGGTAGGCTGCGGGATGGCTGAGTATCAGTCATATCAACTGTGACCTGGAAGATCAATGCAAGATGGATGTCAGCAGTCAATGCTGCTGTAGCGGAGATTTTGACAGAGTTTACATTAGAAAACATAAGATCAAGAAGAAAACCTGACAGGTTTCGGATAAAGTCATATCAACTAGATTCAAATACTCGCAAAGTATCTAGGCTGATTGTTTTAGCAGCGATTTTATTGTTTAGGGGACTGAGATAATCCCGACAGAGATGCCTTAGTCTAGTGAATTTTCTGCGTAAAATTACATTTATAATGTGTGTATAATATTTTTTAGTCACAGGGTAAATAGTTTAGTCAATAACGCCACTGCATTTCCTTCTGTGTATTTTTCTAGATATACGATATATTGAAAGCAGTAACTTGACATTGCATACCGTATCAATAACTACACAGTAGTGTACAGATTTTAATTCTGAATTAATTCTTACTGTATGCGTCAGTTTTCAACATTGTTGAAATATTGGAGGGCAATATAATGAAAGGTTTTGGACATACTGACCCTTACTTTCAAAGCTATATAGTCAGTTAGATACGCCACTATAAAATTGCAAAAAAGGCATGATTGACTATCGAAACTTATATATTCTCTGTTAAAGTTGCAATATTTTGAAGAGTAATATAAATTAAAGGTCGCTTTGGATTTCTATTATAATAAAACTAAATAGAAAACGCAGTTTTTTTCAATGCAATATGTTTGAATTATTTCGTATTCTGTATTTCTTAATTTTTTAAAAATTCCTTTCATATTTTAATATGATACTTGTTGTATTTTACTTTAATTTAAGTTGATAATACCTGTTACATGAGAACGAAATTCACGTATTTACTTTCGAGTAATGTATCATCACTTTACATTCTAATCTTGACTCGCTTACTTTGAATCATTTACCATAAGTGAATGTTTAGTAACAGAAACAAATAAATAATAGCTGTTCATGTTTTACATTTTATTTCACTTTTCTTCGTCTACTGCGCGTTGTGCATCAGAATGACTCAACTGGAACCCATTGGCGAAGCACTCCAAAGCAGTAACTACATTGCACATATTCATTTCTCCTTATCATTATCACTTTTACATAATACTTGTCGCTGCAAAATAAGCATTTTGTATCATCATCATTAATTTCATTATCGATATCATCTTGTATCATGTTTCGTATTGTGCACACATGGCGGGTTCTATATTGCATACCTAGGTATATATTTCTAAACGAAAGTAATAATTATACTGAAAGAAGAAAATTAATTTAACAGTAAACCATTTTTGAATAATAAAATGCAAACATGTTATGATAAATTATGCAAAAGTAAAAAGGTTTAACTATCACGCTGATCGAAAAATGTTTTTGTAGTAAGTAAATATGCCAATAATTTTAAAATCGCAAATAAGTAAACATTTCGATCTTTTTTTTGAGAAGGAAAATCGTAAAGATTAGTTGCATGTATTATGGTTAACATAGCATTGAAACGGAAGAAAATGGAATGCGCTTTCAACATATTGCCATGAATTACTGCTGTAAAAGTATAATGTACTATAAGAGGTAAAAGAATTACGTGTATAATAGAATATACTAATATTGAAGGATTTTCGCCTTTTTAAGCAGGTATGAAATTCTTTAATAGAAAAAGATTGTAAAAAAAACTATAAACTGAAAGAGTCATCTAGACGAGTTTTTCGCTGAAAAAAATGAAAATCTTTGTAAAAACGGAACGAAAAAATTGTATACTGCGACAAAACATTATCGAAGGGAAATAGATAATACATTTTCTTTAATAAATTTTTTTTTCTACATATCTGTAAAATATCAAAAGACTTCGTGGCCAACCTAATACTTGACTCACTTTTCAGAAAGTCTGAAACAGTTGAAAAAATTAAAACGTTTTTCAAATAAAAGCTCAATAATGTAGTTTTGATTGTAACTCAAGCATTAATGTGACTCTCCCTTGTTTATAAAGAAGTTACTTACATGATTATTCTGGAGTTTTCTCACTTATTTTGTCGAGATTTTGTGGCGTTCCATAATACGCGCTGCTCCATAGTGCGTGCATTAACTCTACGCTTCTAACGATTTCATATAGTAGTAACTATTAAGAAGCGTATTAAATGTTTTGCAACAAATGGATATAATATGCGCGTAACAAATTTTAAACTTTCAAATTCAAAGTTATTGTATATAGAATTCGTAATACATAATTTTAACAGAACACATTTTCACATACATATACAGTTTAAATTTATACAGTTTCATAGCCGTTGAATATTGAAATATAAATAACATACAGCCTCAAAAATTGTTATGTGTATTTCAATCAACACGGTTCTCGCTAACGCAGTCTGATGGCCGCAAGGGACTTGGGGCGACGTTGATTGCTTCGCGATGCGAAGTTCGCGTTGCAGTTCTAGTTTTCACCTGTTTTTTTCGTTTATGCATAACAAATTTTTCTTGAACACGCACTTCGTGTATTATATTTTAAGTCTAAAATTATTAGTGATGTTGGTTATTAGTGAAGTGGTTCAAAATCTAATAAAAATAAATACTGCCAGTTACGAATGAATTTTAACATTTGCTTTTCACTGAGATAAAATTTAGTAACAACAAAAATAATTTAAATTTTATTATAAACATGAACGAATACGCCTACAATTTCATACTATACCAATACTAGAAATAAATTATGTAATGTAATCAATCGGATTCACATATCGAGGAAAACTACAATTTAAGAAGATATTGGGGTTAATTAAGGTTGTTTAATTACTGTAATTTACACTCATGTCTATAATTCATCGGGCACTTAATAAATTTAGAATAAAGAAAAATTGACGTTACAGTTAAAAAGCGAAGCTGCTGTTTGCTAATTATTTATTTCAGGAAGAACACTAAATAATGCTGTATTTTAAGATGTTTCTGGAAGTCTAATTTAACAAACATTTTATTAGAAACTAACAAATGTCCGGTGATTTATAGACGGGAATCTAAGTACTGATTGTTGAGCAACTTTTTAAACTCTACTCGATGATAGCTATAAAAGAACACAATTTTTAGGATTTGTCTTTTTTCTTTTTTATAACAAAACCAATCAATATATCAATTTAAAACTTTACGGTTGTTACGAGCCTGGGCTGCGAGCAGCGCGAGAGGCCGGCGGAGTTTTGTTTAGGAATACGGTATGAATTTGTTAGCTTGGTGCGCGAACGAACCTGATGCGAAACCAGGGAGTCGCTAGGATTATTGACGACGAGGACGAACCCGATGCGAAATCGGGGAGCCTCTAGGAGTGTGGTTTAAGCGCGGACGAACCCGATGCGAAATCGGGGAGCCGCAGGAGGTTGAAACGTCGTGGACGAACCCGATGCGAAATCGGGGAGCCACTAGGAGGGTGAAGGCGCAGACGAACCTGATGCGAAATCGGGGAGCTGCTAGGAGATTGGTACAACGTCGCAGACGAACCCGATGCGAAATCGGGGAGCTGCTGGGAGGTTGGTAAATTCACAGACGAACCCGATGCGAAATCGGGGAGCTGCTAGGATGCGGACGAACCTGATGCGAAATCAGGGAGCCGCTAGGATGGGCGAGTTGCGTGGACGAATCCGATGCGAAATCGGGGAGCCACTAAGGTTGGAATGAGCTTTAATTTGGATATAGAGTGTTGCGAACGAACCTGATGCGAAATCAGGGAGTCGCAAGGATTGTTAGTAAAGGCCTCGTAACTAGTAATTATTTAATATATTGATACAGCTCGAGCGGTAAAGCTGCATCGTGTGGGATCGTTACTTCAATTTGGATTATGATATTGAAGGTTGGGTTTAATTAACGACTCTTAAGTTATCACGGGCAATGAACAATATATTACTGAATAGTGTTATACAATTGTCAATGTCGCGAATGTAGAGTGTTGAGAAGTTAAAATATATTACCTATTTGATGCTCGGTTTTGACGCACTGGCAATGCGGGGGTTTGATTCGAGAAACGATTGTAGAGGTTGCCGTAATAGGATTTATACCGACTCGCGGATCCTATATGGTTTAATGTTGGTCCGAAAGGGAACTTGCGCCCGATCTTGCTGGAACAGATGATTCTCAAACGTACGCGAAGCAGAGTAACGTCCTGACTTCTTGCTTAGTACTGCCCCCGAGGCTTAGATTTCGGGGGTTTATATACACCAAAATCGAGCGAGGAATTCTTGAAGATTTCCATATAAGGAAATGTATGAAGGGGTTAGACGTTGAGTCAGTTCTGCTTCCAGCAATCTGGGGGACAAGCTCCCTCGTATCGGGGGAGATAACTCTAAACAGTGCGTCTTTTCATTTTCCTTTCTAGACGAGAGCTGGAAGAAATTCCAGTGAACGAAATAATATTTTCAAATATTACCCACACGTAACACGGTTTTATTTGTTGATGTCAAAACAGCTTATAAAATGTGTCTGCATGGTTGTTACATAACTAGGTACTGCACATATCTGAATAAAAGAACCAAACTAAGCTTCATCTGTATGAGAGTTTTTTTGTGTAAACCCGAATAAATAAAAAACACCGAAACATGAAAAGATGGTAGCGCCCGGAAAATAATCGATATTTACCAAAATAGTATTATTTTGTAGCTCAAAACTGTTGCAATTTACAGAAAATTTGTACTAAGTTTGATTGTTTTTTGAAATATCATAATAACCAATTAGAAAGATGTTGTTTGGGAAAAAACGCGTTTAAAGCTTTTCATGCAGTAAATAATCATATAGGCGCTACCTTATTTGAATCTATATAAGCCTAGCAATATTACAAATTCCACCTTAACGTTTTACGAATGAATACATTGGGAATACCCAACATCAGATACTACAATAAAGTGGTATGAAAAACATATTCTTCTTGTGATCCTAGCCGGAAGACCTCTTAAGCGGAAAAGACTTTCCCCAAAACAAAAGAAATATTTTTGAAGGGAAGAAAGATATTTTCTTAGGACTTCTCTCAGTTAACGAGAGTTCACAGAGAATGATCCCTTAGCGAAGTGAACGACATCTGCGAATTCTCCTAACGAGCTGTCGTTCGCAGGTAATCACCCTTCCGAACAACCCTACGTCCGTAGGCCATACACGGAGGATACAATTCGTGTAAATTGACCGACTATGATAAATCGATACGGGCCCTTCCTTGTTTCTACATTAGAAAACCCTAATCATCCATATTTTTTTCTCCGAAATCGAGTATTAACGTTACAGAAATTAGCTCGAATTTAATGTTCTATGCTTATACGAGGATTGAATGAAAGGTAATGTCTACGTAAATTGAAATATTTGAATGAATAAAAAACAAATTTCACTTACCATATCTACTTCTTTATTTTGAACTAACCGTTTTGCATCAATGGCATGCACGTTTCATGTTTTCCCAAAATTAACGGAATATTTTGCGAGCCACCAATTTGAAACTAAATAAGACTTGGCATGGACTGAGAGAAAGCATCTACAGGCTCTTTTTATTTGCATAGAATCAAATTAGCCTTAGTGTAACTTTTTTTAATTTCAACAGCTTTAGTAATAGTTATTTAAGAAGGCTAAAATTTGATTGATTGGTTTCTTTTGATTTTTTGTAAAAAAGATGATGACAAGGGCATTGTGTAAATTTATGCATAATTCGGATAGCGATGGATGCCGTTAGGTGAAGCGGGGTATTAATTTTTGAAATATCCATTAGATCACTATATGTTATGCCTTCTTTTGGAAGTTTACCTAATTACGTTGCATTTACGTTAGATAAATATTTCATTTTTCTAATTTAACTTGTTAGATGTAAAAGTTTCTTGCTTACAATTTCAGTTTATTTGGAAACATTTATTTCCCAACAGTCTTATAATTTCTGTGTTCTTAAACATTCGTACTATAAGTTTATTTAATTTATTACTTCATAAGCGAAACTGTCTGTTTTTCGGTTAATTAATCATAAAGGATTGTGTCATTAAAAATGGTTCATCACCTCCGATTTACCATGACATACCCAATACTGAAATTACTTCAGTATTCCTCTCGCCAAACTTCTGTGACAACATGAAAATATTGTTACTATAAAATTTTAGCAATGAAAATCTACTGTCACTTTTTTATGAAATAAGAAATTCGAAACAGTTGAATAGATAGTCTTTAAAATTGAAATGCCGAGTTATATTGTAAAACAGAATACAATAGATCCCTCTCGTATCTTAACACGTACGTACAATTTTAATACTCTAATATTTGAACGTTTTATTATCCGAATGTTCTGTTATCTATTAACCTGTTAGCTCCGGAATTATTCAGTCAGAATCTTCTTTATACGCAGACATAATAATGAATAAAAAGGAATTAATATTGTTTCGAGTAATTTTAGTTGCTGCGACTATAAATGTAAAGTAACGTGTTTCTGATACGAATATAAAGAATTTTTTTTTAAATAAGGAATTTCTGAGGAAGTAAAGTCGTGTATCCAAAACATTAGTAACCCGTAAGACGAGTTAACTCGCCATATGCAGTTAACAAGTTAAGTAATATAGGGACACATAGGGTGTCACAATAATCGTATACAACCGAGAAAAGAATAATTTTACCTGGAGAAGTAAACCGAGAATGTAAAATACAGGTTTTCCCTAAGAAGCTCAATTTTTTTGGAAAATTGAGTTTAAAGATTTGCGAAATACACGTACATTGTATCAATACTTATTGTTAGTAATAAAAGTTTATTAATGATCTTATTAATGCGTATATATATATATCGCTGCACGAATTTGTTAAAAAAGGAATCAATTATATAATTCAAATAGTGTGACGCCAATTTACGTCATGCATCATGCAGCAACAATTTTAACGTGTCGACTGTCACACGAGTTTTATATACATACTCCGTTCTGGGGCTACAACAGCATTTAGCATGTTTCATTATAGAACACTGTAACATTTAATTTGTTGCTATTGTTTTTATTTATGTTGTCCAAAATTTGTTAATTGGTAATAGTCACTATATTTTAATTATGCTTAACAATTACCGCATTCCGGTCACTGATGACCACCATGAATGGCGTCACTGGGAAAAGAAATTCCGCTCATGGGTGATCAAGATGGCAGTCAATGTGTTAAGCGTTAAAATGAATGTAACTTATGCACAACAATTCGTTGAACCACGTGAATGTAAATTAAGAAAACAGTTAGTAAATGTATTAATAGTTTTTATTCCGAAATTAGCATTGTCCGTTACAAAGCTCAGAAAAAATTAACAGAGGGAACTCGCCTATTGCCGGATACTAAATCTAAATAAATAAATAAGAAAAGAAGATGACTCATTTTATTTTGCATTACTTTGAATTAACATTATTAGAACTTAAAATAAAATAAACAAAGTAAACAACATTGTTATAATATTAACTTCAATTAACCTTGTGGCGGCTCTCCTGCACCCACCACTAGAGGGACATACGAAATAGGACTTTCTCAAAACTAACTAACAACTACCTCGTCCATATATATATATGCCGCCTTCAACTTTCCTTCCAATATCCCAGTGTCTAAGGCAGGGCCTGCTAGGTAGCCTTACTGATGAGTCCACTAGCAGGCCCAGGACGAAACGCAACACCCTTCCTTTTTCCTATCCTATCCCCTTTTTAGAGCTCCACAACCTTAAACTTTGGTTTAAAATTTTGAAGGCGCGTGAGCCATTATTACCAGACACAACAAAGATTCGTTATATCACTATATGAAAAATGTGAACAAATTCGCAACGATCACATATGTATGTAGTCCTCCAAACAATCCGGTATAGCTGCACTCGCTTCATAAGCCCATTCTTTACAATTTGAGCATTATAATCCAGTATTCATTCAAAGTTTTCAAACAACCTACATAGGTCGTTTCCTTGTTTGTGTATTAGAATGTCAATTTTGTTTGCCATGATTTTATTGAGTGCATTTTTTAAGTCATCCCCATTCCACAATCTCCTCTTTCGATTGTTAATTATGATGATTCTTCCAAACGTTGAAAGTACCCCAATTAAGAAGCATTTTCACAGTCCGATAATAATAGGGAACGATGTGATGTCCGATATTAGGGGTCTGTTAACCCATCATAAAAATCTCCATTTATAAAAACTAATGAACTTAATATGAAAAAATCAAATGTAATTGATAGAATACTTACCAAAGTGTATAGTAACGCCCCGTATGTATTTTTAGTCACACAACAATTTATCGTAATGTTTATTCATAATTTCCATCGTTCTAAAGACGCTGTTGTCTTATTTTAGTCTAAACTAGTAATGTCACGTGTTATATTAAAATGGTTGGGGGCCAGATATACCACGGATGATTCTATATAATAATGAATAGTCTATCTTATGCTTTGTCGATGGTAGAATATTCGAACTAGAATGAATGTACCATTATCAGTGCTAGGAGTTGTCATTTATATTCTTCTTATCCCAATAGTTTGAAGATAGCAAATTAGTAGTTAATATCATCGTTGTATCGAATGAATGATATGTGTGAAATATTTCTGGTGAAATAACTAGGATAAATGTCTCAATTACTGCCATCGTCCCTATAACCGATACTTAGAGTATTTTATTTAATAGCAAAATAATGTATGAAGAATCGTGAATAAAGAAATTTTGATACTAAATTTGGACTTCGGATTACGTAACAACACATAGACATTGTATATTCTTTTACACTTAATATTTAAGACGAAATATTAGGAGGTAAATGTGCTGCTGTATATTAAAATGTGACCAATGTAATTATAAAGTATGGGACGTGTCATACTTCAGTAAAAACGATACGTTTACTATACATCTTATATCTGTTACACAAATTGAATTGCTAATACTGTTTAAATTATAACTTTTCAAGTGACAGTAATAGGAACATTGGACTTTGTTGTACATTTTCAATTACGTGGTAATTAATTCATTACATTGAACATATAAAAAAAATGTTCATAAATAAAAGAGATGTTGAACTGCTCCAAACTGGAACCATTTATAGGTTAAATACGTTCCAAAATAGTTTAAATAAAGTTACGCGATAACTTTAAAGTGGCAGTGCGTGGTACATCTACCCTATATGCGTATAAAAAATACACTAAACATTTTAATAAAGTAACGAAAGATGTGCTCTTTCAAGCAGCAGTGTATATAACAATTTTCTTGCAATGCCTGCACACTATTATTGCTTAACATTCCCACAGCCCAGCCAAAGCAGATTAATGCTAATTTCTCAGAAAAATCAACAGAAATAAGGGATTCTCCAATGTTTGCCTTTGAATATAATCAAACTGAATGATTTGCTAGTGTAAGCTATTCGTGTAACAGGTTCGCTGCAGGTCATGATGAGGGCGGTCTGATAATTTCACCCTTGCGTCGGCTCGATCAAGGTCATTGCCTCTAAAAGATCGTCACGGAGAGATCTGACGACCTCGCAGCGCTTGGCGTCTACACAACCGAGGTTCAAGTTCGATGCCCTCCCCTTCCTGACCTATGTCGTGTACGTACGCCTGCGCGTTGCTCGACCACGCACTTTACAATTATCGTCAATTATGCTAATTAAACTGTTACAGTGGCATTGTCTTTAAAATCGATTATGTGCTTTAGGAGATGTGTACTATTTCTCCTTTTATCTTGTCACCAGTTCCGATTAGAACGCTGTACATGAAATCACTGATGGATTTCATATGAAACCCTTTTTTCTGCTGATACTTTTTATTAGTGATAAAGTTTAACACATGTTTCCAGAACATTTTGAGTTGTATTATAGTAACGACAAAAGAATTGCCTTTGTAAGCAACACCTTTCTTTCAATTATTGGATTGTCTGGAAAGTTCTATTGTTTTATTCTTTTCTTTGAATAGAAATAAATTTTTGAATTAAAATTTTAATAGAATATTTTTCATTACAATATTTATTGTTATATATAGCCATCTTCTACCTGTTTGATAATTTATTGATTTTTATCCTGTAGTATTTTTCAGTTTTCTGTTTCCTATATATATCTTCCCAGTTTCTCCATACCTTAATACTCCGTATTGAATTCCTTCGTGTCAAAACATTTGTTACAAGTCTAAAGTAACAGTAATCGTATGGTGTAAAATCGGAATCGTTTGAAAGATAATTGAATATATTGGGTATAGGAAGATTAACACTTTGAGTGCCATGTGTTTCGAGTATGTTTCATGCGATTCCTTAAATAGCTGGCCGTAGATAACTACGGTCGAGTTATAAAAACGTATTACACGTATTCAAACCAAACCAAATGCATGAATATGTATTCACTCCATATTTCTCTAGACTTTTGCCAACCTTTAGACAAACCAGAAAAAGGTCATAACGCAGTTGAACAATTATTATTCTTAGATTACTTCCATGAATATCATCGTAATTTCTAATAATTTTGTTTAAAATAAAATAAATATATATTTATTATATTCAATGATGAGGTTTCATTACTTTTATTCAACAACTATAAAAATTACCTATACTTGAGTAAATAAAATCGTCTCCCATTTTTTAGAATACAGGAATCGGAGAGTCGTGCAGAAAGTTATGCGTCCCCCAAAATTGTGGGACGTGGCACTCGAAGTGTTAATTAATTAGAATTTCAGTTAAAACCTTGATCTTTTTTCTTTAAAAGAGTATGACAGAACTTTCTGAACTTTTTAATGTTTAAAAGAATTACTGCGATTAATATCGAGTTCGCAATAGTTTATAACTACGTAGTAAATTCAAATACTGTTTAAAATGATAATTTATTAATTTGTCTTGGATAATTTAAGAAAAGACTAGAGATGATATTGCGACAAAAGATTTACATTAATGTGAATATAGTTTCAACATATTTTGTCGGCTATACCCGAAGATTAAGGGGCACAAATGTGCCCTTCAGCCGATTTTGATCGTGCACGGATCATTCGATAGGTTATCAAAAATAAACCGCTCACCTGAATTTTCATCTCCAAATCTCACTCAGGCGGGTAGTTACGGCGAAAATTCGATTTTTCAGTTTTTGACCCGTTTTCCTCATATGCTAACAGAAAAAGTTCTGTAAAAAATCTGATGGATTGCTAATAATGTGGTACATGTTACCGATTTTTTTTCAGAATTTTTCCTTTTAAATCAGAGGCGTGAAAATTACAAAACGAAAAAAAATGACAAAAAGTGCAGATTTCGCATTAATGAAAAGACCGACTACTTCTATAAAATTACGGTAAACAATAAGAAATAAGCGAAGAAACAATAAGAAACATTTAAGACACCAACTTATGTGCAAACCACACAACGTTTAAAAGGTAAAAGATTTAATATTGAACTTGTATTTGAATTTTGATAACAATATAAAATCAAATTATATGTGTTTATTACGTATAGAAAATGGTAAGAAATACCATAATTAAGACGATAAATGGCTACTGAAATAAAAATTGTTTTTTATTATTTTAAGTTAAAATAATATTAAAATGATTTAAACATTATTTGTATAAATATTCTTAATTCGTATGTACTTATAATTGAAAAAAAGAGGAAAAAAAATTGTAAAGGAAAAGTGAGGTCGAGCAGGATTTGAACCTGCGACAAAAGAATATCTCTCATGGCGGTTCCACAACACCATCTCTTACTACCTTCGCCAACGCCACTCATGGTGTGTTCAATTTCATGGTATATAGAGCGGGCATTCTTTTAATTTATCTGAATAGCTTACTTATTTTTGTTTATGTACCATTCTTATGAATGAGGAAATACTAAAGAACACTTAATCTGCTCACTGTATACAAGAAATATTAAAATATCAATTATAAGCGGTTATTTCGCACGATAATCCCTGCGAAACACGGTTATTGATTTTTTGAATTATGGCGCAGCTGAGCAAAAAATCTGAAAAAAATTGAAGATAATAGTTATGATAGTATGTTGTTACCGTAATTTTATACAAGCAATCGGTCTTTGCATTAATGCGAAATCTGCACCTTTTGTCATTTTTTTGCGTTTTGTAATTTTCACGCCTCTGATATAAAAGGAAAAAATCTGAAAAAATTCTATAACATGTACCACATTATTAGCAATGCATCAAATTTTTTTCAGAATCTTTTCTGTTAGTATATCGGGAAAACGGGCCAAAAACTGAAAAATCGAATTTTCCCCGTGACTACCTCTCTGAATGAGAGCTGGGGTTGGAAATTTAGGAGAGCTGTTTATTTTTGATAACCTATCGAATTATCGATGCACGATCAAAATCGGCTGAAGGGCACATTTGACCCTCTTAATCGGCTATACCTTCAGTTATGCAGAAACTTAATTATACTTGAATAAAATCAGAAACAATTGAAGTAAAAAATAGAAAGCACAAAGGATTTCACGTATTCCGTGCTCAAAAAGAGTAAACGTTTTTACAAAACTTTAAATCCCAGTGAAAAAATGCATTACCATATATAATTGGAGATATCTAGCTGCCGTGCAAAATTCTTGGAACTTCAGTCTCTTTTAGCTTTTGTTTTACTTGAAGCACATATTAAAGAATGTTTCATTTTATTCATCTAATGCTTTGCATCAGGTGAAAAAAGTATCAACTCATACCTGTTAGATTTATAGAACATTCACTGCTCGACCGCTCGCGACACGCATTCCTGCAAGGTTCTGGGATAAGTGCCACGCTGTTCTTCCCGGTCCTCTTACCAGAAGATGTATCATCTTCCCCACCTTGTGCTCAGATCCTTCGAGGACACCCTTATCGCTTTGCACACGTAGTACAGCACTGCTAATTCCACGCAGCACCATAAAATCTGCGACTCAGAACTCGTCGCGCTCCTATCTATTGATTAACACCGATCCTTCACCCGATGGCAGACATAGATCTGCGTCATTGGCACCTTCCGATCCTTGAAAAACAGATCAAAGGTCGAGGACACGATGACGCTGACATGTGTGTCACCGTTGCACACGGGTTGACGCTAACACGGCCATCCTGACATGCTTCACGCTCTCGGGAAACATCTATTCATGCAGTAGTTGTATGAAATCTATATGGGCAACATTTAACGGAGACTTCCAACCCGGACACCGCCTCACTACAGTATCTCAGGCGTGGCCACAACATCAGTCTAACACTTCGTTTGCGCCCTGTTGGCGCTACCGCCAATCACTTTTACCACTGAGTTGTAAGGCGTCGTGACCTGCACAGCTCTGCACAGCGCCTATGCCCTGCTGCAGTCACCGTCAAACACCTTAAATACAAATATCTTGCAGCAAGAAGAAGCACTCGCAAGTGCGTTCCTCCATGGGCTGTATTTACAAATACTCCCATAAAAACAGCAGCGTTCGCAAACACTCTGCAACAGCAGACAACACTCGCAAGTGTTATCAACATCAGGTAGCACTCGCAAGCACTGCCAACGCAGTAGCGTCTCCAGAGATCGTAACGTCCGCAGTTCCACGTAGCCATCTGCACTCTACTGCCGTTACTCTCAAACGCAAACAAAACATCGTATTCATACTGCAGCACACCGGACATGTCGACAACCGTTGATCTGCATAGCAGCAATAAATTAAAGACAAATTATATATGAGTTATTTTTTAATTAACTGCAAAGCAACATTACAAGAAAAAACATAATGAATCATCGTACAGTGATTCACACAATCACACAATCCGCTAACACGACTCATCTTCACTGTCGCTCTCATCCTGAGCGTTCGCATCCTATCACCTGACCACTCACCCTTCCACAATCTTAGCCGGTTCTTGGGTACCGTTTGCGGTCTTCCGGTTTTCCCGACAATCTCATATCTATCGCTAGTTAAAATTTTAGATATAACGAATGGTGCTACGTATTTATGTTCTAGTTTTGCTCACCTTAGGTCTGCTGGTTTTACAAAAACTGTATCTCCCTCTTTATATGTTATATTTACTCTGCGCTTTTTATCGAACCTGCTATTTTGCTTCTGGGCATTTTCTGCCAGCCTTTCCGATGCTAATTCCCTATCCTTAATAACATCGATTTGATCATTTGCAACCGGTAGCTCAGTTTCAACAAGATCGGCGGTGCCTCTGCTCCGTTCTACACCAAACAATAAACGATACGGAGAAAACCCGGTCGTTTTCTGGACAGTCGTATTCAAAGAAAACATTAACTTAGCTAATTTGCTCGGCCATTCTAAAATTTTATTTATTTCCGTGGTCAGCAAGTTTATTACTGTCGAAACATATCGTTCCGCCTGCCCGTTAGCACGAGGTGCTCCTGTAGTAATAAAATGCAGATAAATTCCGTGCTTTTTAATGAATTGAACTAACGGTTTGAATGTAAAATTAGTTGCTCAATCCATTACAACAACTCTGGGTGTGCCGAATAATGTTAGGCGTTCTTTGAATATTTGTAAGATTTCCGGACCGGACAATGATTTTAACGGAACGAGTTGCACGTATTTTGTAAAAGCGTCCGCAATAACTAAAATATGTTGATAACCGTCTTTTGATCGCTCAAATGGCCCTACGCAATCACAATGTATCGTATGGAATGGCACCGCGTTTCTGTTGATCGAATGCAACAGTCCCTTCTTTGGACCCGTGTGTCGTTTCGACACAATGCAAGTAATGCAATGTTCAATATATTTATTTACAAATTTGCGCTTCTTCGGGAACCAGTACTTTTGTACTATGCGATCATACGTTTTCTCAGGACCAACATGACAATTTTCGTCATGATGCAACCGTAATAGGCCAATTCTACTGCCTTTTGGGATAAAACTACGGTATACTATTCGCCCTGATTCTCTTTGTATTTTCCTGCACAAAATACCTTGCCGAACTTCGAAATCGTTGCTCACGGTGTCATTTACTCCTATACGCTCTATAATAGACTTGGTTTCTTCGTCTTTGCGCTGAGCGACTTCTAACCACGAACCTTCGCAAATAGTATTAACACGGTACTCTTTAGTTGGATTTCGGCTTAGATAATCTACATGTTCTACATATTTTCCTTTACGATATTCTATTTCAAAGTCATAATCTTGTAAAAAGATCCACTATCTTGTAACACGCGGCAACAAATCCTTTTTTGTATTGGTGGCTTTTATAGCATTACAGTCGGTTACAATTTTAAACTTAATGCCCAACAGGTATGGCACCGAAACCGATTGCACTTGCATCCGTATGCAATTCTGTTTCCCTTTCAGGTTTAGAAATGACGAGCAAAGGATTCGAACTCAATTTCTCAAGAATATAACACCATGCTTTCTCTTGTTTTTCATCCCAATGCCATTGTTCGTTTTTCTTAGTTAACCTTGTAATACATGCCGTTCGTACAGCGAATTCAGGAACAAATTTCGGAAAATAACTAGCTAAACCCATGAACTGTCTAACTTGTTTTACGTTGCATGGGATGGGCGATTCTAATAAAGCTTTGACTTTATCTTTTCCCGGTCTAATACCTTCGGCAGAAACTTCCCTACCTAAATATTCGATCGTTTCTTGAAAGAATTTACATTTCTTGATGTTTGAAGGAAATCCCGCAGCGTCAAGTGCTTGCAATACCGTTTCCAGATGTTTGAGTTCTTCCTCTATTGTTTGCGATGGGATAAGAATATCATCCAGGTATACTAAAGCTATTTTATTTCGCAAAGTTCCCAAAGCGGCATTTATGGCTTTCTGGAAGACAGCGGGTGCATTTGCCAGCCCAAATGGCATTCGCAAAAACTCATAATGACCATCCGGGGTCGCGAAGCCCATCTTTTCTATCGAAACCACAACAATAGGAATCTGATTAAAACCAGATGCCATATCTAACACAGTATAATATTTTCCCCTGCCTAAACGGTCAAGCTGATCCTCTATTAACGATAACGGGTAACGATCCTTGACAGTGATTCTATTAAAGGCACGGAAGTCGACACACATACGGTCTTTCTCGTTCTTTCTCTTCACAAGAATTATAAGGCTTGCAAACGGTGAAACACTCTCGCGTATTATGTTATTTTCTAACAAATCATCGACTATTTCTTGTACCTTTTCGCGCTCAGAAATAGACAGACGGTACGAATGATAATTAATTACCTTGTCCTCCTTGAGTCTGATTTTTAATTCGCCTCTACTCACGCATCGTACTTTGTTCCCAGTCGTAATCATGTGGTTGTATCGATCCAGCAGCTTTTTCAATTCTCCACGTAACTCGTCACCGATGTTACAGGTGAAGCACTGCAGCATTGAACCCTCTTGATTTTCTTGTAGGACCAGCGGGCACCGCTGTAGTTTGGTTTCTCCATCAGAATTGGTCAAAATCTGGATACCCTGTGTCACGATGTTCTTCCCAATTATGACGTCATAGATCAGTGTCTTCGGGTACCACGAGGTGCAATTGAGTTCCATGGTCACTTCTTCGGTCTGAATCACAGCGGTCGTGTGGCCTACAGTGGTCATAACGCAATCACATAACCCCCTTACGGTCATCGTGTAGGGGTGGATCTTGCAATGAGCACGTTCAACCACCTGTTCCTTGGCGAGTGAACAGGTCGCGCCGTTGTCTATGAGACAATTTCGCACCACCATATCTTGTAAGATGATGGGTATCAGTTGGTGATCTAATGTGAAGTAGGCGTTGGCTTCGGGTTCTCCGTGACGGCTATTTGTTTTCTTAGCGCCCTTATCTTCACGCGGCATTCTCCGCTTCAACCAACAATTAGACTCGGCATGCCCTCTCTTAGTGCAAAAGGTGCACGTTGGTACATTGAGTTTTTTAGCAGGGTTTTTCGGCGAGCCCTCTGCTTTTCGTTTCCTCGGACACTCATGTTGTAAATGTCCCATTTCGTGGCACTGATAGCAACGTTTTCGCGGAATTTGATCGCGACGCTTATACACAGTATTTTTACTTTCACTGTTCTTCTCCTTTGGCGGCACTTTCACAAAATTCGAGATACCACTGAGTAAATCCGCGGTTGTCTCATAACGCGCGTTCATAAGCGATTGGCGCACACCAGGATCAGTCACGTAGCCTATAACAAGGCTAACCAATTCGTGAGGTTTAAAAGCGAGTTGCGTCTGTTCATATTATTTCAGTTTATTTCGAGCGTATTCGGAATATGAAATTGCAGAATCGCTGGTATAATTCACCGCACGCGATAATCTATCACACAATCGGTCTTCAGGCACAAACACTGAATACAAGTCCTCACGGAATGTTGTCCACGTTCTCGGATTACCTTCCCGTCCTTTGTACCATTTTTTGGTAGCACCAGTCAAAGCATGGGTGGCCAAACTTAGTCTTTGCGAAATAGGAAGTTTTTCCGTAATATTTTCAACAATAGCACACCACTGATTCGCGTCTTCCTCGAGACCGGTACCACTAAAATCCGGTATAGCATCCGCGACTACTTTATCACCTGTCGCGGTCGTGGTGGTCGGTACCGCACTCGACGCGATTGTTTCCATAAAACGGCGAAAAAGTTCGTCAAGTGATGGCGAAGCAGATGTGCCTGGTGCACCCTCCATTGCGAACGTGAGTTTAATAAAATTCAACGAATCTCACTTCTGATGTTAGATTTATAGAACATTCACTGCTCGACCGCTCGCGACACGCATTCCTGCAAGGTTCTGGGATAAGTGCCACGCTGTTCTTCGCGGTCCTCTTACCAGAAACTGTATCATCTTCCCCACCTTGTGGCCAGATCCTTCGAGGACATCCTTATCGCTTTACACACGTCGTACAGCACTGCTAATTCCACGCAGCACCATAAAATCTGCGACTCAGAACTCGTCGCGCTCTTACCTATTGATTAACACCGATCCTTCGCCCAATGGCAGACATAGGTCTGCGTCATCGGCACCTTCCGATCCTTGAAAAACAGATCAAAGATCGAGGGCACGATGACACTGATATGTGTGTCACCGTTGCACACGGGTTGCCGCTGACATACCCATACTCCGTATCTCTTTATAACCCGAATTTTATTTACTTTTACAATGAAAGAAATTATAATTGGTTTGAATTTTCATTTCAATTTGAGAAGCACAAATTAATAATCGCTATTTGACCGCGTGACGCCAATACAGTAATAAAAAAATAAAGTACAATAGTCAAATGGTGGTTTAAGTAGTGAATGGATACATAACAGTGTAACCTTTAAGTTAGAAAGGGTTAATGATAATTTGATCTTTGCGCAGGCATTGGTTAGATTGTGATTAAATCATTTCATTTCGACAACGCTAAACTGTTTTAATCGTGTGAGGGTAAATGAGTTGGTCCAAATATAGGCTAGGGTCTAAATATGAGTTAATTAAGGCATAGGACATATTATGTAAGTGCTGGCATCGGGAATGATGTAGAAATACGACTGGAGAACAAAGGAAGTTGTACAGAAGAAATGGTAATCATTGTTGTATTAACATGTGCAGACGGTGTCATTCTTACAAATTTCGCAATCATAACGGTTTTCACAGGAATGTTTTTTTCAATTTTTTAACAGTGATCTGTTGAAGTAAGAATTAATTTGCTAAGTACACTGTATTGCTGACACTAAGAGTTTTCTTCATCTACATATTTTCAATAAAAAGAATAGTTTTCACTTTTATTTTAAATTATTTTATGAGTGGATCATATTTGGATCGCAATTTCAAAAATGAAAGTTTTTACTTTCGCTTTAAGGTGTATAGCCGGATAAGGGGGTCAAATGTGCCCCCAAACCAAATTCAACGTGCAATGAGTCATTCGATAGCTTATCAAAAAAAACACTTCGTGCAAATTTTTAGCCCTGTATCTCGACCTGGAGGGTAGTAACAGGGTGAAAATGAAAATCAGGTTTTTACGTCATTTCTCTTATTCTATAGCATGAAAAAAATAGAAAAAAATCAGAGGCATTTCTGACATCGGCTTACGTATTTAGGAATTTTTTCATATTTTTAAATTGAATAGCTAAGTTGTGAAAAATGAAAAACCGAAAAAAAAGCGGAAAAATGCCGATTAAGCATTGATGCAGGTCCAGAACTACGATTATATTTTTACAGTAAGTAGATATTGTTGTTACTATTATTCTCATTTTTTTCAGATTTTCGTTTTGGTGCGCCGTAGTAAAAAAAAATAAAAACCTATTCGTTCGTTATTTTCTGCGTGTTAGACGTCGAATTTTTTTATGTTCTTTGGTATATAAGTGCTCCATGCAATGTTTAACATTTTTACATTCGGCAGAATAACAGAGGAATTATAGAAAGTAAATAAATCCAATTAATGAAAGTTCCGATGAAAAGTTATCTTCTGAAATATTAAGTGAGTTTCCAGCAACGGCGCTGGCTCGGCGGCAAAGTGTGTTACTTCAGAACGACTAGAGCCTGTTTCGAGTCTCTTCTTGGGCCTTTTACTTTTTTTATTTATTATTATTTTTTTTCAATTTCTAACAATATAATAATGATCAGTATCGGTTTATAAATGTGTTAAAAATATTTTAACCTAAAATATGTATGAAAATAATGTTAGAGCGCTTTTTACGACTCCGCGTCTTTTCTCGCATATCTTGTCCTATTGTACTTCTATTGTAAAAATATTACTAAGCGATTTTGCCTATTCCAGTGATGAGTTTCTGCATCGATCGCTAATGTATTTTCAGTGGTTCGGATACCATCCTTTCCACTATTTCACCGAAAAGCCCTACATCTGAATTTAAACGTTTTCCAAACATATTTTTAAGAAACCCTGCTACTTTACAAAATAAACCTACTTAAGGGAGCAATTTATTGTCTAATTGATTGTGGAAAAGTTTGTCGCGTGAATAGGCGAAAGTCGCGGTTCAAACAGCTTTCAGCTTCCGAAATTATTGATTTTCCGGAGATGACCGATAACGATTTGAAAATTTTTTTTACTTAGTCGTATCAATTATCACAAGCAGTATCTTACTTAGCAGAGCTTATGGACGAAGATAGTAACCTTGCCGTCCAGTATCTCATAGAAAAAAATAATATCATTAAATTCGAAGTAAAATCCCGCCATATTAATAGAAAAACGTATAGATATTATATTTGGTACACTCCAAATTCAATAGGCTGTTGCGTAATTAGATGCTATCGTTGTGAATGTGCAAATGGTAACCGAACCATCGGATGTTGTTCACACGTTGCAGTAATAATTTATTATTTGTCACGTGCTCGGTACCTCTCAGAAATTGTACGTCCCGCGGAAATTCTTAGTAATATTTTTACAATAGAAGTACAATAGGACAAGATATGCGAGAAAAGACGCGGAGTCGTAAAAAGCGCTCTAACATTATTTTCATACATATTTTAGGTTAAAATATTTTTAACACATTTATAAACCGATACTGATCATTATTATATTGTTAGAAATTGAAAAAAAATAATAATAAATAAAAAAAGTAAAAAGCCCAAGAAGAGACTCGAAACAGGCTCTAGTCGTTCTGAAGTAACACACTTTGCCGCCGATCCAGCGCCGTTGCTGAAAACTCACTTAATATTTCGGAAGATAATGTTGTCATCGGAACTTTCATTAATTGGATTTATTTACTTTCTATAATTCCTCTGTTATTCTGCCGAATGTAAAAATGTTAAACATTGCATGGAGCACTTATATACCAAAGAACATAAAAAAAAATTCGACGTCTAACACGCAGAAAATAACGAACGAATCGGTTTTTATTTTTTTTTACTACGGCGTACAAAAACGAAAAATCTGAAAAAATTGAGAATAATAGTAACAACAATATCTACTTACTGTAAAAATATAATCGTAGTTCTGGACCTGCATCAATGCTTAATCGGCATTTTTCCGCTTTTTTTCGGTTTTTCATTTTTCACAACTTAGCTATTCAATTTAAAAATATGAAAAAAATCCTAAATACGTAAGCCGATATCAGAAATGCCTCTGATTTTTTTCTATTTTTTTCATGCTATAGAATAAGAGAAATGACGTAAAAACCTGATTTTCATTTTCACCCTATTACTACCCTCCAGGTCGAGAAACAAGGCTAAAAATTTGCACGAAGTGTTTTTTTTTTGATAAGCTATCGAATGACTCATTGCACTTTGAATTTGGTTTCGGGGCACATTTGACCCCCTTATCCGGCTATACCCTTTATAATTTGTAGCAAACCTTACTTTTGTTCAGCATATTTCGCTTCTACATCAGAAAGCTAACATGTTATGGATATACACTGTTATGTGAAAGATTAAGTATCTTCAACAGGTTCGGCAATAAACGTTCTATTATTATATGATAGAAAATTTAGTGTAGTTGACCCTAATTAAATAGTACGTAAATGCCAAGATAAATGTAGGTGATGAGCCGATATTTTCTGTAACTACTGTAGAATTCGTTAAACTAATTTCATGAAAAAACGATTGACTATACTATTGCATTATACTTTCAATCATATCTATAAAAACTTTGTATTCATTGATTCGCAGTAAAATGCAATCAAACACACTAGTTAGATAAAGGTTATTCAAAAATAAACATAGCCTAATACTATTGGATATATAGTGCAATTTACTAATTTAAAGCAATAAAAAGAATGATTACCTAATAAATTCTTACGTAACATTATAGTCATTTAAATAATTAAACTTTAATACTATTGTTAATGTCAAAATTCTCATAGGACTTTCTTCTTGAATAAATTCCAAAAAATCGTCATAAAAAATTGAATAATGGTGATTGATAACAAAGTAACTATTGACTGACGCTAACTCCGAAGGAAAATTTAATATAGCTGGACTAAATTAAACAATAAATAAATATTAAACTATTAAGATGCAACGTATAAAATTAGCATCTCTTTGTGCACAGCCTATATTGTTCCACTATTTTCTAATTTTACTTGTACAATTTTGAAATTTCCCCCTTGATATAGATATGTAATATGTATTATTTGAAATAGTTGGGTTTAACATATAGTTTCCATTGATTATAAGTTTCAAGTGTAAGTGCTCAAATATTTTTGCAAACAACCATATATACCCATTGTTTTATAACCCATTTTACACCTCTACTGTACTTTTAACATTAAGAAGTTACTATCACAAGTCAATTCATAACTTGTATTACCAATAAATATTTCACTGGTAGTATTACTATATTTAACAAGACGAGGCACCATGTATGAACAATTACATGTGATGATATTTTGGTGGAATAGGGCCGTATTCGAAATTTCAGAATAAAAATAAAATCTAAATGTAAACATAATGCAATGAAACACAAATGTAAAACAAGAATGCAGGAAGGCGATAATTATGAAAGCAGAGGAAAAATAAAAAAATAAATTCACCGATAACCTAACGATGTGGACTACAATGGCTAAACGCGTTTAACAAAATTATTTAAATACGATCCTGATAATGATATTTGGAAATCGTTTAATAACTACCGCTACGCAATGATAGCAGACGCTGCTTCTGTCATTTACTATACTACGGGGATGATTCATTTAAATCTGCTGCCTTGTCTTGTTGAACAGAGTATAGGTATCACCGCTTAACATAGTATCAAAAGAAAAATTCTCAATTCGCTCTTAAATGCTTATATAAATGTTGATATTTCTTATAATATAACACGATACAGAGTATTATCCTAAATTGTAGCCATGATAAATAAATCGTAATATAAACGAAATTCTTTATATCTCCCCGCAGTAGAGCTTCTCATTTTCTACAAGATAATCGCCTTTTAACAGTTAGAGGATGAAGAAATGACGAAGTTTCGTGCATAAAATGGAAACTTGCAAAATGAACAGTGTCAAATTTTTTCCATTTAAATTTATCTGGACATTCAATATATACGAGAACTTGATACATTTCATAGAGAGGTTTTCTCCGGTCTGAAGGACGGATAAATTACAGTTCTTCAGTTCCCGCGACCGCTCCCCTTTTCCTTTTCGTCAACGACCTTCTCGTTCTTTCGAGTCCTTTCTACCTATACTTCCTCTTTCTCCTGGAAAAAGGGAAGACGAACGTCTAATGGATTTAACTCCCTACGGAGAGCAGTGAGGTTGGTTTTGAAAGGAAAGAAGATTCTCTTCGATGCTTGGATCGTCGACCGGGCTATGCGATTGAAAAGTGAATAAGTAAAATCGTGGAAAATACTTCGAGTCTGGGAGCTATTCCGCATGTACGATAACTGAACATCCGGAAAAATCAGTGTTAAGAATTCCTCTGATTGTTGCCCGACTACCTTTTCCTTAGAACGAATATATATTCTCAGTCATATTCATGTTTATGATTTTTATCACTACGAAAGCTTATACAAATTTGTATTTTTATAGGAGAATAATATAGAAATGGAATCATAAACAGAAATTTATTGTGTGCTATAAGTTATAAGTATTTTGCAACTCATCGTTACCGTTATTTATTGTACAAAATATTTATAAAAGACGCTTCAATTATTTTTTACATATTTCAAGGTAGTATCTTTACACGAATATCCGTTATCTAATGATTACAATGAGGATTTTTACGGAGAAACAAATCTCTATTTGCGTTTTAATCCTTTCATTGTGTTTATCGAAATGTGAATTTGCATAAAGATCCACAGTCTACTAATGATTATTATGTACATTTACACATTATCGAAATGTCACCAAAACTTAGTTTTCTCCTATAGATATATAAAATATTACATGCTTATTCAACGTATAAACATAAATAGGAATGAGAATACACTAGTAAAAATGTGCAAATAATGTAATTTATATCAAAAAATTTGTCCGTGTAATGATTTTATACATATACATATATGTATGTATGTATGTACAGGCTGTTTGCGGTAATATTGACCAGCATTTTTCTTGCAAATGGTAACTGTTTGACAGAAATAAAACAAAGAAAAGTTTTACTGTTTTTAGATGCAGTACGATAGAGAACACCAATCTTTTATGTTTGCAATATTTATCGAGAAACGAAAGTAACCTTCAATTTTTTTAATGGAATGATATCAATTTTTTATTCAACATGAAAGGGGCTGTGAAGACAAATTTAAATATGTCATACATAATGACCTTCAAGATCATGCAAGGTCAGCAATGAAGGAAATAAATTGAACAATTCGCAATATTGTGCTTAGTAATGCAGCTGCTTTTTCTACTTTTTCTTGTATGATATTACTACACATTTTAAATACAATAATTTTTTCAAGAAATTGTAGCAAAATCGTACAAAAATACTGAAACTGCATACTCAAGACAACACGTACATACCTAGGTACCTACTACCTCTGTACTATGGATGGCGTAAATATTGAAGCAGTCAATAGAAGTCACATTGAGCACGATATGTAGCTACATAAATACAACATACTAGCACAATATTGCGAACTATTCAATTTATTTCCTTCATTCTTGATCTTACGTGACCTTGAAGGTCATAGTGTATGATAGGTTTCAATTTGTCTTGATAGCCGCTTTTATGCTGTCAAAAAAGTTAGTGTTACCCCATTTAAAAAATTGAAAGTTACTTTCATTTCCCGAAAAAATTGCAAATATGAAACATTAAATTAAATTAAATTAAAACTTTTCTTTCTCTCATTTCTTTTTGAAATAATTACCGTTCACGAGAAAAATGCTGGTAAATATTACATTTTTCGGATTTTTCTGTTCATACTTCGGCAGTGTGTTCTACAGGTAAAAATAACACTAAAATGTCATATAACAAACAGTCCATAATTGATTTGTTGAGACTTTATAACAAAAATTATGAAATGTAATGTACGTGTTGCAAATACCTATTAGGGAAAATTTCACAATATTTTCTAGCGGTAATTCTAGAATTTTTGGCACATAAACCATGTACAAAATGCATAATTGTATATTTTGCGATTGGACAATAATTTTGGCATTTTTAAGTCCTTTCCCCATACGTCGTCGCCCATATTCAGATGTATGATTCGCCGTCACGTCATACAGGGTCAGTATTGCAAAAACAGCAAATGTATTCTAACCTACACGTTTATGCCACTTAACATAAACATTACGTATCTCCTCATGTTCTGTATTGAACTGAGAAAAATAGTATTATCACATTTTTCATGCCTGTTATAACTTCTTAACACTGTATTTATGGCCTTTTTCATATATGACATTTTAGTCTTAATTTTACTTGTAGGACACGCTGCCAAAGTATGAACGGGATAATGCAGGACATCCTCTATATTATAATAATACAAGGTGATTGATCTAAGGCTGAAAATTGAAATATTTTTGAAGTTGTTTGTTATATCGGAAAAGGCTTCAAATGAGTCCAACTTTGTCTGTACTATTTTACGTATTACTATGTAATAATACGTGACTGTCACTTTGTAGACGATAAATATAGCGTGTAATTCAAAAGAAAACTTGACTGCAATTGATTTTATCAATATTTCACTTAACATATTTCAATTAAAATATGTCCTGAAGCAATGGTTTTAGAACACAAACAAGACAATACTTTTTTTATAGGAAATGACAAGCTGAATCGATTGGTACAATAAAAGTCATATGATTCTAATTAAAAAAGAACATATTTGACCTTCATATGTCTTGTATACATGCACTTACAAAAGTACTATTAATAACACCATTTAATGACTCCTTCGAAATCATTCAAATTTTATTTGAAATCTTTTTCGATATAACCAACAGTTTCGAAAATATTTAAATCTCCAGACTTGCGTTACTTACGCTGTATAACATAATACATAAATATTATATAGCCGTCAACACACTATATATCCGTTCCTAACAAGTTTGCTAATATAGATACCGATATTGATCATCGTCTTTTGAAAATATAATTAAAATCATACAGCCACAAACCTGTGTTATATTCATAGATCTGTATTAACAACAGTTTGCACGTAGAATAGTTACTTAAATTTACTTAAAAAATAATAAAAACTAATATTTTTATTTTTAAACATAAAATTTAGTGAATTTGTTCTCAATTAATCCTTTTTATAAAGAATGAAGTTTACATAGTAATTCTACAGATAAGTTTAATGAAATACTAACTGACTAATTGATCATGTAATAACTGCGTATGTATGTCTATATAATCGTTTAATTATTCGATGAGTGCTAAAGTTCTAGCAATTTTAAATAATAAAAATATTACAAACAGTTTTAATATTTTTACCCATCTATTATGTATCATTTGTTTATTCATTATTTAGGTAGAACATTTATAATGTAACTCTGTAACTTTATTAATACTTTCTGTCTACCAGAATTAAATCAGCATCCACCTAATACACTTCCCTAAAGATGTTTATACTGATAAGTAAAATATTAACTGTTCAACCTGAGACATATTGTTACACGAAACACTTTCAGTAGTAATCACAAATATCAACTTGAAATCTGTCACTTTTCTCATTTCTCACATTAATAAAGTATCGCAGGAAACAGCGTAAGTACGCGTAGCGTCAATTGAAACACGGAGCAAACAATACATAATGTACAAAAATTTACTACAGAGGAACATGAAAAAAATCTTGTTCTCGCTGACTCCGATCGATGCTCGATAAAGTAATTAGACGTACCCTGGGGGTGTACTAAACAACGTCGACTCCCGGGAGGTCGGAGATTCGAGTTTGGTGGGGGTGGCTTATCGAATTTTGGCAGCCATACCCTGGGGAATGCGTCGGGATCGAATTCACCCTCTTGCAAATACACATGTGTATGTACCAATGCTACACATATGCGTATACACATCTATACATATAATCGTATATTTATGCGACCAATACGCACCTACTAAAGCACGTTTGTAGGGGGAGCCTCCGAAAAAGATGAAAAGACTTCAATCCTCGTTATTGTTCATTTTCTTCCACGACCCAATAGGTTTAGGATTTGCAATGCAATATTAATCTCGAAATACTAGCTTCACAAAGTTCTTATTACGCGATTATGAGTTCGCTAAGGGGAAACTTCGAATTCGATTTTGTTGCCATACAAAAGATTACGTAGCATTGTGAAATACAGATTAGTGTAATCCAGGAAATTGAAGCACTCCGTTTCGAAACGTCTGTGAATAAATGTGTATTATAAATACAGGGTGTCTCAGGTTTTTTCTGCAAGACTTTATCGATATGTTCTGTGATTATGAATAAACAAAATTATTTTATATAAACACAGTTCGTTTAATACTGTATTAAAGAGTTATAATAAAAATATGAAATACGAAGGGTAATATAATACAAGGCAAGATTAAATTGGCATCTAATATAATCATTAGTTATTAATACTCCATTTTAAAATGGTCACTGTTCTTGCCAATGTAGTATCGATGACATTAAAAAATTCAATTTGTTATTTTACCAAATTCATTTGATTTCACTTTATTTGAGTGATTATATTTAGGTTTATTGGAAAGAATTGTCGGTTCTGAAACATGAAAGTAAGATGACTTATATGTACTACAATTATTTTATCGTGTGGCGTCTAGTTTTTCCCAAAGTATGAATTTAGTTTAATTCGTTTAGAGCAGTGTTTCCCAACGTGGGGCCCACGCCTCACAGGGGGGCAATTCGAAAATGGACTCGTCCAGAGTCAAAACAAATCGGCTGGATATAACACAACGGGGAGACTTGAGACTGAAGCTAACTAAATTGGAACCTAACATAAAATCTCTTTGCAGCAAGCATCAAGCGCAAGGATCTCACTACATTTAAAAACGAAATACGTAGTAATAATTAAAATAATATAGAAAAATCTTTCATTAAAATTATTTGTACTTGAATTTCAGTTCTCCATTATATGTTTTGAAAATTTACTTACTGTGTTTCCTCAACAATTTCTTAGTGATTTCTTCTTAAAACCTACCATTTAAGTTTCTTCGGTGAACAATTTCATTTTTGAAAATTAAAAATTATATATATGTTACATAGGGGGCATAAGAATTTTAGAAAGGCTTAGGTGGGACATGGCACAAGAAAGGTTGGGAAACACTGGTTTAGAGTATCTGGAACTTTAGAACTTGTTCAGGTATCATTAAATTTGTTAAGTGTTATTACTTTCCCATCAATTCAATATTTTTATCATAACTTTTTAATAAATTTCCTAATCGCCTATAGTTGTATAACGTTTTCTGTGTATTTGTAGTTCTAAAATGTAATAACATTTTGCGAAAAAAGTCTGTGATACCCTGCATATAAAGGCGATAAATATGGAGAATAGTAGTTACACATAATTTAAGCAGTACTTAATGACATGTCAAAGTACAGTTAGTTAATCTCTAGAGATTATTAAAAGTAAAATTTTAATCTGAACGAAGATTTCAATTTAATATTGTTGAAACACTTAAAAATCGGTAGCATTAGTTTTCTGCAGATTTATGAATGTTATCAGCCGCTGTAAATAATAATTTCAAATTTTCATGTAATATTAAATAACAAGAGAAACTTTAATCGTACTTATTTTCCTTATTTATTTCGACGATAGGGTAGATGTACCAATCACTGCGACTTTAACCTTATCGCGTAACTTTATTTAACTATTTTAGAACGTATTTAACCTAAAAATCGTTCCAGTTTGGAGCATAACATTGTTCAACATATCTTTTATTTATGAATATTTTTTATATATTGAATATGATGAATTGATTAATACGTAAGTGAAAATGTACAACAAAGTCCAATGTCCCTATTATTGTCACTTAAAAGGTTATCATTTAAATAGAAATAATTTTTACATCTATTAGCAATTTAGTTCGTGTAATAGATATGAGATGTGCAGTAAACGTACCGCCTTTACTGAAGGTCACTTTTTAATGTTCAGCAGTACGTTTAGAACCTAATATTTATTTGTAAATTTTAAGTATAAACGAATATACAATGTCTATGTGTTGTTACGTAAATCGAAGTCCAAAAGTATCAAAGTTTGTTTACTTACGATTCTTTATACATTACTTTGCTATTAAATAAACGAATTCAAGTGATGGTTATAGAGACACTGGCAGTAATTGGGACATCTATCCTAGTTTTTAATAGTTAAAACAACATTCTTTATTAGAATTTGTCTAACATTAAGCAGAATATAGATATATTCTGATTGAATATGTAATTTTATTCAAATTTATTACGCAATGCTTATTTAAACAAAATTGGTTGATTATACACATTTATATAATTTTTGTAATTTATCTCAGTGATTTAGCTTCTTCAGCAACTTTTACTTGAGTATTTTTAAAAATTCATTACATAGAAGAATATTTTATGATCGACACCGTTTCTTCCGGCAATATCTTTTTAGTAGAACATATCGAATTTTCTAGTTCTTCCGATGTCGTTGGTACTTGAGAAGGGAAATAGGGTGAGCACCTGAAAGATACATGGGGCAACATAAATTCAATTTGCTGTGATGAAATTGTTATAACGAAATGAATCTTTTTACGATATATCACACTTACAATTAGTATCTTTTAACTACACATTTATTGTAGTTTATGATAGTCCCACTAATTTGTTGTTTATTGTGTATTATATTTTTACTTCACTGCCTAATAAGAAGATAAGCGCCAAGGTTAGTATAATTGTATTCGAAAATTACATGAGAAATGCATGATAAGTCTCATTTTGTTAATTTTCCTATTTTCATGCAATTCATAGTTAAAATGGAGTCTTTAGTATAATATACAGTGGCTCAAAGTAAAACTTGGACACTTACATTTTTATGTTTCAAGAAGTGATTGATAAACTTTTGAATTTCCAAACTTTCGGATTTCCAAGCGTTTACATTTCTAAGCTTTTGAATTTCGAAGCGTCTCAATTTCCAAGATTTTGGATTTCTCAGCACTTGAAATTTCAAGTTTTTGGATTTCTAAGCTTTTGGATTCCCAAGCTTTTGAATTCCAAAACCATTGGATTTTTAAAATTTCCAATTTCAAACTTTTGGATTCTGTAGCGTTTGAATTCTCAAGCTTTTGAATTCCCAAGCCATTCGATTTTCAAAATTTCCAATTTCAAGCTTTTGTATTAACGGAAACGTCTATCAACTTTTGAAATCTTTCGAATAATTATGAGCGATACTGTAAGTGCTCGAGTGTCACTTTCAGCCACTGTATTTAAGAAGAAAGGAACATCTTGGCAGATGCAAAAGTACAAATGTTTAAAACATAATTATATAACAAAATAACATTGGCATCAGTCCAAACAAAACAAGGGTATAATTTGATAAATTTAGGGATTAGAAATTAATTAATTGATTAACAAGAGATATTAATTTATTTACTTAAGGAATGACTATTTAAAAAAATAATTATCCACAAAAGAAGAAGTTGATAAGATTACGAAGTTTTGTAAAAAGCCAAGGGACTAATTAATGTAGCGTTAACCAGTTTTTTTTAAATTTCCAGGAACGCAAGGAAAGCTATTTCAAAACCAAGTAAACATATAGTTTTGATAATATAAAATTGATTCAGAACACTTTTAATTTTAGAATTGCTGTTTTATAAAAACTGGAAAATGAACATACTATTTCTTCTCTGCAGCCTTTACTTGCAATATTAATATTATATACGAGATGTGACTATTTAAAAAACAAACTGTGGGTATAAATATGTGTTTAATGATCATTTAAATTTATTTATTCCTTTTCCTATTTATGTATCACAATGTACATATTTTTTTTATTGCTATAAACAATATCAAAAGTTGTCGACTATTTTTCAAATCACATTACTTTAATCTTTGTTTACTTCACACGTTGAGAACGAATTTCTTTTAACACACTATTTATTTTGATTCGAAAAAGATAATTTTATGAAAATGGTGGTTTGTATAAAAAAATTTAATTCTACATTTCCATTCTACTTTTGCAAAGGAAGTTCTTTCCTTTCCAATTGTATCAGAAAAGTTTATTATTTTTTAATATGTTCGCCGCAGATAACGTCATTTAGTAATTTCACTTGTTTAAATATGTACGGATAGCACTATTATCACTTTCATTTGCGTTGTGTTTTTGTTCATTAATACTTTACCTTACAACCAGGGTAATCCGAGTTTACTTTTATAAAATTTGAGTTACGGATATAATTTTATTGTTCCTTTCTTACTTTACCAAAGTCACAGGGATCTATTTGCTTACATCATAAATAAAAGGCTTTAGCTGTGCGAAATACTTCAAATAGAATAATGTCTCATGCGTTTTCAGTTTTTATTTTTCCTCTGTTGTAAACTTATACTGCAGAGCTTGGGTTAGGTTGACTGTAAGATACAGAATATAGTTTTGTATATTAATAAAAGGACACATGCTATAAATATGTAAAGTAAAATTTAATACCGGTGAAAATATAAAGAGACGAAGAAAAAGGAATATCATAGCCAATTTGATATTACAGTTATTTAAAAGTATTTTCTACAAGGTCCGCAGTGAATATGTTATATTATATTGAATATTCACATAATTTCACTGCGTTAATTATCCTGTAATATGAACTAAATTTTTGTTCATTAAATTTCGTTTGGCAAACTTAAAAGTGTTATCTTTCATTTATATTAATATTCATCTTAGCTTTTATTTGCACCGAAAGTATTAATGCGACAATTTATAATTTTATTAAGTTATTTTAACTTATATATAATTTTGAATACAATTAATAATAGAAGAGCTGATGGGTGGTTACATGTAATATGTTAAAGCGCATGCGACACTGCATTAATTTGTGCAATGCGTACTAAATCCTGGAATTAGAGGGAGTTTAATATTACACTATTCGCAGACCGTATATGTGCCCATAGCTGATCGTTATACACGTGACGTAATAAAACATTATAACGCTGTGCGATACAGTTTAAGCGGAAATGACTGTTGAATCGTATTCATGAAATACGTATTATAGTAACGAGTTGATGCTTTAATTAAAGTCAATAAAATAGATTCGGTTATTTACTAATGTGTCAGTAATTACGATAGTGGCTTAAATAATATATTTTCTTCTTTTTTTTAAATATTTAGACTTTTCCTTTGAATACATTAAAAACTGTGTTTTGTAGCAATAGGGACTTTTTAAGACCTAGTTTTTAAGAAAATAGTGCGAGTGGAAAACACAATTTGTGCGAAAAACGACCCCCAGCGTGCAAATCCGCGCGGTGATCCCTCTTCAGGGTCCGAGCCCGCCGCGTGGCAGTATAAAAAGGCCTCGTGCCCTGGCTAAATCGGTCAATCCCCGTCAGCCCCCTCGCGTCGCGATCGAGGACCAACCCCACAGCCCGCGGAGATGCGTCCAAAACGCACTTCCACGCGTCCTCTGCCGATATACCTGCCACATTTCAACGGAAATGTTGCACAGCTGAACCGTTGCCTAAAGGAAGACTACGGTGACTCCTTCAAACTAAAATACCTAGGCTCGTGCGTTCGCATCCATCTCGATAGTGTCCAACGTTTTCACCATCTCAAGGGTAAACTCATTGAGGCTGGCAGTGAATTTCATACCTTCACCCTCAATACGGAAAAAGGCCTTTCTGCTATCCTGAAAGGTCTCCCGAAAATGGAGCCAGAAGAGCTCGCTGCGGAAATCACTCTCAATGGTCTCCAACCCCTATCCTGTTCGCCGCTGTCGAGCAAAAACTCAAACTCTCTATAATGCTCGTACAAGGTGGTCTTCGCCAACGGGACAAATCTCACCGCAGTTAAAAAGATTAACCACCTTTTTCACACCAGAGTCTACTGGGAAAAGTACTTCTCCCAGAAGCGCTACTCTCAGTGCTTCAGATGCCAATCCTTTGGCCATTCCTCAGCCAACTGCAACATGAAGCCCAGATGCGTGAAGTGCGCGCAGTCACACCTAGCACATGAGTGCAAAAAGCTCCGGGAGGAGCCCCCGAACTTGCGCAAACTGCAGTGGCACTCACACTGCAAACTTTTCCGGTTGCCCTTCCTTGGCGAAGTTCCTCGCGAAAAAGGAACAGTCCCGTGCGCGCTCCACCCTCCTTGAACACAGAGCTCACGTTCCCCACCCCCATCCGCGGCCGTCACCCAACCTAGTTAGACCCACCGTCTCCTACAGAGACGCTTTTCTAAATTCCTCCCCCGAAAACCCCCCTCCCACGCACCCCACCCCTCAGTCAGGCCCTTCTTCATTGACCTTTTCCCCATGGAGGAGACGTTCAGCGTCTTCCACCAAATCGGCCAGATCTGCGACATTGCATAGATGTTGAACGCCGCAAAACTCCTGCTCGTGAAACTCCGCACTTGCTCCAATCCGGCTGAACAGTTCAGCACTTTCATGTCAGTGCTTTCAACACTCAAATAGGGTCCCATCTTTCCACGTTCCTGCTCTGGAACCCTGGTTCGCTCAGTCGTCGGCGAAACGAACTCTTGTTTTTGCTACACAAATACGATGTCCACGTCTGCCTCATCTCCGAAACATGGCTAAAACCTGCCGAACCCTTCTCCATCCCGGGATATTCCACCATCCGATCCGACAGACCCGTTGGCAGGGGGGAGGGGCGGCGTCGCCATCCTCTGTCATCGTTCCCTTCGATACCACGAACTGCGCGTTAGCCCTTCTCCAGGTTTCAAGGTAGTTGCCATTAGGCTGCAGACACCAGCGACCTCTGTCGCAGCTGTCTATCTTCCTCCCGATTGTAAGCTCTCTCCCGATGCACTAAATAAACTCACCTCCCTACCCACCCCTTTCGTACTGGGTGGCGATTTTAACTCGCGACACCCCGCATGGAACAATTACACTAGCAACCGCTCCGGTAAAATCCTACACAATCACGCCTTCCGCGCTCCCTACAGGCTGGTCTCCCCTCAAAACTTCACATTCTTCCCGGGGCCTCCCAAGAGACCCTCCACATTAGATCTCTTTCTGGTCCATCACAACTCAGCGTTCGAATGTAAATCAATTGATGATGCTGCCACACAGCACTTGCCAGTGCTGTTGTCACTCACTGCCGGCGCGAGGCACCCGCTAAGCGCCCGAAAAACAGTGGACTGGAAAGCGTACCACCGACACACTACTAGCCTTCAGCTAAGGGATCGGATGAAAACCAAAGATGAAATTGATGCAACTATTAGAACGCTTGAGTCCTTCTTCCTCGCATGCCAGCGGAAAGCCACCACTTCTCTCGTACCTGCACACGCAAAAACTCTTTTTTCCGACCCGCGTCTCACCTCGTACATCGCCGAACGCCATAGAGTCAGAAAAATGTTTCAGCGCACGAGCGCCCATTACTATTCAATCCTAAGCCAACAACTGGCCAAGGAGATCAGCCGTCGAATAGCGGAGGCCAGACGCGCCTCCTGGATCGAAAAAATCAAATCCTTCCGAAAAACTGACCCCACCTTCTGGGGCTCCTACAAAATTTTAACTTCCTCCAAAATCGCCTACCCACCCCTGAAATCGGAGTTTAAAGTACTGACCGCCGACGTCGAAAATGCCACTGTGTTCGCCTTAAACTTCGCGAAAGTTCACAACTCCATCTCATCTCTAAAATCACCATTCTCTCAACGAGTCGAAGAGTACATCTCGCGGCTCTCCCGTTTTGCCCCGGAAAACCCTCGTAGGGACTTAGTAATTGCTCCGGCAGAGATCGCTACCATCGTCAAGTCGCTAAAAAACAAAAAGGCTCCAGGGCAGGACACCATCACCGCTCAACTTCTCAAGGCTGCCAACCGAAAAGTCACGCTACAGCTCTATTATATCTTCCAGAGTTGCATCTCTCTATCCTACTTTCCTGCCTCCTGGAAGGTGGCAAAAATAGTCCCTATCCCCAAACCCGGAAAACCTAAGGACGAGGTGGAGAGTTACCGCCCCATCAGTCTCTTGTCGTTTCTCGGCAAGATTTTCGAAAGAGGCCTACTCCTTCGCTTACTGGAATCCATCGACTCGAGGCGGATCCTAATTGATCAACAGTTCGGCTTTCATCCCGCTCACTCGACAACCCACCAGCTGGTCCGCGTCTCGCAGCTGATCACCCACGAGGTTAACGTAAATAGACACGCGGGCATGGTCCTCATTGACCTCGCCCGTGCTTTTGACTCAGTATGGCATCACGCCCTTATCTTCAAGCTCGCGAACTACGGATTCAATGATACCTTCCTAAAACTCATGCTCTTCTACCTATCCGACAGAAACCTATACGTCTCGCTCAACGGATCCGACTCGAGCTGGTTCCCTGTAACTGCTGGTGTGCCTCAGGGTTCTATCTTAGGCCCGGTACTTTTTAACCTCTACATAAACAACATCCCCCTACCCCCTTCCTCCGACACAGCGCTCTATGCTGACGATGGAATACTACTAGCCTCCTCTTGGTCCGTACAGTGCCTCGTCTCCAAACTTCAAAACCATTTAAACCTCGTCGCAAAATTCTTTCAGGACTGGAAACTTTCCATAAACCGCGTCTAAACCCAGGCCATTATTTTCTCCAGAAAGCGCGTTACCCTATCCTCTCTCAATCTCTCGGTTGGAGGGGTTAATATCTAGTGGGCGGATGAGGTTAAGTACCTCGGAGTCATCTTCGACAGACAATTGTCATGGATTCCGGCAGTGACGGACCGCATCCAAAAAGTGAGGGCCGCTGTGGGGGCCCTTCACCCGCACATATCCGCATCATCGCGCCTAAACAAATCGCTCCGGCTAACGCTCTACAAAGTGTGTCTACGTCCCATCTTGACATACGGTGCTCATGTGTGGGCGGCGGCCCCCGCCACGACCCTCATGAAACTGCGATACACGCAAAATCGCATCCTGAAGATCATCGCAGGAAGACACATGCGATATCCGACCACTAAACTCCTTGAGGAGCTAAACATCGAACCCATCCTACCTTACGTAAAAAACCTCATTACTAGCTATACAACTTCCGCTTCCTGCCATCTGAACCCACTTATTTATCAAACCTCCCTCTACGACCGAAACTGTATTCCCTATTGGATCAAAAAATCCTTTCCCCTCTGCACGTGTTCTTTAAACGCTGCCATCTTAAACCGCCAAACCCTAAATCTCCCTCCTTCCACCTCTCAAACCTCTTGATTCTTCCTCCTAGGTCTTCCACGACCTCGACACTCTCACCTCCCTCGCACGTGGGATACACCGTCCTGTGGTGACTTTCCGTCTCGTCCTCCCCGTTTCTTCCTTTTGCTTCGGCAAGCCTTTCAAGTGCTGGGGGTTTTTTGAAAATTTTTCCCCTCACTCATGTCATATAAATTTTTCTCAACTCCAGTTCGGTAATGCCAATCTCTATCTCTCACGCACCGCCGGTAAGGGGGCCCGCGACCTTGCCCCCAGGAACGGCTTACCTCTACTTATGGCAAAACCACAAAAAAATGGCTAAATCGGTCAATCCTTCGAGAACCGCCCTAACTTGTAGACGCTCACTAACTCTGGCTTTGACGATACTTGTTACGGGACAGACCTTGAAACGTACCCAACCTGTACCTTACTGTGAGGCAGACGAGGAGGTTTCGTACAGGACTCTTTCGTGGCACTCGTTTCGTGGGGTTATATACCCGGTGTCCTGTGACAAGGACAGCGAGCAAGCCACGCCGATGAAAAAGCGCGGGCGAAAAAACGCGCGTAGAGAAGGGTGCCAAAAATAGTGAAAGCGGTGAAAGTTTCCGCGTGGCCTGTAGGAAAACCCTGGCCTGTACGAATCTGGCTGCCAGATGCGTGAACTGGCCGTAGCCAGGCTCGCACACACCTTTTTCAAGCGCAGGAAAATATTTTTCCGTCGCTACAGTGTGTTTTCAAGTGCTGGTGGCGACCAATAGAGAAATTTTTAAAAACAATAATTTCTTTAAAAAATATATTTAGAATCTACTTTTTATTACCACTTCTCTAGTCAAAATTGAATCAGTTTTTGTGTAACTTTGTGTGTGCGATGAATGGATAAAAATAGGTCATACGTGTTTTTGGCATTTTTTGTTTCTTGCCATATAAAAAATTTTCAGACGGAAAGGGTTGTTAATACAGTTTCCCTGCAACTCGACACGAATTAATCTGATTTGTACTAATTCTGGGTTTCTTATAACGCGATACGAATTAATTGCGTTATGGGAGAGTTGACTTTATACACACTTTAGACACTCGTAGTAATGTCACAAAGAGGTCTTAACAAAAGTTCATCCGTCTGAAATATTCTGACTACTTTTCACAATGAATATTATTGTAGAGACATTAAGGTAAATTCAATTAGTGAAAACTGTAATGGTGTGAACCTTTATTTTATACGGACAGAAACGAATATGGACGAATATTTTCTTTTCATTTAACGACGAGCGATGGATCATTTGTTGATACACGTTTGCATTTGCAATATCGTTCATACCCGTTCATTTTCGTTCGTTTATTAACGTTTGTTATTGCTTGTTCGGTGGCTAGGATTCTTGCTCTGGAAAAGGACAAAAAATACCACATTACTTTTGAAAAATATACCAACTCGCTAAAAATTGAATGATATGAACTTCTGGCCAAGAATTTTGGTGTAACTTCTCCCAATAAAGTACATTGGTATTACACAGGTAAAATTACAAAACTAACTATGATGATTTAACGGAGACGATCATGAAAATGTTATTTTAATGATGTTATATAAATATACTAACTCGAAATGGGACTTATAGTGTTCTGATTATTTACATCCATTGACTAGGTTTTAATAGTTTATAGAATTCTCACTATTTCGAATGATCTGAAAAATTCTATCATTTGTACGTCGAATACTTAAGATCTTTTATTATATTTTCTTCAATACTACTCCAAGCTTTTTTCAGCACTTTTATTCTTTGAAATTGGTGATTATTAGAAAAAATTCGACACTTCAAGGTTGCTCATTAATCATCTGGAGAACGTGTGGTCTAGACTAAAAGTTGCAACTAACAAGTTTTCGTGGCCCAAAAAGCAAGTACAAATCGTTACAGACACCGTTCAAATTTCTTGTGCAGAAAAATTTTTCTTTCTTCCTGAAATTTTGCCAGTAAAAATGAAATCTGTTTCATCCACCTAGAAAATTAAACTCTTTTTCGTCTAAATGTGATTTGAAATGATTGCGACGAAAAGATGTGCCATTCAAATAATACGATTTCATACAATATACAAAGAATAGTTCCTTCTTCTCCTGTGGCAGCTCTCCTGCACGTACCACTAGAGGGATATACGAAATAGGACTTTCTCGAAAGCACTCGCTCCAACTACCTCGTCCATATATATACCGCCTTTAACCTTCCTTCCAATATCCCAACGTCTAAGACAGGGCCTGCTAGGTAGCCTTATTAATGAGTCCACTAACCAGGCCCAAGACGAAACGCAACACCCTTCCTTTTCCTATCCTATCCCCCTCCATAGCACCACACTCCTACAGTGAGAATTTGTTTCAGTGTCAGCATCATTTCAGAGTTTATGAATATTTGAGGCAGTCCTTTAATGACATTCGGCAAAGCATCATTCGCTTCACACTCTACTTTAATATTATTAATGATCTTTTCTGGATCAGGAATTGGTCGAATCAAATTATATTCTCGTTGCAGAAGCCCCTTAATAACATCTTATATTTCCTAAAATTTCTACTTTATTTATCCTCCGAGCAACAGCAACAAATATAATCACTTTCCTGCTGTACGAATTCGATACATTTAATCTATTTGCATTTTTGGTATAACGTTCGAGCTTTAGATTTTTATAATGAAATTTTCATTTGGTCCGTTTTGTCTATTCTATTTTGTAATCAATGTTTGAGATCTGTACCTATAGTACTCTATCTGTTTTAAAGGAAGTGTCACATTTATACATTTTCATTTCGAATACCGATAGTTTTTCTGGAACTTTGAAGCGAACTGTATCAACAAAGATAATACTTGAAGCGTTCTTGGGGGAAGTAACATAAGTGAAAGTTAAAAAGTAAATTTTTAAGAATGAAGGAAGATGTGATCGGACTTATAATTATTGCCAAATTTTTATTTATTTTTACTTGAGTATGTGACTAAGGATAGAGTAACTAAACTGCATTTTCTATTTTTCGAATTAATTCGGTGAATCGTTTGCAGAAAATTATTTAATTTGGTAAAACATTTTGTAAATGCCACCTATTAGTTTAAAAAGAAGACTATATGTGAGAAAACACTGTAAGTGGTGATCTTGTTTATTTCTAAAGTGATTGTATAACAAAACAGCAGTTTGTTTAATAATTTTTGTTATTTCGAAGCGTAACATAAACATATTACAAAAATGTATTCTATTGCATATAGTAATACTGTAGTTGGCATATACATTGTTGTCCATTGACCCAACATGCGACATATCATTAAAGCTATCATTTGGCCTAGCTATGGACTATTAAGGAAATGAAACTGCACTCAAATTATATACCACAGTATTCCTATTGGCATATAAAACATTTTTTATAATAAAAGAAAACTTTCAATTTTGACGCTTCCGCTACTTTCCACAAGATCATTTCATTTGTTAACGGTGTAAAGCAACTTAAGAGTGTCACCCATTCGTTTCTATATTGTTAACAAACGTTAGTTTAAAGTTAAATGGATAGCAAAAGTTTCAGATCGCGTAATCGTAAACCGCAAGTGACAAACAGCATCCGTAATCCCATTTTACAATTTCTACAGCGCATATTATTATACTTCCAAGTAATACATTAAACGTAATCCTGAAGCCGTATTAAAAGCTAAATACTGTTCTAATATGAAATATTTAACCGTGTTAGAAAAATAAACCTTATAATTTACGATTAAATCTCATTCTTTTCTACCTTTATTGAAAATGTGACAATTACTTCGGATCAAAAAAATCAAATGCTAAATGTAACCGTTATTTTAGAACAGAGAGAATATTTAATAAGTACGTTGGTGACTTTTATCCTGTAAACAGAACAAGGGAACGAATACAAAAAACAGTGTAGAAAATATTGTTAAAGGATTATACAGGGTGAGTTATTTAAATCTATAATTGTTTTAAACAAAAGTTAAATGGTTTAAAGGGATACATAATCTAGTATAATTAGTTGTTTATAAGTAATTAGTTTTTCGTAATAATCGCATAAGTATGGGTGCAAAAATTGTTCTCCTTTAAATAGAATTATATATCTTTTAATACCTACTCTAAGCAATTTAGTTAGTCATTTTTCATAAGAAAGTATTGAACAATTTATTAAAATAAAATCAGTAATTTAGTAGATATTGTAACTTAAATATTACAAAGTGGTACTCCTACACCAGCCTACATTTATGTTTCTTTCTTAAGTGGCATGCTGAATTTTTTTCTACAGAATGATGAGGGATAATAAGATGAATTCAACTGTGGCACTTCATACATCATTCCACCTTGCATCTCATGTCAAGATCAATTATCGTTTACAATGTATTTCATACTGAAGGTCGAGAAAACTTGGTTGTCCGATTTCACAAATTCTTCAATAAAATAACACACGAAATAGTATATGACTGTACACCGATTTACTAAGAAGATCTACTATTTTGTGGAAGAAAATAGTACATGTCATCTAGGAGAACATAAGTGTAGGCAGGTGTAGCAACGCTACTTCGTGATTTTTAACCCTTTCGCTACCGGCACATTGGAACTAAAAACTAAAAGCGTAGGTAATGATAACGTTTATTAATATAAAAAAATTGCGAAATCTGAAAGCTTTTAGAACTCAGTTAGACAACTTCCTTATTGAAAAGAATAAAAATTCTTCAGGACTGAAATGATGAAACTGCCTAATATAGAAAAAGATTGTCGAAAATCTCGGTAATATATCGTTTTACACAGTTTTATTTTGTTGCTAGGCGTCTTTAAAATACGACAGAACTTTTTGGCTAATCTAATAATTACACAAAATTGAAAGTCTGTTATCACAAGAAGAAAATTTAGAAAACAATAACAGCACGTTGTAACATGCTTGAACCGTACTTTTACGTGTTCAACTTGCTTTTTAAGGTGATAATATAACGTTCGTACGGACAACAAGAGCTAGTATATGCATGTTACGTATTTACCTATAAGACTGTTAACCAGAGCTGTAGCAACGTAAAATCATTACACAGAATATCGTGGTTGTGTGTTTCATTTTTTGCATTAGAAAGTCTATTTGGCGAGTTCCCGTTGGACGCAGTTTAACACTGAAACAGTCACGAAATTGAATTATAGTGCAGTCTGTGCGAAATGAGAGCATCGAAGATTCGCAATTACCCAACGAAATTTCATTCGAATCTCATCGGCGTTACGGGGGCCTATGAAAAACGCTGTAAATACACTTTACGAAGCTCTTGAATGTCGCTGAGTGAGGGTTAATTACATACATTCGTTCTGTATTATCCTAAACATACAAATATTTCTTTTACATTGGAAATATTATTAATTTGGGTAATTATATAAAAAGAGGTGCATCCCACCGATTTCGATGATATTGAAATATGTTGTCAGGGACGCTATAGTGGGTAACTTTTTCCTATACAAGTTACTGCAGCTCGACTTTGGTTTACGAGATATTCGCAAATGTTTGTATCCACTTAACGTCGAACCGAGCATTCCAATTTTGTCTTTTGCGGGTTCGATGTTAAATGTATATATCAATTGACAGAATTCTATAATTCCCATACGTAAGCGAAGGATGGAAACATAAATAAGATCATAACAGGGCAACGGGTCCCACAGAAATCATCAACACTGTTTTCACCGACAATACTTCGTCGACTTCAGGTACGCCCGATAACAGTTTCTATCGACAACAATTTTAATTAACGATTTGGTATTAATCGGTAACAAGATTAGACAATTGCGTATATTCGCAGACGATACTGAACACTTTTTCTAAACATTAGTACAGAATATTGCATTATAATGATTTACATTTATGTCATACTTATTTATGCAGGTTAATACTTTTCCCTTATTAGTGTAAATATGTTAACATTTTTGTGATGTTGATTAATGTATTGCTTTTTCCTAATTTTCAAAATACTATATTTTAGTAATTTTTTTTTTTTATTTAAGATCGCATCAACTTTCGTAAGTCATTAGTGACCACGTGTGTTATACATTAGTGTACAATACAATACATTGCAGTAAGCGTTTACAGTACATATGTTTTACTTGAATGTATGATGTGCTTATAGCTAGGGAGGATTGTTGCAGTTGACAGGTATTTCACCTTTACAAACACATGAGTCATGTATAATTTTTTTAAAAGTTTGGCTTATTCCAAGTAGTTGATTACATTCTTTAACTATTTTCTGTCGTTCAAACTAATTTTAATACCTGAAGGTAGTTTTGCGGTTTCTTTCAGAATTTTCGTGACTAGACATTCTTACGTTATATGTTTTGCTGGTAACTCTACATTACAACTGTTGTATCTGGTGTGTCCGCTTTTGTTATTAAGTGGTTATGTGTCAATTTCGTACGACCCATTCTTAACCTAGTTAGTTCTTCTTTTTTTAATAACCCCGTTTTATAATTAACAATTTGTTTCAGTGAACATTTGGTTAGTCTTCTTAACATTTTGTTTAGTTAGCACGTTGATACTTTCCCATTGGAACGTATCTGGTTTGAGTATTTTGTTAGCTTGACTGTTCTTTCTTTAGTAAATCGATTGGATGCGTTTTATGCAGTCTCCTTGGTATTAATGTTTCGTATAGGTTTTTGGCTAGATCATTTGGGTAATTATCTACTCTGATTTTGTATTTTCTACAGTATCGTTTTATCTCTTCTTTGACTGTTGGGATTCCTAGGTTTTTCCGAAATTCCTCGGTGCTGATGTACCACGGTGCGTTGACTATCGTACGAAGTATTATAGACTGTGCTGATTCTATTTTTTTAACGTGACTGTTAGCTGTTGTTCCCCATAGCTCGATGCCATAAGTCCAGATCGGTTTGATAATTGTTTTATATATTAATAGTTTGTTTTCGGGGTTTAACTGGGATTGCCTTCCCGTAAGCCAATACATGGATCTTCTCCTGATTTTTATCTACTCTAATTTCTTTTGAATGTGGTGTTTCCATGTTAGTTTCTTGTCTAGATGCATTCCAAGGTATTTTACCACATCTGTTTGCGGTATATACCTATTGTTTAGAGTTACCGGTGAGGATGGACGTTTTCTTAGTGTGAATGTTATGTGGTTAGATTTTTCTTGGTTGACTTTTATTTTCCATGTTTTGAAGTATTTTTGTACTTTAAGTAGAGATTTTTGGAGCATTTTTGAGGCTGCTGTTATGTCTTCGTGGCAGGCCAGAATTGACAGTGTCATCTGCGAATATTGCGAGGTCTGTTTCGTGGGTGGTAGGTATATCCGAGGTGGAAATTGTATATAAAATCGGTCCTAAGACGCTGCCTTGGGGTACTCCTGCGTTTATTTGGAAAATACTTGAGATTTCGTCTTTGACTTTTACAAAGTATGTTCTGTTTGATAGGTATGATTTTAGTAAATGATAGTAAGACGGAGGGAAGTTTTTTGTTATTTTTTAAAGTAATTCCTTGTGCCAAACTCTGTCAAACGCTTTTTCGACATCAAGAAATGCTGCTGTACAGTGCATCTTATTTTCTAGACTTGTTATAATTTTGTTTACTACTCTGGACTTATTCTATTGTAGCATGCTTGTCACGAAAACAAAATTGGTGGTCTGGTATTAACTTTTTATCCGAAATGATTGTTTTTATTCGTCTACAGTATGATTTTTTCTAGGATCTTAGACATGGCTGGCAGCAATGAGATTGGTCTATACGACATGACTTTGTGAGGATCATTAGAAGGTTTTAGCAACATTATAGTCTGAGAGGTCTTCCATTGTTTTGGGAAATATTTTAGTCTCAGGACACTATTGAATACGATTGTTAGAAGTCTGATAGTTTTTGGTGGTAACACTTTAAGGATTTTATTTCCAATAACATCATAACCTGAACTTTTTTTGGTTTGGGTTTTTGCAATAATCTCTTTCACCTCTTGGATAGTGGTGTATTTAATTTCGTTGCTATTTTGAATTGTCGGTTCCTCGGAGTCTTGCATTTCTGCCGGTGGGGTTGGTCCGTCGAATTCGTGAGGTTGGAATACTTCATGTAGATATTCTGCAAATGCGTTTGCCGTTTCTTGTGTAATTCTGATTCAGGTTCCATCATCATTTTTAATTACACATGTATTGAGTGTAGGTCGTTTTGTTTTTTTAGTGGCTTTCCACGGGGAGTAGTCTGTTTCTCCTGATGCTGATAAATTGCTTATATATAAGTTGAATTTGTCGTTATTGTAGTCTTTTAACATTTCTTTCAGGTTTTTCGAAGCTGCGTTTAGAAGTTTTTCATTCCATACTGATTTTGTGTTTGCCACTTGGCTTTGAGTTTTCGTTTTTCTTTTACAAGTTGCATTATGTGCCTAGGGAGCTCCTGTTTGTAGATTGTGGAGTTAATTGTTGGGGTAGTAAGTCGGACTGCTTCTTGAATATTTTTATTTAAATAGTATATTGCAAGCTCTACACCTTCTGGTGATTTTAGTGAAATGTTACAAGTTATGTTCTTATCTAGCAGTTTCCTGAAAATATTCCAGTTAGTAAAGCGGTTATATAGGTTCTCTGGTTTTCTACTTACTGCTGCTTTTTCTGCGTATTTGATTAGTATGGATGAGTAATCCCAGGTTAAGTCTAAACATGATTGATGTGTTAGTTGGCCTTTATTTATTCCTTTGGTTATTGCAAAGTCGAGCAAGTCTGGAGTTTTATCGTTTGCTTGTGGCCAGTAAATTGGTTCTCCTGTTGAGATCAAGTTGTAGGAACTTTCTCGTACGAATTGTTCAAGGATTTTTCCTCTAGGGTTAGCTGTTTTAGATCCCCAGAAATAGTGTTTAGCATTGTAGTTGCCACCCGTTAGAAATGTAGTGCCCAATGAATTAAAGAAATGTTTAAATTCATCTTTAGTGATTTTGAATTTCGATGGATTATAGACTGCAGCAAAGTTTATTATTCGATTTTCTATTTTGACTGATACGCACGTTGCTTACAGGTATGGGTGGGCTATTGTATTATGAAGGTGATGTTTAATGTTGGTTTTTATTATTATTGCTCTGCCTCCGTGTGCACGACCTGATGGGTGTTTTGTATCGTATATTGTGTAGTTTGAGATCTTGATGTGGTGTTTGGTGGTTAGATGCGTCTCTGATAATAATGGTATGTCTATATCATGCATTGTAAGAAACAATTTTAGTTCGTACAACCTGTGCGGGAGGCCATTAGCGTTCCAGATTGCAATTACCGTTTTATGCTCCATTTTTAGACTTGTTCAACACGATTGTTGCTAAGATTTCTAGCATTTTATTTATTTCCTGCGATTGCTGTTTTATCAGGTTTGTTTGCTCATTGAATATATTTATCAGGATTTCAGTGTTTTTGGCAGATTGAGTGATTAGCTGTTTGATTTCTTCCATACCTGTGGTTTTCGAGTTGGTGTTTTTGTTATTTTGGGTTAAGTTTATGTTATTTTGGGATGAGTGTTGGTGAGTTGGTGTAGCCGTTTGTGTTGGGGAAAGGTTGGTAACTGCTTCTACATATGTTATATTGTTTCTGGCCTGTCTAGTGATAATATTTGTGTTTTATGTGGTATTATGTGTCCATGTATTTGAGTTTGGTGTGAATGCTTTTTGCCTTAGTGTGGGAAACATTTTTTTTTGTAGTTGTTTTCTTGTGATACAATCTTTATAGCTTCCTCGGTGGTTACCCTGACAGTTAAAACATTTGACATTTTCTATCTTGCCTTTGTGTGGACAGTCGGTTGTTAGGTGATACTTCGCACATTTAACACACGCAGGTATCTTGTTGCAGTAATTTTTTGTGAGCCCATATTCTTGGCACCTAATGCATTGTGAAATTTCTCCTTTAGTTCTCGGTGGTTCAAAAGAGATAACGGTGTTAAGTAGTCTGTTAATTTGGAAAATCTCTTTGTTGTTGTCGCTAGGTTCTAGTTCAATAAAGAACAACGGAAGCGGAGTTTTTGTGGTGTACTGAATTATGTTATTGATTGATCTTACTTTGTGATTTAATTTTTCTAGTTCGTATGTGGTATCATTGATGTTAGTTTTTGGGTGTACACCTGTTAGTACTATTTTGTAACTTTTGTCTTTCTTAAATTGATAAGTGTGAAAGCTCGCGTCTTTTTCCTTAAGTGCTTTAACTACTTTCCTATAAGTGTCGGGTGTATTTGTTTGAATTTTGATTTGGTTACCGTGCAATTGTTTGATAGTGTAATCATTGTTCGCGATTTCCTTTAACAGTTGTCTTCACGGTTTGATTACATTTGCTGTTATAAATATCAGCGGCGGTTTGGTTTGTGTTGGTGTGCGAGGTTGGTCTGTTGTCACCTCTTCTTCTGACAGAACTTCGTATGTGTTTGTAATAGGAATATCTGTGAGCTATTTCTTACCTTGGATGTTGTCTAAAGTAGTAGGTAAACCATATTTACGTTTTTTGGATTTACCTTTCTCCCACTCGATATCGTCCAGGTCGTCGGCTACTTCGTCGGTGTCCATGCGGTCGAGAAGTTGGTTAATTTGGGCAGTCATTCCAATAGTCTTTTTAATGTTGTTTTGCACTACAGTGTAATTACTGCCAATTCTTCGAATTTTTAACTGAGAGATTTGGTCACTGTTATTAGACATTATTACGGCTATTGCCGTGGGCTATTTGGAAATACAATAATCCTTTCTGAGGAGTTATTGTATAGCGGCAATTGTAGGTTTGTATGTTTGCTTATTCGGTAGGTTCACAAGATCACCAGCTTACTTTACCCTTTGCTGGCTTACGTCTGTTTCGCTCGACTGCTTGAATAATACTGTGACGTAGTTAGTAGAATTTGATTTCTTCTTGATTTTGAAAGGGCTGTGTTTTTATCACAGATATTTCCTCTTATTTAATGGCGTTTTGAATTCTTGTCGTTGAGCCACTGGTGGTTCCACTTACCATTGATTATTTTGGAAAAGTGTTTCTGGGCATCTTGTGTTGGAATCGGTGCTTCATTTAAATTGTTGTTTTTTTCTTTTAAAAGTTGAAAGTTGATATATCGGTAGCATATTAATTTATATACATATATATATTATTTTCCACTATCTTCAAAATAATGTATTGTGTCTTATCTTTGTATATTAATAGTAGATGTATAAGTAATATATTTTCAAAATAATCTACAAGTAGAATCTTTAATGACTACTATCAACATATCTTACTCCTTATTTTATGTAAAACGGAAGAAATTTAAAATCAGTGCTGACAAAAACACTGTTTCTGACAAATATCATATTAATGTTGTTAGTCAATATCATTGTCGGTTAAAACTGTTGTCGGGCAAATCTGGAGTCGACAAAATGTTGTCGATGAAAACATTTTCAGGAAAATCTATGTCGATGATTTCTGTGGGATTCCACGACAACATTTGAATATAAACGTATTACTAAACTAATAAATGTATTAGTACATCCATCCCTTGACTTTCATCATTACGTATTTACGTTGTTTCTATTAGCAACGCAATAGTCGTTGGTTTAGCAATCATCATTTTCTGAAGATACGTTGTATTTTCAAAGCAGTATCGTCGACAATTAAAGGAAAACATACATTTGAAGAGAATGTGTTTAAGTATATATGGAGGTACTTGTATAATAAAAACGTTTATATATATATATTAACATATGTGTATTAATCATAATAAAGCAAACTTGAAAATTGTTTTATTTCCATTCGTTTCACAACACATTCGCAAATTCGCTTCTACCAGATTAATTATCTGAAAAATCGCTTAGCCAAACAGTTTTGTCTTCCTATTAGTTCGGATAATTGATGATCTATAGTACACATAATTTCTTACAGTAGTACTTAATCTCTTATAATATCTAGTATTTGCCAGTCAAACTGCGAATGTTTAAGCAAATTCAATACATATAATATATAAATAGAGAGTCGTTTCACCCTCTAAATATTATATCACATTTTGTACTTTACTTCGAATGTTTTGAATATTTTTGTGTGCTACTCGCATTTTGTATTTTCTTTTTTGCATACTTAATTTTCTCATAAATGCATAATATCCGTAGTCTAAACCATAATAGTATATGAATATATGTATACATTGACGTACAACTTTTTTTATTTACGTCAGTCCCTTTGGAAACCTATTGGTACGTAGGCTTGGAGGATGACTGTAACTTTTGCTAGTAACTAATAACTAGACTACGGAAGTATATGCAAATGCATATTTGAGAGGGACGCATTAAACAAATGGGACTTTGACAGAAACATGTTTTATCATTAGAGGATTTCAAAAATGTATATTTCGTTTTGCATATTTTATATCTTGCGTATCTCTTGAATATTCTGCATATAAATTGCATCTTGTTTTGTATTTATTGATCCATTCAGAAATATTCGTTTGGAACGATGTGCTGTTCCCATATTGTGCAGCAAATTTTCTATAGATGTCAGCTTCTGATTCATCTTCAAACCATAAAAATCAGATTACAGCTTGTTGTCCTCCGATGCCCACTGATAATGGAGCAGCTATATCTCCAAAAACAAATGACTCGTGAACTACTAAATTGAAGTTTGAAATGGAAGACAAAGGGAGTGAATGATATTTGGTGACACAGGTACAGGACGGCCACTGAAAGAGTGAAGGCCTTGAAAAAGTCATAACTTGTTCATTTTCAATCTTTATTATTTCCTTTTTTTGTGGGTTATAAATCATCCCTTGGAGATTAAAATGGATACGTATGCTGTCCAGCAACGAGTAAAACTCATTGAGATTTTATATTCCAGTGAAAGATTACGTGTTAAAACACTAGATTTAACTCTACCCTTTTAGATTTTCGGGTACTAAGAATCCCAGGGAATTACATCAGTAAGGTCACGAAAAATTCTGTGGAAAGAGTCCGTACTTGTGAGCAGGAAAATGGTGGTGATTTAAAGGATGTTGTTTTTCGCACATAATACTGAGCAATATCCATTAATTATATTTCCAAATAAAATAATAAAGAATTAAAAAAACATGTGCTTGTGAAAGTTATTTTTGTTTTATATCATTCAGTCATTGAGTGGGCACCCTGTAGAATTCTCAATGTAATCTCATAATCAGTAAAAAGTTATAACCCTACTGCAAATAGTTATTGGCTCACCTTCTAGCTACATGGGCCGTAAGGAACATTCACATGAAAAAAGCAATTCTAGCAATTCATTGAATATTTAGTGAAAACGTACCTCGTGTCCTTTTCTATCCGGTGGAAAAAATTCTCGCTTCCTTCGGTACAAGTCTTTCGATTCAATTCGGCCCGAGTCGGGTTAGATTCGAAGGATGGTCTGATTAAATTCCTTCCAGAATAAGAGCACGATAAAAGAACGAGGGAGGAGCGTGAGAAGATGGCCAACGAACCCTCGAAATCACCGGAACAACGAGGCCTCTTCGACTCGTGCCTTGTCCGATCGAATCGCTCGTGACGAACGGACAAAGATCGCTTCCGGCTTGTGATCACGTTTTATCGACCCAGACGCTATTCAACGTGTTAGTTGCTTCCGCGTATTGGATAATTTTAACTTCGTTGCTGAATTTTCTTGTTACATTTGACGGGTTAAGCGACTTAACCAAAGTATAAGAAAAAAACATTTGCGTTGTCTTTTAATTTTCTGCATTGCACGTTTACAAAACAATCAAATTTGGTAAAAAATAAGATACAGTTTATTTGAATATACAAAAGAGTAAATTCTTAATCGATTTGTACAAAGTGTTTTTCAAACTGTTCAATAATTACAGTACTTTAGAAAATATTCGAACACTGTACAATTTTTATTTTTTCGCATTGTAACTTTGGCCACAATTTATAGTTTGTTATATAATATTAGGTTGTCTAATAAATGTATAGCTTTTTTATTATATGAGAATTTAAAACCATGAAAAGCGTGAATAATATTTTAGTATTCGTGTTATTGTAAAGCTTGCATGTCACTTACTTTACTATGTTTAAAATTTTCTTATTTGCCTTCCCATTATTCTATTTTAAATTTGAAAACTGTGTAGTGCTAAGTAGATAGACAAGAACGTTTCCGATATCTTCTATTATTCGAGTTTAATAAAAGTTGTATCACGTCTCAAGTTGTTCGAAATACAATATGTACCGTTTCTAGAGAAGATTGCATGACAGAGAAAACAGCTTGAAAATTGTTTTGCCACTTCAAGAATAGTATTTCTGATTTTGTTATTTCTGACGAAGAAGATTGATTCAAAGTAGAAAAGGAAGCACAAATAAGCTTGCTAGATATTGAAAACGGACGTCAGTTGTTAAAGTAGATACATTATTGATTAATTTATATTTGCTTTCCGAAACAAACAAAAAGATAAGTAGGTACCTACTGTGTTAATAATAGAAAACTGCATGAACTTATTGGATAATCTAATACATTTTAAATAAAATAATATGAGATTTTGAAATCCTTAGATGTACAAATTAATTCGGTGTCTTATACGCAAAATACAATATTTATTTAAAAAAAATCTTATAAAACTTGAATATTAGAAATAATTCTTATTCCTATTTATGATTCCGTTCTATTTATCAGGCAACTGATAAATTCCTTCTTTAAGAAACGATTCTGATTTTCAATTAATAAAGTAGTCGAATCTATAGAGGTAAATGAACCGAATTAATTTGTTCACCTAATACAATAATATTCAGGTACAGTAGAATCTCGATTATCGGAACACTTGTTATCCGAATTCTCTATTATCCGAATGTTCTATTATCGGAATATTCTAGTACCCATAGTGTATGTTTCATACCATGTGCGTGTGTAGTCCATATAATATTTACTTCCTTTTATTAAAATTATCACGTCTAGCGATCAAAATAAAGTATCTTCATAATATTTCAATATGGTATTTATATTCAAAGCATTCAAAACTATAATAATGTCGTCAAACGTATACGGATAATGTTATCAATTGAAACAAAATATAAAATTATTAAGAAGTTGAAAAATGACGATTACGCAACAAATTTAGCACAAGAATATGGTACTGGTAACATAAAAATAGAAAACCCGTATAATTATACATAATTTGTTTTTATTTTATTGTTTGTTTATATCATTATCATTTGTTTTAATCGTATCATGGTTTACGTCATGTTTGGTAGCAAGAAATATATGAAGTTTAGCGTAAAAAAAGTCGTCGTTCTATCATCCGAAAATTCGACTATCTGAACATATTTGCCTCTCAATTAGTTCCGATAATAATCGGGGTTCTACTACACTTGGAAATATGACAATTTATGTGATCTATTACGCTAGCTAGTAAGTATTGTAAGGTATATTTGTTAGAATTGTACTCTGTTCATACAAAGACAAACTTAAGAAACTTTGTTGTATTTCGAAATATACTTGTAATAATGAAACCGAATGGAATCCTCTATCACGTCATGTAATTTAAAAATTACATACCTACATATATATTTAGATTTGTTGAATTTTATGTTATTTGCATGTCACTATATTACTGTATTTTATTTTATCATTGTATTGATGCCAAGCATTCATACAATAATTATTAGTTCCTGGTATTCAAATTGAAATGCAAATTTTGACTTGATTATAATTTTGTTCACCGCGAACGTAAATAAAATTCGAGTTATAGGGAGTAATCGTATATGTGCTGATTTGCGCGATTTCAGGACACAAGAGAAACTCTGTATAAAGGAATTACTATTCTATTACAAGATTTTATTGTATGATGTTTATTAATCATTTACTTCATTTAATTATGTAATACATTTATTGAAAATGTCTTTTCTTGTTTATGTATCGTAAAACATTTCGTAGAAATTTCGTAACGATGAGAAGTACAGCTTGTCACGTTTATTTTAAAATAAAAAATGTAACATTGAATTCTTTCATAATACACCATTTCGTATTATAACCAACCTGCAAATTTTTATTTATCTTTTATTAAAGCGAAAATTAGATGTATTTTCACAAATTTAATCCAACGTAATAAAAATATTGAACAAAACTTATTCTTCATTAATAAATTAATATACAATTTACAAACCAATCATTTTTCGAAAAATTTATAATTGATACCTTTGGTTGGTTTTATATTTTTAACATATGTAACATATAATAACGAAAACAGGAATTTAGTAACAAAGTTGTCTTTCTTTTGTAGAAAAGGTATAAAATACTATTTGAAATTTTTTTATGACTATATTTGAAACCACAGTCTCTTGTTAGCTGGAAATCATTCAAAATTTGTATATGTGTTATAAACATGAAACAAAGTGTATAATTCAAATTGCATTGAAAATTCATTGTGTTTTTCAAATTCAGTGTTAACCATAAACACATGTAGCATCGAAATGTTTGAATAAAAATCGATTTCGAACGCGACTTGGTGCATCGCTGTCTGATAACTGAGAACCCATAAACTTGGGATATTATTCCAAGAATTGAGGGACGTTGAAAACATGTGATACTGAGAATAGTTTTGCGTTTATACTCTTGCACTATGCATAATTTATATATGGGAATAGGAGGATATGTCTTCCAGAGAACGGATACATAAAATTTCATAACGAAAGGTAGGGAAAGACAAAAATGAATAATAGAGAATATGAAAATTAGTACATTTCAAATGTTGAGTGCTATTTTATGCTGGAGGGAAGAATGAGAGAATTTAAAAATGTAAACGTTGCCAGCAGATATTATTCCTTGAATCCCTCCTACGACTTTAACATGATAGACGCCAACGCTGTTATTATTTAAATCATCGTTTTAAAAAATGTAACGTGGCATTGATTTTCGATTATTTTAATGTGTTCTAAGAAACGATGACCTGTCAGTACACCAACTGTTAAAGCGGAATATAAGGGAAGTACTCACAAATTTCTCAAACTTCAAATTTTTCTCAGTTGAAGGGTAATTAATTGATATTTTTATAATCATTTAGTTTCAGTTAAAAAATAAATTTTGTTTCATATTCTGCAAGTTCAAATTGTTGAAATCTAAAAATTTATATTTGCAACACGAACATCATAAGACAAAAATCGTTATCCTTAAAGAGCGCATATTCTGATTATATTAATTGATTAAAATATTTATGCTGTTTTAGTTATATTTATACGTATACCTATTACCTTCAACCATATGAATATTTTCGCTTGCAATTACGATTATAAAATATGTTTGTTATAGAAATGAAAAAGGTATACTTCCAAAATTCTTCTATTCCTTAAAATAATTACGTTTACATGTTTTGCAAATAAAGTTCAGGTGTGCAGTTCTATACATTTCTTGTCTTCATTTATAACAAATGTAATTTGTATCCCGTTTAATAAACAATATTGAATACACACTAGGTGATATACAAAAAAATGATTTCATTACCAGAACTTTGCAATAAATTAACATTTTTAAGCATATTATTAATTAAATAATAGATCAATAATAGATAATAGAAATAGGTGTCTCTTCCCAGTTAAAATTATTAAATGGTCATGCTTCGAAAAACTTTTGAACCATTGAAATTTTAATCAAGTTGAAATTTATTGCGATACTCTTCCCTTAGACGTTACTAATATAACATTCTATATTTTCATATACAAGCCTGCCTAATAATTTAGTTTATTACCAATATATATCAATACATTTTTCACAAAATATTACAAATAGCTCTGTTACGTGTTAAGCGATGCTAGATGCGCTTATCCTACATGCAATTACTGTTGTAACCGTGTAAGCAGATATTAAATAGTCTGCGGTAGACATTCGTCAGTCATTATCTCATAAATCATTAGAGATGCACAGGCAGATCGTTTCCCTCGTAATTGTCGAGTGAGAACCCCTCGTCGTAGAGCGTATCAGCAATTACGGGGTACTGCGTTAGCACGATGCGTGTTGTCTCATGGCAGTCCGCTACATCGCACATAGTATCGTGGTGGACCTAGTGAATTGTATATACACGCTTAGAATGGAATCAACTACGAAGACAATGGAGCATGGTTACACCATTAATCGAGCCGATTCTCGTGCATTGTACCGGGATTGGATACGGTACATGGAAAATGAAGGGCAGCAGCTACCTCGGATCGAGAGCCGATCTTGCGTTATAGCACGACGTTCCCTTGCTCCGATTTCTGCATCAAGGGAGCTGGTTATCTCTAGCCAGAACAAAGAATGCTTGTCACCCACACATGATTAAGTTAAGAAATTGCGGTTCGTTGTATTCCTCCCTCTTTCGTGCCTAACGTTTCATTAAAAACAGTAGAATTACGTATCGCTGTAGGAACGCTTGGAATGTAACTCAACAGTGCATTATACACCTATACACATGTGCACGCGCGCAGATATCTCACGCCACTGTGTCTGCTGCTGCTGATTGCATTCCGTGCAGATATTGATTTCCCTTTAACTAATACGCGTTACTGAATAGGTGAAATATCAATATTTCAGGTTATTGCTCGTTGAAATTTGTTCGACGTGCTCAAGCGTATAAAGATAAACGAGTATTATAGAATGCAATGAGACTTTTATGTTACGGGACTGATTTACTGCCTTCCTTAGCTTAATTGTCATAACATTTGTGAATATTCGAAAAATAAGGTTTTAAATTAATGACACAGTTAAGGCAAATAAACTAAACTGTTTCTAGATCCATAGGATGTTCTGGTTATGCTTAAAAGGTAGAAAGTACATAAAATTTCAAATATTTTGACATAAACGCATATTATAGAATGCAATGAAACATTTATATTGCGAGACTGATTTCCTTAGCTTAATTGTCCAAACATTTTTGAATATCCGAAAAGAAAGATTTTAAATTAGTGAAACGGTTAGGACAAATAATTCAAATTGTTTCTAGATCCTTACTAAACACGTACATATGTAGAATGTTCCAAATATGCTTAAAAGGTGAAAACTATGTGGAATTCTGAATATTTTATCAATTACTGGTATAACTTATAAAATTAACATTTTACAATACATAACTGCATGGAAATAAATCAAAGAATTTTTTTAAATGTTTGTTATTGATAGTTAATAAGAGATAAGTAACCTTAACCTTATATTTCATTCGTTTATTGTAATTTGATATTTGAAAACTACTGGAAACATTAGTCACAATAAGATATCAGTAGGTAATGGCAGTTCTAAATAACTAATCAAAAGATGCTTATATTTCTGATGAACGCAGTATTTACTACGTAATGATAGGTACGCGCAACAGTAATTCTTACATGGGAATGGTTTCCTTATATTACGGTTTTTAACAAAATTTGTACTTTCAGAGATCTTATATTTTGAGAGCGTATAGGTAAATATCCAAGTTAAAGAATGATATAGTACAAGTTGTCAATTTATTCGCGTTAAGCCAGCTTACCCTGGTGCATTATTCCTTAAAAGATTGGAGTATAGATACTCCATAAAATATTTAAACACTATTTATATTACTATTATGTTTATTTACACTCCATACTTTCCAGTCTTAACTTATTTATCAATATATATATACATGGTGACCCATTTAAAGATTTGTACTTAATCATCTCCTAAACTATAGGTTATATCTAAAAATGTTCTAAATGAAACTTACCCTGTTCCATGGGAGACAACTTATGATGGTCACAAATTCTCTCTAGGTTGTTGTGCCTCCGAGATTTGGAGGCGACCCTGATTTTTTTAAGTGGAACTGTATATTTTTTTCTAGATAAGCTTGTAGTCATTTCCAAGACGAATGTATTGACCTATAACACTTTGGTCTTTCGAGGTCGTTCAAGGTCATTTAATGGTATTCAATACTTACCTTTGTTGTACACCCAGAAATTGCTCTTTCGCTTATGTATTCGAAGAGGTGACCTCCGGCATCAATACATTGATTAATTCTGTCTCTAAGTGAACCTTCTACGTTCTCGAGTGTTGGTCTATTAACTTGTTCGCAGGCATTTCTAATCCGATCCTTCATATTCTCACGCGAGGTGGTTTCTTCACAGTAAACCTTATCTTTTATAAAGCCTCATAAAAAAAGTCCAGAGGTGTCAAATCTGGAGATCTCGGTGGGAAGGGTATCGTACTTCCTCTTCCTATCCAACGACGAGGAAACATAACATTCAGCGTTCTCTGAACTCGGCAATCATTATGAACGGGAGCACCATCACGCTGGAATCACATTCGGAGTCTTGTCGCATGCGGAACGTCTTCCAAAAGATTTTGTAGTTCATTGTTTAGAAAATTATTATAACGTTCTCCCATTAGTGTACTATCGAAAAAGTGGGGACCCACTATGAATCTATCTACTATGCCAAACCAAACATTTAAGGACCACTAACGTTGACGTTCAACTGATCGGTGCCAATGCGGATTCTCTGCGGACCAATAATGGGAATTACGTCGATTTAATTCGCCACTACTTTTGAAAGTGGCTTCATCAGAAAACAGTACATAAGAAAAAAAGAAAGGGTCACGTAACATTTTTCGTTGAGACCATTCACAGAACTGCAGCCTGGCAGCATAATCGGCATCAGTTAAAGCTTGATGCAAAGAAATACTGTAGGGATGGAAGCGATTCCGTCTAAGTATTCTGGATGCAGTAGATTGTGGTACGCTGTAATAATTTTCTATCTGTCAGGTACTGATGTGAGGATTGATAACCACTTCTCCGAGTATAATAATCTTTGAAACTTCTGACGGCCGTCTATGTTCGCGCCAATATAAATATCCTCGACGAGCTCGACGTTCACAATTTCGAATCACCATATCACTAGGTTGCCGATGACCTGGAAATCCATCGCGGTACAATCGTGCAGCTTCCTTGTAATTATGTCGACATTCCCCCAGAACCAGAAGCATATCGACAATTTCGTTAGGTGTATAATGGGCCATTTTAATCGCTAGCGAAACCAACAACACGTAATGCATGTCACAATGATACTGATACTTCCATCGCGATTGTAATACGCTAGCAACACATATCCTCAGTTTGTAAACACAAGAAAAAGCGATCATTATTGAGAGTTTGCGTCTTGTTTACGTACAACTCGAGGAAATACTCGGGCTAGACAAATTTTGGGGACGTTTAACGAAGGTAAGATTTGAATGGCATTAAATGATCCTGAACGACCTTGAAGGACCAAAGTGTAGGTCAATGAATTCGTCTTGAAATGGACTACAAACTTATCTAGAATAAACATACAGTTCCACTTTAAAAAATCAAGGTTGCCTTCCAATGTCGGACGCACATCCACCTAGAGAGAATTTGTGACCATGATAAGATGTCCCCCATGAAGCAGGGTAAGTTTCATTTAGAACATATTTAGAAATAACCTATAGTTTAGGAGATAATTAAGTGCAAATCTTCAAATGGATCACCCTGTATATACAGGTATATAGTCTTACAGCTCTTTTGTATCGTACTTCTACCTTTAACTCCAGATCTTGAACCTTAAACCTTAAACCTTAAACCCTAAATTCTAACTTTAAACTCTACATCCAAACCGAAACCTAAACTTCAAACATTATTTATAGTAACATTCAAATTTTTACATAACATATTCCATAATTTTAACAAAGAAAGCAGTGTATATATCCATTTAATTTATATAATTTTTAACATTTGTTTTAAATGGAAACACATTGAATTTTGAAGTTACAATAATATTCGAACACTTAGGAATGTAGCAATTTATATGATCTATTATGCTACTTAATTCTAAGCTATTGTAGCCAGTGTGATAAAGTGCAAATATTATTATACATATAACGCTCGAGTATGTTTAGGAATAATTGTAAAGTATTCAAATACTTCAACACTTTATTCATATTTCATTATTTCAGAAGTAACTCGAAATAATTGTATAGAATAGGAATGATCACGTAACACATAAACAATGAAGTGGCAGGAATAAATCTCGTCCAGCTAGGCGAGTTTTAAACGAGGGATGAATATAGTCATCCATTTTTAAACTCGTGTTATGGTTTATGTTCTCTGTTAAGGCTACAAAACTTTTGTGCATTTGCCGTAAATGAGTTCAAGGTTTGTTCGAGAGGAATGCACAAAGGTTTTCGCAGAGCTGCATTACTTCAGTCGTAGTTTACTCACAGTGCTTAGCCCGAGGACGAGGGCGCAGTGTGGTTGAGGATTTATGACTGAAATTTGAGAGAGAAAGTTTAACATTCGCCCATTTCATGGCAATGTCCAGTTTCTTTCGTGAGCTTGTCGGTGCATACCGCACTGCGACATCCTGGCATAACTTGATGCAGCTGCCGTCACAAAAAGTTCGACCTTCCGCGACTATAATAAAAGTAATACGATTGCTTCCAGCCTTTCGTAGAAATTCACATACCGCAGGAATTCACAGTCAGTGATTCGTGTTTCTTAAGAGAAGATAATTAATTGCACGTGGCGGGTATGTGTTGTTGAAACAGTAGGAGACGAATCCCTTTTGTGAAGTTCATGATCATTGCAACAAAATAATCAATTTCGATTTCTTACTGCTCCTTTGGATATTTGATCGGTGTAAGTTGGAAATAATCAACATATTTTAAACATGAGTGATAGAGGTAGATATCGGCTGCCTGTGCCAGAATCATGAAGTTTTCACCTTTTTTTATAAAAGTGTAGGATAAAACAGATAGATACAATAAAATGTTATTTTGCAATTAAGTTTAAATCTGAAGTAAAAACTAATATACGCAGAAAATTTTAGAAGAAGGAGTAAAAAATATTATACTTCATTATAAATTTCCATAATGCGGTACTGGTATAAGGGATGGCGCTTGTTTATCATTTAATAAGAAATTTTAAATTTAAATTGCTTTAAAAGCATTTTTTTATTTCAATATTATACTACAGTAAATGTAATTTTATGAGTTGTATATATGTATATTATAATCTTAATTTAATTTCAGTTTTTCAATACCTGTGAAGCTACGATTGGTTATGAAGAATGTAGCTATTAATATAATTAAAAAGGGTAATATTTTAAAAATATATTTAGTTCAAGATGATTTCTGTAAACAAAACTTCCCTTTCTTGGAAATTAATTAAATTTAATTTTCATAGCATAACTTAGATGAAGTTCAGTACACTTTAATTAAAAATTGTGCGATTCAGTTTTTAAATACAAGCAGCTGTAATATTTTACATACATCTATGTATATTTTTCACTCTGAAATTTAACTTCTCAATGAAAATACTATTTGATCCGTTATAAGAAAATAATACATTGTGAAAGGGAATCAAACTTATTTAATTGAAATATTATAATGTTTATACTGATAGGAACATACATTACTAGCGAGGTTCAGATGCGGGAACGAATGCAGAGGCGGACAGTACTGGAGGGACAGGGAAGACAGGTTGTGCAGAATATGTTCCAAAGAGGACGAGATGATTGAACACCTAGCAGAATGTGAGGGAAGGGGGGAAGAAGGAAAATCAGAAAAGCTATTAGACGACGATGGGAAAGGATTAGCGGACCTAAAAAGGATAGTAGAGAAAAGGGGCAAAGAGAAAGTAGAACTTAAAGTCGAGGGAAACGACTAGAGTGATAAGAAAAGCCAAAGATAAGATGCTCGGGACTGTTAATACAAGATAAAGTCTATATAACGCTGAGTGCAATAGATTAGAATATAGCTAGTAATATTAAAAGTAATTATTAAAAATAAGTTAAGTTATAAGTTTATGGCAACCAGAAAGATAACACGTATTAAAATAAGCTAAGTTATAAGATCATTATCAGTAGAAAGATAGTAATTACCAAAATAAGTTAAGTTATAAGACCAGTATAAGGAAGCTGAAATGTTACAGAAGATATGTATGTATATAGATCCGGAATCCATTCAAAGTCGAACGGCAAGAATTATAATAGACAACAACAACAACATAATGTTTATATTTTACAATGGGCGCCTTATTTAATTATTAGGTATGTAACGTTAGGAAGGGTTATAAGTGAAAGTTAACTGAATCTCGTATTATATCTTTATTCGTTTGAAGATAGGGGCGTACACGGATCGGCAGGCAGACTGGCGGAGTCTCCGCGATATTGCAATGTAATCTGCTTCTCTACTCTTTTTTACAATATTTATACGCATCTCCGGAAAAGGTGACGCACTGATCACGCGGCCGGGCAGCCCCGTAACGTTACACGGCAGGCGTTACACGGCTGCGAAGTCTGCTGCGCACGTGAAACTTGTAAAATCATAAAATGGTCTTTCCGGGCTTGCAAGTATCAGGGAAGGTTTTTGGGCCTAATCCCTGACATCTGCAAGCGGACTGTTTATTACGGTCGCCAACCGTGTGCCGCTACAAGTATCATTTGTTTTATTATTTTTACTGAAACTGAAGTATTTAATACATAATATAATGGCGGTTAGCCTTACAAGGATTTCTTTGTTTTGATTATTGGGTACGTTATAGAAGAGGGAAAGATAACGGATACGTGTTTTCTTTATATTAACTCGTTTTCATATTTAGGGGGTGAACCACCCTTCAAAGTTTATAAAATAAGGTACTAAAGATCCCATTGCAAGCTTAAGAATTATTATCAAAATTGGTATAAATTTAATGTACGTCAAATCTGATTGGATGAATGGTGTTCTTGTCATTAGTCAAGTTTATCAGGGGGTAAACTACCCCATTCGTTCAAATGCACATTTAAAAGATTTAAAATTTGTAAGAAAACTTATAAAATCCTTAAGAAACCTTAGGTATAAATTATTTCATGCTAAGAAATTAGTGGTTTTGTGACCTTCCACCGTTACCGAGGAGTAAACCATCCCTAATTGCCAACTACATATGTTTTACTAGGGGCTGATAAAATTCAAGTAAAGATCATTTCTTGACAATTGAGTACCAAATGGTGGCAATAATTAGGTATAGTATTACTTATCGAGAACGTAACCTTTAAGGTGCCAGTTACTTAACTATAAACAATAAATACTAATAATTTATACATATCTTACAACCTTTGGGGAATGGTTTCACCATCCAAGTATAAGAATGGGCCAATATAAAAAAGACACGCATGTGTTATTTTTCAGTCCTCTGTAATATATTCGAAATACAAAATAATCTGAAGTGGACACTTACAAAACTTTTCTTGTGAGTTATACTTCTTCAATACATTATAAACTTTTCAATTTCTTTTTCTCTACAAGTTTGAACATGAAATAATTTTGAATTATATTCTCAACCTCTTCAGATTTTTTTCAATTTTTTCCTATTCGAATAATCTTGGAATATTTTAAAAAAGTGGTGATTATTACAGATACTGCTAGGTTAAGCGATCATGACAAATACTCCTTAACTTCTCAATTTAATTCCTTATCATTTTCGTGAGACACGTGGCTGAACCATATGGCATCGTTATGAAAAATGATCTCTTTTGTCTGGAAGAAATATAGACGATATTTTTTGGGTGATAGTCAATTCATATCAAATCAGATTTAACAGTACATGTTGGTATCATAGTATTAAATCTCATCGTAAATTTAATAGTAATGCGATTTATGATAATTGTAACATATAAATTATGCTCACCTATTGGTCATTATTTAATTCAAAGTTTCTTGATTATAATTTTTAAAACAATGTTACTCACATTTAAATCTTATTAGTACTCTTTACAAATGTTTTTTTCCTGTTTTGGTGACTACAATGCTTACTGACAGTAATAGTAGCTAATCACCATTTCACTATTATGGCAAATACAAAATATTGAAGTATTGAATGCAATTTCTATTTGATAATTTTTAGTCCCCAAAATGAAACTACAACTGTAGACAAACTTAGTTTTTGTCATAACTACAACGAGTATTTGGATCATATTTGCTATATTTGGGTCACAAGTGTAACCCGTGTTTGTAAGGAAAAGGATCAAAATAGTACGTGTTTGTAATAGACATTTGTGGTAAATTTTTACAACAAAAAGTGCTAACTGGAATAACTAAAATATAATTACAAACGTAGCATGTAACAGAATACTAAATGAAGTTGTTAAAACAAACGAACGAGTAAGGTATTGCATAATTAATCTTTGCAGTGTTTTGTAAAACATGTAAAATTTGTCTATTTAATATAATACATTCATATTAATATTGTTTTACGTAGAATTATTTATTTTGAAACCTTCAATATATCAGTTTAAACATGTACTAGTTCATTTGTTAGTTAGGCATTTGAAAAATTGTTTTTGATTGCGTAATTATGGAAAAGTATTGAATCTGACAGTAAGTGGAGTGGCTGTACGGCCTTTAATCTCAGGAATTCATTTGAAAAGCGTTCTGAGTGATCACATTCATTTGTATACGTCATGAATACATGAATCCACATAGTTATCGTTGCACTGCAGAAAGAACTGCATTTCGTTCGATATCACCTGCCGTTCTGATTTTTGCCTTGAATGTATTACTCGCTGTAACGTGAACGAACACTAAAATATAAAGCACAGTGCTGCTAACTTAATCCTATTAATATTAATCATAAAAATGTTAGGCAGAAATGTAGACCAAAAAAGTCCATTTGTATTTTACTTTCAAATGATTACGTGTAATTAAATGACATATTTCTTTTACTTAAATGCAATTGAATGTTTGGGAAAAATGATATGAATTAAAGATGTTCAATAAATTGTGCATGTAGCATGGTCAAATAAAAAAAGAAGTGTTCGAAAGCAATTACTAGATAACAAAAATGTTTCTTTCTGTTTGAAGTGAAAAGAAGATAAACGCTCAAATATAATTCAATTACACAATCTTTTAGTTTCTGTATTCCTGCAATTACATATCTGATGCAATGCATTATGCACACGTACCAATTCAATTTAAACGGATGCCATCACAGCACACGTAGTGTGATCATATGGTATACATATACATACATGATAATAGGAAATGAAATTGATTATGATAAATATATCATAATATTTATACTCTGTTCAAAGAAATGTACTACTTGTACGATTTGATATTTTTTAATATTGCACAATATAATGACTTCCCTTTGTGTTTTGTATCTGGCGTATTCAGTTATTACTGTTTCATTATCAAAACATAAGATCTGATATCGTTTAATAGAAATAGTTCGTTGACTCTTCGTTTAATCAACCACTGGTGTTGTCCTTTAATTGTTGTGTTTAACTGGTCCAGCCATGGACAGTATTTATTCAAATTAAGAATGTCATTATTGAACGAGTGTGCGTAAACAATAAGTCTCCCCCAATTCTGTTACTTAAACAACAGAACTTAATATTATCAGAAACGCTACGAACTTTCCGAACAACCTAATATGTAAACATTATTTTGCGTTGGAGCATGAAATATGAATCGTATAGTGATTTTTAACTTTTAATTCTAAAATATTCGTTTCTACAATTGCAAATACAATAGAATGCTACAAAAGATATAATCGTATAAGGGGATCACAGGTGCACTGCGACAAAAATTGGTTTTCATGAATATACAGTATTCGATAGGTTATCGAAAAAATAAATTTCACCAAAAATTTCCAACCTCTATTTCGACTTCGACAGTAGTATCAGAAAAAACCGGAATATACACTTTTTCTCTATTTTTCCTTGACGTTCGTTGACATGTAAACAGTTTGAGAAAAATTTGGCTCTTTCTAGATACGAGGATATAGATATGCTAAAGAATTATTTAATTTTTTTCATTTCAAATCTTGTAAAAATTCAACAACGGTACAAAACGCTAAAAAATGTCATATTAACGAAAATATTATTCACAAACTTTTCCAAACATCTTGGTAGGATGCATTGTAGTTAAATTAAAACCTGATTTTTGTGATATTTTACGGGAAATAGTAATTTTTAGTTTATGTTTCCATATTTCCTTTATTTAGTGAGTATTTACGGTAACAAATATATATTGAACTGTATTTTTTCTTCTTCTCTGACAATAGATTCAGCAAAAATTGTATACTTCTATATACACATATTTGAAAATTAATAATAATTGTAGAATAACATTTTTTAATGCATGGCTTTGCCTTCGGAGAAATTGAGTTTGGTACGTTCGCATCTTTCGATATTCTATTATAAATTAATTGCCTGCTCACACCCAGATGTAGGTATTGCACTTTTCAACCGACATACGTACGATTATTGTTGACTAGATTAAGGATTTTTATGTAATTATGGAAAATTTAAATGCCCAAAATGGCACAAAATGCACATAATGTGTAAAAATCTATAAAATTACTCGAAGTAAGTACAAATTATTGTATTTTAATGGTGGAACAACTTTTCATTTAGATTCCATTTCTTTAACTCTATTGATAAAAATATAAATTTGCATAAAAATCAGCAGTTTATAATGACACTTCTGTTGAGAACTCTACACATTCAAAGCTTAAGTAGGAGCATATACGGCGTGGTAAGATATATACTTAGGTACTAACGAGATCAGTAAAAACAATGGTTGCATGCAATGGAAGTTCTCCTTATCATTTTTTTATTTATCTCTCTTAATTCGTGCCTTTCGACTTTCGATGACTTAAGTGTCATTGTACACAACATAACTTACAAATAATTGCTTTTGCCCATACTTACTAATAATTCCATCATAATTCCATAATTTTAAGACACAGCATGGCATATATGATCCTTCACACAGAACTAGGGAACTTGAATTAACGTTAATAAACTCTATTCAAGACTTTAAAACTTATAAACTTAATACTTTCAGTACTCTTTAGATTATCTTTAGCTCTTTACGTTGCTATTTTTCCCACGAAAGGTCCCTTTATTTATTCCGTTTAAAATAATCTTCAAAGGATTTAATACAATGCTTACAAGATCCATATATTAGTTCGAAAGATTCCGGAAATTGCTTTAACTTAGTTATGTTTAAACGTTTCATAACATTGTCTTCAATATTAAAAATACTAACCATTCAATTTTAGTTTGAATTTCGAGAAGTCAAAACGTCATTTGAGATGAAACCAAACAAGTAAAAGGGGTGGTTAAACACAGAATTTCCCATTTATTTAAAAATATTTCAAAATGCAGTTTAGCTGCTCCATTTCAAAATTATGACGACACATAAAGCAAAATTTGTAAAATCTCTTTGTGCAACTCAATTACGATGTATTAGCTAGCATGTATTAATAAATCTATTAAATTATACTTCAATGTATCTGCTACAATCATTCATAGAACATGTTTTTTTGTTAAATATGCTAGCAGAAATTTAGGTTTGTTATGTTTTTGTAGCTCCGTGTATACTCTAACTTCTGATGCTGTTATAGTAACCACGACAAAAACAATTTTTTTACACACATGATGTTTAAATTTTGCTGCATAATAAAGCAACCTCATTTTAATGCCTTATGTTTCGAATGTATAGAAAATGCAATGTTTATAATTTCCAATTGGTCGTTATTTTATTTCAAACAGTTAACTCCTCATAAGCAGTATTTTTCTTTCCTTGTTACCAAAAAATTACAGGTGCCTTGATCAAAAATCAAGGACATGCTAATTATAAATGATAATTGTAAATAAAATATAATACTACAACGATAAAAAAGTAAAATAAGATTTAAGATACATAGATACATGAATATGTACCTAACTCCTACGTTTCGTGGCGTTATAGAGTATTAACTAAGCTAAAGTATCTTTTGAAAATAGTTTATTTGATCTTGATCTAAAATAAAGTTGTTATTTCTAAATAATTTTTATAATCAAAATAATAAGATAGTTTTTACATTGAACTATCATTTTCATTTAGTATTTCAAATAATGTCTGCTCAACCCTATCGACGTACTTAAGACAAAATTTTAATACTCTCAAAGCATGATAAATCAGAAAGTTAAACGAAACGCTTTCGTAGATTTAATCCTGCTAATTCAAATGATTATTTCCAACTCGAACGATAATAGTCGCCTTAATTACATTCAGCGTTCCACGTTTTTTGCTTCTCTTAATTAGTATGGGTAATAGTTAGAATCAAAGGAAAACAATACAAGAAGAAAATCGAAAGGTACTTGAAAGGTAGGAATGTGCTTTTTGCTTATTCAGAAAATGTAAAAAAGGAGATTGAAATTTGTTCGAAAAGAAAATAATGAATGAAGACTCATTTCATTCATGTCAAAGTCATAGACACATGTATTGAGTAATTGATAAATCACCCTACTAATGGCATTGGAGGCATGATTTGAAGGATAATTATCGTAAGACACATATAGGCAACTGTAATATACCTACGCATAGCTCCGAGTCTTTATAAATTGCTCAAATGTTATATATTTAAAGGAATGCGCGGGGTTTGAACACTTTGTGGATGACTTTAGTTTTCATACTTATCAACGTTGATTCCTATTGAAAATATTTTAGAAGAAACGGGTTGAAAAATCACTATATATGAAATTACAAACAAAGAATTTCTAATAGAGTTTTCGGTAAAAAATGATCTCAAATAGTATAACAAATGTTACTCTATTTATATCAAAAGGATAATTTAAAGTACTCACGGCAATACTGTATACACATTTATGAAGTTATATGTTCAGTTTTCATATCGTATTTAATTAATAAATAAATTAATATTCATAAAGTATTCAATACTTGTGTGTTGTTGTAAATATTTATGATTGACTGTACGTTGCGTTATAAACAGGAAAACAAACAAGAAAAATTCCGAGAGACAGAGATATTAATTTTCACTTAAAATTAATAATTACATTTCAGTTTTAGTATAAGAATAGTTTGCGTTGGTTTGCGACCTACATATATTTATTGCAAAATTAATCAAGGCGCAGGACGAGAAGGTGAAATTAATTATGAGGAAAACAGCAATTTATCATAATATTTTACTAATTTCTGTTATTTAAATACGACGTATTATAGAAACAATTGTATCGAATGTCCAAAACAACTTATTTTAATAAATATTTCAATTTAATATTTACTTAGATAGAATTTTATGCATTATGAAATTGTCCAATTTATCGTTTGTCATTGTTTAAGTCTTAGTGTTTGCAAAAATTTAACATAAGGAGACTACCATAGTAGTTTAATTATTTAGGAAACATGTGATATGGATAATAGGATTTTTTGAGTGTTACTAAAAAATATTTATTTGTTATACATGATAATTACAATAAAACATATCATTATCAATAGAAAGTAACTAATAAAAATAATAATCCTGATATTTACTACATTTGTACTGTATTCTAAATTTCTTGAAAGGAAATTTAATTCACCATATTTTATTCTCGTATCCATATTTAACTTCCAAAAAGTATTCATAATATTAGATCACATTTATGATTTTGTTTAACGTTATTAATACCTTTTGCTGTAGTTTCAAACTTTAAACTTTGTCTATTTAAAGCAAGACAATGTTTATAATGTTTACAAGTTTCTCTTACTTCTTAAATAATTTTCTATAATTCTAAAATGAAATCTTCAGAAAATCTGAAAAAGTTAGAAATGAACAATTCACTTCAGGATGAAAATGGAGTTATGTATATTTGCAATGGCTGCAAAAGGTATTGAGCATATTAGTGTATCTATTTCAAAGTTGAACATCATTTACAGAAGATACATTTTGCATAATTACTTAAATAATACATTAGCTTCTTTATCTGTAACTTATCTTGAAATAATTACACGTCCATTTATTTATTAAAAAAATAATTTTATGATTTCATTATATATTTTAAATAATTACTACCCAAATTTAATCTATTAAGTTGAAAAGAAGAATAGGCACGGATAAAGTACCACTAAATGAAATTGAACTTTCATCAATCGATAAGTCCCTCAAAGAAAACTCTATCTGGAAAGTTTCAATCATCAACATTTACTATCAGGGTAATTGTAGACCGAATCGTGATTTACAGTTTAAGTTGGTTTTTCTGGTCTATTGTATAAAAAGTGATGAAAAAAGTTAAAGATTCTTTAGCAGAGACAAAACTATTTTGCTACAGAACCGAACATTAAAAAATTCCGAAGTATCGATTTTTCATGGAAGTTACCATGTGATTATGTTTGTACTTTTATAGTTGTGGCGGCTCTCCTGCACCTACCACTAGAGGGACATACGAAATAGGACTTTCTCGAAAGCACTCGCTCCAACTACCTCGTTCATATATATACCGCCTTTAACCTTCCTTCCAATATCCCAACGTCTAAGGCAGGGCCTGCTAGGTACCCTTACTGATGAGTCCATTAGCAGGCCCAGGACGAAACGCAACACCCTTCCTTTTTCCTATCCTATCCTATCCCCTCTCTACAGCTCCACATAGTTACCTTTGCAATTATAAATGATGCATTCTATTTCTGAAATGTTCTTCTGAAACTGAATTTGAGCACCTAAATTAAGATTCATTGATCTTTAATCGCGTAACATTTAAAAAATATTGCGAAATGCAATACAAACGTATTGCGGCACGAACTTATGCGACAACCTCAGGTATATAAATTTTATATACAATAGAACCTGGATTATCGGAACTGATTGAGAGACAAATATATTCAGGTAGTAGAATTTTCGGATAATAGGAAGACGACTTTTTGTACAATAAATTTAATACTTTTTCATACTACAAAACATGAAACAAGCGATAATATGATACAAATAAATAATAATGATATAAACAAACAATAAGATAAAAGTAAATTACATATATAAAATCTTACGAATTTTATATTCTTATGTCACCAATACCATATTTGTAAACGCTCGTGGTTGATCAAGAAAAATCCTTCGATCTTTGTTGGAGCTTTGTTGGATTAAATTTATTACTTATTCGAAGGACCACTCCGTAATGGAGACTATACAAGAGAGGGTCTATTCTAGGTCTATCGGATCTGTTCGATGGTTTGTTGAATTCTGGTGTCAACCCGTGAGAAAACGCATTGACGGGGGTGAGACCCGCGGATAGGCTAACAATAAGTTAAGCTGAAGAGGAAGGGCAGGTAGATATTGCATTGGTGGAGAATTTGAACGCTGTCAAAAGAAGGTAACCGCCTCCAACTAACGGTCACAAATGATCAAAAATGTTTAATCTTTTAAAAATAAAATACAGAACCTAATCAAGAAAAAATTATTTATGAAAAAATATGCACATCTGTCGATATTCTTTATAACTATTCTGACTAATCGACTTTTTATATCTTACGTTAGTTATTACCACGGATACGATATTTCAGGGCGATAATCGATTTAATTCGACTACGTTAAGCAGATTTTAAGGGAACCGGCGGCGAAGCGTTTGTCACGGCCGAGACAGGGGGTTGTGAACCATTCCATTAGGATAATCTCACCACCATTGCGTTTATGTCGCTCTTAGTCCACGTAGCGACCCACTTATTGTCAAATTCCACCTCCCATAGCCATATTGCCATCGACAAATTGGAGTTATACACGTACTGACATTATTGGAATAAATTACCTTTTATGTAGTCTCCATTCAAATATATATAAAAAGGAGAAATCAAAACAATCCCGAGTTCTCAAACCAACGTTCAAAACATTTTGTATACATATAGGCTAAGCGTGGGTGATATGAAACTTTGTTTAATCTCGATCATCAAATAACGAATTTTATCGACAACCGTGTGTGCGACCCTTATAAACAATGACAGAACATACTGACAATTAAGCGTCAGTAGAATATCTATTATTGAACAAGTAACGTTCTTCTCTTTCACGGTGTGCAAAAACTTCTGAAAAGTAAATCAAATAGATAAATATTTTACTAGAAGTAAAAAATATGAAGTACCCAAAAGATATTTGCTTATTTGTATTTTTTGTATAAACAAATATTCATTTCTGTAATAAACATAAAGTTCGCTTCATTTTCTTTATAAACTTTGTAGGTGTCCGTATTAGATACCACTTTTTCAAACTGTCGAATTTCATCGCAACTAGTTTCTTTACTATAGTATCAAATCACTTGAATTATTTCATACTTGACAATTGAAATATTATTATGCATTAGTTTCTTCAACCAGTCACGTTAGCTTCATTAAAAGAAGGCTAAATTTCTTCATTTTTGGAAAGCTTTCATATTATCATTTCATATCATGTATTTCATATTACCAACTTTTACCCTATGAGTGTTCTATACTTCAAACTATAAGATATGACTAACTTTAATTGTTAATATCTGATAAGCAATTAGCTGTCCAAAATGGGATGTAGACGTATTTAGCTAAGTAAACTTTATAACTGACAGGTTATGTTCGGGCCAGTTTGTAAGAGGTTTATGGCAAGGTTTGGAAGTACCGCTATTTTTGAGGATTCGTTAATTTAGTTTTTCTGCCATCTGACCGACACTCGCCAGATGGTACGATTCCCGGATTTTACTCTTTTGTCATAGCATTTGTATAGCTTTTAGTTTCTTTCGCATATTTTTCATTCGCCTCAATAGCTATTACCCTGTCGTAAACCTTCACGGCCTGAACAGTGTTCGAGAACCATGGGTCACCCAACGGTTTCCGCGGCCTATGCAAGGGGCAAGGAAACCGTCTTAGGTGTTGACCAGATGTGTCGCCCACCCCCGTCAAAGTCTAACATTTCGTCCCTTGGAGAAATCCGCGACCCCTTCCTCAAGGAAACACGCCGAGAGCGTAAGGGAAGGCGTGTCTTTCCAAACTAGGCCCGCTGATTGGAACTGCCCAAAAATTGGAAGGAACCAATCAGTGGGAAATTGCAAACTCCAAGGGTGAGGGGGGGCTGAGACAGTCTCGTCGTCTAGAACAGTCAAACGAAAACCGTCAAACAAGAACAGTCATACAAAAACAGTCGGATGGAAAGAGTCGCATAGCAACTGTTGCGACGGAACATACATTAGCAGTTAATAACTTCGAAAAACATTTCAAAATACAGTCCACATTTCTCTCTAAGTCGCGAGCTCCGAACCGATTGAGAAACGGAACGCAACCCAACAGGTTATAAGTTGGCAAAGTTTCGCTAATAAATAGGTATTAGTATAATATATACTAGTTATTATACTCGTCACTCTCGTTTCTCCTTTCATATCTCCTACAACGAATGTTATACAGTGTCTCACAAGTTCCTATACTGATTTTACTACTATGTTTTATGGATAAAAATACAGTGATTGAACAAAATATTCATACGGTATAAACTATTAACTTCTATTAAGCATATCTTTTTCACAGTAACGATGGGTTAACAATTTGTTGTATCACGATTAGACTGCGAATTTTTATGCATTTATAGGAAATTTAAATTTACGACATAGCACAAATTGCATATAATATACGAAAATATACAAAATATACAAAATAAACGCGTTACTTTATTTCGAGAAAGAAATAGATCTTTATTTGAGCTCCGCTTCATTAAATATTATTATATAATAAAGAATTTGCATAAAAATCCGCAGTTTAATCATGATAATCTATAAGTATCTACCTTTCGGACCAACTATATTAATAATATATCAACATTTTAAGATGTTGCACAGAAAAAGATGTTGGCAATAGAATTCAGAAGTCTATAATGTACGACTACTTTCTTCATTCATTATTAAATGCTAGCAAATAATTCATTAAAAAGGTGTAAGAAAAACATAAAATGTAGGTGTGGCGGCTCTCCTGCACCTACCACTAGAGGGACATACAAAAATAGGACTTTCTCGAAAGTACTCGCTCCAACTACCTCGTCCATATATATACCGCCTTTAACTTTCCTTCCAATATCCCAACGTCTAAGGCAGGGCCTGCTAGGTAGCCTTACTGATGAGTCCACTAGCAGGCCCAGGACGAAACGCAACACCCTTCCTTTTTCCTATCCTATCCCCTCTCTACAGCTCCACAGTAGGATAGCCAAATTTATTTGGCGGATACATGTTTCTTCATCTTTATTTTATACTCAAAAGAACATTTCATAACTATCAACCAAGTGAATATTTCTACATTTTCTGTTCAAAGTTAAATCATAGATAAGTGTCGCAAATAATCAAGTAGTTGATACGACGTTAAACGTACAATTAAAAAAAGAAAAAAATGAGCAGGAGCCATAAACATGATAAACTTTTTATTTAAAATTGTTTCAAAATACACATTGCTAATTTCAACAACGTATTGTGTTTTTCGTAACCTTGTATATTATAAAAACTTGCTGCAAAAGTGACAATTTAAAAAATGTTTTACATGAATCAGATGAATGCAACAAATTTACTCAAAATGTAATAGTTGCAGTACTTTAAAATATTTTAGGAATTTTTCGAGCACGCTCCGCGAACGACCGATGCCTCAGAGTCGTCGAAGGTCGTAAATCTTCGACTCAATATTTTTGAATTCGCGATTACGTGCGTCTCTAAACGTGTTACTGAATAGAGATGGTAGGTTGAAATAACTTGACGAAATGCAGTTTAAATTAACAATAACAATGTAATGATCAACAGTTCCGGATTAACGTGTGATACAAGATATGATTGTAATGAACTGGAGTGTTTGGATACAAAGCGTGAGTAGTGACGGAAGAAGTAGACTGTTCAAGTGCTGACGTGTGAATTAATTTTTCTGCCAAACTCTAGTTTCAACTCACCCCGGAGTCGGTGAATCGGTGGGGGATGAGACATACGAGTAGGCGGTTATTATTTTGACGAGTTTGGAAATGGAAGTGGTCGATTTTACATGACTGGTGTGAACAAATTGTGGGCAGGGTGGTCAAAGGTGAACACCTCCAAACCGATGGTCGCCTTCAGGTATAACGAGCACCCTCGAATAACGCGTGTGAGGAAACTCGAGTGTCTCAGGTAATACTTGTAGCGAGTAATAAACCTCAGGATCCGCATCGACTCTAACCGTGAGCGAAGAACATTCGGAAGAAATAAACGGAACTTGTAAAGGTCAATCCTCAGGTCTACGGGTATTGATGAATACTATGAATTGAACGAAGCAAAATGTTTGATAGAACACACTACAGAACGGTTAAGAGGTTTTAGAAAATAATCGCACAAAAATGTTGGAAACTCCGGATCGGTTTATGGTACGAACAGGAAACGAAGCAATATTGCAAACGTACTAATGTAATAAAGTCATTAGCGACTAGAAGAAATTTCCGAAACGCTTTGTCTTGAATAGATTTGTTAAGTTAAGCTGGAATCCAACGAAATTGCAAGGGTCGTAAGAACTATTTGTGTCGCCCATCTATTCGTACCATAAAAGATTATTCCTGCGAGGGTACGTCGCGGAACAGGAATACTCAATAATATATGTACAATCACTGCATTATCATTAGTGAATAATTTTGCATGTAGCATGTATTTTTTTAATAATTATATAATTACCAGGTAGTTAAATAATTTCCTTTTAAGAATGTTTGCATACTTTCTTTCTCTAAAATGAATTTTGATATGTTAGTTCTCTAGGCTTCTAGTTTGTTAAATTTCTGGCTATTAATATTTAGGTTGTTTTGCATTGTATAATGAAAAAACTTCTTTCAACCATTATTCATTATTTATATTGAATTTTAAGTGGACCAAACGAAAACAATATTTGTTCTAATCAAGAATGCTGCTATTTAACAAAAATTCATAAAAGACAATCCCCTTCCAGTTCCACCGATTACAAAGCAGAAATTAATATTATCAAAAACGTTACGAATTTTCCAAAGAACATATCTGGGTATTAAATATATTACATAAGCATTAAATTTAAAAAATAATATAAGTTTTGTGAATGTTTTGTGAACTTCCATTTTTTAAATTTAACTTCACGTTATATTGTAAACCAGGCAACAGTCGTGTTTTGTAGAAAGTTTCTTGTTTTCTAAATATAACATTTAATCAGTTACAGGTTACAGCTGTATCTTTCATCATACAAAAATTAATTCAACTGAAAGTAGATCATGTTTCTGTTTTAGTGGAAAGAAAATAAAATAAATTTATGCAAAGCGAAAATGAATAAGAGAAAATATTTTAGTTTATTATTCATATTGCTCGGCGTATAATATTCATTAATTATATATGTTAATAATATATGGCATCGCTAACTTTATTTAAATCAAACTGTACCATTTGAGAAACTTTATATCATTTTTAAAACAAAGGTATAAATTATTGAACTTTCGTGCTGAAGTAAATAACAATCAATGCGATACTGTTTCAGAAATACGATAACGCGCGAATGAATATTTTCTGCTCTACTCTATTTCTATATTTCAACATTCTTGTATAAATGTCTGTTTCACGTCATTCTCAATATTTTACAAAAGGTATGTTTGTTTTTCTTTGATAGGGGAAGTTTATTTGGAAAATTTGTGTATCGATGCTCGCATGAAATTCCCTTTTTATATACTTTTTTATATAGTTACTTTCTGTAACAAATAATTTAATTCTCTTCGAAATTTCATATATAATAAAATGTTGCTCCTGTTACTGTCGTAACGTCAAAATAAAATGTAAGAATTATAGAATAAAGTGCGGTACTTAGTGTTATGAATAATTTGAATATAACTTCTGAAAAATGGTCCTAAAACGAAGACAACATTGAAACTCCGACACCAAAAAGTTTCACAGCAGTATTAGGCTTCATGCAGTCATCTTCGTCTTCATCTTCGTCGTTTTCGATTGGAAAAATAAGGAAAAAATATAGAAAAAGCCGCTCGTCTGCATCGATCCTTAATCAAAGAAAATGAATTATTTCACTGATTGCTTAGAGCTATGTCATAGAATCTCAATCCATTCCTCCCTCTTGTATAAGAAAAACATTAGTGTTCCGTCTTACCAACCCCTTCTATCTTACCCTACTTTCTCCTACGCGAGTATAGGTTAATCATGCTAGCTAATGTTATAAAAGGATCCACAAGAATATTTTTGAAAATCGTCTTATCGATGCATCATACACGTTCTAAGTCTTTCAATCTTAAAAGGGTTCACTATTGACCCTTAAAAATGTGCTTTCGGTTCACAGATAACTTGAAACAAGGGAAACAAAACTGAAGAAGCGGATTATTTGAAAGCGTATTTTCTTAAAGGGGGCTTGAATATCTCAAATATCAAGAATCCCTCTTCGAAAAGTACCTAGGGTCTTTATAAGATGATCGTCTTGCCATTCTGGAACCTTGACAGAGCAGAACTTCAGCTACGAGACAAATAGGGGTGAGATCGATGTCTAACCTTTATTGGCTATATTCCCGGAAGTTGTGTTCTCACGTTCGATTTCTACCGGACGCGAAAAGGAAAAGTCTTTTGGGAAATGAATACTCTGTCTTAACTTCTAGGAATTTCTCTTTCGCTTGTCCCTTCGGGACTAAGAAAGACGATATAAAACGAAAGAGGCAATAACATTTCTTTCGACCTTGAACCTGGAAACGAAATTCGCTTGTATAAGAGATTATACAGGGTGTTCCTGTATAGTGATATAACTGGAAAGGTGATTTCTCGTACAAAAGTAAGTCGAAAATATAGAGTAAAACTTTTTCGCATGTAAGGTTTTGTTTATAAGAAAATCGAATTTGAATATTCGTGCAGTACGTGCACACTTAATTATATACCTATAATCTTTAAATTCACTGATATATCTACTCTAAAAGTAATCAGAATCGTCTACAACTAAATAGTAAAGCCATACAAGTGTTCGAAGTCGCGAAGAATTTGAAGACACTAACATTGTAAGAATGTTCAACAATTTCCAAGTAAATGTAACAAATGCATTATCAAAATTTATTATATTAGTTTACTACACTAAATTTTAGTATGATTTGTGAACAGGGACAGAAATAATGATGGATAGATTAAATGCTCAAAACGGATAACGAGTGGTCAAGCCCACCTGTGTTTAACAAATAAATCATTAGTTAAATCACTAATAAAATTGTGAACAACGTCACTTTTTATGCCACACAGATTATAGGACGTAATAAATTTAATAAATTCATAGCAACTATATATAAACTTTCATGACTATATCCCATTACTTTACATTCATTTCTATTCTCTAAAAAATTGGATGTAAGCTATTGCTTATTGAAGAGATTCTTCTAAAAACCCACACTCAGTTTATTTTTTCTTTTATTAACATAAGAGTTTTAAAGATTCAGTTTCATTCCAGTTTTTCCTCTCTATTTGAATTTATTTTTATATAAAAAGTTACTTTCTTTTTGGTTAAATCACAATTTCGCAAAAAATATGAAATAAAATGTATTCTTTTCATACATATAACAACGAGTATTTAGTGTACATGTTAATTCGACCATGTCTTCATTTTAAATTTAAATATTTCCGCACGTTTTCAGATGTAGTTTATATAAGAATTACTATATATAATAGATCCCAACTAAACAATTACCGCAGAATGCTATCGCCAACAATTTATTCATTTGAATGATGGATCAAAGTGAAAGAAACCATGTATTGCCCACGGAACTATATAAGACACTTAAAGCACAAGAATGGTGGACCGCATATCACAAAAGCAACGAAAGATATCATTTATTTTTCAAGCTAAGAAATCCTTTGCAAGAATTCTCATGCAAAGTATTCATCGATACTCACCTCGTCAGATTATCTTTTTTGATCGATTCTACGTTATCGAGTTGATACTCATTTCGAGACATTGAAAGAACCTCGATGAATCCTTGAAAACTTTATTGACTCAAAACCACTTTTTTGACCCAAACAAAAGAAGGAATTGTTCAATTTTCGATAAATGGGAAGAAGTCATAAAGAACAGTAAAGAGTTTTTTGAACGTCAAAATTGCATTTCATATTTCGTAAACACATATAGAATTTTACAAAGAAAGGCAACGAATTAATTTGTACACCTAATATAATTTATTTATTTATTTATTTGTAAACGGGTTGAAACCCTTTGGTACATGAAAAAACAAATGATATAAATTATACAGTGCTGTCTAAACTGGCCAACAGTTGCATAACATTACTTCTAAAAGTAACAGAGGAAGCGAAGAAGTTTAGAGAACCGCTAAATCTATTAACATTAATAAAAAATTCTATTAAGGCTGTCGAACTGGCCGTAAACTGTTATATGAAATTCAGGACGTATTATTAAATTATGTGTATATAATTGATTGAAGATACAAGTATACACTACATACTTGTATGGAAAATGTGAATGGAAAAAAGCGGAACAAGAAGAAAGTAAAACTTCGCATTGCATAAAGGAAAATCAATAACAAAATGCAGGTATGTGACCAGTAATCGTAAAAATCGTGAATAGTAATGTCAGTAGCCAAAATATATACATGCCGCTTTCTTTTTATTGCACCAATGACATGTATTCAACCATATCATTCGATACATTGTTTTAGTGAATAGTTTGCGAAATAAGGCAACTAAATTTTTTCAAACTTTAATATGGAACACATCTTATAAAACAATTGTTATCTGCATCAGAAATACAGTAAAGTAACATATAAAATTGTATGATATAATATATATCATTACTCTTCATCACTTTACAGAAGAATGTGCCATGTTGCATTTAAAAGATGATAAGTGTTGGTAGCTATTAACTGTATCACTTCGCAACCTTAAATTAAAAGTATTTCTTTGATTAATAATTTATCGGTAGAAGTATTAGTTGTGTTGCGTAATTGAATAGTGAAAGTTTTTACAGGAAATGATGATCTAAATTGATTGATCTATTATAAAATTGATATATTAAAAGCGGATTTCTGCACTTCTACCCACCCAATATATTAAAACATGTGTGAGACATTTTTGCAGGATAGATTCTATATATTGAGACGAATAAGATTTTCATGTACTATAATATTGGTTAAGAATTATTTTTTAAATTATATGATATTTAATTTTCGATAAGATAAGCGATGAAAATTTTTAGATACGCGGTTTTAAGTCTCTGCTTTAAAGAAATCTTGAAAATTTTGTAATAAAATAGAAACACCGAAATAATTACCGGTAAATATAGATAAATATATCGGTATTCCTGTATTTCGGTTTCTATAAGGGTTATAAAGGTATAACCAAAAATATCGGTATTTTATATTTCGGTATAAGCCTTTGAATTTAAGTTGCTTCCTAAAATCCACATGGAAAAATGTCTTTCCATAGGGTTTTCAAGTAAGGAGAGTAAACATCTGTTCTTGTACATAACCTTGCTTGCCTATAATCTTTGATTCTGGACAAAAATCCACAAGTGTGTCCACAGAAAATGTACATACGGCAGGTGATTGTGATTATTAGGTACTATTACTGCTATGTTTATATATTATAGTACTAGGGTAAATGACCCACGTACTGTCATCTGAATAATCAACTATGCCTTCATTGCAGTATTTTCATTATTTATTTATCAAAATCACGTGTTTTTTTCTTGTCTGTTATGATCCAGTGTCTCTGCTGTAAGAAAAAGAAATAATAAGGCTCTTAAAACCCCTATTTTTGTTTCTAAATTCAATACGTTAACGAAAACAACACCCGAGCTGAAACTGTCATCCCTAATTCACTTACTGGCACCCCATTTACTGTCACCTGACAAAATCATTTACTGAAAACCTCGAGTTAAACTAGCCAAATTATGGTTATGTATATTCCTTGTATATATGGTAACCATTGGCGACGGTAACAGTACACACGTTCGTTTCCAACAGCAAATACTGCCATAGCAGTACGTGTGAAATGCGTAAATTGTTTCTACCAGCTACTGTCACTTGAATATTAAATAAAAGTAATTAAATAAATCGTTAAACTACGCGTGTTCGTACATTCTACGAAGCTTATAGAACCTAAAAAGAAATGATCTATCCATATATTTACAACTCAACAACTATTACAATAAAAACCTTCTCTTTAGTACCTTAACTTTCCCTTTGATAGTAGAACAGTCGTCGTTCTTGCTCTTTTAATCGACATACATTTTTCTATCATTTTACATAAAAAAATGATAAAGAATGTTAAGTGTTGCTTTATTTTATTATATTCACTGCATTTAGAATTCAATATTAGATTTTTTCATGTGTAATATTTTAGGGTTTCGTTGGTATTTTAGACAAAATGGCTTGCAGTAGCAGTGATTGGATACGCGACAGTGATTGAGCCATTTACCCTACTATGTACCGTCGCGCGATGAGGAACAAGATTTCGAAAGGTCGTAAACCTTTTGCACAGGCCTTTCTCATTTTACAATCCGGCGAATAATATTTTCGTTTGAGTAACCAACGAGGAGCACACTTTTTCGCAGTTGCTTGGCCTAACGGTAAGCGTTCGGGCCGTTGCCACAGAGTAATCCTTGTAGGTGCCCCTTGGAGACGTTTTCTAAAGACAAGTGGTTGATGTCACGCGAAGCCGAAAAACCCCAAAAGCGCGGGCTCTTGCAGGTGAGGTACTGCTACTCACGAAAAGGAAGCGCGGAAAACGCTTTTGCCCAAGAGGCCCACCTCGTGAAATCGTCCTCTTTTCCGACACTTTTCGATTCGCTGATTGGTGCATCGCGTAACCGACAAATCAGTTCCAAGAACGCGACACTTCAGTCGATCATGACGAATCAGAAAATTCGGCGTTAGTCACTTCCACTTTCATCAGTGAAAACTCACTTTCAACTCGTTCAAATACGGAGTGAATTTGCATCCTCCAAGGGGCAATAGGCGAATAACATTTGAAGGGAACGGTTCATTAAAATTTCGGACTCCATTCATCGGCGAGTTCAGTAAAATCACAAGAAAACGCCCACGAGAAACGATCGTCTTGAAATATCTCGAATTTGTAACCTGTTTAATCCCGTAGTCGATTTGCGTATCGTTGCGGGTTTGTTTGAATTTGCATGTGGAATGCCGACAAAATAAATAAGTTCGTTCGAAGGACCATCCTGTATAGGGACAACTCTTAGGGTTCGGTGACCGCGCGCGTGGTGTTTTAAGTTACTTCGTTGACAGTATGTTTCTTTCTACTCGGTGGAGTTCGTCTTGAGAGAATCCTCCTGGCGAGAATTTGGACGATGCGCTGATGGGGGGAATTTGTCAAGTTTCGATGGCCAATCAGTACGTCTAATTCTTACCGCCCACTTTTTCGTATATGCCCTTAGCACGCCCGTGCCAAGGAGGGTGGGGGATAGTGCCAGCGGTACTGAGTGTAGCAACGATGCAGAATCTCCTCTAGGTTTGACTCGCCGGTCAAGGAATCGTTACAAACAGATGTACCCTTCGAAAATTCCGGGTTTATGTTACGTCTTTATGCTATTGAGGGCGAAGGCACAGCCAAAAATTCTAAGTGAATTGATTAATTGCCCCTTCACCATGACGTAGACAGTCACGTACAAGTTGTAAAGAAGTCCTCACTCAAAAATAGCGGTTGCCTGAGCGTGTCATAGACCTGGCTTAACTACAAACCTTAACATAACCATTGACTGAAACTACAGGATAAACCATCCATTTATAGGAAACGTTATAAACTTCAAACTGAAATTCGGATTGTGTACAAACGCAGAAGCTTTTTACGCCTCTTGCGATTTAGAATGGTTATTATAAGAATTACATTAAATCCGACCATCAAAGTTGATAATGTTAACTCTCTATCCATGTATTTGACGTTGTTGAATCTCATCTCATTAGCATATTATTGTATGATTCCCATTCTTTTTTCTTTTTCGGTTACACTGATACCAACCACTTATACAGTATAATTATTAATCCCTGATTTCTAGATTAAAATGAAACGTTTGACTTAGTTATCATTTTCCTTACATCGTAAAGATAAATTAAATTCGGGTTGTAGGAGACTAAAGAATAATAGTCCAATGCATATGGAGATACACTACACGTTACTATAGATCTGGCTGTTACAGACGACGTATGTCGGAAAGAATTAATTATCCCAGTATTGATTTATAATTGCCATCGTTTTAAGAATGCTGTTGTTTTATTCTAGTTTAAACTAGTAATGCTGCATGTGACACCAAAATTTTAAGAGGACCAGGTGGCCCCCGAATGATTTTATATAAAAATGGATAGTCTATCCTACGCTTCATCGATGTCGTAACTCAAACAGTTGGCCAATGTTAATTCGGCAGTCAACGCGTACAACATTGTTATATTGTTACGTGTAGACGTGTTCGAGCGCGAACAATAATGTGAGTTTGCGTAGCAAACAGGAAAGGTAATAAAACTTGGAATTATTATACCAAATGATTGAAAGATTTTGGGTTCGCGATTGTATAGTCCCATACGGGTTCTTGGTAGTGCAGTCGCTAATTATGCTGGAGGCTGATAATGTGTTGGAAATAAAGGTTGAAAACAGTTTGAATCAAATATAGATGGATATATAGTCAATATAACATATATTCTGAACAAGCAATTTGGAAAATGGAAATGATAATGAATTAAAAAACTGTTCGAGGATAAATATGCAGGTACAGAAATAAAATATTTGACATAAGATTTGGCATTTACAATGTAGGAATTATGAATGTCAACTCAGCAACGATGAATTAGGAAAATCCCACAATGACTATGCATTGATTACTGTCATTACTTGTTGAAAACAATATTGCATAGTGAAATAAAATGGAACTCACCAAATTATAAATTGACAATCAGATTATTTGTTTGCGAATTTACTGTATGCAAAAACCTTGTTTCGCTCGCTTGCTATAGATGCTTGCTTACTATAGATGTTTGCTTCCTAGGTCTTCCTCAGTGGAGAAGAGATGGTTGTATTAACGATTAAAATTTTAATGCAAGAAGAGACGTTTGAAATTATGGATGTTAGCGAAAAGAAAAGATCAAAATATGCAAAACATTAAGGATACGGAAGATACGTAAAGCAATTAGAATATTTAAAATATGTTAAGTAATAAAAATACAGAAACAGTAAAGTTACAAGATAAGAATACAATATAATTAGAACATACGAATTAATAATTATACACAGTTTAATTAGAATACGCGGTTTCATTAGAATATGCGGCATTGAGTCTTTTTGTTACCCTTAGTTGCACACAACTTGTAACAACCTCTATCTCAATATTTTGCACCACGGACTACCCGATCACGCACTTCGCGACTTGCTAATCTGAGCTCTGAAACGGTAATGAAGCAGCTTTAGCCCTTCGAGAATAAGTTGAATAATCCCACCTTCGAAATTCTCTACTGGAAATGGAATTGTTTATGATCTTTAACGAATCAGCGTAGTCGGAAGGTATTGCGAGAAGGAATCCGTCTCGTGGTCTCTTTTGCTCTATCTCCAGTAAAGGGGACCAACGCAGTTATAGTATACTCACACTCCGGTTTACAATAACGCATATTACTCTCGCATTGCGACCAACGCAGGACTCACAACGAATGAACTATAGGTGACACGCGCGTTACGAAAATGAATAGCTATGTAGACATGAAGAATGCGATAATCGTTCTCACGCTGGACTCACATCACGCATCCTGTTTATAACACCAATTCCAAGGAATGATAGTACCATCGGTTATTTGCTATGGGACCACGTTGATTCCAAGGAAGGTATGCGCTATGTGGAGAGGGGGGATAGGATAGGAGAAAGGAAGGGTGTTGCATTTTGTCCTGGGCCTGTTAGTGGCCTCATCAGTAAGGCTACCTAGCAGACCCTGCCTTAGACGTTGGGATATGGCAAGGAAGGTTAAAGGCGGTATATATATGGACGAGGTAGTTGGAGCGAGTGCTTTCGAGAAAATCCTATTTCATATGTCCCTCTAGTGGTAGGTGCAGGAGAACCGCCACACGTTACATTTACATATGAGCTATGAGGACTGAACCTAGAGATTGACTTACTTAAACGTCAAAGGCAAAATATACGATTGACAAGGGACTTCCCACGATGTTATGTATCATCAAATCGCATTCTCGCCAACGTTAGTTGTAATAAAAGAATTTTGTTCGGAACGTAACAATATCGTATCGTTTCCATTCTTGTTTTTTTAATCTTTCCGATAGCTTCCTTAACTTCATTTGAGAATGAGCAACTTCTATTTGTTTTATCGTTTCTTATCCTTCGGAAATTAAGTTCTCAAATGTTCGCAAAAATAACCGTTCAAAAGTTTATTAAACTTTGCAGACAGTGCGGAAGGTATACGAAATCAATTCCCTCGCGTTCGATAGAATACTTGCCAGTTACAATGAAACTCTCACGGTTTTAGGGTGACTAGTATTTCTCCATGATGTACACTTCGTAGACCAATGATTCGACTTCAATGTATCGCGTGTTCGTAATTTATCGCGCGTTAATGTATTAACTCTTGAAGAACGACGCTTTTCGATACATCCGACTCTATGTGGCACCACATATAGTGAGTCACAAAAGAATTCGTACCTCTCTAATTGTTGATTTTGGTGGCTATTATTTTTTTTGTGATGCACTTTGTAAAGATCTTGCAAAGGGTAATATATGCTGGAGTGACTAACCTTTCAAAATAATATAAAATTTATTCCAACAAAACATGTCAATGTAAGAAAAATAGAAATGTAAATAAACTTTTTTAAATTATAACAAATTTAGTATCACAGAAACATTCGTATCGAAGAACTTATTCAAATGTAAAAGGCAAATGGTCGGCAAAGAGAAGAAGATTAACAAGATTTAGGATGAAAAAGTAAATGAGAAAAGGATACTAGTGGATGGAAGAGGAGAAGGAGATATACTGATAACGATAAAACTTAAGAGACAGTATGGTGGGACTGGAGACTGATGAGTCCACTGACAGGCCCAGGAGGAATTGTTCTATTCTTTCTTTTTCTTCTTTCCAACTCCATGACTCATATTAAACTTATATAAAATACGACAATTACATTAATAACATATAAAGATAGTGTTCTTGTGTTAACAGTTCTAATGTATTCTTTCATAGAAAATTGTACTAATTGTAAATTAAAAGATAAATTGCGCAGTAATACGTGTGTGGCAAAGAATGAAACACTTAATGCTTCTATTGAAATTATTACTTTCAATCTTCTAATGATTTAATTAAACTTTAAAGTCTAATATTAAATCATTTTAATAATTTAAATAATCTGAAATGACATTAGATTATCGATACTATGTATTAGTAATTTTATCATTAACTTATACAAAAAATAAGTAGATATAGCGGTAATGAAGTGAAAAGTACGCTGCGTAAAGCTTAAAGTTACAAAACTACACATACCAAATAACACAATATCAAACAACTAATTAAACTGTGTAGAAAGGTTCCTCTACTCTAGTCTAACAAATTCCTCCCTCAAAAAAGTACTTTTTTTATAACGGTATAAAACAAGAAACGTAACAAGCGAATCATGTGTAAATTGAGACTAGAGTGTCGAAGACACAAGAATGGGCGGAAACAAGAACAAGCAAGAACCAAAACCAACCCGAGGCAGACTCACAAAAAAAGAAACAATGAGTAAGCTAGCTACAGCGGACAAAATGTAATTAATGTTCGATGCCTCGAACATTGAGCAGAGATTGCAGATAGAATCAATCGCAACAAACAATAATAATTATTGGTCTCATAATCGCATTCATTTTCAACTGGGATAGTGTAGTAATAGAAATGAAAAACGTGAAAGAAGGACTTGAAAATGTAAAAACATCAGCAGTGAACTTATTAGCGAGCGTCGCTAATACGGTTTATGTCACGGACGTGCGTCAAAGGCTATTTTAGAGATTTTAGATTTTTCGTTTTCTTTTCGCATGTGTCCTTAGAGTTCAATATACTTCCTGGCGAGAGAAGCTGATTTATGAGTTAAAAACTACGAGTTTGTAGAAAGTCCCTTCTCTCGTCCCTCAATAGCCGTGGCCGTGCCATAAGCACGGAAATTCCGAAGGGTAGCCGGGCACGTGATTGTAACGGTTAAGATACCGAAGGTCCGCCACCTGGACGAATTTCCCCGACTGTCAAACGTCTTCGCCCCCGCACGAGCACCGCGACACCCCTCTCCAAATGAGCGCGCTAAGGGTGCAAAGAGGAGTGTCCGCGTTTAGTTAGGTCCGCTGATTGGTGACTGCCAAAAATTATAAGGAACCAATCAGCGGGCAATTTAGGAATTAGGAAAGTTGGCGGTCAACAGGGAAGATCGCTATCGGCAGTAACAGTCAGAAAGTTGAGTTAGTTAGTCAAGAGCTCAGTCCGAGAGAGCACATTGAACCAGTCAGAGAACATAGAGAACAAATAGAGAATAGAGGGAAACCATATAGAAGAGTCACACACTATGGAATTCACTCACAGATTATGCACAGATAATGCACAGATACACACATACACACTTCACTCTCATCTATAAGAAACAATAAAATAGATTGTTTTTGTTACGTCAACTACGTGTCAATACTCATTAGAATAATCACGGTCCCACGCCGTTCCATCTTGGGTGGTTCTTCGAGCAGAAAGCATAGGCGGCACTTCGAGCATATATGTACCATGGGAATTACGCGCCGTAACAGAACTAAAGGATGCACTAAAGGAAATAGCTAACATAAAGATGGAAAGAAAATAACTGGAACATGCGAATGCAAGCTCTAAAACGTAGAATCATACTACTTGAACCAAGAAAGGAATACAGGAACAGAGAGGAAAGAGAAAATAACATAATAATAAAAGGACTAAAAATACAAGATAATGCCAAAGAAAAAATAAAAAAATTCGTGCGTGACAGAATAAAATTGCAAGCAAACATAGAGGATGTAAGAACTATTAAAACACATAATAACAATAATATTCTCTTCCAGGTGTAACTAAGAAAATGGGAAGACCAGATGGACATACAAAAGAAAAAGAGGATACTAGAGGCGGAAAAATCTAGGCAGATGATATTTTAACTAAAGAAGAAACAATAAAACATATATTTGGAAAGAGGACCAAATCTACAGACAGCCAGCCCATTTCGATCAACAAGCCTCAAATCTCAACAGCACACAGGACACATAAGAAACGATAGAAGAGCCATATAGCATTATGTTCTAACACATAGGGTAGATGTACCACGTACTGCCACTTTAATGTTCTCGCGTAACTTTCTTTAACTATTTTAAAAATTACTGAACCTAAATATCGTTCCAGTTTGGAGTATAACATTGTTCAACCGCTCTTTTATTTATGAACATGTTTTTATATATTGAATATAATGAATTAATTACTACATAATTGAAAATTTATAACAAAGTCCAATGTCCCTATTACTGACTCTTTGAAAGTTGTCATTTAAATAGAAATAATTTTTACATATATTAGCACGTAAGTTTGTGTAACTGATATAAGATTTATAATAAACGTATCGCCTTTACTGAATTATGACATGTCTCATACTGTTTGAAGAAGTTGCGTTTTTCTTAGCTTTCCACGATCGCGGAATTCGTGAGCTATTATGGCGAATATGTGAAACGGTGAATCTCGAATTTAAACGAGTCCTTCACGTGCCAAATAGCAACAACGAAATTAACGATTTCAACCATTGTTTTCCTAACTGTTTACACTGAGACAAACAGTAAACGCGAAACGACGGTTTCCCCTTAAATTCGAAAAAGATCGGTGAAACGCGTAGGACCCGAAAACATCGAGAGAGGGAAAGGTGTTTCAGTTGAAAAGAGACACAATAATTAAAATAGGCAGCGCCGCCAGCCGGCTAGAAAAGAATTATCACATTCGCGTAATCACAGCCGGCGGTGAGCCAGTCAGGTTTTCAGTGTTCCTCAGGGCCTCCAAACTATCATATTTCGCCTAGAACCAAATATAGTTCTTGCCCAGTCTACTTGCAGCGCTAGAGGCGCCACTAATCATACACATAACGTCGGTGAGATACGTACCCTAGAACATGGTTCTATATATGCTGTACAGTATTTATACTTGCAAGTAAAAGTTATTTTATAATAAAAATAAGTTGTGGGAAAAAGAAGGACAATATTAACAAATTAATTAAATATATTGAAATAATATGTCACTGTTTCAATTGGAAATAAATATTTGTGTAACATATATTAAATATTATATACATATATAAAATACACCAAGCTTATGAAATAATAATATTTATCGTTAATAAACTTAAATAAATAAAATACATCATTTTATGGCCCGGTCCATTATAGTTATTATTGTTTTTAGCTTTGGAGTATAAGCCGTACCCAACAGGAGATAATTCTGAATATTTCGCCAGCATTCCAGGTAGCTTTATCAGGGGTCTGAAGATGTACAGTATCAGAAATTATCTCTTGCTGGACATTGCTTACACCTCACACCGTCCAACAATATTAACTTTAATTTCCTAAAAATTTCTTGAGTATCTCTGTGGCCTTTCCGGGCTGCAGCATGGTAATCTCTCCTTTGGACAGCACCTTCTATAATTGTAAAGAATCATTGGTAAAAATGTCTTTTAAATGATTCGATATACTACTGAATAATAATAGCCAGCAGTATGCAAAGTCATACCTGCACTCTGCAATGGTTTTTCATCTTGCAACAAATAAAACACGAACGTGTACAATTCTTTTTAATTTTTGGTCTTTTTATTAAAGTAATGAGTATTACTTACTTCATTCTCATCTCTTCCTCTTGTTGTTGCATCTTTTCGCAAGAAAACGCCAAGATAATACGCCAATATTAAATTCAATTAAATGCCAATGCACGCTTTTACAAACCAAGTTCAACAACAATTGGCGAGAAGTTGACGCGCGAATTAGTGGGAACGTGCCGTCACGATTTCTTACCTTGTGTGCAGTATCGGTGATACAATGTATGCATGTAGAGGAGCGCCGCTAACGCTCCAAGTAGACGGGAGGAGAATTAAAGTCGGCTTCAAGTTCACAAGAATAGAGTTTGGTGGCCCTGGTGTTCCTTGAGAGAGTCGGACATAGACAGAGCCCTTGCTTCTGTGCTGCCGAAGCCAGCATTTTGGAAAGTTCTTCGCGGTAGCTAGAGTATATCTCAAACGCTCCCAAAGCCCAAACAAATGATCATTTCCGAGAAAGTTAGAGCTCAATTCCTAACTTTCTCGAACCTCTCATAAAGGCAAACCATTGAATAAAATAAAAGTCGTGCACTGAGAAAGAGACGACACGTGTCATAGGGCTTTCCGTCGCACGATCGTCGCCTCAGCTTGCACGCTTCCAATAATACTTATTCAATCCTAAATTCGAGCGAATTAGCAATCGGATCGGTGGGTTTTCCCCGATTCTTTTGTCGATTGTTCCTCGATTTAAAAGCAATTGGAGACCAGCCCCCATAGCAAGTATCAAGGTTGTCGGTGCACTCATCGTTAAAGCGTCCGATACGTTTTCACGTGCAGTCGCGGTGATCCTGCATACTCCTGTTGTAAGTCCAACGATTATCGGCTAAGTGCGCGTGTGGCAGACAGCGAGTGATAGATCACAACCTTCAATCTCTCGGGCTGCTTTACTTTGTATCACTTATCGACGGTATAGCGGATCCAAAAAGTTACTAGAATTCCAGTGCTTTTTCACGGCGTCATTGCGAACGTCGTGTGAGGGACGAAGCGGTGAGAATCCGAGATTCAATCATCTCCCGGGACTAGTATTCTAGTAACCGCTGGTTCTCCTCCATACGGCACCTCCCTTTTCGGGCGTTACAACCTACATTAGCGAGAAACCGGTTCGAGGCAATCAACTGTTGCATTCGGTACAGGATATAAAATTAAATCTGTACGTTTGCACATGACGGTTCCTTGCGTTACGCGGGAAATGTCGTATCATACAGTTCACTCCCCTCTACTGTGTCTTGTAGCACGAATAAGTGTCCTCACCACCTGTCACGCATCTCTTGATCAAGGGAAATATAGGAAAGACGCACCGATAGAGCAATAACCTGACAATACCATAAGAAATCGGTGTTTCTACAGATTCTTTCTGATACAGGCACACGAACACACACAAGGACCTTTCGAATGAGTGTAGTTCATATAGAAATAAACGGCCGTCCAGAAACCGACGGCCAAAACAAAACAATCATTCGTTTAATAAACCCCGTTTCCTTTCCTTCAAATCCGAGCCATGTTTAGTAGAATCACATAGAATAAATTACGATTCTCTAAACACATATTTTATAATTACATTAGTCACGTTTTGATGTTCAACAGCACATTTACCTTCTAATATTTCGTTTTAAAAGTTAAGTGCAAACAAATATACAATGTCTATGTGTTGCTACGTAAATCGAAGTCCAAATTTAGTTTGAAAATTTATTTACTTACGATTCCCTGTACATTAATTTGCTATTAATTGAAATAATTCAAGTGTCGGTTATAAGAATACTGACAATGGGGCTCATGCTCCCCAAATTCGTTTTCATTTTTACCTTTTCGATTGTCTAAAATGTAAAACCTTTGCGTTTGCTCTTACATTTCATATATTAAAATAATTTAGAAGTGTTTACATTCTTTGTAAGATAATAAAACGAAAGATATTCTTCCGAAAAGACTGAATTTTTAGGTTATCGGTATTTCAGAGCATGTGACACGAAGTCTCATAAGATGATCGGTCTATCCTGTACCTCGTCTCTGGTGATGATCAGTATCGACAAAACAAAGTTACACAAGTGGCATACTATAAAGTAGCTCACTCACAATAAATCCAACCCTATTTTCCTTAATGCTCTATGACATTGACAAATACTTTATAGCAAATGGATAATCAAAAATCAATGAAAAAAATGGACATGCTGTTATCGGTGAATAATTTATCAGTAATAGCTGAAAGCGCAATAGTCCTACAAGAAAGAATTAACATTCTACACACACACTGACAGCTAAATAATTTGGAAACAGATACGGAGAAAACCAAATTACTAATTTGCAAAAGATAAAAAAATAAAAATTATGAGGGAAATAAAATATGAGGACTAAACAATAAAAATAGTGAAATTGTGTATGCAAATCGAAGACTAGCGTGGGCGGACGCGAATAAACGCGAACCCATACAAACAACGGCGAGCACGAATATTGTTGGCCCACTATCGTTTCTGCTTATTAATAACATTTGGATATGTTCTACAGTGTTCCACAGTCATTTGACAATTAAAATTTGACTCGTCGGAAGACAACTTCGTACTCGGGCACGAAGGAACATGTTTGTTTGAGTTCATGGTGTCGTCCACATCAAATGATAAGTGTTCATTCATCTCGTTCATTCGTGCTCGTTTACGCTGTTCGCCTTGGTCTGGTAATGACTATAAACGTACCGATCAAGCAGGATGAATCATCCCAGGCAGCCATGAAACAGTTTACCAATAAAGCAAAAACAACATTGAATAGGATCTCGAAACGTCTAATGTTTGGAAGAAACAATATTTGGGAATACTTAGATTAAATTGTTTCAATCAGTCACATGCGCCTCCTGAATGTATTGAATAGGCATATGCATATGGGGACTAAGACAAGGTAAAAAAATAGAAAAAATCCACACGAGTTCCTTAAGAAAACTATTGAGAATCCCAAATTACACCTAGGGATATACATATATTATCATTTGAACTATCAGCGACTAAAGTATATTTATTTGTACCAAAGGAATAGAAATCGCAGACGATTGAAAAAAAATGTATGATAGGATTGAAATAAATCTTTATTCGCATTTTGCACAGAAAATTGCGGAATGTTCTCAAAAATACGCCGTTGCAAATTCACATAATTTTTACGGTAAGGTAGTGATTGTAACACAGTAGTAAAGTTATAATAGCCAGCGTACATAGTTATTCATTCTTGAAAATATTATTCCACGTCCGCTCCAATTCGGATTATTAGTCAGAAAATTAAATTGTTTTCTCTAAAATGTAATTAGATTTCCTAAGTCCAAAAGTTTTATGACTTTACAACTTCTATAGCCGCTGTATGAAATAAGGGGAATTTACGTGCACGGTATCGGAGGCTCAACTCCACATATACTTGACCGTAACTGTTAGATGGGCGGCGATATCTTCATCAATCAACCATCTGTTCGAAAATACATAAGGAATTTTAATTTACCAATTCGCCTATTTCAATCCCGGCAACGTGTTCGTTTTCTGCATTCAGAGCACAGTATCGAGCTGGATGGAAAAACATAGTTCAGTCTTAGTAGAACAATAGACCTAAAAACATAAACGAACTTCAATAATTATATAGCAGTCAATATCCACCCATTTAATCCATTTCGTTTTTGAAAATTACCACACCTTGCCCTTGCAATTACATCTTGTTGCCCTCCTTACCTTCTTTCATTAAATACTCTATTGGAGGTACATTAACCCTTTCGCTACCGCACACTAATATTAAAAATATTCTCAATGCTCAGATGAGGATTATTTTATTATTAAAAAATCTGTACGGCAATAAATATTTGCATACTTTGGATAATTAATTATAGCAGACTACCACGTATAAATTATAGCAAAAGTAGTATCGTGTTACAGAAAACGAATACGTAAATTTTTACCTAACATTTGGCCAATTTTTCAGGACGTATATGTACGTCTTTAGTAGCGAAAGGGTTAATAAAACGCAATAATCTGAGACAACGCTTCGTGTTCAATACTGTTCTGCAGTTTACTGTCTTTATTTTTACCTGAACAGCGAATATAATATTCTTATGGCTACAAGGAAGTAGATAAAACTTATTTCGGGAGAACATATTTATAGCCGTAAGCGATAATCTGACTATAAAATTGATGCACAACGATTCCTTCTGATTGTATTTACGTTCTTACCCTGTAGTAGAAAACAACAGGGGTTATTCATAGTTACGAGAGTTCACCAAACTGATACAGGGAAACGAAGCGAGGTGGTACATGTTATGTATCCATGTGGTCAACGGAAATAGAATTTGGACGATTTTCCATGGTATTGTGAGGGTAGTTTTCTATATTTATATGCATCGGTCAAATACTTTCGCGAGGATAATAATAAAAGGAAAGCCCCTTCCCTTATATATGCACAATAAAACACATCCATACTTTCGACCTGCTTTTTTATGGTTTAATACTGGTACCTTTTCCAAACATATTTCTTCAAACAAATTATGGCGTTAGCTTGTATAAAAATCAGCAACGACATAAATTTAGAGGTAGAAACCCAGATAATTTTAATAATTTTTGCAGTTCTTGTATGTTCTGCATTTCAAATACCTTCTTTACGAATAATTGCAATTATATAGGTATTATAAGAGCGAATGTAAAGTTTTGTGGCCATATTGTGCTCATCACGGGGTAAGACGGTATACATATAATCAACATACTCCCTTGTGGAAATCGTTATAACTTAATGTACTGATTTAAAACGAATAATCTAATAAAATGACAACAACGAATAGGAAATGCTTATGAGACAGAACTAGGTAAAGCAACAAAAGATTAAAATGTATGTACTTACGTCGATACATAATCCACAAGTGCAACTATCGTATTCAATTGAAAACAAACGCTTACCTACTAACCACGCTTTGTGGAATAGGATATAAATTATTGTGCCTTACCATGATCTCTTTATTGATATTAATAATAATATTTAAATTACAGTGTAAATTCCTCTTAAATATCTTTAATTTTGTAGTAATACTCCTTCATTTGAATTCAATACGGGATGTTCCAGTAATCGTAGTGCAACCCCAAAGTGGATGATTCTATGTGAAAAGATAAATTGAAATGCATTCGATAAGTATCTCCGAGTTTTGTTTGCATCCTTGGGCGATGCCAATTTCAAGATAAAAACTATTAACACATTTACTAACTATTTTGTTAATTTACATTCACGTAATTCAACGAATTGTTGCAAGTTACACTTTTCCTAATGTATGAAAACTCGTACTGTATAAATCTGGAAGTCGTAAAGTGACGCCACAATGTTTTTATGTTTTCATTGTTCCTTTACAAAAATTCGTGCAATTATATACATATAAATTAATAAGATCGTAAGTCTTTATTGAGCTTGGATATCAAGCTTGGAAGTAGTTAAATGCATATATATATATATATATATATATATATATATATATATATATATTATATTTTACGAATATTTAAATTCGACTTTTTTGAAAACTAACATCGTTACGAAAAAACTTTATTCTACATTTTCGATTTATTTTTTACATTGAATCATCTCATTCTCGGTTGTACCACAAATTACAGAACATCCTGTATTTCTTTAGACTTTCATTTATTGTGTAGATTCTTATTTCAATGTAATATATATTACTTACACCATACTACCTTTAGTACTGCAATATTCTGACAATTAAAAAAATGATGTATAGATCAACATTTCTAGTTAATTTTTGTTGCGTTTAATTTCGTTGCGTATGAAACTAAAAAGATTGTCATTATTAATAACTTTAGTAATGTAACTAAACCGATAGCATCATTATCAAGCAATTGCAAAGGTTTTGCTAATTTCTGCCGTACGCACAAATAGCTTTTATTTTTTTAATTAATATTAATAACTAGAAACTTTCAATGAAATAAAATAGTACTTTACTCTAATAACAAATAAACAAATTACATGTAAATTCTAAATGAAAATATTGAAAAGTACCTACAATACTCGTATTACATAAAACCGACAGAACTTTTACACTTACCTAATATTTATATTCCTATAACAGTATTGAATTTTTGTGAATTTGTTTATAATGCGCTACTGTTTGGGTGGGAGTGCATGATATACCTAGAAAGGAAAAGAAGGAAGGAAGACTTAATAATGTCCGGAGGGACACTGTGGTGCCATTATCTTTAAGAGCATATTCCCTCTAAAGTGCCACGAGTGCTCGCATAGTGGCACAATACCAACGAGCAAAGAAGAAAGAGGATGAACAGAGGAAGCGAGCAGCCGAAGCCCTCTACTGGTAATCTGCACGGGAGGATAAAAGTGACCGTCCCTTGTCCTCTTTTCTTCTCCTTTTTTCTTGCGCTTCAGAAATTTTACGCCGCCCACAGAATGTAATGTGTCACTTTACGACGATATTTTAGTCCAGATTAGTATCAGCCGTAGCATACGAATTTTTATGATTCATTGAAAGTACTTCACTCCTCTCTAGCTAAAAACCGGTGAAAACATAATCAAACTGTAAAATCAGTGTTACATTTTGAGTATAATTTTCAGTAATTATACGGAAAGTGGCACACTCTATCGAGTTCAAGGACATTGAAATATGTTGCCAGAGGTACTATTGTGCGGAACTTTATCCTATACAAGTTACGCTTGGCTTTACTTTCCGAGATATTCGCAAAAGCTTGTATTCACTTAACGTCAAACCAAATGTGTCGGTATTTTGGCCACTGCGGGTTTGACGTGAAATATCACGCACGAAAAAATAAGTCGAAAATATAGAGTGACATTTTTTGTACGGAACTTCATTTCCGAATAGATCGATCTTGAAGATTCGTAGAATACGCGTACAGTTGCGTATGATCTTACTTATATCCACCTGAAGGTTATTACTGTGCTGTTCGTATTGGCATTCCAATTTATTACGCTAGATAATAAGAGTTAAACATTGAAATAGAATTATATCAGGATCAAGAATTTTTTCTGAAATAACAACTCGTGACATTGACAATATCTATGAATACAAGTGCAACTAGCCTATTATCCGTGTGCTATACGAGTCTAGAAGATCAATATATTCGAAAATGATGCTTTGTATGAAAAAATGTCACTGTATATTTTTGACATATTTTTTTGCGTAGATTCGTCCCCTTTTGACTTGTACTATTAGTTTGGCAATACCCTATGTCAATTCACAGAATTCTACAATTCGCAGACGCAAACAAAGGATGGCAACACAAACAAAGGCACAACGGGACATTTATTGAATACAAACGTTAGTAGTTCAGTAACTAATAATTTCTATTTCAGCTCACAAAACATGATTACAATACTTGTGTAAATATTTTTTTGTAATATAATAGTTGAGATATTCCCAATGATACTGATAATAATGAATAAGAATATATGTACAATCAATTGCAAAAGTTTACATACACTTTCAAATTTCAAATATTTAAAAATATGCTGGAGTTTCGATCATTTTAACAATAGTGGTTTATTTATTAATTAAAACTAGACAAATTTAACCAAAACTATGATTTTATGTAAGTCTATGTATGCGTATTTAAGTACACAAAATTTATTATCATTATACTTATTCTTTGTTAAATCTTATGATATATTTGTGACATTCTATAATTTGTTTAACATAAATAAAATAGTATTAAATAAATTTTAGGGATAATTTTAAATGTAATCAATGGTCCTTGAATTAAATTTCTTTTATCAATCTTTCTCACTTGTGATTGTATATATTATGAATTTTCACACCAGTTTTATTACTGCAAAGTGTACCCTAAAATCTGTAATTATTTGAAATTTAAAATGTGCAAATATGTAGATTTTCGTGACGAACTGTAATTGATTTTAATTTTCGGTTTACTGCTTAATAAGTACACGTATTTTTTAGACAGCAAAATCAGCAGTTACATCTTTTATAATAATCTTTTGTGAATATCTTAGAATGTGAATCTTTCTATAAGATTACACAACTTTTCTATTGCCTTTACAGTACGTTGATGATTATCTTTTTCTCGATACTGTAACGGCTATTATACTCTCTCGAGCATAATGGGAATTTATTTGCGTTTTTATGGTCATTTATTGCCAATCGAAAATGATCGAAATGGGAATTGATGGCTGATCAATCTTTTCAGCAGATTAAACGTCGTAATTGCGTTCTTTCGCTCCGGAATGATTAAGAAGAAATCTTAATCCATCAACATACAGTTCAATTTGATAGAGGGTCCTCTTCATTGTACGTAGGAAATTATTCGAGACGGATTTCCTTTTATTTTTGCACATAAGTGCAATAAGTAACGGCATTCCCAATGTTCGTTTTTCTACGAATGCTCACGGGAAGTAAAGGTAAGAGATTATACAACACATTTTGTAAAATCTTTTGGAGCCTACAACGTTTCATTGAAATAAGATATTAAAACACTGTTGTTAATAAAGAATATAGAAAAATATCTGTGAGCAGCTCAACACACGAAACACTAATGCAAAAACGAAATTATATATTATACATAAGATGTCATGTAACTGGTGGTACATTCAAAAATGAATAAGAAATGTAAAGTAAAATTCTTTTCATTTAAGGCTTTGTCTTCAAGAAAATTCTATTTCAAGATTCACTAAATATGCATGTATTGTTACTTAATAAATTTTGTTGTACCCTATCCACATCTATTGTATTCATTTTATTTTAATATCTTATATTTTTATAGTATTTGCAGCTCCCTATGCTACGTTCAACCTTCATATATGGCGCATCTAGTCGTAAGAATTATCAGGTTTTTAAAATGACATATGTTTAAGAGATCCATATAAAAAAGACTTTTCTATCACCATAAAGTATTTCTGTAGGCAAAATCAGGTCATATACTTTTGTATCATCTGTTGTGGCTTTTATAATCAGGATATAATAATTGTTTACAACATCCATTATCGTAACGATTTCTTTTCGTGCTCCAAAACGTTTCGGTCTTCGGTTTCGATGCTTATTCTTTACCTGTTCAGTCCTTTGTAAATTTGTCCCACGCAAACAAAAATAAATGAATAGTTTGTACTGGACCTGACTGATGTTTGGATGTTTCGCTTGTTAACTCTGTTGGTAAGAAAGTATACAGAGTGTGTCATAATGTATGAGCATAATTTTACTTGTAATTTAATTGTGTGTCTTCATTTCTTTCTTTGAATTGAAGGAGGACTGAATTTTATAACGCTGTAAAATGCATGTTTGAAGAAAAGTTCGCAAATCCATAGAAAGTCGTAAAGTTTGCATTTTTTCGATATTGTAAACATATCCTTGTGTCTAAAATGTTACAGCAGTAGGTGTGTACTGATTTTAAAATCAGAACATGCTAACTTAAAGTAGAAGCTTCAAGCTTTAATTTCATAAAAATTCATGACCTACGATGATTTTTTACGGAATTACAGTAGTTCCAAAATTGACCATTTTTCGGATCAAAATTAGCGATACTTTAATTTTGACAGCGAGTGTATATACACGTACACTCTATCAATTATAAAAAAAGGAGTAAAGGGTAATAGAAGCTTTTCTGAATAAAGTATTATTTGATCTTCTTTGTGTATCATTTATTTCTATTGGCTAAAATTGCATGAACTTTCTTTGTAATCCAATAATTTTCCTTTGAAGTTACAGTCATTGCGACCATTGACAACCAAAACTTTTAATTTAGCTGGTTATAACCAACGTCTGACGTGTTTCATATAATCTTTTTGAATATTATATAATCACTATCTTGCACGGTTTTTATGTGATTCTTTTGATGAAAACAGTACAGTATATTCAGCTTAAGTGTATATATGTTATCATCTCTTTAATGATTAAAAATGTCAAATGGATTCTAAAGTGAAAAGCTTTTGACTTAACGAAAGAAATGTTTGAGTTGCTCTTATTAAATTCTTATTTATAGAAATTTCAATGTTACCATTTTTTTTAAGTGGAATTAAATATTGCCATTATTGCCAATTTATTATAGATCTAGAGATGCGTTCAGAAATATATATATATATAAGAAATATATTTGAACAATTTATCGAGTATTTTCATAAACATTGATGACAATTGGTAAGTTTGTTTAGTCTTTTACTCATATCGTAGAAATAATAGAATTGAGTCATTTCGATATATCTGTAAATAATAATAATTAAGAAAAAATTGAAATATTTTATTAAATTTTATAGATCAAATCTAGACTTGTATACAGATTTCTAATAGCTGGACAAGTAATGTCGTTTATGAATTTAAAACAGGCACATTGCATATGTGAAAATTTCGCATACAATAGTATCGTATAATGGTTTGGGTGGATAAAGTTAAGCTATGATAAATGCAGAAATGGTAGAAATATATTTGGTGTATTGCGAAAAGTAGGTGCATTAAACAATGTTACCTATTCTAACAGTGTAGTGAAGAGAATTACTATCAATTCGAACTGCATCTGACAATTTTGAACAGGTCAGAAGGTCAATGATAAACCATTTGGAAGTTCGTATCTGAGCCAAAGCTAATCACTTAGAGCAATTTATACGAAGACAAGTGAATAATTGATATAACACAAGTCCAACCATAACTCAGAAACCAGGTCTGATATGACAAATGCTTATATACTCATTATAACAAATTGTGCAAAAGATAATTAAAATATCTTTTAGAAATATCTATGTTTATAGTCTGTTTAACAACAGAAAATACAAAAAGCAGTGAAAACGCCTGGACGCGTTAATCTTGGAATTTTTAATATTTTAATAACTTAATACCTTTCTATTTTATATTTTGAGAGGCCAACAATGACTTCAATAAATGCGGCAATATATCTACATACAATACTAGGCAAAAATTATAGTCTACCTACCTATAAATATATTTTGTTATTCACGAGCCTATTTAAGTATAACTATCATTACTATGATTGGGTTGCTATCTTTTAAGAATTGTTGGATTCAAGAAGTATTAATAACGTTTAAAGACATTGATTAATTTGTAATTGAGATTAAGAATTGGAAATTATATAGATCTATGTTCAACAATCGTCTTCACATTAGACTCGTTGTTAAAGTAATGTGTCGTAGCTACTTACATATATTTTCAATATGTATAGGGTAGACGTACCAATTACTGCCAGTTTAAGCTTATTGCGTAACTTCATTAAACTATTATTGAAATTATTTAACCTAAAAATCGTTCCAGTTTGGTGCATAACATTGTTCAAAATCTCTTTTATTTATGAACATTCTTTTATATGTTGAAGATAATGAATTAACGACTACGTAATTGAAAATGTACAACAAAGTCCAATGTCCCTATTACTGTCACTTAAAAAGTTTTTATTTAAATAGAAATACGTTTTACATATATTAGCACGTCAGTTTGTGTGACAGATATAAGATGCATAGTAAACGTATCACCTTTACTGAATTATGAAACGCCCCGTACATTATAACTACATTGGTCTCGTTTTAATGTTTAACAGTACATTTACCACCTAACGTTTCGATTTAAATGTTAAGTGTAAACGAATATACAATGTCTATATGTTGTTACCTAAACTGGAGTCCACATTTAGTATCAAAATTTGTTTCATACATTACTTCGCTATTAAATCAGATAATTAAAGTATCGGTTACAGGGTCACTGACAATAATTGAGACATTTACCCCATTGATTTTTACGTAACCGACTAATTCATAGGGAAATATCTTGATCGCGGTTTTCTTAGACAGACTGCATAATAAATGCAAGTGGAGATTAGGTGACAAGCACTTACAACACAAAATAATTCTCTGTTTAGGTCTCATTGCTTTATTTTTTTTTTCTTTATAAAAATATGAATTTGCATAAGCATCCTCAGTCTACGGATACATCGTGGTACACCTTATATAACTGTGTGCCTTCGTCATGCTTCTGTCAAGAATGATAGCTGCTCTTATTTCGACCGCTACTGGGTCTAATTCTCAAGCCTCTTATCTCAACCACCCACGAAGAGTTTTAAATAGTGTTTCGCTGACATAAACAGTAGCTGACGTAAACACATCTCTTCGTTGGTGCCATTAAGTTCTACTTCCAGTCCAGCGTCAAATGAAATACGGTAGAATTGGGCCATAGAATTATATGAAAGATTGTACTGAAATAATAGACATTCATTCACGAAAGTCTTCGTACATCCTCCAAAATTCAAATATATATATATATGTCTTAAATGTTATTGTTAGTGTCACTTCTTTGGCCATTAATTTCTTTATTAATTTAAGTTATAAAGATTTTCTGGCAACGTTTCTTCCGTTTGTTCATGAAAAACATACAAAAATTGAAAATTCGGTCTTACAAAAATCTACGCACGGTTGCCATGAATAAAATGATTTACTTGTATAAAATTTGTTGTTGGGATTGTTAGATCTATATAATTAGATAGATATAACAGAAATGAAATCTAAAGTTTTCCTAAGAAGTATGTGTTTCTTCTGCGAGCATTCCAAGAAATCCGTTCTCTCTTTCGCTACATCTGTTTAGTTTTAGACCTAAGTGTTTATGATACCCGACAAACGGCCTTCAGTCCCATGCAGTGTCGCAGGAAATCGGGCGTTGTGTTGGGGCGTTTAGTCCAAATATAGGGTAGACGTACCAATTACTGTCACTTTAAGTTTATCGCGTAACTTTATTTAACTATTTTAGAACGTATTTAACCTAGAAATCTTTCCAATTTGGAGCATAATATTATTGAACCGCTCTATTATTTATGAACATTTTTTTATATGTTGAATATAATAAATTCATTACTACGTAATTGAAAATGTACAACAAAATCTAATATCCCTATTACTGTCACTTGAAAACTTTTCATTAAAATAGGAACCCGTTTTACATATATTAAGACTTCACTTTATGTAACAGATAGAGGATATGTAGTAAACGTATCGCTTTATTTAATTATGCCGCCTTCCATACTTTATAAATATATTGGTCACGCTTTAACGTTCAACAGCACATTTATCTCCTAATATTTATTTATAATATACGAATATACATTGTCTATGTGTTGTTACCAGTTATAGGAACAGTGACAGTAATTGGGTCATTTCCCATATTAAAAGAAGTCCTATAAAACTTGCCCTGTGGATCGACTTTATCGATTAAACCTTGTTGTTATGTAATTGTTCGTTTTTCATTGAATTATTAGTTATGTTGTTATCAGTTCCATTAGTTTGTGTTTGTTCTCGTTATATCAATTTTATTTATTCTAATACACGCGTATTAATAATAATTGAAAAATGTACAACAAAGACCGATGCCCCTATTACTGTGTCCTGAAAAGTTCTCATTTAAATAGAAACACGTTTTACATATATTATCATGTCAGTTTGTATAGCAGGTATAAGATGTATAGTAAATGTATCGCCTTTACTAAATTGTCACACGTCCCATACATTATAATTACATTAAGTGTAAACAAATATACAATGTCTATGTGTTGTTGCGTAAACCGAAGCCCAAATTTAGTATCAAATGTTGTTTACTTACGATTCTTCGTACATTACTTTGATATTAAATAAACGAATTATAGTGTTGGTTATAAGGACATTGGCAGTAATTGGGACATGTATTCTAGTGCTCGTGCTAGCAACTTGGAATAGCCAATCTTCCTTGTGCGTAATAAAGAATATAGTTTAAAATAAGGAATATTTCATTATTTCATAATTCCTGAAACTCTTAATCCAATAGTAAGCTTTGTAACCTTTGTTGAACCCTTTAAAGCACCTATGAGGTTCTCAGATTAATTCGGCATAGATAGAGTAACCTTTTTTTATACGTTGAATAGTAATTTTTCCGGTAAGAATGATCGCTAAGCTAAGAATGATCTAATAATTTCTAAAAGCAATAAAAAAAGGTCAATATTTAGAGTAACAAAAACCGAAGAATGATCATTAAGCTAAGAATGATCTAATAATTTCTAAAAGCAATAAAAAAAGGACAATATTTGTAATAACAAAAACTGACATTTCATTAAAGTTGAATTTATTTTATTAAACAACCTGAATAAACAACGATTTCAAGGATTTTCCTGTATTTTCACGCCTCACGTCCTTATACGATCCATGCATAATGGGCGTTTAAATCCGTTAGCATGTAACTGACATAAATTATTTCCCTTCCGTCTCTTCAACTGTTTATGTCAGTAACCGTACCCTGCAAGTAAAACGTAAATGTGGTATTATAAGTGACACATCGTAAACATGAACAATGCGAATGTTGCACAAATTTAATCTATAAATAACTGAGCTTTTCTTTTTGATTACATACACATATTTCAATTAATAAATCTGTCTTTTTAGATTGATTTCAATTCAACGTCAGCGACAAAGCGTATCGTTTTATTTTAGGAACATTATATGTAATAAACAGATTGCTGACACTTATGCAAATTTATGTATTTTTATAAACACAACGAGAAAGTGAATAAACATAAAATATTATAACATGTATTTTGTTCCGCACATTCTGTACATCTTATGTACTGTTTGCACAGTTAAATTTCTCATTAATGCATAAATATCTGCAACTTAATAATAAAATTGACAGAAATTGTATTTTCTATATTTAATTCACTTTAAGACACAAATCAATGAGTTTTGTTGCCAAATAATTTCAGCATTAGTGAAAATACATAAAGCAATGATAGGAAGTTAAAAGGGGGCAACTACTAGATTCATGGAATGCTCACTCCTGTCTAGTACAATGCAATTCCATCGCGATACACTTCGCATCGCAATGTGGTCTCTCAGTTTGCATTCACGTGGTCAGTTGATAGGAATATGCTCATCAGTACATGACGTGGTACTCAACAGCAAATACTCATGTATATCTGGACACATCAAAGAGGAATGCTGGAAAGTTAGCACGGTATCTTCTCGATCAGATTATCCGCCCAAACATATGTATGTGTAATATTTCCATGTGTATATACGGTATCCTTTATGAAATATGTAAAAATGACGAAAATTCGATTTCAAATAAACTAGGACTCCCTTAGCATTTATTGTTAGTATTTTATTAAAGTTTCATATGTCCAGAGTATTGTCTTGAAACGATTTCTTGAAATTTCAATAATTGAAAAAGTTACAGGAATAACTGAGCCCGTACATTATATCATATCAAATGAAAACTTGAAATTTTAATTACGATTCTTTCTGAAACTGTATGTTTTAGACTGACATCCAGTAGATCTCCGAAACTACTTATCCGATTAACTTGAAATTTGAATATGTTATAAATTATGGGATTATTTACAATGTAGGGTTCGATTTTCTTTATATAGTGGAATCTGCTTATTATGATCACTTTAGAACCTACAATTTTTTTATAGGAATAATCGACTGATAACATTATGCTAAGGACAAGAAATGTTCTTTATTGAACTGATATTATTGCAAACAGTTAAGACTAGACTACTCAATATTTATGCATTTATGGAAAATCTAAATTTGCATAACAGAATAGATGCTATACGATATATAAAAATATACGAAATATTTAAACTAAAGTACAACGTATAACATTTAGAAGATCAAACAGATCTCTATTTAAAGTCCACTATTTCAGTTTTACTTAAATAGATACAAATTTGTATAAACATTCGTAGTCCAGTTATTATATTTGTGCATAGTTGAATAAATACATTACATTTTGTTGACGCGTGAGCAAAGTAAAATTGTAGTGAAGGCAACCTTCTGGTATGCTCACTTCACACGCAGAATTGACGGCGCATGAATATTTAAAGAATTGGATTGTGAGACACTTGAGACCGTGGTTTTGATAACAATAACACTGTATTTGCTATTACAAGTTAAAGTACTGACGAGTGATACAAATTGATGTGTCGTTACGGTGCGCGAGTTATGATTTATTGGTATAAGTGTCTGTTAAGACTAGGAAACATCGTATTTATTTATTGACCTGTCCCTTAATATTTTCGAGGATAAAAACTTATAGCCGGAGACAACAAACTTTATACCCGTAAAAATCTTTGTACCCAAAAAATCCAACACCACTCATTACCGACTTCTTACACAAAGCAAATAGACATATCATAAAAAAGCCATTAGCAGACAGGACGACTACGAACTCCATAACGGTAAACTGTCCCCGACCGACGATACCTGCTTGACGTATCGGACCTTCCCCAGAAGACGTGACTGCACAATCATAGATTTCAACCCCCGACAAATTCTTTCATCTCATTGGACAGACACACTTTCCCACCTTCACACCTTGAAATTAAAGACACGCCCTCACGCTCACGAATCTGTATATAAATATATGGAGTAGAATATGAGATAACTTTAAAAAAGCAAACTTTGTATCGACACGACACAACACAAAAAATAAAGGCAGTCACGAAGGTGAACTCAGCAACACCAAAATAATTTTTCACCTGGCTCAGCATGTCAGTGCACACGAGCTACATTATCTAACACAAACAGTGTCACTTGAGAATTCCCGTTTGCTTGTAGATTTGTAGTTCTTGCTTTGATTGACGTTTTTGATCTAACGATTGGGAAGAAACCTCCCTTGAAATCACCTCGGAGGCGGTGTCGTACGGGGGTTGATCATGTCTCATTGGATATTGACGGGAAGGTTTAATTTGGAAGGAGAAATTTGTGTTTTCCTTCCATTGGCTGAAAAAGTGTGGAAGGCGTTAGCCAAGTGCCCGCCTCCACAGCAAACGGGATCTCCAGGTACCGCGAGTACCTACGCGTGATGGGTACGGAAATTCCCGGTCCCTTGACCGTAGCAGGCAATAACCTTAGGAAGCTCTTTGATTCTAAAATTGCATGCGAAAATTAAGAAGATTAAGGTAGGGTGCTAATTCCCAGTTATGAGGGGCTATTGATTCTAAAATTCTTGAAATTACAAAAATGTTTCAATGGCTTCATAAAGTTATTCTTGCTAGTTTTCCCTTAGCTATTTCGTTTATGATTAAGTTGCCCTGAGTGGCTAATAGTGCTAGTTCTTTACGATTGACAATCTTTACGATTGTCGTCGCAGATGGAGACATGAAATTTAATTTTGCCTTTTCAAATTGGGGGCCTTTGTTACGCAGTAACACATTTGTTAAGAACATGCAAACTGTCATAAGTTTGTCTCTGTAGAATCTGCTCCATTGTATTTACGTATTTTCTAATAATTCTTGTCGTGTACTTACATAAAAGATAAAAGATATGCTTCGCTTAAAAGTAAGTTTTAAGAAAAAGGTTCATTCAGTACAAATTTGCTAAGAATTAATAAAGAATTAATAACCGAAGTTTGATTACAATAGACGGATTAGTTTTAACTAATTTTATATAGAGCGTTTTGGGACCGACTGATTATGACAACAACAGATTGAAACTATTATTCGTAATTATAATTACCGAATTTCATTGTATTTTAATTTTGAAAAATGTTACGAGCATTTGAATTTGAATTTTCTCAGTAAAAACAAGTTCTTTTTCTTTAGAAGTCCACCATTTCCTGACAAAGTTTTACCTAACACGTCGGTAAATAACATTACATAACTCCGTTATTTTGTAAGTTAAAGGGACAAATCTTGCACGAAAATAAAGGTAAAATATTGCTTAACATTAGCTGAAAAAGTTTCGTTACTCTACGTAATAATTATCTCAGGAAAAAAACATAAAGTTTACCTACATATGTCTATAGGTCTATAGGTACTATACTTTGTTAATATGCATTAACTCAGTTCTTAATGTTCTTTAAATTTCCAAAAACATATGCATCTTTTGTTTCATTTTCGATAAAGTATATTTATCTTTTGTTTACTATTGCTTACTATTATTCACTATTACCGAGTTCAGCTTTTTAAACTTTAAACCACATTAATTTAAGTTGGTATTGTGGACTAAATAAAAAGTTTTGAAGTTATCTTTGGGATTTTGGTTTAAAGAAACTAATAAAAACATTGGTATTGTGTACAGGTGCCTGTTAATATTATAGTTACCTATACAATTTTTTTAATATGTTTTGGCAAATATTTTGAAATTTTTTAGTGATATGAAATAAAAAGAAAGTTTGGAGCCCATCATTATAAAACAGAATATCACAAAAATATTTGATAAAATAGCGGTTTAAAGTGTGATAATTGAAATGTTGCATCAATTTTGCAACTTTCGAGTAGTATGCAAAAGAAGTACTTACAATAGTGGCCCAAAAGTGATGGGAACAATAGACAGTATGTTTTGACTATCTGTATAAAACTATAAGTCAGTCGTCGAACTGTTCGTGAGACATAAGTTGCCAGTTTAAAAAGTATTTTTTGGAGAAAATCGTATTAAAAATTTCACATAATGTTAGAAAGTACGTAACAATTGGATAAAAACATTCTTCTCACTGTACTATTACAAAACCATTGATGGAACCTTTCTAGGATGGAAAAATGATTTTTAAATATTATATCTTAATATTTTCAAAAACTAATTTCACCACCTTTTAATGTGGCGTATACTCAGATTTCAAATTGCTATATACGGGTATTATCTTTTCTATATATACAAATTTTTGTTTGATATCCAATAATAAAAGGCATTACAGTCCATAGCTACAAGATAGATTTAATCCCCCATAACAAACATAGACAGCAGCTACTTGACAGCCAAAAGGCAGTGCGGATATTTCGGTGTGTTTTCATACTAGTTTTCATACTTCTGCTATTATCTTATCTCTACGTAAAACCCGAAACGTTGGTGTAATAGATTGTTTCCTGCCAAATTTTCATAAATAGGTCCATTCATTTATAAAACTATGGCATTCAGAGCTATTTTGTCGTGAAAATATCGTGTAATTTGGCACATAGGGTACACACAATATTAACAATTCTGGCTACACTAGAACAAACGTGTGGAGACTCAACGTGAAGAGATATCCATCGAACTGTTTGCAATGAAGCAATTGGGATGTTTACTTTGTGTCTTAACGATTTGTGTATCATGATGCAACATTTACATGTTTTACTGCACTTATATAAATAATACGTTCTATAACTATTAGTTATAAATACTTCATTTGAAACTCGTTCTCCGGAATCATTAATTAACATATGAACAAAAATGTCAGTATGTCAGTTACCGATTTACTAAACTTAACATTTGAAGGCACCGTGTAAATGCCACAGCCGTTTCATTAGAGATTATTCGACGTACAGTTGTTACAAAACGTATTCTCACATACCTCAATTTTTCAACGATATAAGTTTTTCTTAGATTCTACATTTCTATTATAAAACGATAAATTTGTATAGTCTCATAAAAATGTTATGCAACGGTAACAAATTTGGATCTAATTAATTAATACCTAAATTCGAAGCTGAATACAATTGTATTTTATACAATGCTGAACTATATACGAATAGCACAATAATCCACGCACAGTTTTATTTTAATTTTTATATTACAAGAAATTATAAATTTAGAAGACACAGTGATAATTGTAATTAATAAATACTGCAATTCCAAAATCAATTGTTCTAAATTTCTATAGTAGAATACGAAGCAGCAAGAAAAACAACAGTAATTATTGCTCTACGCCAGGTAGACGGCGCGTAGCGACTTCAACGTCTCGTTGATAAAATGACGAAGCTTATTTACCAGCGACTAGCTGATACAACGACGAATGATGGTAATTGTCGGCGACAATGTTGGTAAAATGTTGGGGTGGGTGGCATTCTGGGAAATGGCACGCAGCGGACATGAGCAATAAATGGAACTGGTTGAAAAAGAACGAAACGAAGGGAAAAGAATGGAGCTCATGAATAAAGTCGTGACCACTTGAAAAAGAAGCGGTAGCCGGACGATCAGAAGATGCTGCATAAATGTACTTTTTAATGGTATTATCATACACGCTGGTTCCTTCCATTTTCTGCCTTCTTTCGCAGCTATTTCTATGCCATAAGGCGGAGTATTCTTTAATGAAAAGGTTATTTGAATAATTATTTCGGTAAAATATACCTATTATGCATTATTTTTTTTTCTTTTTTTTATCAAGGACGTTCATTGCGTACCTTTTTATTCCAGGTCGTTCAGTGTTTCATTTATCCGCTAATTATAAGTTGAATACGATTAAAATGAAAATTGCGGTGAATAAAATTAGGTTGGTGGGTTGTGAGAAAATTGCGATAATAAAAATGTTGGATTTTATTCAATGGCGGATACAAAAATGTATATAAATTCTATTAACTCCTTCCTTGAAGATCTTACGATACCACTACTAAACCAATTTATATTTATGAAGTTTATTTAAAATACAGTATTGTTTGTATTAATAACTTTCTTCACAAAAATTGATTATTCTATTCAAATACTAAATCTTAAAAATGTAAGAATCACACAGTATTATGAATAAAAACAGTATAGAATATTCTAATATACTTATGATTAGTTGATAATGATCATTTTATCAGTTAAGAATTATACAATTAATATATTCTCAACATTTAAAGGTTAAACCTGCGTTTTAACTTATAATCTAAAATAGTGATGAGCAACATTTGTTCTTTCGTAGGCCAAGATTCAAAATCTAATATTCTATATGAATAGATATACACATAATATATAAATTAAAGATTAAATCATCTAATATATCTAAAGAGATATATTAATCACAATATTTAAATGTATGAAGTCGAATATATTATTTTCGACATAGATTATTATCACTAGACTGCGGACTTTTATGTGAATTCGTATTTTTGTAATCACATTTAATGAAATAAAACTCAAATAGAAATCTATTTCTCCCCCTAAATACAATAACGTATGGTTTACTTTGTATATTTTATATATGTTTGAAAATTACATGCTATTTGCGCTTTGTTACAAGTTTAAATTTCTCATAAATGCATGAAAATCTGCGGTCTGATTATCACTTTTACATTTCAGCTAAATGAAAGGCGGGTTGCAAGTAAATAGAAGTCCATCATTAATCTCAAATATTAAGTCTGAGAAAGAAATGAATTGAAAGTTTATTTTGGTAAATTTTAATTATCTCAATGCTAAATTATTATTACAGTCTTTTAAAGAGGTAAATTGTTTAAAAATTTATCTACTATTCACTTTACAAGTTTCTGTTTAAAACTTAATTCCTACTTTAACAGCTTGCTCATCTTCTACTGTAGTGGAACCAATTTTGAATTTTTATTTGAAAGTACGAGTTTGCAACATTATTTAATTTTACTGTTGTTGTTGGAATAAACATTATTACTATTAAGTATTTATATTATTACTTTTCATTTGAGTGATATATTTCAAGCATAACTAATAGTGATAATACAGGGGGTTGTTCAAAATTTATGAAAGATTCACTACTACCACATTGATTGAAAACAAAATTATCCTTTACGTCTAACTGCATTACTTTAGTTTGAAAAACAAAAATAGTAGGATAACATTTGATGAACAAAAGAAATTAAATATAATTGTTACGTGAATTGCGTGGATTCGAGCACCCAACGCTAATTCTGACTTAGCCACAATTTAATGAGTCTAAGCCTAGTTTTTAGACGATGTTCAATCGACTGATTGTCCGTGTTATGAATGATCGCGTTACAAATCGTAGTTAACTGTATTCGCGTTCTTAATATTCTAACTTCGTTCGTGTTTTACAGTGGTTCTCCCGTTTGTGTTGTGTCACTAAGTTCGTGTTGTAGTCGCTTTGGAGATCTGTTTGTTTCTGTTTGTTTGAGGCAAGATGTCCATCCACCTCGCCTCGGAAGAGACGATCCGGAAGGGGGTGAGAAGCGTGATTGGCCACGATTTTTAGAAAGTAACCGCCCTCGTACCCGTGATGGTCACCCTTGAAAGTAGCCGCGACCAAGTAGTGACGCGCAAGGGTTTTCGCGTGTTTTGGGAAAATCCGCAGCAGGTAACAAGCTGAAGGATCACTCTGACCCTGACGACAGATGGTTGAAAATAACGGATTCTAAGATTAATGTGTTGGTTCCAAAGTAATAAACCTGAGTTGCCGTCGCGAGGGTATTTTGTCTAAGAAAAATGGTCAATGGTTCCATAAACTTATTGCTGCTGCGAATCGGTTCGAATTTCTCTGGCTATTGCCTTACAAATTTAGAAATTCCGAACCTGGTTTTTATGGGCTGAGTGCGGGGACTTGAACAGTTATTTGGGATTTCTAAAGCTGTTGTATCGCGCTCTAAAGTTATTCAACAATAATAATCTGTAAATTATAGACTAGACTTATTTAAATAGGTAAGGTGCTCTATAATACTATTAATTATAAGATTTGTGAGCGTATTCTATTTTAGCTACGTTTATTATAATAATTTTAGGAAAACCTGACGTACTAATTACCTTAATATCGAAAATATTTATATTTTGTTGTTTAAAAAGTGTATATACGTTAAAATATGTGTTATAGTTATTAATACGAAGTCAAATTAAAAGATAAAATATATTAAAAAATTAATAAAACAAATTGTCTTAAAGATGTATCTAATAATTTGAATAGGATTTTTTATGTGATAATATTTCATTTTCTTATTATTCGTAATACTAATCCATTTTAAGATGATGCAACACGTAATAATTTCTTTAAATATGTAACACCTTAAGAAGAAATCTTGTAAAAATTATATACCTACATTAAAACTTCAAAACACATTGCAAGACAAAACAATTTTTATAACTGAATCATTCAATATATAAAATCATTGATGAATTCAATGATGAGTTTTATTGCAACTAATTTTTCGTTGAAATGGCAGCATGCAACATTCCTGTAATTGAATTTGGACATATATTCTCTACCCTTTCAGTCACTCACGTAAGTAATATTGTAAGATTTCATATAACTGGAGTGACAGAAATAATTCAGATAATAAGAGGTCAGCAGAAATTCAGTAAATCTGGTATTGAGTTAATGTTCGCTCCAATAAATGGATTTCGGATAAATAGAATTTTACTGTAACACTAAAGTACTTACAGAAGTATGATTTACGTACATGGACAATAGACGTGTGCACGGAGTGTCACATAAAGTACGTCTCTTAAATAAATACAGAAATATCTGTTTTCGTTGGAGATAAAGTTATTAATACGAAAAATAATAAATTTATACTTGAATTATTAGATAATAAATAAATTAGTAATAAAAAAGACTTGCGTATTTGTTTCACATTTAGGATTTGCATTTAACTATGAATCACAATATGTAACGAAAATAGCAAATGAAATAGAAGGAACGATGTTGGTTTATATCGTTAGGAACACTTAACAGATAACACTGAAAAATACAAATTGATATGAATATAGTTACTAGTTAGTATTAGAGGTTTCATTACAGTAGTATTATATGTACGTATGTTCACTCAGAGTGTGACGAAAGGAAAGTGCTGGAATCTTTACCGTGCTTGTAGACTAAGATCGCCTAATTAAAACTATTTATTGAATACTGTTCTAAATGCAATAGGATTGCATAATCGATTTTGGTAGTTATTTGGTATAACCATTTCTGTTGCTTCCACTGTTTTCTAGTTTCAACGTATCATACAATTTAGCAACTATAAAACTAGCTGTTCTAGACAAAATTATTAATAATGCACATATGGTAAACTCATGTTAATTCGTGATACGGGTTATGATAGGTCTAATAGAATTAAAAAAAAGATGCACAGATAGTATTAGTACTCTAGTTTATGCGTGGAAAAAATTGGCCATTTATAGTGCGGAGGAGTGGAGAAGCGTTTTTATTGTTGACTCTCATTATTTGGGGAATTTTTCATGCCAATTATGGACGCTTGTCTGCTTATGCGTTTTACGCGGGACAAGAAAGAGATAGAACATTGAAAATTGTTGTGAGTGAATGAAAAGAGCACTTCATTAATCGTGAAACTCAATTTCAAAATTATCTTACAGGAAGGCATTACTGTTACTGAAGCTTATGAAATCTAGTCGAATTCCTCTCTTCTGTTGGATTTAAGTCGGTACTTCTTTCTGTGTTGTTTGATAAAAACTAAAACAAATACCTGAATCAATGTCTTTTTATGATATTTTTGGTAATAAAACTGGTTAAACTCACATCTTGTAATTTTCAGTTTTTTAATTTCATTTTATCAGACTGCGAAGGTGAATATAATATTTTTATAAAGATCTGGAAATTCGTGGAATTAAGATTTTTTTTTTTTTTTTTTTTTTTTTTTTTTTATAACCCCTTATGTTTCCATGCAATTTGTCCAGTGGACATTTGGCAGGAAGTTGTAGAACAGGATGGGCTTCGTAAAGGTGCTTCCTCTGTAGTTAGCTTCCTTGTATGTTATAACTGCATAGGCGATTTTGGGTATGCACATAGGTGTTTGTTATGTGGTATGTGTGATCAAGTCTGTCGGATGTTTTCTTTTCAACCTTCTGCTGACGTTGGTTTTATACAAGGTGCTAGCTAGTGGATTTGGATGGTTTGTAGTCCTTGTTTTGTAACTTTCTGACATGCGTTGTACTTCTCCTTCGACAGAGGAGATTTGCAGGTCTTTGCGAATTTCTTCGTTTTTAACGTACCACGGTGCATCTACTATGGTACGCAGAATTATCGACTGCATTGATTCCATTTTTGAGATGTGGCTTTTTGCCGCTGTCCCCCACAGTTGTATACCGTAGGTCCATATTGGTTTTATTATTGTTTTGTAAATTAGTAATTTGTTTTCGGGACTTAGTTTAGATTGTCTACTCGTTAACCAGTACATGTCTTTTCTTTTAGCTCTGATTTGCTCAATTTTTTTGCGGATATGATGCTTCCAGGTGAGTTTTGAATCTAGGTGGAGTCCCAGATATTTGACTACGTTTTTTGCGGTATTTCAATGTTCCCAAGCGTTATTTTTGGTGTTTCTCCTTTGCGGAGGGTGAACGTTACATGGTTACATTTATTATGATTAACTTTTATTTTTTTTACTGTCAACCATTTTTCCAGTAGGTGTGCGTGTTTTTGTAGATTGTAGACTGCTTCGGTTGGGTTTTCGTGTACTGCTAGTATTGCGGTGTCATCTGCAAATGTATATATTGTGCTTTCTGATGTTGTCGGAATATCTGCCGTGAATAGGGTGAAAAGTATTGGTCCTAATACACTGCCTTGTGGCACTCCTGCGTTAATTAGTTTTATATCTGAGAATGAGTCCTTTATTTTGACGTAGAAAGTGCGATTAGATAGGTAGGATTGTAAGAGATTGTAAATTGCTTCAGGGAAATGTTTCTTTATGGTTTTAAGTAGTCCTTTATGCCAGACCTTGTCAAATGCCTTCTCTATGTCTATAAATAAGGTTGTACAGTATTTTTTATTTTCAAAAGTGCTGTTAATTTTTTCTATTATTCTGTGAATCTGTTCTGTTGTGGCATGTCTTTCTCTGAAGCCAAACTGGTGGTCTGGGATTAGTTGCTTTTCTGTTATTATTGTCTTTATTCTGTCAAGGATTGTTTTCTCTAGTATTTTCGATAACAATGGTAGCAGGGATATTGGTCTGTATGATGAGGGTTCGTGTACACTTTTATTTGGTTTTGGTAGCATATTGATTAGAGCCACCTTCCATATATTTGGGAAGTACTGTAGTCTTAGTATGGCATTATATATTATTGTGATCATTCTTATTGCTTTGTCTGGGAGTTCTTTTATTATTTTGCCGTTTATCATGTCATGTCCCGGGGTTTTGTTCATTTTAATGTTTTTAATATGCTGTTTGATTTCTTTTTTTGAAACATTGTGCAGTTTGTAGTTGTGGTATGAGTTTGCGGTCGGTTCGTCTGTTGTTTCATGTTCATCTGTTATATTGTGAGGTTGGAATAATTGGTGTAAGTGTTCCGCGAATGTCATGGCTTGTTCTGTTGTGCTTTTTGCCCAGGAGCCATCTGTTCTCTTTATCGCTGGTATTGTTGTTATCGGTCTTTTAAATTTTTTAGTTACTTTCCAAATCGAAAAGTTAGTGTCCTCGTTGGGTGATAGGGTTGTGAGATATTTATTAAGTTCTTTATTGTTGTAGTCATGTATGATCTTCTTTAGTTGTTTGGTAGCTTTATTTAGTAGGCGTTTGTTGTGAGTTGTCTTGTATTTTTGCCAGTTAGCTTTTAGCTTCCTTTTTTGCTTGACTTTTTGTAGGATATGGTTCGGGTAGATGGGGCTGTTTGTTCTAGTTTCTAGGAAGGTAGTAGATGTCCAGGCTGCATTTTGGATTATTTGAGTTAAATTATTTACAGCGTTATCAATTTGTTCTGGAGTTTTTAGTGGAATGTTGCAATTTAGTTTCCCATTTATTGTTGATCTGTATTTTTCCCAGTTTGTAGTATTATTGTAGAGTTTTACTGGTTTACAGTATGATGTTGAATTATATGTAAACATTATTACTACGGGTGAATGGTCTGAATTCAGTTCGAGGCTAGAGTGCAATTTAAATGAGTTTTTATTCAGACCTTTGATTATAGCGAAATCGAGAAGGTCTGGCGTTTTATCTTGTGCTGTTGGCCAATATGTTGGTTCACCAGAGGATAGTGGAGTCAGGGCTAATTTTTCTATGGTTGAAAGCAACGTTTTGCCTCTGGGTGAGTTTCTTTTTGAACCCCAGTATCGATGTTTAGCGTTGTAGTCTCCAGCTGCTAAAAATTTGTTACCTAATGTCTGAAAAAAGTTCTGGTATTGTTCTAGGGTTAATTTGTGTTTTGGAGGAGAATAAACAGCTGACAGTTGGATTGCTCCTTTTGTTGTTTCTAGCGTTATTGTTGTTGTTTGTAAGTAGTCAAATGCAGTAGAGCTATGTAGGTGGTGTCTGATGTTGTTTTTAATGATAATTGCTGTTCCACCTTGTGCTCTTCCTGAGGGATGTTTAGTGTCGTAGATAGTGAAATGTGGAATTTTTACGTAGCTTTTATTAGTGAAGCGCGTCTCCGAAATCAATACGATGTCTACTTTATGTGTTTGGATATACACTTTAAGTTCGTGTAACTTTTGTTGTAGACCGTTACTGTTCCAAACAACTATTTTGAGTGCCTTGTCCATTATTTATTTTTAATATTGATAAGTTTTGTTAACAGTTCTAGCATAGTTGTGATTTGTAGAGTTTGTTGTTGTAGCAGTGCGGTTTGTGTTGTTAACATTTTTGTTATAAGTTCTGTGTTTTTGATAGAGTGACTGAGGAGTTGCTTTATTTCAGAATCTTCATTTTGGGCTAGGTTGGTGATATTGGTGGATTTGTGCTGGTCCGTCTGTGGTTGGGAGGAGGTGTTTTTGCCAGCTACTGCGTGTGCATAGCTTTTTTGTGATGATACAATGTTGTAGTTGGTTGTGATTGGAGTTGCTAGTGTTTCGTGTATTCCTGAATGATTGAAGTTTGTTTCTGTTAGTGCGGTTTCGTTTTTTTTTCTGAGCGTGGGGAATAATTTCTGTTGTAGTTGTTTCCGGACTTTGCAGCCTTTGTAACTTGCCGGGTGGTTTCCTTGGCAGTTCCGACATTTAACAATTTCAACGTTACCTTCGATGCACTGAGTTGTTAGATGGTTTCCTGCACATTTGACACATGCAGGTGGTTTGTTACAATAATTTCTGGTGTGCCCGTACATTTGGCAGCGATGACATTGCGGTATGTCTCGTTTAGGTTTTGGAGGTTCGAATCTTACTGTTGTGTTTAGTATTTTTTCTATTTTGAATATTTCTTTATTGTTATATTTTGGTTCTAGTTCGATTCTAAAGAGTGGTAGCAGCTGTTTGGTATCAAATTTGGTTATATTGTTTATGCTTCTAACTGTGTGGTTTTGCTCGTGTAATTCTTTGATAATTTTATTTGTGTCTGTTTTTGGGTGTATTCCTCGTAGTACTATTTTATAGCTTCGTTTTGTTTTCAATTGGTAAGTGTGGAAATTTGCTCCCTTGCTTTTTAGTTCGTTTACTACTATACTGTAGTCTTCCGGATATTTTAATTGGATTTTTACTTCGTTTTCTTTAAGCTGTTTCAGGGTATAGTTGTTTTCTACTGTCTGGTCTAGTAGCACTCTTAGCGGTTCTATTATTTCGGCTTGTATGTAGATTGGAGGTGGTTTATTAATTTGAGGTGTATTGGTTTTCGTACTTGCGTCGTTTGTTTCGGCTGAGTCGGTTGTTGTATCGTTCGTGTTATCCAGGGCACTGTATGTGTTTCTAGTTGGTATGTCTTGTAACCATGTGTTTGTGTTTGTGTGTGTTGTGAGAGCTGTTAGTTCCCTACCTGGGAAGATTTTTCTCTTTTTAATCCGATTCGGTTCCGCTAAGTTGGCTGGTACCATTTCTACGTCACTGTTCCTTGCATTTGAGGTGGTTTCTGTAGTATAGGTGTTCCCCAATTTTGAAATTCTTAGTTGAATCGGTGGGATTGTTGGTTGTTTATCCATGTGTGGAACACACGGATTTCAACCACCTTAGATTCACAGGCTAGCTGTTAGCACACTTATTACTGGATGGGTTTGTAGTAGTAGCACGATAGGTTTGTTTTGATTCACTCGGAGCGATAATAACAGACGTCTATTCAGTTCGACGGCTAAGCGTAAAGTGTGGAAATTAAGATTAGTAATATAATCAATAAAGTCGTACTGTGACCTTATGTTCTAACTGATTTTCAAGAAGCAGACGTAAGTCAAAAAAAGGCGTAAGTCGGAATAGACTTCTTTTATACCTGTACTTTTCTGGCCCAGTTTTTTGAAATTTTATCTTTTTAATAATTTTAGAAGTTCTCAATTCATCATCAGAACGCTTTATGCTGCTTAATTTCATTTCCTAATTTGCAATATTTCTCTTTTTCCATTAAATTACGAAAATGAAAATAAATGTGTTACGAGCCCGGGCCGCGAGCAGCGCGAGAGGCCGGCGGAGTTTTGTTTAGGAATACGGTATGAATTTGTTAGCTTGGTGCGCGAACGAACCTGACGCGAAGCCAGGGAGTCGCTAGGATTATTGACGACGAGGACGAACCCGATGCGAAATCGGGGAGCCTCTAGGAGTGTGGTTTGAGCGCGGACGAACCCGATGCGAAATCGGGGAGCCGCAGGAGGTTGAAACGTCGTGAACGAACCCGATGCGAAATCGGGGAGCCACTAGGAGGGTGAAGGCGCAGACGAACCCGATGCGAAATCGGGGAGCTGCTAGGAGATTGGTACAACGTCGCAGACGAACCCGATGCGAAATCGGGGAGCTGCTGGGAGGTTGGTAATTTCACAGACGAACCCGATGCGAAATCGGGGAGCTGCTAGGATGCGGACGAACCTGATGCGAAATCAGGGAGCCGCTAGGATGGGCGAGTTGCGTGGACGAACCCGATGCGAAATCGGGGAGCCACTAAGGTTGGAATGAGCTTTAATTTGGATATAGATTGTTGCGAACGAACCTGATGCGAAACCAGGGAGTCGCAAGGATTGTTAGTAAAGGCCTCGTAACTAGTAATTATTTAATATATCGATACAGCTCGAGCGGTAAAGCTGTATCGTGTGGGATCGTTACTTCAATTTGGATTATGATATCGAAGGTTGGGTTTAATTAACGACTCTTAAGTTATCACGGGCAATGAACAATATATTACTGAATAGTGTTATACAATTGTCAGTGTCGCGAATGTAGAGTGTTGAGAAGTTAAAATATATTACCTATTTGATGCTCGGTTTTGACGCACTGGCAATGCGGGGGTTTGATTCGAGAAACGATTGTAGAAGTTGCCGTAATAGGATTTATACCGACTCGCGGATCCTATATGGTTTAATGTTGGTTCGAAAGGGAACTTGCGCCCGATCTTGCTGGAACAGACGATTCTCAAACGTACGCGAAGCAGAGTAACGTCCTGACTTCTTGCTTGGTACTGCCCACGAGGCTTAGATTTCGAGGGTTTATATACACCGAAATCGAGCGAGGAATTCTTGAAGATTTCCATATAAGGAAATGTATGAAAGGGTTAGACGTTGAGTCAGTTCTGCTTCCAGCAATCTGGGGGACAAGCTCCCTCGTATCGGGGGAGATAACTCTAAACAGTGCGTCTTTTCATTTTCCTTTCTAGACGAGAGCTGGAAGAAATTCCAGTGAACGAAATAATATTTTCAAATATTACCCACACGTAACAAATGTAATCTTACTATTTCATGAATATATGAGTGTACCTTTTTAAATTAATTACATTAGTTTTCGATTTATACTGGGTAAACGTTGCGTTTGTAATATGGAACACCTAATTTTAAAAGTTTGCCAAAAATAGAGAAATTTGTCTTTCTTAATCAAATCAACGCGACTGGACAAAGGAATTAATACATAATCGTATTTAAAATGTTAAGTGGGAAACAATTCAAACGATTTGATATTATAGTAAAAAGACTAACAGATATTAAATTCAGTGAACATTGAGCACCTAGAAAGTTTATAGAGAAAGGTAAAAGAACTGTATATTTATTATAAAAAATGAATATTTGTTTAAACAAAACATAGAAAAATAGACAAATATCTTTTAGGTACTCCATATTTTTTCGACGCAGTTTACCTTCACCTAAGTATTTAATTATTTCATTTGCCTTTTAGAAATTTTTGCACACCGTAAAAGAGACGGACGTTTCCTTCTCAATACCGGGTATTCTACTGATGCAGAATCATTAGTATGTTTCGTTATTGCTTATAAGGAACTCATATACACGGTTGTCGATAAAATTCCCTATTTAGTTATTAAGATTTTACAAACTTCCATATTACCGACGCATAGCCTATGTATATACAATGTTGCACAGTGGATTTTCAAAATCCGACTGATTCGAAGTTCGAAAAATTTGAAATTTTTCTGTAATTTTTTTTCTTTACCTACCAACAACTCCTTAATTAATTTACAAACGAGATAAAAAAAGAGGTCTCAATAAACTGCTGTATTGCAACAGTGCAGAGTGTGGTAACAAATACATTTTTCATTTATATTAAGTAGTAAGGTAGTAAATAAATAAAAATATATATCGTGTAAGAAATGTGATATCTAGCCACACTCGACATAGATAGTGGTAAGGGTCCAAGGAAAATTCAGCCTTCAAATTCGAACGACAATTCGAAATCCGAACAGAGAGACATCAATCGCATGATCGTCTTCTGTTTACTTCTCTTCGTGCGGTTGCATAGCCAGTTAACAGAAAATATGACGACCCTAATAGAAACTACGTACTATGTTGGGAAGACGTAGGTCGAGGCACCGCTGTATTTAATAAAAGTATTTTAATTTATCATATTCCGTTCAACGTCAAAATAATTTTAAGGTTTCGTTCACTTAATATCTATATAAGCATCTTCGGACGGTACAAGTAAGTACCTATGTTATAGTTGACCTATAGGTTACGCTTGTGATGTCTGATCAAGCTTTAGAGTGAAGAGTTCCGCCACTTGTTGCTGGCTTTCTACCTTCGATTAGTTTTTAGACTTGCCTGCCTGTTTACTCTTGGACATGAAGAACCTTCATTTTCTTGTAATATAAATTTAATTATAATCCATGTTCTCATTGGTTTACAGTTACCTTTAACCGTGGTATGATGTTGAGAGAAGATACACTAATAACAATACACACTCAATAAGAAACAACTTACTTGATTAACACTGCTATACCATCAAACGTAAAGCAAAAAGAAAAAGGAGAATACAGAAGCATAACGTTTTATAGCAATTTAAATAAAAAGCATCTTAGGACAAATCACCAACCGGAATCATCATGCTATCATTCACAAAAAAGATACAGGAACATTAAAGAACATACAGCGGATTCATGAAATTACTCACATAAACCAAAACCAATAATCTTTTAATCTATTTGCAACTCTACTTCAGCCATTTAAATTCTACTTTTACTTATATTCATAGTTCAAGTACCTAGCTCCCCTATACTGGTAATGGAATTCTATACAAAAGCAATATTGCAGGGTTCAATGCATAACTCCTTTCGTGCACCCAATTATTGTTGCAAATATACAATATAAACTAATAGGATACATATGATTTTACAGAAATAAGCTTAGCACCATAGATACATTGTTTTTGTAATTATTTCACATAGACTTAAAAGCATTCATTTGAATAATGTTTATTTATTCACCACTATTAAATAAGGCGTCGGGTGCAAACCCAACTCAACTCGGTTTAAGTTTATAAAGGAAAAGGACAAATCAATTGCTTATTTATTGGTTCTATCTCACATATATAAAACGAATGAAGTTTTCTAAACTAATCACGGATTTTTATCACTTGACAATGAACTACGACTGAAATGCAATTATTTAAAATAATAACATTCGGTAAATCACAAAACATATAAACAGATTTAAGTTACTTTTACGATTATCGAATATTTTCGTGGAGAAGTGATAGATACGCAAAAAATACAAAATGCAAATAATTTGAAAAACCACACAAAGTATTTAAAGTAACGTACAAATTATAATATTTATAAGATAAAGCAAATCTCTGTTTACGACCCATTCCACTATCGATGCTTAAAAAGATACGAACTTGCATAAACGTCCGCAGACTGATAAAGTTTAGGCAAAAAAACATTATAATATAATTTTTTATCCATGACAAATAATATAAAAACGCTTTAATAATAAGTACGATTACAGTAGCACACTTTAATAATACGATTGCTTCACTTTTCGCCAAACAACAAAAATTGACAATCAAACTTTAAACGCATATTCTAAAAACCCATGTACATACATGCACATAGGAAATCAATGAATACGATTATGGCCTAACTTACAAAAACAACTTTACTCGGGTTAAGATGTATCTGCAAGCAACGCCTGGAATATGAAAACTTCATTCTACGCCGCTCAGAATTGCATTTGTCATTATGAAACCACGAACTCACGGACAATATAGTATTCCCTAAGAACAAACGAAGTTCGTAGAATTCGATCTCTTTGAGATCGACTATATCGCACTTAACCGGTTCAGAAGGACTTTCACTCTCCATCAGTATCACGTAACCCTAGTCCAGACACATCGCATTTGAGTTGCATTGTCATTTATTCCCTGCGCTACGGTACGTTCAACAAGTTTTTTTCGTCTATGCGCGTGTGTACATAGCTATGGACGAATCATAACATCCAGTAAACAGACTGCAATGTCGATTTCGTCACGTTCTTTGTTACCGTGTTCTTCTGTTTATCTTCATCGCAACCGATGCGTTGCGCGCCATGCTGTGACGCGTCGCGTCGTCATGTTGCTGTGTAGACGGTAGAATGGAGAGAGGTATCGAACTGTGGTTCATCCGATTAAAATAACTTCGATGTTTCCATGGTAATTTGCTGTGCAGCGAAAGTACATGAACATGGAGGGAGGACAGGAGAGCAGTGGTTTGCAAGCATTTCATTTTAGACAACTGCTGATTTGCTTGTACAGTAGTACCTCGATTACCCGACCCTCGATTATCCGGTTCCCGGATTATCCGACCTTCTGATCGTAGAGCAAAAACCTTATACTGTAATAGCGATACAACTGAAGACGACGAATTCCGAATTTCAACTGTTTAACCAACTTGCTTAAGAATGGTAAATTGAAAATTGCAGTCTTTTGATTTGTATCACTATTAAAGAAAATAAGTGATTATGTACTCTGGAATCCTCGCAAACCGTAAGAATGTGTGTATTTATATTTACCTTGTCTTAGGAAAAAAACATCCCGATTTTCCGGGCACCTCGATTATCCGACCAATCACAGGCCCCTATAAGATCGAATAATCGAGTGATTGCTGTATTTGAATTAGCGGAATTAGAAATAATATGTATTAGGTTGTTCGGAAAATTCGTAGTGCTTTAGGTAAATACCTGTATTATTTGAAATTCTGTTATCAAATGGACTACTTAAATATAATTAAAGAAGAATGTTTGGAATTGGTGAAAAGGAAAGGTGATACTTTGTAACGAGACATCTGAAAGTTGGAAAAAATTGTTAAATTGTTATAATAAACTGTTTTATTATAATTTATTGTGGTTTTCACACAACTTTAGCGATAGCCATAATTAGAATACATTATTACCATACAGAAAAAGTGATACTTTCGATCAGTTATGTATATTCTTTTAATTACCTAAGATAGTATCTTATAATTTTGTCCAAGCGAAATTTTATTATTTTGATTTAAATTGGATATTTGTTGTGGTATTTGTTCAATTTACGAATGTATTGGTTAACAATAAGTGATTTTGTTTCACATGTCACGCTCTTTAATATAAATATAAAATTAAGTCTTCATCCCAGAAATTTCCAAGATGTCTTATCATTTTCTCCACCAGTATATATACACATTACTATAGATTTGAAATTTGGAGATTGATTATGTCGAAAACAATTGATTATCACAATATTTAGTTGTTGTTGAATCACTTTAGAGCGCGATACAACAGCTTTAGAAATCACAAATAACTGTTCAAGTCCCCGCACTCAGCCCATAAAAACCAGGTTCGGAATTTCTAAATTTGTAAGGCAATAGCCAGAGAAATTCGAACCGATTCGCAGCAGCAATAAGTTTATGGAACCATTGACCATTTTTCTTAGACAAAATACCCTCGCGACGGCAACTCAGGTTTATTACTTTGGGACCAACACATTAATCTTAGAATCCGTTATTTTCAACCATCTGTCGTCAGGGTCAGAGTGTTCCTTCAGCTTGTTACCTGCTGCGGATTTTCCCAAAACACGCGAAAACCCTTGCGCGTCACTACTTGGTCGTGGCTACTTTCAAGGGTGACCATCACGGGTACGAGGGCGGTTACTTTCTAAAAATCGTGGCCAATCACGCTTCTCACCCCCTTCCGGATCGTCTCTTCCGAGGCGAGGTGGATGGACATCTTGCCTCAAACAAACAGAAACAAACAGAACTCCAAAGCGACTACAACACGAACTTAGTGACACAACACAAACGGGAGAACCATTGTACAACACGAACGAAGTTAGAATATTTTAAGAACACGAATACAGTCAACTACGAACTCGAACGCGAACTAAGTACGATTTATAACACGGACATTCAGTTGATTAAACATCGTCTAAAAACTAGGCTTAGACTCATTAAATTGTGGCTAAGTCAGAATTAGCGTTGGGTGCTCGAATCCACGCAATTCACGCAACAGTTGTAATTCCTATTGTTTTGAAAGCACTGTTGTTTTATTCTACTTTAGAGTACGTAGTATTGTTGCATGTGATACTAAAATGGTAAGGTGGCTAGATAGCCCCGGATGATTCTATATGAGAATGAATAGTCTATTCTATGCTTCGTCGATGGTATAGGTTAAATGACCCAATTACTGACACCTGAATGATCCACTATGACTTCGTTGCACTATTTTTAAAATTTATTTATTAACATTACGTGTCTCTTTTCTTGTCTGTTACGATCCAGTGTTTCTAATGTAAGAAAAAAATAATGTCTCTCAAAACACCTATTTTTATTTATAAATTCAATACGTTAACAAAAACAACACTCGAATTAATACTGTCAACCCTAATTCAATTACTGACACTCCATTTACTGTCACCTGTCAATAACATTTATAAAAAACCTCGAATTAAACTAACCGAATTATGGTTATGTATATTCCTTGTATATAGTATCCATTGAAGACGGTAACAGTACACACGTTCGTTTCCAAGAGCAAATACTGCCATGACAATACGTGTAAAATGCGTAAATTGTTTGTACCACTTACTGTCACTTGAATATTAATTGAAAATAATTCAATAAATCGTTAAACTATGCTTGTTATTACATTCTACGAAGCTTAGAAAATCTGAAAAAATGATCTTTACTTACCATATTTGTAACTCAACTATTGCAACAAAAACCTTCTCTTTAGTACTTTAACATTCCCTTTCATAGTAGAACAGTCGACGTTCTCGCTCTTTTAATTGGCATACATTCTTTTATCGTTTTATATAAAAGGTAATGAAGAATGTTAAGTGTCGCTCTATTTCATTACATTCATTGCACTTAGAATTCAATGTTAGATTTTTTCATGTACAATATTTTAGAGTTTCGTTGGTATTTTAGACAAAATAGCTTACAGTGGCAGTGATTGGGTAGGTGACAGTACGTGGGTCATTTACCCTAGTATATGTCTCTGTTGCTAGATTTCTCAGTGAAAGCAAAATTTTATATTGAACCTTGTCCCATATGACTTCAGTGACGATTAACACATACAGATCCATCTCTTATATAACCTAAAAATTATTAGATATTTTTACACTTTATCCATCACGAGTAATAATACATATTATGTAGAGCAAATTATTGCTGAAACTTGGCAAAACCGTTTTACTGCAACAAATATGTCTAGTTTTTTGAAAGAATTTTATTTATAATTACTAGATTGCGAATTTTTATGGAAATTCATATCTGTATAAATAAAATTCAAGGAGTTGAATTTACATACGGTGTTGTTTAACCCTACAAATCTGATAAGTTGTGCTGTACTTTGAGGATTGTATCAAATTTTGCGTATTTTGTGCGTTCTATATCTTTTTGAATTTTTAAGTTTCTCGTAAATGCATAAGAATCCGCAGTCTAATAATTACATACAGTACATGTTAAACGTTACCACTTGGGGAAGTTGAAAATATTAAAACACTACAAATTTCGGCAAGTAACTATAGTCGCCGTTACTATTAAAAAATGATTGTGTCCTCTAAATATCATAAAGTACGCTTTACTTCTAATATTTTGTATTGTGGAGCTGTAGAGAGGGGATAGAATAGGAAAAGGAAGGGTGTTGCGTTTCGTCCTGGGCCTGCTAGTGGACTCATCAGTAAGGCTACCTAGCAGGCCCTGCCTTAGACTTGGGATATTGGAAGGAAGGTTAAAGGCGGTATATATATGGATGAGGTAGTTGGAGCGAGTACTTTCGAGAAAGCCTATTTCGTATGTCCCTCTAGTGGTGGGTGCAGGAGAGCCGCCACATCACCCCCCTGCCAGTGATGAACGATATCTTGATTTCAGCGTTTTTTTAATTATCCTTTCGATGTTCGAAATTGATGCGTCGTGAGGCCGTGTCTGCGACGGTGGATGTTGGAGCCGTGATACATAAGTGCCTTTATAGATGCTTTTTGATGCTGCGGGTACGCGTTGCTCTGAAGCCATGAATTGAGGCGAGCGCGTGAGAGGCCGCGAAAGCAGTCGTGTACATCTGCTGTCCTAGCATGGCCACGTTGAGGAAAGACTCGGAGCTGCGCCTAAGACATCCCAGTGATCGGCGTTGTAGACCCCGACGTAAATGCTGCGATCTGCTGGGACCGGCGGCGTGGTCGTAGTACTCGAATGCTGGGCCATCCTAGGAGAGGGGTCACGAGACCCGGCTATGTAGAGGGGCTGTATCCAAGTCCGTCGGATTGCTGCGTAGTAGTAGTTTCTGCTGGCCTAGGTAGTTGACGACGTGTATGCTCTGTGCTGGCTGGTTCGTTGTTCCTCCGTGGAAGGCTGCTGTTGTTGTGTTCCTTGTCGCGGTCACCAATTGTGGAGCTGTAGAGAGGGGATAGAATAGGAAAAGGAAGGGTGTTGCGTTTCGTCCTGGGTCTGCTAGTGGACTCATCAGTAAGGCTACCTAGCAGGCCCTACCTTAGACTTGGGATATTGGAAGGAAGGTTAAAGGCGGTATATATATGGACGAGGTAGTTGGAGCGAGTACTTTCGAGAAAGCCTATTTCGTATGTCCCTCTAGTGGTGGGTACAGGAGAGCCGCCACAGTATATTTTTGCATATTATGTGACTTCCGTGTCGATTTGCGCAATAAATGTACAAAAATCCTCAGTTTAGAGCATAGCAAGTGCTCAGCGATGTGGCGTATTCATAGTAAGTAATTAGAAATTAAATTATCCGACGAATCATGTTATTTTACATTTACAAATCAAATCAGCGTAGAAACAGACAAATCATACATGCAGCGACTGGTAAAAATATTTATAGGGCGTGATAACTGTTCCGCAGCATCGCTAATTAATACGTGTTTATACCATAATAATCTATTCAAATTTAGCTTTCAATTAACGTACTCGTGACATACAGGGTGATTCACTTAAATTGAACATCTAAGTTATTTCCGTTATTACGAAAGGTAGGAAAAACTGACAAAGTGGTATTTAAATGGTTTCGAAGCGTGCATCTGATGGTAACAAGGAATCGTTCTACCAAGGTCATTTTAATGATTTTTTCAAGGTTACCAACACCTTTTTGTACATTAACGTTTATTTTTTATAGTGCGATTATGTTGTTTGCATCAAGATGAGTTCGATGACCTATAATATCATGACCTTAAGATGATCTTGACAATTAAAGAATGAGTTGAAATTTAAGGACCACAGAAGCGGTGTAACTTATTTTATTGCGAGTGTTCAAAGTGCCAACCGCCTACATCGACGCATCTTTGTAGACGATGAATGAATGCTTGAATTGCATTTTCTATGACACTTCCGTGATTCAGAGTATGACATGCATTTCGGATTCTTTCTTTCATATCATCTATTGTTGTGAGGATTTAATTACAAACAATGGATTTTAAAGCTTCCCATAAGCAGTAATCTAGTGGTGACAAATCTGGTGATCGAGCTGGCCAGATAACATTTGCACCACGTCCTATCCATCTGTTCGGAAACATGTTATTTAGTGCATCTCGTACTAATTTGGCATTATGAACGCGGCAACTATCATGTTGATACCACATTACAATTCTATCTTGACATGGAACATCTTCCAATAATTCTAACATTTTATCGGTTAGGAATTCTTTGTATTATTGGCTATTGAGAAAGCTACCTATGAAAATGGACCGATAATTTTATTTTTTAAAATACCACACCGCACATTAACATTCCAACAATGCTGATGGTCGACAGTTCTAAGCCAGTGTGGGTTATCAGTACTCCAATAGTGCATATTGTGTTGATTTAATCTTCCATTACTGCTAAATGTTGATTCGTCAGTGAATAGTACATTATTGAAGAAATTGGGATTATCCGGTAATTGTCGCAAAGCCCATTCACAGAAGCGAATACGGGTTTGGAAATCATCAGCTCGAAGTTTCTGACGTAACGAAAGATGATATGGATGAAATTTGTTTGTTTTTAATATCCACCAAACAGATGATTGCCCTATTCCACAATGTGTCGCAATTTCGCGAGTGCTAGTTTCTGGATTATTTCTGACAGATTCCAAGACGGTAGCTTCAATTTCTTCGGCTGTACCAGTATTACATCTGCTTCTTTTGCGATGTATATATATATATACATCTACTGCTCTGGCACCAGACTGGCGCACGCGCTATAAGGGTGACGTGTTGTGCAACATTAGTGCTGTGTACTAAATAAACCATATAAAAATGTATATAATTGTTGATCGGAGTGCCGATAGATGTGAAAACCAGACTAATGTTAATAATTTTAATGTACAAATTATGAAATTTTTATTTTTGATACTACAATTAATTTGAAAATTCAAAAAAACCACTGTTATTTCATAGTTTTAAGTTTTCACTTCTGTCGACAGTCCCCATGTCTTTTTTTTAATTGTCAAGGTCATCTCAATAGGTCATGGTATTATAGATCATCGAACTCGTCTTGATGCAAACAACAACATGGCACTATAAAAAATAAACGTTAATGTACGAAAAAGTGTCGGTGACCCTGAAGAAATCATTCAAATGACCTTGGTAGAACGATTCCTTGTTACCATCAGATGCACGCTTCGAAACCATTTAAATACCACTTTGTCATTTTTTCCTACCTTTCGTAATAACGGAAATAACTTAGATGTTCAATTTAAGTGAATCATCTTGTATATCAACGATATAATTCACAGTTGTGCAGAAGTAGAAACAGAAGTAACACAAGTATTTGATTTTTGCAATTTGTGCACTTACTGGTGACAACATTGAAAAAGTAGAAGATACAGTCAACAATATTTATTTTTTTTTTTTTTGAATACTCTAAATTTTGTAATATAGCATATAACTAGGGATGGCAAGGATACATCGATGTTTTGAGAATATCGATGTTTTTTTTCGATACGTCAATGTTTTTACCATCGATGTTTGAAAATCGATACCATCGAAACCATCGACGTTAGGCATTCGATAGTATCGAAGCTAAAAAGTGGTGGTTTATTTTGAATATTGAAAGTTCAGCGCTGAATCTTTACGATAGATGAAACATCACGTATCGATGTATTTTTGTTTAAAATTTATCGACTATTGACGTAGTCACACAGTCTGTTGTTTCGTGGCCAACAATATTTCTTTCAGTAGCGATTGATCCGTCGACGAGTTCAGACGTCTCCTGTGCTGATCGCGTGTGCCGAATCATGGTGTGACAATTACAGTGATTCGATAGTAGTAGTGATATATCGGTGTCTGTGCTGTATTGGTGTAAGGCCACCAGGACGGCCTTTATCGGCATGGTTCCTTCAAAATACGATAACGAGACTTCTGAGTACAGGAGTCTATTAACCTCAAACACCACAGAAAGGACCCCAGAAAATACCGGACTCATGGAACCATCAAGATCTTATGCAAACGCTACAAAATACGAAAATACACCTGCTAAGGACCAAGCCATCATCCTCCAGTCGATGGACGGAATTAGCATTAAAGAGTATGCCTGTACATTAGGTAAAATAGTTGGCCCCAAAGCAATTAAATACATTTCCAGAATTTCCAATGGAAGAATTTGCATATACCTTGATAAGAAAGAAACTGTCACCTCCCTCACCTCCCAACATAAATCAATTATAATAAATAATAATGAAATAGAATTAAGGCCTATGATACAACCAGCACAACGTATCATTCTTTCAAATGTCTCTCCTATTATCTCCAATACTGAAATCGAAAAAGAATTCATCAAAAACAACATTCGAATGTGTTCGAGAGTTTCTTCGTTAAAAGCGGGAATACCCGACCCCGAGTTTGCACACGTCCTTAGTTTTAGGAGACAATTATATGTCCACCCGGAAGACGTTAAAAAATTCCTGGCTCCTTCTTAATAACCATTGATGATGCGCCTCATAGAATTTTCACTACTACAGGTACATTGAATTGCTTCGTATGCAAGGAAGAGGGACACGTTGCCAAGCAATGTCCTCACAACACTCAAACAAATGAAACGTAAGATAACATGACAGTTATTACACAAACGCCAGCTATACTAATCCAAACGACAACCCCGTCGATAAATGAGGAACCCATGAGAGATCTTAATCGATCAAAAATCTCTGAATTACCGATAATCAATACCGGAATTAAAAGACCAGTCTGATGCTCTTCGGAAACTACTTCAGACCGTACAAATACAAACGAAGACATTTTCAAACAACCAACAACTGCCGCGAAAAAGAAGATCGTTAGAACCAAAAAAACACGGTCAGTATCTCCTTCTGCCTCTGAAAAAAATTAGAGGAATTGCTCAGCCCCGCTAAAGACCTAATTGATAACCCTGACAATAAATTTATTCTTAACTACACTCAATTATTAAGCTTTCTAGAAAACTCTTTTGGAACTGCAAACCCAACCGAAATAGCGTATGAATACACAGAAAATATACCAGATCTAACTAAAATGCTTCATAAAATTTACCCATCCCTGACTGGACGCAGTATTAAGAACAGAATCCACAGGCTATGCAAAAAACTTACGAATAAATTATATGATGACTCTAGACCCTGGACATCAGACTCAGATATCGACACTTCATAACGATCTTCTATCTACAAAATCTTAAATAAACAATTATCAATAAGCAATAAATGAAAAAAATTATACAATGGAACATCAATGGATTTTATGCTCACTGCGAGCAATTACAAATGATCATTAAGCAGCATAACCCAGAAATAATATGCCTTCAAGAAACAAATTTTAAGAAAAATCACCACCCAACTTTACGAAATTACGAAATCTACAAAAAACAGAGGAAACGACAATTACGCCAGCGGAGGGGTAGCCATCGCAATCTCTAGCAAATTCTACGCTACAACAATACCCCTAAACACTAGTATAGAAGCGATTGCAATAGCCACTTCGTTACCAAACAAATTACACATATGCAACATATATCTTCCCAACAGTCAAACGCTCGATATCGATGATCTAGAAAACTTGATAGAGCAGATTCCTGAACCTTTAATACTGTTAGGAGACTTTAACTGCCACCATACTTTATGGGGATCGTCCAGAACCGATGTTCGAGGTAAGAAAATTGAAAAGTTTCTAGAAAATCCTAACTTAATACTTTTGAACTCGAGAGAATCTACTCATTTCAATGCTAGCAATAGAACATTTAGTGCCATTGACTTAACATTATGCAGTTCGAATTTGGCTCATCGCATGGAGTGGCAGGTCATGGACGACTTACATGACAGTGACCACTTTCCTATTCAAATAACGTATGATGATGATTCTTCAAAATCCGATCTTTCAAATAGGCCAAAGTGGTGCCTTAACAAAATTGATTGGCATAAATACAAAGTAAAAATAGACCATGACATTCGTCTAAAGGGAGAACATTATGAAATTCAGCCATCTACTATCAACGAAACACTCAAAGAATTCGAAACAATTATATGCATCGCGGCAAGAGAAGCTTCTGAGATAAACAAATCCAAATTCACCAGAAAACTCACTACACTGTGGTGGAATAACGACTGTAATTCAGCACTCAAAGACAGTCACCACGCATTCAACCGCATGAAGAAAAACCCATCCATCGAGAACCTAATAAAATTCAAGAAATTTCGAGCGAAGTTTCGTAGGGCGATCAAAGAGAGCAAGAAAAAGTCATGGGAGACGTATGTCTCATCAATAACAAATAAGACACCAACGAAGCTCCTGTGGCAAAAAATTAAAAGAATTAACGGAGGCAGGCAGTTTACTGGAATACAGTTTCTAGAAATAGACGAGAACAAAGTGGTTACTAACGATAAAGATATTGCCAACTCTCTTGCTGAACAATTTAAGCTAAACTCAAGTGACTGCAACTACTCCTCAGAGTTCCTGGCCCATATCAATATCCAAGGAAGTGAAATCATAGAAACATCAACAAATCAAGAGAAGTCCAGTATAGACCCCACATTAAACTCAATCATAACTGAAGATGAACTAAATAAGACTCTCCAAATGACAAAGGACTCTGCGCCAGGTCCAGATTGCATACCGAATCGACTGCTTAAAAATCTCCTACCAATAGGAAAAAATCACCTTCTCAAGATTTTTAATTGCATATGGATCCACAGGGTTTTCCTAGACAATTGGAGAATGGCCATCGTCGTGCCTATTCTTAAACCCGGAAAAAACAAAGTTAAAACGGAAAGCTACCGCCCAATAGCTCTAACGAACAGTATGTGCAAATTGTTAGAAAAAATAATAAATCGAAGACTCAGGTGGTACTTAGAAGTAAATAAATTTTTAACTCAAGTTCAACACGGATTCCGACAATACTGCTCCACCACTGACGTCCTAACTAACATAGAGACAGATGTATGCAACGCCTTTCAAAAAAATGAATACCTCATAGCAATCTGTTTAGACATCGAGAAAGCATACGACATGATCTGGAAACGCAAGATCATCAATGCACTTATCAAGTTCAAGATTAACGGTCCTATGCTATCTTTTATAGGAAATTTTTTAACTGGCCGAACTATTCAAGTAAGAGTTAATAATACCCTTTCTGACCCAACGGGAATAAAAAATGGAGTACCTCGAGGATCAGTGCTCAGCGTGTCACTATTTCTGATAGGAATAAATGACATAGTGGACGGTATAGAAAGGTCAGTCAAAAACATCTATTCGCAGACGACCTAACTATAACCTGCAGTGGAAAAAACCCAAAGACAGTAGGGAATCTAATACAGGCAGCCATAAATAACCTGCAAGAATGGTCAAATAAGTCTGGACTCAAATTCTCTGCTCCAAAAACTCAAGGAATCCTATTCAGGAAGAAAGTAAATCAAGTAAATACCCCGAAAATCCTTATGAATGGTGTAGAAATTAAATTCGTGGACACTGTTAGAGTACTCGGACTGTTCTTTGATAGAAAGCTAACCTGGACCACCCACATCAAATATCTGAACGATTCATGCTTAAGAAGATTAAACATAATCAAATCTCTAGCCAACAAAAACTGGGGATCAGATCAGGAAACGCTCCTAAAAACTTATCGTGCTCTAATTCTGTCCAAAATTGAGTATGGAGCAACTATATACAATTCTGCAAAATCCAGAATTTTACGAATGTTGGATCCCGTGCATAACGCGGCACTGAGAATGGCTACAGGACTTTACCGTACTTGTCCAATCAGCGGCATTTTATTCGAGGCCAAAGAGATGCCACTCGAACAAAGAAGAAAATTATTATCCGTCTCATATGCCTTGAAAATTTCCTCCACGCGAAGCAATCCAACCTTTAATTACATTTTCAGGAATAAGTATAAAAACCTATACGACAAAGCAACCAATTTACCAACCGCACCTTGTATTAAAATCAACGAATACCTATCCTCTTCCGCATTAGAAAATATCTCAGTCATCGAACGCAAACAGGAGACAGTAGTTCCTTGGACCATTTTAACTCCTCAAATTGACGTAGATTTAGCCGACTCTGCAAAAGATGAAAGAAGTAGACAAGAACACATTACCAAATTCTTAGAACTCAATAACAATAAGTATCTTCATTACAATAAATTATACACAGATGCCTCAAAATCGGAACATGGAGTTGGATACGCCATCATTACAGAAGACAGGATAATTAAACATCGCCTTCCTAACCAAACGTCGATCTTCTCCGCTGAAGCTTATACAATCCATGACGCCTTAAAATTGATCCAAAACACCAATTATCAAAATCACGTTATTTACTCCGATTCCATGAGCGTTATCCAAGCATTACTCAACCCTCTTAAAATTGGAAAAAACGACTTAATTAAAAATATTCTAACACTACACACTGATCTCATCAAGCTAAACAAAAATATAATTATTGCATGGGTGCCTTCCCACCAAGGAATAAGCGGGAACGAAAGAGCGGACGCCAGCTCTAAGGAGGCAACAACCCTTCCTCTAGATGAAGTATACTCACCTATTCCCCATCAGGAGCTCATCAGCCACTTTAAAAATATCGTTAGAATGCAATGGAATCAGACATGGACTACTTCAAATCGGACAAAAATTCATAGTGTAGTCAAGGATTTCACCCAACAAATCCCTATCGATAATCTGAGTAGGAAAGAGAGAACAATAATGTCTCGTCTGAGGACCGGCCACACGAGAATTACCCATGAACATATACTCAGAAAAACGGAACCTCCGGTCTGCAACACCTGCCGTAGGCAAATTACTGGTTCACCACCTTCTACATGAATGTAGAAGACTCGAAGTTCATAGGCGAAAGCATGAAATAAACCCTAACACTGCACTAACATCGAACAGGCACATCAAGAACACCATACAATATTTACTCGACTCAAGTCTCTATCACAAAATTTAGACGGTCCACATCAGGAACATCGTCGCTAATGACACAGATGTCGATGCGACGTTAACCAGCCACAAAAAAACAAAAAAAAATATTTCTTTGTTACACTTGAACATACGTATGTATATTACATACGATGTGTTGTGATTAACTGATTCCCTCAATATAGATTTTGTAAACCAAAGCAAACCGAACAAGGAGAATAACTTTTTTGTGTTTTCGAAAAAAATGACTTTGATCGTTTGGAATGAAAAAATTGTTTTGAAAATATTTTGCTGTAGAGTTTTGTCAAATCCAATTCAACATAGTTATTCTACATGAAAAAATAAGTCGAAAATGTGAAATAAGGGAAACTTTTTTCCAAAGCTTGTTTGACAATAATAACGAAACAACAGATTGCCGGAAACCATGTTTTTTTCGGGAACCAAAGATTTTTCTGTCATTCGTATTTTTCGATATAATTATACATTTCCGAATAAATCGCACACAGTATATATACTAAAAAAGGAAAAACCAAGAAAGAACTCTGGTCATTAACTATATTGAAGGAGAATATTGAAGAAGATACAAAAATTAAATATCTACTATGGAAATAATCATAATACGATATGCAAAACTGCATGACCCTTACAGACTATTATGGGTAACATTTTCCTCAAATAAATTATATTTTAACGTTGTTGAGAAACGAAAATTGGTAGCACTAATTGCATACATATTAGTATAATCTACTAGCCAAAACAAACATTAATTTCGTTGGTTTTCAGAATAAAAACTTTTAGTTGCCGATTTCATAACAGCTTTTAAGTGTTAAAAACGCAATATAGAACTTTTAATTGTATTTTCTAATTTTTTCTTTCATGTTGGATTTAATCAAGGTAATTTGAATAGAAATCTGTTACTTAAAAAATGATTTAATAAAGGGTAATGAGTAATAAAGGGAGTCATTACGTTACATATGATAACACTGTACTGCACGTAATGTACTTTCCACAAAAAATTTATTTGTATGGTTAATAAATATATATAGTAATGTAACATAATTAAGTATACTCTCAAAATGGCTCTAAATATTTTTTTACATGTGAATGATAGAGCGCGCAATATGTGAAACTGTAAACGTGCCAATGGTTTAACGTGCATGATTTTGCACGCTTGAAATACATCTAAATTTTTTAAAACCTTTTTATGGGCGCATTTAGCATGTTGCTGTACTTCCGCAGTAACATTAAGTATTTATTCGAGTCTCATACTTCACCCGTACTTTACGCTAATAAATTTAAAAGTGTTCGCAAACATTCTAGACGTTTTATTGCTATTTAAAGTAAAATTGTTGCTCTGGTTTATAAAGCGTTAAGTTACAACTTGTTTCCTGGTGGTGTTAAATGTTAAATTTATTCGACATCAACTATGACAAAAGAAAATGCCTCAAAAACTTCACAAAAATCAATTTAAAATATGATGTTCATTAAAATAAGTAAAGGTTAGTGAAAATTGTTTGGGCTAATAATTAAATAATTTATTTTATTTTAAAAGAGAATGGATTGTTATAAAAGCTTTCGCCCTCTATATTCATAACGCTTGATGTTTCACGGTAATTTAAATCGTAAATAAACGATAAGGATCGTCAGCGTTTGGATCATTAATTAAACATGACATGAAATTGATGAAAAAAATGTTTTTTGCAATTAGTACTCTGTATTTACCCAAGTAGTAGTATAATTACGTTATTTACTTTTACTTCGTTTTTCAAAGTCATTCCTTCATTTCAGTCCGTTTCTCATTATACGGCGATGAATTCGCTAATGAAACGATGGAACGAGAGGTACTTGAAACATCCAATAAATCCAGCTACATGGGAAATTATTCGCGATAGATTCTTGCTATTCGCATGTGCACACATACACGTACATACGTATAAGTGCATTCCAATGCATGAACAAGTAAATGCAAAATTGTAATTAAATCGAGAGGAATAATAAAAAACTGAGAAGAAAATTCGAATGTATTCGAGAAGATCATACAAAAAAATAGAAATAATAACAAAACATGTTATAATATTTTTGTAGTAAAAAGATATGATCGACGGAAGAATATTAGAAGACACGAAAAAGATTACAGTTTACATATATCAAAATTATACTAATTGGTTAAAAATAGAATATAAGCTTCTACTAAGGAAACTTTAGTGCAGACATTATAACTACTATAAGAAATTTTAAATGTTGTGGTATAAGAGTTAATACCTCTAATTAAACAATTTTGGTTAGAAATATCCATTATAAGTGATTAGAATCTTTTTTGATTATCAGTAATCAATATAAATGACTGGAATTTTATTTTGATTACCGATATCCATTATCGATGATCGCAATTTTATATTGGTTGTCGGTGACTGACATGGAAGGCAAATATTATATGTATATGCATATTGTGTAGATATATATAAATCCTGTAATTAATTTTATGCTGTCGATGAATACTACTACCAGTAATGTTAATAACAATTGGCGACAATCGAATGTAACCAGAAAGAGTTTTCGCTCCCGATATCGGTGAGCGTAACTAAAATAAAATTCCGATCACTGATAATGGTAATCACTGATAACTAAAATAAAATTTCGGTTATCGGTAATGGTTATAGATAACCAAATACAAATTTTAATCAATTATAATTGATATTCGTTATCAGAATAATTTAAAAATCAATATTTTTTAACTGTTTAATTCTTGGGAAACTTCTTTAAAATTTAATGATAATTGTCTTCCAAATAGATCAGAATTAATTTTTACTTAATATCTTATTTCGAAAAAATATACTTTGTGGGGTATATTACTGTCAGACAAGTAAATTTGTGAAAATATGTAGTTAAGGGGGTTTGACGGAGACATTAAATTTGTTTGTTAAATTACTAATTTAAGAATATTTCACAAATATAACAAACATAAGTGAGACTCGTATAATTTGGGTTATTTGTATTTATTGACTAGGTTTTAATGGTTTATAGGTTTTCCCCTACATTAAAAAGTCTGAAATATTCTATAGTTGTAATTTTTCGTACCTTAAATAAGGCTTTTTATTATATTTTCATTACTACTGCCTCCTGGATGGTTAATTACTCCTTTTAACCCTTATGTACTTCGAAATTGAAGATTTTTAGAAAAACTTCAACGCCTTAAGGTTCCCCATTAATCATCTGGAGAACGTGTGCGGCTAGTTTAAAAGTTGTAACTAATGACTTTTAACAGTTCGCAAAGCAAGCACAACTTATTACAGATCGTCCGTTATAATTTCTTGTGAAAAACATTGTTCTCCCTTCCTGAAAGCATGCTTAATATATTAAATTTCTTTTTATTATTAACTTTGATCTGGATATTATGTGCCACATAAATAATACAATTTTATACAATTTACAAAAAGTAATTCTCTTTTCTCCAATCTCTACCCATGCTTTTTTTCGCCAACATTAATCTTGTTGCCACATGTGCGTTTGTTTGCTTTGGTGTCAACATCGCCTTAAACTTTGGTATTTGAACATAGTGGTGTATCCGACAGATGGAACTTCTCAACGCATTTAACTTACACTCTGCTGCAATAGTGTTAATGAACTTCGTTGAATTAGAAGTTTCCCGAATCCATTTACATTCATCTCGTGGCGAAAACTTCTTATCGTATTTTCACTATGTTTGCAACCCTTTAAAATGATAGTTACTGTAACGGCACCTTTTCAACATCAAGTTTCTTTGCTTTGTAGCAATTACCATTTTACCATTTTACACCCTTACCATTTTAGTGTTACATGCGACATTGTTAAAATAATTTGGAGTAGATAAAGAGAAGAACAGAATTATAACTAAATATTGTGCGACGCAGTTGTTTTCGACATACGTGATCTATAAAATTCAAATCTATAATAATGTATATATAGGCATATACTTGTGGACAAAATTATGACACCTTGAAAATTTCTGCGATCAGAGCTTAATTTTATATTTATATTAAAGAACGTAGCATGTGAAATAAAACTATTTATTGTGAACTGATACCTTCGTAAATTAAACAAATATTACAACAAATATCCACGTGAAATCGAACAGATACAATTTCGTTTGGACGAAATTATAAGACTGTGGTGACACGCTAAGCGGAAACCCGATGGTAGGAACAAACCTCACGCCACGTGTGGCGGGATGGAGTTTTGGCTTTCGGAAAGACGCATGCAACATCGGTACTTTTTCGTGGCGAGTCACCATCCCTTCCAAAGGTCTAGAAACAAAGGAAGGTAGCCCCCTCGCGAAAGCGACGCGGAGAAATTAGTAAGCGGAGAGTTCGGAGAGACACGGTTCGAAACAGTCGAACCGAACGCGCCGCATAAGCAAATAAAAAGAACGTTAATCACAAGATTAGTGTATGTTAATTTTACCCTCACGTCTTCCTTCAAGACACTATCTTTGGTAATTAAAAATATATGCGAAACATGTGCAAAATATATACAAAATAATTAAACCAATTATACAATATAGATATATTTTCATTTAATGTTTATTGTAATTTGCATTACAATATGTAACTATAATCTTTTCCGTATTATCAACGGTAAGCTGATGTCTTTTCTCGCTGAAGATTAATTTGTATGCTGAAAATGTCCTTTTAACATCACAGGACGTAATTGGTGCATATGTGTATTTTTTCCAATACCTTGCATCAATTGCATCTGGTCCTTCAATAGTTAATCTATACAGAGCTTTATTAAGTTTTGATAAAGCTTAAGTTAAGATAAAGCTTAAATAAGATTGATAAAGCAAACCCTGAATTTTTTGGTAAGATTTTCTTCCATTTATTTCGAACTAATTCTCCACAAGTACTGCTACAAGGGACTGTAATGTGATATTGAAATTTCAAATCAGTGTTTACACATCTCAAGGCCAATTAACTGCTATTTCAAGTCACGCGATAATGATATGTTACAAATTATAACTTATAATATATGTGTAGAATTATATGTAAAATATGCCAAAAATATGCACAATGCAAAATATGCAAAAAAAATGATATTTCTGGAATCCTCTTATTATAAGATAAACTGTCCAAGCCCCAAACTGTATCTTTTTCCTATAAATATATGCATTTGCATAAAGATCCGCAGTCTATCAGAAGTTGGCTTCACTTTTTCCCGAATGTTAATAATGAATAGACCCCTCCTTTATTTTATACTATTATTTATACTTCACTTTATGCTATTATATTATACTTATTATACTTACACTATTATATTATATTATTCTTTATACTTTATACTATTATTTTATGGCCAGGCTCGCAATTTATGATGTTTCCTATAAATGGGTAGTCTATCCTGTAGTTAGTCAATGCTGCTACTTTCAATGCGAAAAGCTTCGTTTATAACCTTCTCTGCTTTACATAAATGTTTTCTATGATGCATGTCTGTAGTTAATCACTGTAAACAGTCGCCAATGCTACTAATGGCATTAAACAAATAAATAAAGGAAATGATTGCATACGTTAACAAGACGTGATCAAGTATTAATGCCACGAATAAAAATAGGACATATTAAAATCACACGTCAGTGGCTCTTCTGCACATTCCATATGGGATTCGTGCAATACCGCATTAATAACAATTGAACCCTATCATTCTCCAATGTAGTAGATATTCTAGACAGAGACAACGATTCAATATAAAATCGACTAATAGGCTGGTGCGTATGAAATGTCGTTTTTAAAGTAAAAAGTTAAACATATGTGAATTCCTCAAAACACTGCACATACATTCAGTAGTTCAAATAATTTTTATATAACTTTATACACTTTTCTCCAGCAATTGACTAATCTCATCATTATATATTTATAAAAATCCCTAATTTTAGAATTATCTAATCGTTTTCCTGATTTTCAATTATTCATGATTTCAAACAAGTTTTCGCAATTTTATTATAATACACACATACATACATATATACATTGCAACTAATTTTTCTTCTTTAATAACTTTCCATTTTCGTCACTTTTCTTAAGAACTAAATGTGTTTCATTACAATTAACGATTTTACCAAATTAAAAGGATAGTATATCTGTTAATCTCAAAGTATATAACTATGTCACAAAACTATGTAATGGACAACAAGTCAACTCAAGGTCTATTGAAAAATCCAGAACGTACGAAATCATAATGGTATTTATCCATAACTCCCCCCCCCCCCTTCTCATTCTCTCTCACTCTCTTTCTCTCTCTCTCTCTCTCTCTCTCTCTCTCTCTTTCCCTCTCCCTCCCTGTCTCTTTTCCTTTTGCTCTCTTTATAATGTCGCTGATAACCCGCGCTGGAGGTTGCTGCAATTATAAATAAAGAAAAAAAAGCAAATCCAAGGAAAGTTCATTCCAATGCTAGGCATATAATAAAGGTGATAGAAATTGATGTACCTACGGAAGAAAAACTTAAACAGTATTGTCTTACAATAGGAATTTATTGTACTTCTGCGTTTCTTACTTACTTTCTTGATATTGTATTCTTGTATACATAATCTTTGAATACAGTGACATTACTATATGCATTTTTGAAATGTACTGCATTCGGAATTTTGTGATAGTAAAAAACACAGACATACATAGTATGGTATACTTTTCTTGTTTTTATAAGTATCGCAATAGGTAAGATAACTTTAGAAAATTTTACGCATGATTCCTCTGTACGAAGCTCCCCAGATTTTTAGCCACATCATTGAGTCCGGACATACAGAATATAATGTCGAATGGATTTATTGGTTCGTGATGGGGTCGGCATCCACTATAAGTTGCTTACGAAGGCTTCGAGGGTGCAAGCAGAGGCTTAGAAGGGATTATCGTCAAAAGCATGAAACATCGCAGCGCGACGCCTTTACCAGAAACTGTACGGTCTTCTTTTGAAACTAAAATACTGATCTATCAAAGCACTTTTCTCATGCTCGAATAACTTTGAATTAGATAGCGGAATATTACGTGAAAATATGTATGTATATATATTGCAAGTTACGAGAAACATAAATAAATAAATATTAAAGAGATACATCACTGATAAAAACTCACTCAACTGAAAAAATATTTGCATGCTTATACGAGTACAGAATAATGAAATAAAAAATATCTTTTTCAGCAAAAAATCATTTTGAAAAATGGAATCAAATCCCAATGTTTCCGCACTTTTTCATTTTCAAATCCAATTTTGATAAATTTTTAGTGTGCAAGTTATTTGCTATTTAGTACTCCGTCGCCTGATTGCAAACAGGATCTTCACAATGCGTAATTTTTAAACAAGTTTCGAATAGGTCATTTTTGCTAGTTTTTGCAACGATACAGTTGTTTAGATTCCTTCTTCCTTAAGATTAAAAAGAGTTACATATTGTCACGCACAATTCAAGCACGTCTATTAAAACTTTGGAAAGTTAAAGATTTTGTATATGATTTATGAAGAAACATAAATAAAGCTAGCTGTATTTCTGCGTTTGTACGAACCAAGGTTCTAATGCCGATTCCATTTTGCTTGCAGTTTTTAGCATAGCGTGATGTATAAACGAGAAGAAGGAAGCAAAAGTTCTCGCAGAAGCGCGTCGTCCTGAACGAGTCCTTTGGCCTCGTCAACTAATTTGCATGCTGCTGAGACAGATGTCTACGTACCCTAGCTCTTTCTACCTTCCCTTTTATTCTCTTCTTTCCACTCTTTTACTCCCCTCTGTTTCTGGCTCCGTCCTTTTCCGTACCCGCCAGCCCTCTGCTGCTTTCTTTTTTATTCAAATGCCATGCTGTGGAATAATAAAGTACGGCCCCCTTTCATGAAACACTACGAAAATCAGAATGACGCTTTTCGCTCTATCCTACCACAAGTCACTCAATGATATTTATCATTTTAATGCCATTCATCTTTACGAAAAATCTTCCACTTCTTCGCACCACGGATAATCAAAGATTTAGATTAATATTGTATCTTATGAGATCACATTATCCTGTGAGAATATTGCTTTACATAGTTGTGAATTGAATTTTCTTTATCTGAGTTCTAGTAATTAGTTTCAATTACGCGAAACAAGGACAAATTAATGTTGCAAATAAAAGATGGTATGAATAATGTGCAGCAATATTTACTTTCATTAGCGTAAATCAACTGACTTATCAGCAATGAGGTGTGGAGTGCGTGGAAAATGAAATGTAATACACATAAGATGGAAATATTCATATAAAATGAACGGTAAAATTAAACAAAGATGTATTCGCTGCATTTATTAAATGATGAGTAACGAAGGCAATCCTGTTTATGAAAAGAACATTGGCGTGGAAAACAAACACAAAAGTATAGTACATACAAATAAAAGAGAAGCTAATCCTGCAGAGATTTTAAATAAAATTTTTTTTTTAAAAAACTTCCCTCGAAATCCTATATTAACTAATTGCTGTTTTAAGCAATTATATAATTAAATGTAATATTATATTATCGTTTGCCACTGCTACATAAATAAATATAGAAATTCACGTATTATATGTATAATAAATATATTAATTAATTTAGTTATAAAGTTCTTTGCATCTATCTAAACATAAAAATTACTTCGCAAAGTTAGTTAGAAATTTCATAATCTATTTGTGTGGCCTGTTAACTTAATAAACTATTTACAATAATCGATCTTCACTATACAATTCGTAGTATAAATGCAAGTTCATAAAGAAAAGCTTTATTATAACTTTGATTTAAATTTATAGTGTCTTCATTCAAATAGTATCTAGTTGCTATAGTATTAATTCAAAGCATATTTTATCAGTCATTCGATTACATTATCACGTATAACAAGCATGACATCAATTTATCCAAACTTGTATAACTTCGAAGAATCCAAGTTTCAAGTCACCATTAAATTTCATATCAAGTAAATTTAGTTTTAATATTATTGAAAAAGGTGAGAACTGTTAATACTAATTTTGTCTACAACTCGTCAGTCACTGAAAACAACACTTTGTAGATTTTATTTAATGTTAAATATTGATAAAAGCTTTTTAATTGCATTTGTGTCTGTCATTGCTTTTGGTAATAGCTTTCCAAGTTACTTAAAATTTCGTTATCTAATGGTAGTATGATAATAAATTTTTGTTTTTCTAAGCCGTCTGGGCAGTCAAGGGTTCGTATTATTTGCATAACTTTTTTAAAGAAGCCAACAGATTTATGCAATTAGATATATAGTTAGAAATAAATTTAAACTCTAAAAAATTTTAAAAATTAATATGTATTACAGTTCAAGAAAGTAAAATAGCGACGCAAAAATATATTTATAACTTCAAGAGTCTTTTATTTTGTTAATTTTCAACGTTTCACACTGAATTGAGGTTCGACGAATTCCTTCGATAGATTTCATAACCTTTGATAATATCTTCTTTTCTTTAATTGAAAGGTTAAGGTCACATGCAACTTTTGCAGTTATTAATGACCGCCACGGGATTTGTCAGGGGACCACACGGATAACTGTATTAGGTTATAGAGTCCAATATCTTATAGGAAGTCTAGTACTTTCTTACCGATTGTTTCATTCGTTTAACAATAAAACTTTTATTTAGATTTTGTAAAAAAAAAAGAAAAATGAAGTTAGTTAAAATTGTTTATGACAGTGGAATTTAGGTTTAAAAAAAGGCAATGACACAATTGGATACTGTTACGAGCCCGGGCCGCGAGCAGCGCGAGAGGCCGGCGGAGTTTTGTTTAGGAATACGGTATGAATTTGTTAGCTTGGTGCGCGAACGAACCTGATGCGAAACCAGGGAGTCGCTAGGATTATTGACGACGAGGACGAACCCGATGCGACATCGGGGAGCCTCTAGGAGTGTGGTTTAAGCGCGGACGAACCCGATGCGAAATCGGGGAGCCGCAGGAGGTTGAAACGTCGTGGACGAACCCGATGCGAAATCTGGGAGCCACTAGGAGGGTGAAGGCGCAGACGAACCCGATGCGAAATCGGGGAGCTGTTAGGAAGTTGGTACAACGTCGCAGACGAACCCGATGCGAAATCGGGGAGCTGCTGGGAGGTTGGTAATTTCACAGACGAACCCGATGCGAAATCGGGGAGCTGCTAGGATGCGGACGAACCTGATGCGAAATCAGGGAGCCGCTAGGATGGGCGAGTTGCGTGGACGAACCCGATGCGAAATCGGGGAGCCACTAAGGTTGGAATGAGCTTTAATTTGGATATAGATTGTTGCGAACGAACCTGATGCGAAACCAGGGAGTCGCAAGGATTGTTAGTAAAGGCCTCGTAACTAGTAATTATTTAATATATCGATACAGCTCGAGCGGTAAAGCTGTATCGTGTGGGATCGTTACTTCAATTTGGATTATGATATCGAAGGTTGGGTTTAATTAACGACTCTTAAGTTATCACGGGCAATGAACAATATATTACTGAATAGTGTTATACAATTGTCAATGTCGCGAATGTAGAGTGTTGAGAAGTTAAAATATATTACCTATTTGATGCTCGGTTTTGACGCACTGGCAATGCGGGGGTTTGATTCGAGAAACGATTGTAGAAGTTGCCGTAATAGGATTTATACCGACTTGCGGATCCTATATGGTTTAATGTTGGTCCGAAAGGGAACTTGCGCCCGATCTTGCTGGAACAGACGATTCTCAAACGTACGCGAAGCAGAGTAACGTCCTGACTTCTTGCTTGGTACTGCCTACGAGGCTTAGATTTCGGGGGTTTATATACACCGAAATCGAGCGAGGAATTCTTGAAGATTTCCATATAAGGAAATGTATGAAAGGGTTAGACGTTGAGTCAGTTCTGCTTCCAGCAATCTGGGGGACAAGCTCCCTCGTATCGGGGGAGATAACTCTAAACAGTGCGTCTTTTCATTTTCCTTTCTAGACGAGAGCTGGAAGAAATTCCAGTGAACGAAATAATATTTTCAAATATTACCCACACGTAACAATACTATAAATTTTACAAAATATAGTACAAAATGCTTTATGTTTGGAGATATCTGTTAGTTTCTTAAAAAGATAAACAAATAAGCAAAGTTTACAATTTAACTAATTTTCCGAATTTCAAAAAACTCTTTCATAGAATTAAAAGTGTATCGGATTCCCGAAAATATCCAAAAATATTCGGGATCCCGAGTTCGGGGAAAAAATTCTTATCTCGTCCTGATTTTATATTCTCGGACTCTCCCTTACCTCCAAGAATCATGAAAGTATTTAACAAAACAAATACCAAAATGACTTTTGGAATCCCGAAATTTTCAGAGATATCGAGAATCCTGAAAATGTCTGGAATTGCTAATATTTTCGGAAATTCCGAAACTTTCGGGATCCCGTCCCGATCCCGCAGCCCCTAATAGGAATGTGTTATACAATTAGAGGATACAAATGAAGTAGAAAAATCGCTTGGACATTTTGGTTTAATTTTCGGATCATAATCTCCCCTTAAATTTAAATCACCATTATATTTCTGCGTTCCATTAACTATTCTATTAACGGTAAAAAGAAAGCAAGGAATAATAAAAATTGAAAAGATATCGTTAGTTATTATTATGGTGACAAAAGGCTGAAGATGAATTGAACATGTAATACGGTGATTATCGGAAATAATTTTAGTCTTTCGGTTTGACGTAATCATATCAATACAGAAGGATAGAATTGTTACAGTGACGCAGTAGATCATCTTATTATAGAATAGGGTGGATTCATAGGATTAGAGGACATCCCGTGAGATATGATCCAATCGTGATCACTCCATCATGCATCATTGGACGATCTAATTAAACTCTGCACGCACAACCTGAGATACGCATAAATCGGTATTATGTACGCTGACAATTTACTTGAGTATTACTATGTATCCAATCACAGATACATTTGTTAATCTAAACCATTGTATTAAAATGTCAAAACCAGTGTCTATTCTTTTAATTTTGTAAAATCGTTAATTGTAATGAACTACATTGAAGAAGAAGAAATTAGCTGTAGTGTAGATGTGTATGTATTATCATAAAATCGTGAAAATTATCTATATGTATTATATGTACCATTATTATTAAAAGTAAATATTTAGCAAATGTACCATGAAAGCTATTGAAGCTGGGGTTTGGAGAAAATATATAAATAAAGGAATAGGTGAATATTTATTTGCATAATTTAAGATTAATAATTTTTCACTGGATAGAAAGATAAGAGGAAAATACGTTAAAAGGTATTGATTAATTTAGAATAATTAATACAATATTTTGTACAATTTTATTTTACAACCTCTATGGAGATATTTCATTAGAGAAAGCTGTCAAATAAGTTTTTAATAAACTTACTTCACAATTCCTGACATTCCGTCTTTACCAATTAAAGAATCTGATTTTTCTTTCTTTTCTAATTCATTCGAAGTAATTCTACATATTTTACAATATATTGATAAAAGCTGTATTTATGGAAGAATTTTTAAAAAAATAAATCAAATAAAAACATGAGTAACCAACATAATGAAAGGAAGATTTAAAAGATTATTTTCATGTATATAATTAAGGTTTAGGAATACTTTCCAAAATTATATTTAACTATCACTGTAAAGCCAGTAACACAGATGGCCTAAGATTTTGTACACAGTGTTATATATCTCACCCTGATGATCATCTGAATAGTTGAGAGAACAAGATATGCAAATATATTCGGTGAGCGCATGTATATCGTCTTACTCCGATAGAACGGAATTATCAAAAGGGACCGATGTATCTCAGACGTAGAGAATAACCCAATTCCGTATTATCCTTACGATTAGATACAACATTTCATATTAGAATCAAAACAAAGTTATACATTTCTATTCTTTATATGTAATTAAGAAACCTTACAAGATTCCTTGTTACAGTGTCGTAAATATATCCTCAAACTACCGTGCTTCATAAAAGAACGCTTATAATTGAATGACTAGCGATGAAATAGTATAAAATGTTTTAATACTACTACTTTTAATACTAATACTAATACTAATAAATATTTAAAATATTGTTACGGAAGTAAATACGCTTAAAATTCATTTGTTCCTATTTCTGCGTGGTTCTACACTTAAATTACAAATGATTTTTATTGTGGGTTTAAATAGATACTTTTATCATGTAGGGTAAATGACCCAATTACTGTCACTGTTCCTATAACTGCTACTTCAATTCGGTTATTTAATAGCAAAGTAATGTATACAGAATCGTAAGTAAACAAATTTTCATACTAAATTTAGACTTTGGTTTATGTAACAACACACAGACATTGTATATTCGTTCACACTTAATATTAATAAATATATACATATATTAGGAGGTAAATGTGCTGTTGAAGATTAAAACGTGACCAATGTAATTATAAAGTATCCAACGTGTCATAATTCAGTAAGATGATACGTTTACTATATATCTTATATCTATTACACAAACTGACGTGCATTTATATGCAAACGTGTTTCTATTTAAATGAGAACTTTCCAAGTGACAGTAATAGGGACATTGGACTTTATTATATATTTCCAATAAATTACTAATTAGTATATCATATTTAATATACAAAAAAAATCAACATATATAAAAGCTAATGTTGTGCTCCAAACTGGATTGATATTTTGGTTAAATAATTTGTAAAATAGTTAAATAAAGTTACGCAATAATCTTAAGTTCCTATCGATAACCTAGTTCTAATTTCTCAATAGCGTTCCGTATTATCACTTTTTCTTCCGTCGACAATCAGTTTGTCGACAATAAATGTAATTCTCTATTTGCATAGTTATAATCTTTTGTTTGGTCGAATAAAGAGGTCTTTCTAGTTTAACAGTCGATAAAATTGTGCTTTTTTTATTGCATTTTCTTACAGTTTGAGGTCGTCAAAATGTGTTCATAAAGTATTGTTGTGAAACTCGTAAAATTCCCAGAGCTGCAAAGGCTTAAAGGAAGCAGCGCCTATATAGTATTAAACTGAATAAGAAACATTAAACGAGTCTCTTCTTTTAAACGCCACATTTCAAACTGGTTGAGAAGTAATTCATAAAACAACTCTACTTGAAACCTCGCTAGTAGCTTCAATAGTTGTTCCTTTTATTATTCAAGTAAAACTGATTTTAAGTCTACTACATTTGCAAAGTTTGATTTCCACCAGTTAAAAATGTGGCCTATTATTTTAATAAAAATCGAATTATGTTATCTATATCTTATAATTTTTTCAGACTAATTTCATTCTATTGTAATTTAAACAATAATCACACTTATACATATTAAAATTCATTTTCAATGTCTTCGATTCAAAGTAGTATAGTGTCTAATTTTATACACTTTAACTTTAAAGTATAGGCTCTAGTAAAATCATTATAATTTTGGACAAGTTCATAATTTTTGTTTGAAAACATGTACATACACTTTTCAAACATTCATAAATAAAGTTGGAATACTTTAGATTGACATGTTTGCTATTTCTGTTGAAAAAAGATGTAAAAAGATTATCAAATTCTTCAACCGTGAAGCTAGGAAAATTTAAAAAACATTCTAAATTGTTTAACCCTGGATGTACCTTAATAAGTACAATATTGAACGTGATTAATCTATAGAGTCAATTTTATCCGGAGTAAATGGAAGCACCTACAGACATCTACAGCTTGGAAGGAATCTGGTCTCAGGTCCGTGAGTGCAGGCAGAGGTCGTTGAGGTCAAGGCAGTGAAGGCGTTCACTAGAATTGTTCTTCTCGTTTCTTCCTTCTCTCTTTATCTGTTTTGCCGGCGTCCTCAGTGCCAAACTGCCTTTACGCGTAAGTACAGACTGTTTAAGTCAATAAAAATCTTCCCTTTCGGCTAATGGAAGGCTTGCAAGGGAAACTTATTTTTCTGTTAAGTAAGTGCATATTTATACTTTTTGCTTCTTTTTTTCGAACAAGGCTGGGCATTCGTGAATGAAATTTCGGCTTCATAGCGGCAGTTCAAAAGAACGATGACACTGCTGTGGTGACTACAAGCACACACTTTTATCTTTGTGTTTATCATCGAGAATGGTTGACGGCAAAGAATTTAAAAAGTAATAGTAATAGTGAAGTAAGCAGAAAAATGATTGATGCATTCAGGTGGAAAGTAGCATAAGTGTCAAAATCGACATTTTTCTTTTCTTGTAAAAAAATGTTTTATGTGCCAATTGAAATATTGCGGTATGTAATTTGAGTGCAGTTCCATTTCTTTAATAATCTATAAGTGTGCCGAATGATGACTTTAATGGTGTGTCGCACGTTGCCTCCATGGAAAACGTCGTACACGCCAATTACAATATTATCATAATAGAGTACATTTTTGTAATACATGTATAGTATGCTGCGCGATAAAAAAAATGATTAAACAAACCGCTTTTTTGCTATATAATTACTTTGGAAATAAACAAGAGCAGCACCTTCAGTGTTTGCAAATTTAAGTAAATGGCACATAGAATCTTCTCTGCAAACTAAGAGGTGGCACTTACAAGATTTTCTATAAATTTAAAATATTATTTGTAGAATTTTCACCGAATTAGTTTGAAAAATAGAAAATTCTGTTATGCATTTTAGTTATTTTATCTTTACTCACATAGTTAAGTAAAAATAAATAAAAATTTGCTAATTATAACAAATCAGATCAGTCTTTTCTTCGTCCTGAAAAATGTATTTTTTGGTACTTACTTACGCTATTTCTCACAAGAACGTTCCAATTCATTTTCAGGATTGGTTTCGACAAAGTAAAATAATATAAGATAAGAGTCATGTCATTAAATTTATATTGGGGAAAATGTATGTACATGGTTACATTTATTATTAAGAAAAGTGAAATTCAACAAAAAGAATTTTACAGACATCAATTCGAATATCAAAATTTTCGATGACATGTTGGCATATTTGCTCGTTTAATTCACCAATTTCATTTCTAATGTTGTTTTACAGGTTATGAATTGTTGCTGGTTTGTTGGCATAAACTTTGCTTTTCAAATAACCCCAAAGAAAAAGGTCCAATGGGGTCAAATCACACGAACGAGGTGGCCAATTCACATCACCATTCCTTGGAATTAATCGACCATTGAATTTCGATAGCAATAAAGTGATGTTTTTCACGCGTTGTGTGTGGCGTAGCTCCGCCTTGTTGAAAATAAACATTGCTTATGTCGATTCCATTTAATTTCAGCCATAAATAATCAATAATCATTTCATTATAACGTGCACCATTCACTGTAACTACATCTTCATTCTCGTTTTCGAAAAAGAATGGACCATGTACGCCTTTCGACCAAAATCCACACCAAACAGTAACTTTTTTTGGATGAAGTGATTTTTCTTGAATGGCTCTTGGATTTCCATCTCCCCATATGCGACAATTTTGCTCATTGACGTGTTCATCCAATATGAAATGAACTTCATCGCTGAAGATGATGTGTGGAAACAATGCATCAATTAAATGATGTTCTAAGAACCACTCAGCGAAATTTCTGCGTTGCAAATGGTCACGTTCTTTCAATTCTTGTGTTAATTGAATTTTGTAATCATGCAAATGCAAATCATGGACAGATCCAGTTTTATCAATTTTTTTAACCAAACTTCGAATTGTTTGCTCAGATGGACAATTATGTATGCCGAAAGAAATCACGTAATTCACGATGGGTATTTTTTATTAAACACTGATTTTCAAAATAAATTTTAATAACTTTAACACGATCTTCAATCGCATACGACTCTATTGTTACAATTGTCTATCATTGTAGGTTAGAAATGAAAGAAAGTGACAAGAAACAAACATGGCGTTTGACAAAAGTTCTTATTCAACATCCTAAAGGTACCTTTGGATAACCCTTTATATCTGAGACTGTCTAGAAAGCAATTTTACGTACAAAAATCTTTTTAATGCAAAACAGAGAACAATGGAAGGTAATGGCTCAGAAAGCTTAATTATAAAATAGTTTTCAAGGGAATCTAATAAATTCACAAGGAGAATTCCCGAAATGTCTCATTTACTTATTTACGAAACATTGACAGCCTAGAGAAGTAGATAAACTAAATAAACCATTTTGTTCGTTCATAAAATATTAATAATTAAAATACATTCAAATGTGCATTTAAATGTTGATCGACTTACATCAACTGTTAATTTCAAGATTAAGCTCCAATTTCGAATCTAATGGTTATCAATTCAATGGTGGATTTTGTTTCTTTTTTACGTAATTATAAAACATTTTGTGCATCTATTTTCTCCACTTTATTTTCATTAGTATGTACAATAAATATACAGGATGAGTGACCTAACTTTACTTTAAATACTTTTTAAACCGGTTGTTACATGGAAAAGTGTGAAAAATGAAGAAGTGTGTGGAAAAAAGGTAACATAATTCGATTAGTTTGATTTAGTTTTTGTAAACCATTAATCAATTTAAGTATCGGAACTGAATCTAAAAACCACACAGTTTGGAGGTGAATGTGCAACCGTGTAAACAAGTATGTTATATGTAGAATGCAGATGTTCATGCAAATGCATATGTTAATAGAATGTAGATAAAGATGCAAAACCGAAACAAAAATTTGCTTTGTCATTAGGAGATCATAAAAATGTTTTCATTTTACATAATATACAGGATGTGTAAAAAAATGAGGGAGATACTTGGCAAGTAGATTCTACACATCGAGGCGACGAAAAAAGTTCTTGAACAAAAATGTCGATTTCGTCTTATTTTTTAAGTTATAAGCAATTAAATTTCGCAATAGAAACGATTGAAAAGTGTCTCACATGAACTAGAACACCAATATTACCTGTATATCTTTTTTTAATTCAATTGGTCCTGTCATTTTTAGGATAGAGATGGATCGAAAGGTACGGCAGAGTAATTTGTATCATGAATTAATCCCAATTTACCTTCTTTCAGTGTTAGCAGAGTAAAATTATTCGAAAGCAATTTTGACGAAAAGTATGTTCGATGAAACACTTAAAATCTTTTAGGTAGCCAATTTTATTTAAACAGTGCATTCATTATATAGCGCTACCGACAGCAGATGGGCGTATTATCATGTCAACTGGCAACAGAATGATAGATGAATTCTCTCTACTTCGTGTTCATAAATTTGAAAGCTGTCACGGGAAATTAATTTGAATAATTTACATATTACAAACTTCGATTGTGTTGTCCGGCATATTTATAACAGTTCTATAACAGTTGAATGTTATTAACCGATGATATCATGTCAAATATTCGCAAGAATATCATTTTGAAATAACTTGAACACTTTCCCTGGATCCATAATCAAGTTTCTATGTTCAAATTATTTGTGCTTTAGTTGCAATAAGCAATGCGGAACATCTTTTAGAAACAAAACAATCCAACCGCTTATAGAAAATGAGATAATATCAAGTAACATTTTCGAAAATTGAATTTTATAAATAGACTGCGGATTTTTATGCATTTATGGAAAACTTAAATGTTCAAAAATATACATAATACGTGGAATATGTAAAAGTGTACAAGATATTTAAAATACAGTAGAAACTAGGAACAACCTTTTATTTCATTTCGCTTCCTTAATGTTGTTAATAAGAATACAAATATCCGCAGTTTACTCGTAGATAGTTCAGCTCCTTTTATTTCCATGCAAATGATAGATTATTATAATGAAATACAGTAATACCTCGACTCACGTTCTCCCAATTTGCGTTGCTCCGCAATTACCTACGTAAGTAGTTCCAATCAGTGACGTCGTACCTTGATTCAAAAATTTAGTGTCACATCCTCGTGCATAATTTCATCGAGATATTGAACGCATATATTATAGTGTAATTAATTTTCAACGATATATTCATACTAAGATCACAGCAGCCTTCACCTTCATATTCCAAGAAAAAAAACTAAACATTGTTAATTTGCAAAGAAACTTGATCGATCCAATTAATTCAATGATAAATTAAGAACTCCTAAAATCAGTAAAAAACTAAATTTCACAAAAACTGCGACAGCTAAATACGTATTTATGTATATACAACATGAGGTCTATCCCGACTTACGAATTTTTCTACTTACATCAGTTCCTCTGAAACTAATTAGTACATACACTCGTGTTCATAAGCGGCTAAACACTTGTTCGTGTTTAACCACATATTTATTAAATATAATATTTATCAACGTCTTAGAAAAACAGTAGGTTTTAATGCATTCCCTAATGTAAATAACACTGTGCAACACGAATTTGGGCCTCTAATAATGAATAGACAATTCTCGTAGATTTTTGTGCGCTGAATACGAATCCGCAACCCGTTTTCCTCCTACACGTATAGTTTTTGAGAAATTTGATTTTGAAAAAAAATGCAAATTTTCAACTTTGAAATGATTTTGTAGTTAAACGATAAGAGTTTTTCGGTTTCAATCAACGCAGAATTATTCTAGGAACTCTCCCAAATAAAATGATATAAGTTATTGTTACATTCAAGACATGTAAATATGTTTAAACAATGATCAAAGTGAAAATGACACCCGAAACGCAGCAATTTTCGCGGATATTCTTCAATTTATTTTCAAAACTAAAGCTGCAGGAGGGAATCCAATCACTCCACGCGATAGAGCAGACATTTTTCCTACGGAAACGACCAAAGAATACTGTTGGCCCGCTTTTGTTTCGAATACAGAATCAAAATAGTTTGGCAAAACGCGTGAGACCGGCAGTGATCCTCATCGCCGGCCAGCGCCTCTCCTGTCGCTCAACGTAACAGAACCGACAAACGCGTGCGCCGCTCTCATTTAGATACAGCATTGTACTTATTATTTATGTATTATTACCTATATATATATATATATATAGGACTTTTGTGTTTGATTCTTATTGAGAATATATTTATGGGAAATGCACATGCTGGTCGTGCTAGGTGTACACAGTCTGTTATTTTTTAATGTACTGAAGATAGCTAAAGTGTTTGACGCTGCTACATAAACTAGAAATTATATTAGCGAAGTCAGATCATTCTTATACTGTTTTCGAAAATACGGAAATCCTGTTTATTTTAAATTAACAGACGTTTTCATAAATGGAATGATGTATCAATATATCTGTGTCTTAGTATACGAAGTGTCAATGTGAGAATTTATGCAGTTGAAATATTATGTATCTATAGGTATATCTGTGATAGAAAACCGCTATTATGGATAAGATAGTGCTGCAATGTTAGCAGATTACTGTTGGCAGTTAAAAAGGGTCACATAAACGTCAGGCAAGAAGAAAGCACTTTTAGGTATATATACTTTAAAATTCGTATTTTTGTCAACAAATAGGTCATAGATAAAAAAAGTAATAATACATAAATAATAAGTACAATGCTGTATCTAAATGAGAGCGGCGCACGCATTTGTCGGTTCTGTTACGTTGAGCGACAGGAGAGGCGCTGGCCGGCGATGAGTATCACTGCCGGTCTCACGCGTTTTGCCAAACTATTTTGATTCTGTATTCGAAACAAAAGCGGGCCAACAGTATTCTTTGGCCGTTTCCGTAGGAAAAATGTCTGCTCTATCGCGTGGTGTGATTGGATTCCCTCCTACAGCTTTAGTTTTGAAAATAAATTGAAGAATATCCGCGAAAATTGCTGCGTTTCGGGTGTCATTTTCACTTTGATCATTGTTTAAACATATTTACATGTCTTGGATGTAACAATAACTTATATCATTTTATTTGGGAGAGTTCCTAGAATGATTCTGCGTTGATTGAAACCGAAAAACTCTTATCGCTTGACCACAAAATCATTTCAAAGTTGAAAATTTGCATTTTTTTTCAAAATCAAATTTCTCAAAAACTGTACGTGTAGGAGGAAAACGGTTTGCGGATTCGTATTCAGCACACAAAAATCTACGAGAATTGTCTATTCATTATTAGAGGCCTAAAAAAAAGTTAAAATTTGTTGCACAGTGTAATTAACCGACAATGGCTTCATTTTGTAACGATAACACAAATTTGTCTCCATAGTAAACTTACGTGTTCGATAAATTATGGGCGGGAGTGTAAGTTTAAGGTATGACAATAGTTATATCTAGATGAAAAACGTACAGTGGCTGCAAATAATTTGCAATGAACAATTTTTGGTTAGAATCCACATTTTATTTCTGTATAGCTTTTATAGTAAGGTAAGTGTGTTAGCGTCCACGTATTTTGAAGACGGCTAAGGGTCGCAAGCGACGCATTGTCTGCCAGTGACTGATTTACCACTGGGACTTAGACTGCGTGGGGCCGGGGAAAGTGCCCTAGCGCCTGAGATTTTCCAGACATCACCACCCGATGTCCGGCGTCTCGGTTACATGAAAAGTCAGAAACCGGGCGATGGCTGGCGACCACGTTGGGTCCCCAAGCCATCGACCGTTGGGACTGATTTATGAATTTAGAAAGAGATAGCAAGCAGCCCGACTTGCTATAAACAATAAGGTTTTCCGTTCTTGAGGAGCTGGCCACGGAGTGGGGAAGGCAAGGGTGCCTTCTGGTAAGAGGACTGTGATGAACCTCACGGCACTTACCCCAGACGCGCTAAAGGAACGATACGTGAAAAAGGAAAACCTCGCTAACGAGTGTAATATTGAATTACAAGAAACTTACAATTGTTTACAATTGATAAATTCTAAAATGAATACAATAATGTACAAATACTTTTTATTGTCGTTGTGAATACTGTTATAAAGTTCAATTAATCCAATTCAACAGTTCACCAGCATTTTCAAAGTATAGGCAAAGTCTTTACGTTAGGTCTGTGGCAGCCCTCCTGTACCTACTGCCAGAGGGACATAAGACAATGTAGGATCTTCTTGCAAGTGCTCACTACAACTAAGGTAAATGTACCACGTACTGCCACTTTAAGGCTATCGTATAACATTATTTAACTATTTTAGAACATATTTAACAAAAAGCTCGTTCCAGTTTGGAGCATAATATTGTTCAACCGCTCTTTGATTTATAAACATTTTTTTTATATGTTCAATATAATAAATTCATTACCATGTAATTGAAAATGTACAACAAAGTCCAATGTTCTTATTACTGTCACTTAAAAACTTTTCATTTAAATAGAAACACGTTTTATATATATTAACACATCAGTTTGTGTAACAAATATAAGATATATAGTCAATGTATCGCCTTACTGAATTATGATACGTTTCATACTTTATAATTATATTGGTCACGTTTTAATCTTCAACAGCACATTTACCTCTTAATATATGTATATATTTATAAATATTAAGTGTAAACGAATATACAATGTCTCTGTGTTGTTACATAAACCGAAGTCTAAAATGAAAATTTGTTTACTTACGGTTCTTTATACATTACGTTGCTATTAGATAAACGAATTCAAGTGGCAGTTATAGGAACAGTGACAGTACATGGGTCATTTACCTTATGGGTTCCTAACAAATTTACACAGTCGAATTTTGAGATAGCAATTGAATGCTGGTATCGTATATCTTTGTCGATTAGAAGAACGGCAATTTCTGAATCGAATGGTTACAGAAGACTTGAAATAAATCGTCGTATCATAACATTGTGTATCGTAAACTGTAGACGATGGATTCAGTAATGCATTGAAAAAAGACTGTATCCAAAAAAGAGCTTCCAGTTATTTTAGTGGAATATGGAGTGAATTATTCATTATAATTGAATCACGATAACTCGAACCTATATAATATGAAATTTTGCTCATTTCTTTCTGATGTAAAAACCTATATGAATAAAAATAAAATTTAGAATAGCCAGATCTCTACAAATTGAAATTTACCTCTATAAGTCACACTTTTATTGTCGCTGCCTCTATAACTCGAAGTTGTAGCTATGTATGTGCCATCATTTGTCAAACAAATGAATGCTAAAAAATATAAGAAAAATGTACCATGTGTCTACCTCTTGGAAGTAAAACTTTCATTCCCTTCCTCTAAAGCTTCGATAAGTCGAAGCCTCTGCAATTTTTTATAGCCTCTTTACCTTTCCCTTGAGATTCCAGTTATCGAAGTACGACTATATGAATCGTTATCACCCAGTCAAACTATTGCGACGAATCTGTACTTGCTGATGAATAAATTGAAGAATTGTATGACAGATGAAGTACAGGATTATACTGTAATCCAATGTATTTTTTTTCACACACACCAAAGACTACGTAGCTCCCCTTACCATTTTCATTTTTACAATTTCGATTACATAAAATCTATAGCTTTGCGTTAGCTTCTACATTTTGCATATTAAAATACTCTAGAAGTGTTTACATTCCTTTTCAGGTAATAAAAAGGAAGATATTCTTCCGAAAAGTCTGATTTGGATGGCCGTATTTCAGACATGTGAGACGAAGTCCCATAAGATCATAGCTCAACTGTCTACTTAGTCTGTGATTTTATCCAGGAAAAGAGCCATTTTCCGGTACAACAATGTTTTACCACTGACGAGGTACAGAATAGACCTAACTGCTAGAATTCTCAATTTTAATTTAGTGCCTTCTGCTACAAAGTGATGCCACAATGTGGCGCTGTAATAGGTTAAGTCGTTCTTCTTGTTATATTGTTGCTCGATCTCCCCCGTGTAATCGGCCACGGGCATTTCGTATTAATAAAGATTACTGTTCTATGATATTAAAAATTGGTTTCTATATAAGATTAAGTTTGGATAACAAATAGGTTATGGGCTCTGGGTGTATCTGTTGTGTACAGAAAAGCCTCTCGTGTACGCGAAGTTACGAAGAGACAAATACTACATATTGAATCCAGTCACGTGCTAACTATAACCTCTGTGCGGGCGCATCAAGTTTTCGCGTCGTACGTAAAGTGTTTCTTCCCGAAGTTTAATAATGTCGGACAGTAAAATTGACGCAGCACCGATGGTTTGATGGCAAAAAATACCATCAGTGAAAATTCCAACTATGTTGCGCTTTACGCGCAAAAGGCCTTTTTGAAATCACGATGGGCATAGAAACAAAGCCAGTGGTGACAACGGCGGCGACGGCAACAGAAGTCGCAAATTGTAGGAAGTGGATAAAGGATGACGCATGTGCCATGTTTTTACTAACGTCTGCCATGGAATATTCTCAAATAACACTCATCAAAAACTGCCAGTCGTCGAGGGAAGTTCTAGATAAGTTAGATGCTAAAGACTTACGAATGAAAGATTTTCTCAATATAAGATAAATCCGAGCGACTCAATTGCACAATATATTGCGATAGTAGAAAATCTCGCTCAACAATTAAAAGATACAGGTGAAACAGTAAGTGGCATTGCGGTAGTAACTAAAATTCTCGGGAGCTTGCCTTCGAAATTCAGAAGTTTTCGTCAGACTTGGTTGTCGTTAGATGAGTCAAAGCAGACGATTAGGAATCTCACGTCGCGTTTGATAGATGAAGATACTAGTTTAACGGCGTCTGATGACCTTGAGAAAGCTTTTGCTGCGTCGGCACATATAAATAAAGCGTCTAGTCGAGAAGAACAAAGACAGCGTCCAAAACTTGGTAAATCAAGAATAACATGTTATAAATGTCAAAAGAAAGGTCATTTCGCTAATGAATGTCGTGGAAAGAGAAAGTTCAAAATAAGGAACAAGGTAATTATTCTGCGTTTGATGTTTTTGGAAACAATGATTCATCATTGAATATCGATAACGAAGCATGGATTCTTGATAGCAGTGCATCGTCACATATGACGTATCGTCGTGATTTTCTTGTTGACTTTAAAGAATTAAACAATGATGCAATTGTAATTTTAGGCAATGGTCAAGAATTAGTTGTAAAAGAAAAGGGCACTGTTAAAATTGAGAAATTCATAAATGGAGTCTGGTATAATTAAAAAATTACTGATGTTTTGTATGTTCCGTATTTAAACAAAAATTTGTTTTCGGAAGGAGTAATTACAAAGAAAGGTATAAGAATTGCTAAAGAAAAAGCCCATGCCAATGTTTATGATAATGATATGCTTGTTGCTATTGCGATTCATAAAGAAAACAACTTGTATCACATGCAATTTCGAATAGTTTTTCCACATGAAGCAAATGTAGTACTTAAAGAAAGCCTGCGTAAGTGGCATGAGAGACTAGGTCACATAAATATAAAAAGCATCAAAGAAATGGTTTCCAAAAATTTAATAGAAGGCGTAGAATTGTCAGATTCTGAAAAGTTCTTTTGTGAAGCCTGTATGTACGGCAAACAGCATAAACTAGCATTAGCTCCGTCAAGACATATTAAAGCGAAACTCGGAGAGTTTATATATAGCGATCTTTGCGGGCCGATGTCCGTTCCGTCTGTTCAGGGTGCTAGATATTTTGTACTTTTTAAGGATGATTTGTCAGGATACAGAGTGGTTCTCTTTAGTAGACATAAAGACGATACCTTAGAATGCTTTAAAGAATTTTGTAGAATTACGAGAAATAAGTTTGGTAATTCTGTAAAAGTTTTGCGTGTCGATAATGGGCGAGAATACTGTAATAAAAAATTTCGAGGTTTTTTTCTCAATACGGAATTGTATTAGAAACAAGTTGTTAGCGACCGTCGCTAATACGGCTTATGGCGCGGACGTATCCACAGGGCTATTTTTGAGATTTAAAAAATTTACTTAGAATGCGAATGTTTTTAGAGCCTCAATTAGTCCCAGCGAGAGAGGGTCATTTAGGAATCAGAAGGTACGAGCTTTAGAAATCCGCTTCTCTCGCCTCTCAATAGCTGTGTCCGTGCCATAAACAGGGAAATTCCGAAGGGTGGTCGAACACGTGTTTGTAACGGTAAAAGGACCGAGAGAGTTCGTCACCTGGAGGAATTTCCCGAACGTTGCCAAATGTTCCACCCACGGAAGCATCGCGACACCCCTCTCCAAGCGAGCGCGCTAAGGGCGCTAGGAGGTGTGTCTGCGATTTGGGACAGGCTCGCTGATTGGTGACTGCCCAACAGAAAAGGGACCCAATCAGCGAGCAATCAAAAAATAGTAACTTTGGCGGTGACGGCAAAAATCGCCAAATATTAGAAACTGAAGCGTTAGTCAACCAACATCAGGAAGAACGGACAGAAGTTACAAGTTCAGACTCGGAGCAAGTAGGCTCCCGTCGATCGAAGGCCGAGCGTAGATTCAATCAAGAACGCGTAACACATTAGCTCACACGTCACCACCAGATCCAGAAACTCACGGTCCCAATCCGTCAACATTGGGTGGTCCTTCGAGGAGAACAACCTTAGACGGCACAACTGGTGCAATAGTCAAGGGCTTAAACCCCTTAACACAACTGCTCCATACACATCAGAGCAGAACGGGAGAGCTGAGCGAGATATAAGAACAATTGTTGAAAGTGCTCGCTCGATGTTATACGCGAAAGACGTTCCACTATATTTAAAGGCTGAAGCTGTAAATACGGCCGTATATGTCTTGAATAGAACTTCAACAAGTCAAGTCCCTAATTCCTCTAAGATTCTCCTAGCGCTATATGTCGATGACGGATTACTAATGAGTGATAATGAAGAGGAGCTGTAACTAATCATTTCCCAACTCAAAGCAAGTTTTGAAATTAAGACTTGCAAGGATGTACGACTTTTCATCGGCATGGAAATATCACGCAATAAGGATAAAGGAAAAATATACATTCATCAGAAAAATTATATTGATAGGATTATCAAGAAACTTGATTTGCACGATGCAAAGGGAGTTTCAACGCCTACTGATGTTCACACGCATTTAAACTCAACAGGAGAAGAATTACAACAGCAAGTGCCATATAGGGAGGCAGTGGGTAGTCTGATGTTTGCTGCAATTGTTACCAGACTAGACATTGCTTATACAATGGGAGTAGTGAGTAGATATCTCGATAAATTTGGAAGCTATCATTGGAATGCTGTGAAGAGGATTATCAAATATCTTAAAACTACTAGTAATCATGGAATATTATATTCAAAAACAAAAGGATCGGAAAAGATACAAGGTTTCTCAGACTCAGATTTTGCCAATGACATTGATACACGAAGATTTACATCTGGATACATCTTTAAATTGAGCAATGGATCAGTGACTTAGAGTAGTCAGCGATAATCGACTATTTCTTTATCGACCACAGAAGCAGAGTACATTGCGGCATCTTGTGCAGCAAAAGAAGCTATATGGATACGTCAGTTGCTATCCGATATAGAAGAACCAATAGTGGAATCGACACTTATTTAGCAGATGTGATATAAGCGTGCTCTATGTGTCGAGTAAGCAACAGCTTGTGGACATTTTAACGAAAGCGATTTCCTATGTTCAATTTGAGATATTGCTTACTGAATTAGGAATGACCAAGATGTAAATAGGCGTATTTCTTTAAATTAAGTTGCAGTTCTCGTACATAATTAGGCACGTTTAATGCGAAAATGCGTTTACTTTATATCGCAAGTGAATTTTGTTTTTGTTTTGTTTAAAAGTCATGTTTCTTAGGAAAGCACTCAATTGGTGGGAGTGTTAGAATGCTCAATTTTAATTTCGTGTCTTCTGCCACAAAGTGATGCCGCTATGTGGCGCTGTAATAGGTTAAATTGTTCTTCTTGTTATATTGTTGTTGGTTCGCCCCTGTGTAATAGGCCACGTGCTTTTCGTATCAGTAAAGATTACTGTTCTATTATATTAAAAATTGGTTTTATATATGATTAGGTTTGGATAACAAATATTAACATATATGGGGCTTCATGGCACATGGTCGAAATCAGAATTTTCGAAAGATTTCTTTTTATTACCTAAGAAAGAATGTAAACACTTCTAAAACGTTTTAATATCCGAAACTGTGAGAAACTATACGTACATAATTATATAATTGAACGTCCATAACGACTTTTATTGTTAACTACGAGCTGGTACTATATGTAATATAGGTAATATCAACTTTCTATCGTGGCCTGGATTGTCGGTTAACCTACTAGCTAATAGATCTTTCAAATGCTTTCGATGATGCAAACTCCCCCGCTTATTCTGTATAGTATCGTACAGGTCATATCAAAAGCTACTGTAATTTCATTTTGGCAATTTGTTTTAATTTTAAATAGATTAACACTTCAAAATTGTGATGCACACAATTCTTTGTAAAATACTGTACCATTGAAAGTAAACAGAAATGTAATAAATTACTACTATTAGTAACTGAATTACTAAAGAAAATTATAAAATTTACATGAAGAATTATTGGTATTAGCATTAAATTAGTAAATAGAATTGTAAAACTTACATTAAAGTATGGGCTTGTATTAAATATAACACCAAAATTAATTCATTTACAGCTTATGTTACTCATATTTTTAACAATCATCTGTGCGAGAAATATTATTAATTAATAATCGTATGAGAAGTATATTTGGAAAAAAGGTATCAGAATAAGGGTTGATCAAATTTTTAAAAGTTTGTACACTAAAATCATGTAAATATTAACGTGTTTAAAATGTTTATATAAATATACAGTGTCATAAAAAACGTAATTTAAGTCAACCGGATGGTAATTTTACACACAAACATAAGTCGAAAGAAAAGAATAACATTTTTTCATTTAAGGTCTGATTTAAATAAAAATTAGTTTGCATATTTGTCAAGTATTCCTATATTAACCGGAAGTACCGATACATGAAACTTCTATTTCTGCTCGTATTTGTATTATTGAACATGAACAACGTTACAATTTGCTTCCTATTATTGCTATTATTTTATTTCCGTGTAATCGGTCCGTATTATTACCTTTCCTAATTCTATATTTACTTTGGATGGTTTTATGAATAAGGATAAAATTAGTAATCCATTGCTCATGCTTATAGATACAAATACCTGTAGAAACAGAAATCAGATAAGTCTATACGTCCACTTAATGTACGGAGTTCGGCCGGATTTTCATATTAATTCTTTTCGAAAACGAAGCCTTAAAAGAAAAGATATTATCCTTTTCTCCGTCTTATCTTCACATGTCGAATCATTGTGATTTTTAGCACACCCTATATATTATATCGAAGTATGGAAAGGGCAGTTACAATAATTCTTATAAATATCAGCTACAATAAAAGTTGATGATAATCAGCTGATAGACATCTACAATACAAGAAAAATTATTGTTCAGATACCATTTTTTTATTTTTCTTTTATCAAAATGTGAAATTGCATAAAAATTTGCAATATAATACAGACGAATATAATTCAAAATTGTGTTATATATAAATCCTTGCATAATATTTCTAAATGTAAGGTAAATCAAATTTCCATGTATAATCTGCACTAAAAACTGAAATATTGAAACTGTCAATTTAAGCGATAATTAGATTACGTAAAAGGATTCGGTTGAAGTCAATGTATTGAAACGAAACCTTCAGAGTGCAGACATAATTGAAAATTAACTGGAAATGAACAACGGCAAGCTATTGAAGATAGATTCGTTTTAGTAAAGAAAGGAGCTCATTCATAACTTTGGCGTTGTATAATCGATATTTAAACAGATGAAAATCAGTTATTTATGAGAAATAAATGTACAGAATAAACTCTTCAATTACTTGAAGTTAATCCTAATTGGCTTTAAACTCGAAGTAACACTATATTTTTACATCGAAATATGGAAAAATCGAGTTATTAATAGTATTTAACATGCCATAAATGTTCTCATTACTGAAGTTTCTCAATCTTCATGATTGATTAATCGAATGGCTTGGTGGCGAGGCAAGACACGTGCTACGGCGATGTCTTCACGTTAAAATATCAAACTCTGTGACCTCGATTCACACAGTGACACAGAGTTAGACAACTTGCAATTAAGCGACGCTTTATAGGTGACATTACACATTGTATGGAGCAACCTTGGGACTGGATTCTATTCATATGTAAATACCAATTCGATTCTGGTGAACTTTCGAAAGTAAAACCCGTGATTGGGAAATAATTTTTCGCACCTATAAAAACTACAGTAATTAGAGAAAGTATTAACACGTATTCATATTTTTCCAATGAGACATTTGTCAATCAGATTTTGAATATCATTTCTACGACGTCAAATTACTGTTGTTACACGATAATTTTGCGTATCTGTATTCAAATTCTCCTCATTTAAAGGGTAATTGACGCATTCAGTTAATCATAGCCCAGGAGAAAGTTATTTGTATTGCATATATATATATATATATATATATGACAGGTTAAAACTGTTGAAGTCTAAAGATTTTCGGACACAACTAGACAATGAAAACAAACACAAAACAACCAAAAATTGAGATTATAAAAATGTGTACATAATATTAGATAACTAAGAAATAATAATTAATCTCCATATTTTTGAACCTTTATAGTTATATTTATGTGTACGTTCATCTATACAATATATAAACACTTTTGACTTTATGTTTTTGCTGAAATTATGTTTATGAAATGAATTTATTATGTAAATCAATCAAATGCAATTTCAAAATATTATGTTCATCTTCAAGAAATAAAATTTGTGTTTCCTTTGAGAGACGATGTTGGATGTACGATGTTCAATACACGAAGAAACTGTTTCGATGAACAGAAATATTAGATCTATTATCCATAGCAGTTAACTACTTTTATGAAATCTTCATGCGTCTATAGAAGTTTTGCACTTGTTCTCTCCCGATATCACCTTAAATTATTGCAATTTATCAAAGTTTTACTTTATAAAAATTCATTAACCCTCTATAACGTTGTATAACTTACAGGTGAATACCACAAAGGAAGAACTTGATAATTTTCACATTTTCGTAAATTTAGAAGAGAGTAATTTTGAAGTTCAAAACATTCTATATCAGTTCCATATTTATAAAACTATTTCGGTATTTTATTTTCGGTTTATACAGGGTTTCGTCTCATGTTGTTAAGCATTTTACACAATAACTTAACGCAACAAGTACTCTAATAGGCCTTTTATTCAATTAACTTATACAAGAACATAAAGTTACACTTAAAGTACAATGAAAGTAAAAATCAGTTTATCCTGTTCATTAAATAAAAACGGCAAACATCATGTAAGTAAAGTCACTATCATAGAAATAAGGAGCTCAAATGACAGTAATATTAATAATGATGAAAATAATAATAATAAATTTTATCATTAATGTTTTATTTTGTTTATCGCATATTCTATGCAACCAACATTCTACAATAAAATTACTACATATTAAAATTACCTGTAGACTTATAGTAGTATTCATCTGTTTCATACGGACTTGTCAAGTTATTATAAACATTCTTATAATTTGAAATCTATCAAGAATTGTACCCCTTTTGTTTTGTGAGGTGACATACGCATCTTGCTATGTTTTAACAATTGTATTTTCTTCAAATGTTACTCTACCATTTAATTTTATTAATGCATCATTGTATTGGTATCAAGCAATATATTTATAGTGATTATTACATCCTACTTTCCATATATAATCTAAGAAACCGTCATTAAAACAAGAACTCCCGACGGTTAAAGTATACTTATTTGTACCAAAGAAATAGGCATGATAGATATTTGCAAAACGCATGTAATTGAAGTACAATAAATGTCCATTAATATGTTGCATAGAAAATCACGGAATATTCTAGAAAATGTACCGCTGCAAGTTTATATAATTTTTATGGCAAATTTGTAATCAGACATTTTAACTAGTTTGGTAGTCCTAGTGTTAATTATAATGTTTGTTCTCAAAAGCACATAAAATTCTGGTTATAAAGAGTTAAAATACTTCTCTGCTAAATATTCTTGAAACATATTCCATAAACATGTGTTCCCACGTATACTTAACTACTAATTTAGTTTATTACTAATATAAGTCAGCCCTTGTTGCATGAAATATTGTGAATGGCCATGTTACGTTCTAGGCAACGTTAAATAGCTACCCTAATATCTAATGTTTGCTTCAAAGCGGCCAAAATAGCAAAATTATGTTGAAGAGTTATTAAGCAAATATCGTATCTCGCCACTATTTCCTTGCAGTAAACTGAAGCGTAAACTTTATTCTAGTTGCGCACATAATGTCATTGTGACAAACTCTAGTACCACTCGACCAATTGAAACGTAATATGTACTGCTTTTGGAATTGCGAGGGTAGAAAAGTTGTGCGCTTAATAATTACGCGTTCCTTTGTAAACAACTAAACAGTTATTAAATTAAAAGTAAATACATTATTTGTTTTCGATGCTGCTGTAGGCAATGCAGTACTGGCACAAATGACTTGCTAATTCGCTCGTTTGAAGCTTTTGCACTTTTAACATGAATAAGAGATTGGTGTTATTAAAATTACACATTTCATTATTCACAGGAAATATTTGGTAGCGGTAAAAGTTCGTACGGTTCTTCTGCCAAAAATGTATTCAAATCGAATTTTTATAGCATTTGACAAAACTACTCTAACAATAATGGTGTTATTAGAAAAATTTGTCTTTATTTATTTTGTTAAGTAAAATTACATTTAAGAAAAGTTTAGACTACTTAAATTTTGTAGTATAGATTCCCTGATATTTCTATCAAAAATACATTCAGATCGAATTTCTTATAAAATTTTGCAAAATTTTTGTAATAATGGTGGTGTCATTAGAAAATTTTGTCGATCCCTTACACTGATAAATAAAATTGAGAAAGAAAAATCAAAGATACATTTCACTTCCAATTTAATGTAATAGAATGTGATATGTCATTTAAAATATGCTTCGAAATTAATTTTCATTTGATATTTGTTTTTTTTTGGTATAATTTGATTTAGTAAGATAGTAAATTCAAGGTCGTATTGGCTCTTCGCTTTACAATTATTAATATCTTTAATACTTAATTAGTTAATTGAGATAAGCTTCAATTACAAAAATTTTAAATACTTTGCACTTATTTTTTCATGCTAAAAATTAAACTATTTAGAATATTTCTTGCGAACAGATTGTATTTAATACAAGAAATGTGAAACCTGTCATTTTTACAGGTTTGGCTGCTCTAATTTTAATATACATTATACAGTCTCACCAATCTAAGAAAGATAATTTACATTGAAAGTAAACTCATAGAACCCACGAATATACCATTTCAGTCCTGTTTTTTCTTCTCCAACAATTCTAACAAACCATCAATAAAACAACAATATTCTAGAAACCTGTCCTAAATGTTTTTACAATCATGTTTACTAGATCCGTACGATCGATGAGTTTATTAATCGCAATATCCCCGGGCCATATAATGGGCTTAGATATTACGGTACCTTGAACGATGGTCTATGTACCACCGTGCCGTCGCCCGAATTGTAAAGTCCGCATAACAGCCCTAAGCCTGTCATCGGCGGCATTCATAAGTAAATCGTCCTACAACTCTTTCCAAAGCATGTACCGCCGATGCAGGTAATTTTTCTGTAGAGTAGCCCACCATCAAAAAACTGTCTTTAAATACAATTCACCTCTCCATCAGAAACTAGTCTCAAAAAGATAATCAGCCAGCCACAATCAATCACGACTTGTATACCTAACGTTATTGTCCACAAATAAACAATATTTTTGTTAATAAAACAAGCGTCAAATTGCACACATCATAGCTACATATATCCTTTAACCCGTTGTAGTACATTAGGTTGGCTACAGTAGTACCGTCAAAGTGTTCGTTTGAATAAAGTAAGATTTGGTCGGTACATACATATTACTACAGATGCCGCTACTTTAATTCAGCTTTCAAGAGCAAGATATTTTTGAAGCGCAGAAGAATTATAAAATAAAGAAAAAAGTAAAAACTTCGAAATGAGATACAGAAAAGAAAATAAATTTAATGAAACAGCATTAAATCACAAATGAAATATTGTGCAGGTTCAACAATTTAATCCATTTAAATAATAGTATAGGAGTTATTTGCAATTAAAATTTATGATAATGTAAGAGAAATAAAAATACATTTTTGCAGAATATTCATTTGAAAATCCAGTGAGTCTTTGTTATCCAGACACAGACTGCTTGGAAGTTATATTAAAGAACTTTTTTCTTTTTTTTCTATTGAAGTATTTGAAACCTCATACGAGGTTTATTTCAGCTGGACATATATACAATATTTGCTTAATATATCAATTTATATATGTTGGAATTGCAATCGCGACTCTTAGTTTTTGACCTCAGGAGATGGCGCTGAACATCACGTCAAAAAAGAAAGCTAAAAATCATATAGAGTTTTAAAGCTAGTAGTCATGATATATCCTTCTATTGTTTCCCACGTGTCATCTTGCTTCGCTATATCTTTTTGAGTTCATTAATAATAAACAATTTATATTTGTGCATAAAGTATGGAGTTCCTTTATTTAACCCAACAATATAACTACATTACACTTTTAAATTGCAGTCTTTCAAGAAAGTAAAAATACATTTGCAAGTCCAAATATTTGGCTGAGCAATTATATATTCTACATTTAAAGGGAGAAGGAGTCTCTTTTTCTGTAGTTGTCTAATTAGCTTTGCTCTGTGTGTGTTATAGAGATGGCACTGTCAAATAATATGATTTAAGTCTTGTGTTATGTACCGCACACCGTGATTCTGAACGAATCTCTCGGGTTGTAAGGCCGATTACGCGACGCGACGATGTTAGGGTACGTTGCACTGCAAATTAATGGTGTACAACTAGTTGATATTAAAGCTGATGTATTTACAGTATTTACAATGTCTTTATACTATAAATGAAGATTGTACAGGTAGTGTGACCGATGAACGTTTCGATTGATCGGTATTGGAATGTATAGTCCGAAGTGTTCCACTACTCCGCAGTTTCGATGGCCAGCTAGTTGGGTCCAATCGATCCTTTGGAAGTTGCTTGAAGGTTGGTAAGATTTGCACTATATACTGATTGTATATGGAATCTTATATGGAATCTTGTATGGAAACTTGTATGGAATATTGTATGGAATCTTGTATGGTGTTTGGTCTTCATTGTCACGGTTTATGACGCGATCGCCCAGGAAGGCTGTTTTTGAGTCAGGATTTTGTTAATTGCTTGCAGCTGTCGTTTCCAGTTCCTAGCGAGGGCAGTTAAATAATTTAGTTAATTTTAACGGTGCCTTTCGCCCTCGACAGCTCGCGGACATGTCATAAACCAGCAATTTCCGAAGGGTACACATCGGTTTGTAACGGTACAAGGACCGAAAGGACAACCTGGAGGAAATTTCCCCGTGTTGCCAAACGTTCCGTCCTGCACGGACACTGTCTCCCACCCTTTCAGAACAGGGCGCGCTAAGGGCGTACAGGAGGGCGTGGGTGAAATTTCTTAGGCACGCTGATTGGTCACTAGAATTTGGAAATCTTCCCCCGATCAGCGTGCATCTATCGGTGCGTCCGGAGACTTGCAAAATTCCGGGACCGAGTCAGTCTACGACAAGAAACGGTAGAAAACAAAAGTGAAAATACGAACAGTCCGGGTCCGTTCAGTGGTCCTTCGAGAAAGTTTTAACGTCGGCACACCACGTGCAAATACAACAAAGCTCGACAGTGGACGACTATCACGAGCATTAACATTGGTCCTTCGAGCCGGATACTGCGACCTATACGAATCTGTCAACACGAAATCGAGAAACATCATGTCACCACGCTACAACCAATTTGGATCTTGGACCATACGCCACAATTGGGTGTGTGACAGCAGGGCTACAACGCTCCACGTCAACGCTAGAAGTCTGAGCGAGACCCAAGAGTACTGCAACAATTGGACAACTTGGCTATCTGGAGCAACTACCGGACATCCCAATAGTCACCCAGGAAGGATTCCGTGCACCTCACCCTAGAAGAGCGTCACGCCCCTGGACGAGATAGTGTTCCGTTCCGGAGTGCAGCAGCACAGATCAGCCGAATCACGTGGTCTGGACGAGCTAACGTCGCCATTCAACCCTTTCTTCCTTTGGTAAGTCCTTCCCAAGTTTACTTGCGTATTTCGTATACAACATGGAAGCTCAAATGAAACAGCTTATCGCGGAACGTGGGTCCCTTAAGGCCAGGCTAACTCGTTTCAAGCGCTTTATGGAAACCTCGGCTAGCGAAATGCACGTAGACGCGTTAGGAAAAAAGATTCAAGCTTACGAGGACTTGCGCGACAAATTTGATAAATTTCAATCTCAAATTGAGGTAATCGTGACGGGTACAGACTCCGAGGCATCACATTTGGACGAGCGCGATGACTTTGAAAACGTCTTCTTCCCGTTAATCGCCTCTGCGCAAAGACATCTCGCGAATTTACGTGGTCCGCAATCACCCGCAAATTCCCCAAGCCACGCGTCGTCACACGCTCCTAACGCGCAGATGACTCCCCGGATGCCGACTATTTTGCTACCGAATTTTGACGGAACGTACAATCATTGGGTGCGTTTTCGCGACACGTATTTGACGATGGTCCACAATAATGAGTCGCTCACCGATATTCAGCGATTTCACTACTTAACTTCGGCTTTAAGGGGTTCCGCTGCGCGTATAATAGAATCGTTGGGTATCTCGGAAGCGAATTATGGGGTTGCATGGGAGGCTTTGAAAAGACGATTCGAAGATCCTGACACTCTGGTCCACCATCACGTAAATGCACTGTTAGAAATCCCAAATATGCATAAACAAAGTACCCACGCGCTTAGGGAATTCATTGACCATGCGAACAATCAAATCGTGGCATTAGGCGCGCTAGGCGAACCGGTTAACGCGTGGGACACCATAGTCGTTACTCTACTATCGAAACAACTGGATTCAATAACATACAATGACTGGGATACGCATGCCGCAAACCTACCACATAGGCCTAAATTTAACGACTTCGTAAAGTTTATTGAAAAGCAAGCGAAACGCCTCGACCGAGCAACTTCGAACCACCAGTCGGCCGCGCAGGTATCCGCAAATCAGACCCATCAGGGTCGCGCGTCCAAAGTTCACGTCAAGGCAAGTGCCGTAACGGCTCACGTCTCAAGTACGCGTAATCAATGCGTGCTGTGCGAGGGTGAGCATCTATTACAACACTGCGGTCAGTTAAAGGCAATGCCAACCCCTAAGCGTCATGAAACAGTTAAACGCCTTCAATCGTGCTTTAATTGTTTGCAACAGGGGCATAGTGTCAAGAGTTGTACTCGGGGAACATGCAGAAAGTGTGGAAAAAGGCATCACACTCTTCTGCACCGCGACGACGCGAAACAGGAGACGGTCTCCTCAGAAGCTCCGGTCGAAACAACCCCTTCGTGCGTGTTTAATTCGGCTAGCGTCGCGACAGAATACACCGTACTGTCCACGGCAGTCGTCTTTATCAAGGATGGGCAGGGTCGGAAATGTGAATGTAGGGCTTTGCTAGATGTAGGTTCGCAAGCGAACTTCATAACTGAGGACTTGCGCAATAGATTAGATCTCCCCTATTCTCACATCGATGCAGCAGTGGGTGGTCTCGGTAGGGCACGCAACTCGATTCGGTCGCGGACAAACATCCATCTCAGCTCAAGGTGTAATACGTTCAACGCAGATTTGCCATGTCTGGTAATAAAAACCATTACCGATGACATGCCAAATTTGCCGCTAAGTAGCGTAAAGGTTTCAAGACCAACGGGCATCACACTTGCTGATCCTCACTTCGATCGACCCTCGCGAATCGATTTGTTAATAGGAGTTGGTATTTTCTGGAAATTGCTGTGCATAGGACAGCACAAGATAGATTCAAGCGACTTGGTGTGGCAAAAAACGCGGTTAGGATGGGTTCTGGGCGGTCGGGTGGGCTGGCTACCTGGTGCGAACGTAAAGGAAACCTCTACCTGCCACATCGCGACTAACGAACAATTAGACAGAGCGATTTCTCGATTTTGGGAAATTGAAGACAGCTACCCTACATCAACGCGGACTACGAACGCGGCGGATGACCCTAGCGAACGGCAATTTAAAACCACAACGACACGTGACGATGACGGACGATACATCGTAAAAATTCCATTCACCAGCAAGCTAAGCGACCTCGGCGAGTCGCGCACTCAGGCCGAAAATCGCCTAGTAGGCATGGAGCGTAGACTCGCTAAAGACCCCGAACTACACAGACAGTATTGAGCATTTATGACGGACTACGAAACATTAGGACATATGACACGGATCACAGACAAGGAAGTCATTGATGAACGTCCTAACTACTATTTGCCACATCATGCCGTTATCAAAGAATCCAGTTCCACCACGAAACTTCGAGTCGTCTTCGATGGTTCCGCGAAAAGCTCGTCGGGTATATCGTCGAACGACACACAGCTTGTTGGACCGACCGTGCAAAGCGATCCTTTATCTATACTGATCCGCTTTCGAAAACACCGCATAGTACTTTCCGCGGATATTGAAAAAATGTATAGACAAGTGCAGGTCCATCCAGATCACCGTCGGTTCCAGCGAGTTCTGTGGCGTTGGAGTAGAGATGCACCCATCGGTACATACGAGCTAAATACGGTAACCTATGGAACCGCGTCGGCTTCGTACTTGGCCACGCGCGTATTACGTCAAGTCGGACTTGACCACGCAGTCACGCATCCGGCTGCTAGCGGCGCAATCGTTGATGACTTTTATGTCGATGATCTACTCACTGGCTGTGAAACTGAGTCTGAAGCGAAGCAGCTGTGTCGCGATTTAAGAGAAATATTAGAGCGGGCGGGGCTTCCGCTACGAAAATGGGCGAGTAACAATAGCAACGTCTTAAACTCACCGCGGCAAGATAATGGGATAGTAGAGATCAAGGTTCCCGATAAAGAACAAAAAACACTGGGGCTATTATGGATATCACAAACCGACGAGCTCAGCTATTCGGCTGGAAGTCATCAACGAAAGCGCATCACAAAACGCGGCGTGCTGTCGGAAATTGCGCAAATCTTCGATCGCCTTGGGTTAATGGGGCCAATAGTTACGAGGGCTAAACTATTCATGCAGCTCCTCTGGCAGTCAAGGGTGAATTGGGATGAGACTCTTCCTCAGGACCTGCACACGCAATGGACCGCATTTCGCGAAGAAATGGCAGACATTTCATCGATAGTTGTACCTCGCCGCGTAATTGCTAACGACGCGATTCAGATCGAGCTTCATGCCTTTCGGATGCCTCTGGAAGAGCCTACGGGGGGTGCATCTACCTGCGCACGGTGGACACCTCCGGTAACGTAACAGTCCGCCTACTCTGCTCAAAATCACGGGTGGCACCGCTAAGGTCGGTAACCCTACCCCGTTTGGAACTGTGTGGTGCTCTACTGGCCGCCCAATTGGCGGCGAAGGTTAAAGACGCGTTTCGAATTCAATTTTCTCACGAATGTTATTGGTCGGACTCCACGATAGTTCTCGCGTGGCTTAAGGGTCTTTCCAATAGGTGGAAAACCTTTGTGGCGAACCGCGTCTCCCAGATTCAGCAGATAACTAATTCTGGACATTGGAATCACGTACTGTCACCCGACAATCCCACTGATATAATATCGCGCGGTGCCAGTCCTAGCGCACTGACCGAGTGTCGTCTATGGTGGTTCGGACCCGCTTAACTTGCACAGGGGAATAATCGTTGGCCGTCGGTAGAGGCCTGTCCCCAGGAGGTTCCCGAGGCGCGGCAGGCCAGCACTTGCCTAACAGTTGCGCATCAAGGCAATCCACCCTCTGATCTCTTCTCGCGCTACTCTTCCTACTCAAGGTTGCGTAGAATCACGGCCTACTGTTTGAGGTTCACCAAAGCAGTCGCGAACAAGCTCCGGAAACCATGGTCGCAGTCCTCGAACGCGCAAAGTCCGGTCAGCTCGCAATATCTAACCACGCGTGAACTTCACGATGCTGAAAGGGTTCTAATAAAGCTCGCCCAAAGAGAGCAGTTCGGCCTAGAATTCACCTTGCTTAGTGCACAAAAATCGCTAACACCTAAAAGCCCATTGCTATCGTTGAACCCGTTCTTGGATGAAAACGGACTAATCAGGGTGGGCGGTCGTCTTAAAAATGCGCCCATCCCTTACGACCAGAGACACCCGATGATTCTACCCGCGAAGCATCCACTCACCGCGCTCATAATCACTTATGAACACGATAGACTGCTCCACTCTGGACATCAATTAACGCTAGCCGCGATACGCACCCGATTCTGGCCCGTAACGGGAAAACGCGTAGTCAAACAAGTGCTACACAAATGTATTAGATGCTTCAGAGCCAACCCAAAGGGCACTAATTACCTTATGGGTGATCTACCTGCAGCTCGTGTAACACCTGCTCGAGCCTTCTCTACCTGTGGTGTCGATTACGCGGGACCATTCTTGCTCAAGGAAAGAGGTCGCGCGCGAACCACGTACAAGTCCTACCTATGCATTTTCGTTTGCTTTGCCACGAAAGCAGTCCATATTGAACTAGCCACAGATCTAAGTACCGATGCATTCCTGAATTGTCTGTATCGATTCATGTCGCGTAGGGGTCGGAGCCACTGCATTTATTCTGACAATGGCACGAATTTTGTAGGAGCGCGCAACGAGCTCAATCAATTAGGCGCGTTATTAACTAATAAGGAACATAACGATCGTATCCAAAGAGCGTTGACACAAGAACAAATACAGTGGCACCTTATTCCCCCGTATTCCCCGCATTTTGGCGGGCTCTGGGAAAGTGCGGTAAAATCCGCAAAGCAGCACTTGAAGCGAGTCATGGGGGAACAACGCTTAACGATTGAAGAGTTGTATACGATCTTGACGCAGGTAGAAGCTTGCCTCAACTCCCGTCCGCTTCACCCACTATCCTGTGACCCCAATGACCTCACCCCTCTAACCCCAGGGCATTTCCTTATTGGCGACGCGCTAACGGCACCCCCGCAGCCCGATCTACTTCACTTGAAGCAGAATCGACTAAATCGCTACCAGTTAATCCAGTACACAGTGCAACACTTCTGGAAACGGTGGCACCGAGAATATCTCCATGAGTTGCAGCAACGACACAAATGGCAGCTGGATTCACCAGGCAACGTCAAGGCCGGTGCACTGGTCATCATCCGAGAGGACAACACCCCTCCGCTGAAATGGCGACTCGGAAGAATCGCAGATCTTCACCCAGGCTCCGACAATACTTCTCGGGTGGTGTCCATCAAGGTGGCGGACGGTATCATAAAGAGACCCGTCACAAGAGTTTGCCTTCTACCCATAGAAGAAGTGCAAACATAGCAGACCACGTGTATCTCTAATATTAAGGCCATTGCGTAATTAGTAACCATATTGTATAATAGTCTTAGGGCCTGTATATAGATAGCATGATAGCTTTTAGTACTAAGAGTTCATGTATTGGAAGCATTCGTTTTGAACGTGTGCCGTTCAAGGTGGGCGGGATGTTTGGTCTTCATTGTCACGGTTTATGACGCGATCGCCCAGGAAGGCTGTTTTTGAGTCAGGATTTTGTTAATTGCTTGCAGCTGTCGTTTCCAGTTCCTAGCGAGGGCAGTTAAATAATTTAGTTAATTTTAACGGTGCCTTTCGCCCTCGACAGCTCGCGGACATGTCATAAACCAGCAATTTCCGAAGGGTACACATCTGTTTGTAACGGTACAAGGACCGAAAGGACAACCTGGAGGAAATTTCCCCGTGTTGCCAAACGTTCCGTCCTGCACGGACACTGTCTCCCATCCTTTCAGAACAGGGCGCGCTAAGGGCGTACAGGAGGGCGTGGGTGAAATTTCTTAGGCACGCTGATTGGTCACTAGAATTTGGAAATCTTCCCCCGATCAGCGTGCATCTATCGGTGCGTCCGGAGACTTGCAAAATTCCGGGACCGAGTCAGTCTACGACAAGAAACGGTAGAAAACAAAAGTGAAAATACGAACAGTCCGGGTCCGTTCAGTGGTCCTTCGAGAAAGTTTTAACGTCGGCACACCACGTGCAAATACAACAAAGCTCGACAGTGGACGACTATCACGAGCATTAACATATGGAATCTATTTGAAATGAGCGTGACTCTAATATTTATACTGTTCGGAAACCCAAGGTGGAAGGTGATTGGTTGAAGGAAATTGGAAATGGAAATTTTGAGGGATTTCATGATTGGCTGGTCAAAAATTGGAACCAGCCCCCCACGAGTGTAGGAGTGGGAAAGCGCGATGATGCGTAGGTAGAAGGGGTGCGCGGAAAAGGGGATGCGAGGGCCCGATGTTGGGCAGGTAAGCTGGAATTGAGGTGCACTATGCCTCATTGTCCAGAAAGGCAAGGAAATGACTTTACAGCTGTATGTCGACAAACACGGAACAAGACCTTAATGAGGTGCTTACATTTCGCGTCGTGGACAGCGTGTATTGTTCTTATATTTGAAAGGAAGTGATATTTGAGCTTATAGCAATAAGCTAATACGATTATCGAGGATGGGATAATCCTGTTAGTTTCCGAATATAAATATATTTATTGAACTTAAAAATCCGTCTTAAGGACGGAACATCTTGCATTGCATTTTTACATTCACATACAGGATCAGAAACTATGCCCATTCGGGATAATGATACCGCCAAGTTGTAATGGTTTGCTCTGCAACGGTTATTGGTTACAACAAGTTCACGTGGAAGACGCTTACATGAGTACCATAGCATACATTAAAATAATATTGTCCTTTGGTAAGACCCTGCTCTTTTATATTTATTATTTGCATCCTTGAAGCTTTTCGAAATCCCTCAAAGAGATCGGTATGACCGATATGTGAATCCCAATATGAGACGGAATCCAGAAAAACTTTGTATTGACGCTTTTTTGTATCAATACATTATACTTTTTTTTCTATTTCTAAAATGTAGGGGTTTATTTTAATACTTGTTTTGACGCTTTGTAGACTTTGAAGGGCACTTAGGGAATCCAAAAAGATAAAGATATTATGTTTCGCGTTATCTAACACAACATCTAAGGCATCGTTTAACGCTATACATTCTGCGGTGAAATCTGAAGCGTTACAGTTAATACTTCTTAGTGTTTCCATATTTAGATTAGGACATCTACATGCTGAACCGACATATGCATTACCTGTAATTTTGCTTCCATCTGTATAAATTGCATAAGCATTATTTTCTAAGAGCATTTCATTCAGTATGTTGTTGGGTTTCCTTGCTCCCCTTAATACAGTAAGCTCATAAGGGAAGTTAGGAAACCTGTAAATTTAAAAAAATATGAAACTCGGTGTACAAGTAGAGTAGGTCATCCATAACACATTCCTATTTTTCGTTCGTGCCATAATTCACCTTTTAAGGGGTGATTTCACCCCTTAAAGAAAATGCTAATTTATCTTTTTCGTCGAATATCTCGAGAACGGTGCAAGATATTGAAAAAATAGTTTAAACAAAAGATGAATGCTACTTTTATGTTTACAAGAACGTGAAAAATTTTTTTTAAAATAATCGATACTTTTTGCGTTACCCCTTCCACCGCCCCTTAAATTTCATTTTTTTATTTTTTAAATTTGGGTTGAAGTGCTTTTCGCCACCCCCTATCCATCCTTCTAAATAGTTTTTTTGTATATATTTTTTATAAATAAATAAAGCGTCTAATATCGAACTTAACGTGTCCTGTAGCATTTTTATTATTAGAGTGGTTTCATAACAGATAGTTTACATCATCACGTAAATAAATTTCAGACTGTAATATGAAATTTTATAAATTAATTGTTCACGTGTACGATTCGTAATAGCAGCACATATAGGCATGTGTACGTGCATTGCTTAATGTGATATATTATAGGACTGTTTTTCTCTTAAAACACGATGCATTACAATGTGCGTGAATATTTTGAAGTAAGGGTATAGCCAATTAAGGGGGTCAAAGGTGCCCTTCAGCCGATTTTGATCGAGCATGGATCATTCGATAGTTTATCAGAAATGAACAGCTCAACTAAATTTTCAATCCCAAATCTCATTCAGGGGGATAGTTACGGGGAAAATTCGATTTTTCAGTTTTTGGCCCGTTTTTCCAATATACTGACAGCAAAAATTCTGACAAAAATCTGATACATTGCTAATAAGGTGGTACATTTTGTGCAATTTTTCCAGATTTTTTTCCTTTTAAATCAGAGGCGTGAAAATTACAGAACGCAAAAAAATGACAAAAAGTGCAGATTTCGCATTAATGCAATGACCGACTACTTTTATAAAATTGTGGTAACAACATACTATTATAACTATTATCATCAATTTTTTTCAGATTTTTTGCTCAGCTGTGCCACAGTTAAGAAAATCAATAACCGCGTTTCGCAGGGATTATCGTGCGAAATAACAGCTTATAATTGACATTTTAAAATTTCTTGTATACAGTGAGCAGATTAAGTGTTCTTTAGTATTTTCTCATTCATAAGAATGGTACATAAATAAAAATAAGTAAGCAAATTAGATAAATTGAAAATATGTTAGCTATATATATTCCATAAAATTGATCAAAGTACCATGAATGATGGTGGGGGAGTCGGTAAGAGGAGTGGTTGTGGAAACGCTATGATACTCTTTTGTCGCAGGTTCAAATCTCGCTCGACCACACTTCCTTTACAATTCTTTTTTCTTTTTTTTCAATTATAACTACATACGAATCAAGAATATTTATACAAAAAATGTTTAAATCATTTTAATAGTGTTTTAACTTAAAATAACAAAAATACAATTTTTATTTCAGTAGCCACTTATCCTCTTAATTATTGTATTTGAACAATGGTAAGTAGTGTTCGTAAAGGGAATAAATCTTTTTCAGTTTTAAAACTATTATTTTATGAATTTTCCATTTTTAATATACGATACCTAATGAGAACATACAATGTTTTCAATTAACAATCAAGAAAATGACAAGAAATAGCAATCAAGAAAAACGGGTCAAAAACTGAAAAATCGAATTTTCCCCGTAACTACCCCCCTGAATGAGATTTGGGATTGAAAATTTAGTTGAGCTGTTCATTTCTGATAAACTATCGAATGATCGATGCTCGATCAAAATCGGCTGAAGGGCACTCTTGACCCCCTTAATTGGCTACACCCATACTTCAAAATATTCAAGCACATTCTAATGCATCGTGTTTTAAGAGAAAAACAGTCCAATAATATATCACATTAAGCAATGCACGTACACATGCCTATATGTGCTGCTATTACGAATCGTACACGTGAACAATGAATTTATAAAATTTCATATTACAGTCTGAAATTTATTCACGTGATGATGTAAGCTATCTGTTATGAAACCACTCTAATAATAAAAATGCTACAGGACGCGTTAAGTTCGATATTAGACGCTTTATTTATTTATAAAAAATATATACAAAAAAACTATTTAGAAGGATGGATAGGGGGTAGCGAAAAGCACTTCAACCCAAATTTAAAAAAATAAAAAAATGAAATTTAAGGGGCGGTGGAAGGGGTAACGCAAAAAGTATCGATTTTTTTAAAAAAAAATTTTCACGTTCTTGTAAACATAAAAATAGCATTCATCTTTTGTTTAAACTATTTTTTCAATATCTTGCACCGTTCTCGAGATATTCGACGAAAAAGATAAATTAGCATTTTCTTTAAGGGGTGAAATCACCCCTTAAAAGTGAATTATGGCACAAATGAAAAATAGGTATGTATTATGGATGACTTACTCTACTTGTACACCGAATTTCATATTTTTTTTAATTTCCGGGTTCCCTAACTTCCCTTGTCAGTGTCAATTGTAATTGACGTTGTTAGAGTTGTATATTCATGCCGGTAAATATAATAATGACTACATGCATATGTATACTTGATAGACTTTACCATACTTGCAATGCACTGTTTTAATATCCGGCTTTTCTTATTTTTCTTTTTAAGGCACTTTTTATAATAGTTATGTACTGTTCTGTTAACAGTGGAATTCGCGATAAAGTTTTACTTAAGTACCAGTTACATAAAAACTTTGTTCGCCCTTGAATGAGTGGTAGTTTAGATTCTGCTAGCAAGATGTTCCTTGGAGTGCTTCTTCGATACCCAAGAGCAACTCTTATTGCAACAAACTGTATTTTCTCTAACTTCTGTATAACATCTTTGCGAGCAGGGAAATATACAAAACAACCATATTCTATGACCGAGCGGACAAAGCTCTTGTAAAGCATCATTAGTATTTCACAGATAGAAATTTTACAATGCTTAGTGCTCTCGTACATCTTTTTCGTATATCCTTTATATGCGGTGTAAATGACATTCTATAATCATGAATGATGCCTAAGGAACGAACGGTGAGACTAGATTCTATGATACAGTTCTCTATGTTAATACTTATTTGTCCTGGGGGAATGTTCTTCTTGTTGAAATGCATTAATACTGTTTTTTGAGGAGACAGCTCGAGTCTTAGGGCTAATAGTTTTTGTTTAATGGTATTTGCAGTTTTTACAATTAAGTTTATACATTTATTTAACGGTGATATTTTCGAGAAAAGCGCGATGTCATCCGCATACTTCTACGCAGTAATGGTTTTAGGCAAATTGGAGAAAATATTCGCAACGTATATAATATATAACAAAGGACTAACAATAAGTACTCCTCTTTGAGGAACACCTTTACCTATTATTCAATATTCGTCTTCTAAGTGATCTGTATAGATATGTCTTTCATGCATTAGAAACTTGACAAAACTTACTACTTTATGTGAACAGCTTATCTCTGCCAGTTTTTTTTTAATAAGATGCCACTGTTGACATTGTTAAACGCTTCACGAACATCTAATAAAGCGGCGACAACATCTTTTTTGTTCAGCATAGCTTTATCTGCTTGCAATGTCAAATTGACTAAATTATCAATACATGATCGGCCTTTCCTAAATCCTGATTGGCTTTCAGGTAGGAGATTATTGTGTTCCACCCACTACTGCAATCTGTTCTTAATGAGTGCTTCAAAGAGCTTGCATAAACACGAGGTCAGAGTAATGGGTCTTACACTTTTACCATCAGTTTTATTAATGAAATGGACAAACGCTTGCTTCCAGCTAAACGGATATTCTCTAAATTCGAATATTTCATTGTATATATCTAAAAGTAGCACGTTACATTTTACCGGCATGTTCTGTAAAATTTCGTAGTCTATCCCATCTAATCCTGGGGCTGATTTACTATTTGTTGCTTCTAAAGCTGTATTAAATTCTATCAGATCAAAGTGCATATCAAAAAATTATTTGCATAGCAATCAGGTAAGAAGTTTGGGTCAGAGGAGACCCAAGGAGGATTTTGTTTATTTAAAGCACTTTACATTTTATCCTTTATTTGTCCACTGTCAGCCCTGTGAGAGGGGTTGACATTGATCGATTTCGTTTTTGAAAATTTTTCATTTGTTCTAGACATATCTAGGATCGCAGCGATAATATATGCTTTTTGCAAATTCTTTGAAGCACTCTTTTTTTTCTTTTTGGAAGTTTTAACCGCTGTAGTACATATTTTTTTGTACGTTATTACATCGCATAAATTCCCAGTGTGTTCCCACTTTTTATACAAAGCACACCTAAGTCCCTTAATTTTATTGCATTGGGAATCCCACCAAGGAGCTGGATTTTTAATTTTATATTGCCTGTTAGTTTCCTTTATTGGTGTACTAGATACTACGGCTTCCCTAATGTTCTTATAAAAATATTCATACTTTCCATTGGGTAGATGTTGATCATATTCAATTGAGAGAAATTGACAATAGATGTTACTTAAATGTTTTGTAAATTTATCCCAATCGGTGCGTTTTGACTTTAACTTGAAAGTTTTCTTTTTATAGTAATTTCGATTTATAGCAATGTTTATAAAAATAGGATAATCATCCGAACCCCACGTTTTGTCAATCGGCAATTCATCTTGTCGGTTATATTCATAGAGGAAAGCACTAGATCTAATATTTGATTTCGAATTTCTAGACATATCTATGTGTGTGACTGAATTTTCATTATCTAAAAACAGATTATCATTTTCAAGACTGCACCAAAATCTTTCACCATTAACATCAGTGTCTTTACAATTCCAAATTCTATTATGTGAATTAAAATCACCTATTAATATACCATGGCGATTTGTATCTATATTTTCTACAATTGCATTTCATTGCATTTGGGTAAGAGTGCAACCTGGCGTTCTGTAACAAACTACTAGGTGTAAAGTTGGTTTAACGCTTGTAATCTGTATCCCACATATTTCTACCGTCTGATCTGGAGAGTTCATATTTTTTAATTCTACAATACATAAGCTAATATTGAATGAATTAGTGTGAATATTCCTCCTCTAGAATGAGTTCTATCGTTTCTAAAAGATACAAATCCTGAAAAGTTAAGGATCTCTTCTGGCTTTAGCCACGATTGAACACATACATATAAATATATCTACCTCCTTTAAGATTGTCTGTACGTCTTGTTTCCTTCTCATGACACTTCTTGCGTTCCAGAATAGGACTTTTAACACCAAAGACTTGTGTTCCATCATGAATTATTCTATTTCAAGGCCATAGATGGTAAATTCGTCACTGGAATTAAGATCTTCGCCTGTTGAGTTTTCAAGGTCTGGTGCCTTAAATCGTTTTTTGATCCTTACAAAACGATTTTTCATACCTCTATCCTCAATAAATGCATATGCTTCTGTCAGTATTATTGACAGAATTATTCAGAGTAGGGAGATTTTCTTTGTATTTTCTAGCAATCCCAATTATGTCTTGAATTCCCCACGTTTCAGATATAAAGTTGGAGAACTTTTCAAAATCTAACGGGTATTTTTGGGCATTTGTTATTATGTTTTCTTTAACTGGAGGCAACTTTTATTGGATTTCATTGATGGAGCACGATTTTTTGCTGGAAGTTTTAATTTTCTTTTTAGGAAGTTTAATTACAATGGTTGATCCCCCCTCTTGATTGTCTTCTATACTTGCAGGTGCACTGGTGGGTATCGAACTAGGTAGAGGCGTTTTGGATTTCGTCGGTGGTGACATGTCTTGGTCTACGTTATTTGCTATCTCATTGTCAGTTGTTTGTGGTATCACCTGCTGTTTTTCGTTTCCTTTGCGTCCACCATGAATATCAGTACGCTGCGATTGCCGAACAGTGAGTACTTCAGATCTGCAATGTTTCGCTAGGTGCCCCGATAGTTTTTCTGCCCATAAGTATGTCCAGTATACAGTATTATCGTATTCCATTTGCAGCGTGTCCGGTACGTTTTGGACGTCTTCAGGATGCAAATACATTTGCCTCCGAAAACTAATTACATGAGCATATGCTGGAACACCTATTGCAGCTCTGATATTCGTAATCTGAGAAACAGGCTTAATGTTTAATTTTTACAGTTCTTGCTCAATAATGCCAGAAGGGATAATCGGACAGACGTTTGATATAATGCGTTTTGCCTTGGCTATTAACGGCCGAATCTCTAATGTGTGTGTACCTATGTTTACCTTTTTGTGTATATCCGTGAGTTTGCCAGCTATCTCTTTCGTACTTAAGTATATACACACTCTTCCATGAGATATTTTTGAAACGCAACCGATCATTATTTGGTTGAACCAAATTTCCAATTGCTACCGTATGATCTTGTATTATGTAACCTTCCATAGAATCCAAAACTACGGCTTGTTCTTTAGTCGGATATTGCACTTATTGTACAATACCATTTTAGCATAAGACGTTGTGGAAGTGGTTTTCATTGAGGCCATTTTTGTGAGAAGTTTGCACAAATGTCTTCGTAGTCAAAGACACCTGTGTTTCCCACATTTATATATAAAAATACGCACAAAGATTGTTTGCTTCTATAAACTGTGTAATTGTACGGCTCAGAATACGTATTTATTGTACTTGTAATAAGTAAAATATAAATCTATAGTTTCTTGATTGATCTTTCAAGATAAAAATTTGTATATTCTTAATAAAAGCATCATATTTTCGAGATGTGTGAGTCTGTTGAAGGATTTGCGAAATAAAACAAGCAACTTTTTCTGAACTTTAGTATAGAATAAATTATTAGTTTGTCCGGAAATGAATTACCGTTTTCCAGCATCTTTAGTGACCTAGTTTCTCTTATATGATTATTTGCAACTGTTTTACTTACACCTAATTCATGTACAAACTTCTCGAACTATTTTAGCCGAACCATTTTTAATAAATCTTTCAATGCTGTCATTATTAATGGCAGAAGGCCGCCCTCTATCTTTTTTCTCGTGCAGACCTTCATTAGCGATACGATATCGACGTTGACCCTACTTTCAAAGATTATATCTTTACCAAATACATGATTGATATTTGAAGCAGTTCCTGCTACTTTGTGTACAATTTTGAACATGTACAGAGAAAACTGTTCGAACCTGTTTCTTTTGCATCACTATTATCTGCAATTTTAAATTAAGCTGCTTATAAATTAATTGCAGAAAGCAAAAGCGTAATAAGAATGTGGCATCAACGCTTTAAAATGGTATGTCGCACGATAAGTAGGATAGATGTACCGATTATTGCCACTTTAAGGTTATTGCGTAACTTTATTTAACTATTTTAAAAATTATTTAACCCAAAAACCGTTCCAGCTTGGAACATAGTATTGTTCAATATCTCTTTTATTTACGAACATTTTTTTACATGTTAAGTACAATGAATTAATTACTAATTAATTAGACATGTACAACAAATTCAAAAGTCCATATTACTGTCACTTGAAACGTTGTCATTTAGATAGAAACACGTTTTACATGTATTAGTAATTCAGTTTGTGTAACAGATAATATAGTAAACAGATGTATAGTAACATAAGATGTATAGTAAACGTATCGCTTTTACTGAATTATGACATGTTCCATATTCTATAATTATATTGGTCACGTTCCAATGTTCAACAGCACATTTACCTACTAATATTTATTTATAAATATTAAGTGTAAACGTATATACAATGTCTATGTGTTGTTACGTAAATCGAAGACCAAATTTAGTATCAAAACTTCTTTATTTGCGATTCTTGGTGCATTACTTTACTATTAAATAAAATAATTAAAATGTCCGTTATAGGGACACTGACAGGAATTGGGACATCTACCCTATGAATTAAGTATTTGCAGTATATAAAACTCTAAATATGAGACTACAGAAAATAGCATTTTAATTCCGGACAGTTTAATATAAAGGATAATTAACATGAAGGTTTGCTGCGACATAAAGCAGAAAATGAAATGGTATAGTTGAATTTGACTCAATACTCTATTATGTTACAGAATACGGTACCACGTGTCATTAAGAAGAGTTAATAATAAATGTAAGTAACTGTACCAGTAGGGTATGTATACGCAATATGGTACAGTACGTTATATGGAACACCGCATAGCCTTAGCAAGTAAGTAAGTAAACTTCATGGCAATCATGTAAATAACTTCTTCATAAACAGAGGAGTGTTACACTAACCCTTGAACTTCAATCGGTAGTCCCCTGTTAACAGAAAGATATTATTATATTTGAATGTGTTTACAATATTCTGAAAGTTGAATTAAATTATTAAATTTTTTACTGAGGGATTTTTAATAGTGACAATAGATCTTTTTTAATCAACAGTAGCTATCTTTGAAAATATTTTGGTGTTATTTTTTTAAATTTGTGTACTGTATTGTTTGCCATTTAACCTCGAATCGCTATATGGTCGAACAATGAACGAAAGTAATTCGAATTAGTCATCAAAGTTCGTTTAGCAAGTTCGCGAAACGCGGACATGAATTGGTATCCGCGATTGTCTGATTTAACACCTGTGGAATATTTTTTTGTGGGACTACGTTAAATCTCAAGTTTATGTTAACAAACCAAAAACAAGTGACGAACTTAAGAACAACATTGCTTGTGTTATTTGTGAAATCAAGCTTTAGCTATGTGAAAATATAATAAAAAATTCGGTCTTTCAAATATACGGTACCAAGCGAAGTCTTAAAGAACTTTTCTATACTTAATGGCATTGAATCTAATCTAATTTTAAATAAAAGTTTTCATAATATTTTACATAAAACTTATTTCATTTAAGAGTAAATATCCATCATTCTTAATGAAAAACCATATATCATTACAAACTTAACTACTTGCATATGTACACCTACTAACCCAGTGTTTCCCCACCTTTTTTGTGCCATGCCCCGCTTAAGCAATTCTAAAATTCTTATTCCCCCTATGTAACATATACAGAATTTTTAATTTTCAAAAATTGAATTGTTCACTGAAGAAACTTAAATGGTAGATTTTAAGAAGAAATCACTAGGAAATAGTTGAGGAAACACACGTCTATTATCTATAATCTAACGGTTATCCAGTTCGAGTAGCAACTGATTGTGAGAGTCGCCATACGGTTAACTTAAACATTGGACGAGTCTATTTTCGAATTGCCCCCCTTAACAATCAAATTGCCCCACTGTAGGACGTGGGCCCCATGTTGGGAAACACTGTACTAACCTTTCCATGTCTTCACATTGGTTTCAATAAAAAAGAAAACATTTCTCTGTTTTTAGCAAACTTTTAAAATCGAGTGTTCCATACTACATGCGGGCCATTCCACGTCAAATCGATCACTTTTGTACTTGATGGTTGGAACTCTGTTCACATTGAAACACGTTATAGTTCAAACAAAAATAAGGCAAAGGAATTTAACTCATTATTTTACTAGTTTCAAAATTGTTTCAAAAATACAAACCATCCAAGTTGGTAATTTTCATTTATTCTTACAAAGGCTATGTACCTTTGTAAAATGATCTGTATCTCCGAATTATTATATCTCGAAACTCCGTCCTTTCGATTCTTACTTAACTTTGTTGTACTCGTAAAGTAACATTTTAATACGAAAATATTGAAAATAGTTTGCTTCTGCAAATTTGATTTTCAGTTTAAATCTGGAAAAATTTGGAAGAAATACTTTCGTATCCTGAATTCTTTCCCTTTGAAGATCCACTGTTTTAATTCACAGGCACTCTAAAATTGTGGTCAGAGCAAGCCGACAAAGGCGGTGCAGTACCGTGATTTAGATAAGCGCTCAGCCCAGGCTCGCTTGGTCGGCCGTTCCCTCTTGTAAACGAGGAAAACCGAATGACCTTTTTATTATAAACGGTATTCACACATTCACTACCAGCATCACATACGTCAAGCATCAGAAAACTATATTTTCCACAGCTTTCACATGTGTGTCACATTGGAAAACTGTTCTATTATATTCCATTATGTTCATATCTATTAAATTTTAACACTAAAACTACCAAGCCGATCAAAATGACCGGTTAGCAATTTACTATAAAAATTATATAAATTTCCAGCAGTGTATTCTTAAGGATATTCCGCAAACTTGTACACAAAAGATAATTTCCTTCATTTGTAACACATGTACCTTTTTCAGGTGCCTACCATTTTTATTTCTTCGACACAAAATTATTACAATTTAGTCACTAATAGTTTTAGTGTTAATCACATACAGTCACGGACAACATTTTCCGATTTTTCTAATTTATTACTAGCTTTTGAATTCTTCATCAAGGTTTACACATTTACAAAGACATTTTGTAGGTAGTTTTATGAAATATAGTGATGTATTTTGAATTAATATTTACAAGCCTAAAAGAAATAAAACGGTGTGAACAAAATTAAGTGGAAATTGCTCTCAGATGCAGTTGAAGATTATATATGTTATATGGTTACAAATTTCTGCAAGTTTGTGCCAAATATTTCGTATTCTATTCTGTATTAACGTTTTTATTATATTAATAGCATCGTTTCTTCGGAAAATTACGTTTAGTAAAAGGGTGACGAGCCTATAAAAAATTATTATAAGTAAAAATTTGCAGTATGTTTTGTAAAAATTCGAAAAATAAGGCTTGTGGTAAGGGTTTTCTGCGGTATGGTAGCGAACATGTTAACCCTCTGCTCTACGAAATTTTTAGTGGCTGCACGTGGTAGCAAAAGCTATTACCCGCTTCAACACTGTTGTAGATACGAAATACTAAAATATTATACAGTATTTGTATTTGCTATAATAATTACAAAAATTCCAAAGGGAATTAAGGGGAATAAATTAAATTTTTTGATAGCTATCGCAAGTATTTATTCTGTTTTATATATAATCTACGTCACGAGTGTGATTCGTGGTTTTATGGTAAGGGGTTCATGAAAGGAAATAATTATGTATATTGCAGCTGCAATGCCGTAACACATATACTTTCATAGACCTTCGAATGGTATAAATTATAATATATTTATAATAAGTTTAACATTCACTCTTGTCAATAACTTTGTCAATAATACTTTTTTCCGCAATAATTCCATGTAAAAGCATCCATTTGCTTTCCATTTAATTCTGTGCAAAGCGAAAGCATTGTTTCTCAACGAACACCATGCTAGTTAACGTGTTTGTAATATCTACGATACTTCTATCTTGGTGACAAACTGAATTATTTTCAGGGCTATCATTTGTTTCAATGTTAGGGTTGGATGTAGGGTTAACAATACTTAATGAATAGACTCCGGATGTTTATGCATGATAAATATGCAAAAAACATATGACATTTATGCACGATAAATATGGTAATACACAGGGAAAATATACAACATTAACAATACATTTTGCTATATCATTGTGATATGTTGTAATTTGAGTTATGATAAATAAGAAACATTTTTTTCAAACTGAATGGTGTTACCTGACTACACTTATCCGTAAAAATTACTTTATATGTGGAAAATAATCCCTCCACGTCACACAATAACATACACATAAGTGGTGCATACTTATATTTACTTCAGCAGATTTTTCTCACATCTATTGGATCTTATACTTACAAATTCATTGTTTAAAATATTTGAAACTTTTATTAACTTCGTTAACCCTGTATTTTTTTCTACAACCGGCTAAATTAATTTGACGAGCAAGATATTCCACACGAGTACGAAATCTACATATGTGCGTATGCAGGGCAAATAACATATTGCATATGTTCTTCGCGCTTTTAGTGCCGAGCGGAAAAGTTGAACCTGAACGAAAAGTGCCGAGCCAAATTCACGGTGTTATCGAATTATTTCCGTATTATCCACAATGGTATATATTGTACATTATAATTAAGTTACAATAATATGATCACAATGGCAAAAATATAAACAATTTTTGGACTAAAAAAAATGCATCGAAAACATTGCAACTTGTAATTTTCAAGCCTAACAATAAGCGTATAATGGTTTATACACAACGATATAGCATTGTCACTAAAACAATTAAACATAAAACATACAAGCATATCCATATTGCAAAAAATGCAAAATAAACAATATATTTTTAAAATTCTGTAATCATGAATTATATTTTTGTCCAGGTCCTATTGCTCCGTCTGTTCTTTATAGAAGCATGCATTCACATAAACATCTAGAGTTTCCTGATGAATCTGTTTCTACAGATGTCCTATCATGAATAGATATTACTTCTTAAGGTGACAACTGCTGAGATAGATTTTCCTATTTTTGGTGACGCTTTTGTCGTCAATATTATCCTTCGACAACGGACGTACACGAACAATTCTAAGGAAATATGTGAGAAGAAAGGATATAGGTATGGTGGCAATCTACGTACATTTTGCGTTGCGCGAGGACGTGAGCAACATTCAAAAGTATTACAATTCGAATGACGCACTATTTTCGATCGGTTTCAATTCCGAAGTTGACACAACGAGAGTTGTTCGAAGACAAATTTTTAATGTTTTAGAGTAATTTAAAAAGTGGGCCATTTAGTCGTTGCATAATTTCTATCGTATTTTCGGACAAAATTTAAACTCATCAGAATTTTGGAAAGCCATTTGAAATACATGTAAAATTATAAACACAAGATCTAATAATAAACGAAGAATGCAACACAAGTTCTGCTTGAATTAGTTTAGCAGTTATTGTGAAACGTTGAAAATATTAAGAGGAGAGATAACAGAAATTATGCAACGACTTAATATAATATATTACGTAAAACAGTAACTATAAAGTGTGGGTAGAATAATAGTGCTTCCATTTTAGACGATTAGACAATATGATATATTTATTATTAGAGACTAAATTTAATGATATAACACATATATTAGTACTATCTCTATCTCGCTCTTTAGTTCTCTCGTTCTCACTCTGGACTCGCTCTCTCACTCAGTGTACTCTCTCTACTGGTTCGGTAACTACTGACTCTTTTTCAAACATTCATCATAATAACGTACACAATAGATCGGACTCTCACTCATCTCATTTTCACCATAGACTATACAGATCTGGACAAAACATTCATACTCATTTAACATCATTCATACATCTACATATAAAACCAACACTCACACTCTCCCCCCTTGGTTTTAATTGATATTTTTAATTTTTTACATATAAAAAACGTTTTACATTTTTTAGTAGGGATGGTCCGCTTAAGGGTTTCATTCTCTCACTCGGTACATGGATCACTTTTACCGCATAATCTCGCACTAGCTCGCTGATTTACAAATAATTTATCATTCTCATATCTCAACTGCATGCCAAGTAGTTGCTTAGTTTCATCAAAAAATTTTAAATCTACATATTTCTTTAGTTTGCCTATATAATATTCTTCAAATTCATCAGTATTACTTGCCACTGCAATATCATCGACATGTACAATACAGTAAAAAAAATTGTTCCCCTGTTTATGATAAAATAAACACGGATCCAATGTACACTGTTTTAAACCTATTTTTGTAAGTGTGTCTGTCAAATATCTATTCCAGCATCTGCTGGCCTGCTTCAGTCCATAAATATTATTCTTTAATTTGCACACCTGTCCTGCCTTCCCCTTGTAACCATCGGGTAATTCCATATATATTTCTTCATCTAGCAATCCATGCAGGAAGGCAGTTTTTACATCGTACACTTTTATTTTTCTTTTGAATTCCGCACATACACTAAATAACACTCTTGTCGTCTCCATTCTACTAGTTGGAGAAAATGTTTCCGTGTAATCATATCCCGGTCTATGGCCATATGGTCTACACCCCATGGCCACAATTCGGGCTTTATGTATTCTTTTTAGGGTTGTCGGATCTTCCTTTATTGTGAAAACCCATTTGCTTTTTATGATTCTTTTGTTTGTTGGCCGATCTATCACTTCCCAAACTTGGTGATGTTTTAACGATTCCATCTCATTCTTCATCGCCTCTTTCCATTCCTCCCAATTTGGTGATTTTTTCGCCTCTATTACAGTGTTTGGTACTTGCGCATCGAAACTCTTCATTGCCTTTTGATTCCTTATTCTCTCTGATTTTCTCACATTTTTTTCCTGATCACTTCTCTCGTTTTCTATTTTCCTTAAATATTTGTTCACCAGGGTAACTTCTTTTGTTGAATTTTTTGGTCGTCCTCTTTTCACAGTTATAGGTGTTTCTTCTGGTTCATTTTCATCACTCATGATCTCTACTCTTGCATCCTCGTAATCACTGTATCTCTCGTTATTCTCTCTCTCGACATTTGTTTCCATTTCAATTTCTTCCTCACTTTCTTCATTACTATCATCGTCTTCGCTTTCGTTATCGTTGTCGTTTTCGTTGTCGTTATCGTTGTCGTTGTTGTTGTCCATTTCTTTATCTAAATCAATCATAATCGTATTCTCTCTCTCCTTCTCTTTTTCTTCCTCCTTTTTTAACCATTCCGATCTATTTTCGTTTTCTATAAATTTGACGTCGCAGTCACATATTATTTTATGCTTTTCTGGGTTATAAATTCTATATGTTTTATTTTCATTATATCCCATAAAAATTCCTCTATTTGTTTTTACTTCGAATTTTTTCCTTCCTTTATCCTTTTTTAATATATACGCTTTGCATCCAAATCTTTTCATATGTTTTACATTTGGTATTCTTCCATACCAAATCTCATATGGTGTTCGTTCGTGTGTCCTCGATTTTATACGATTACGAATATAAACTGCAGTGTTGACAGCTTCTCCCCAAAATCTCAGATTTAATTTCGAGTCAGTTAGCAATGTTCTTGTTATTTCAATTATTGTTCTGTTGGCTCTTTCCGCAATGCCATTGCATTGCGGAGTCATTGGTGGACTCAATTCGTGTGTAATTCCTTTCTCTTCAAACCATCTTCGTAATTCGTTGCCCAAGAATTCCCCTCCATTGTCTGATCTGATCCTTTTTAGATTTTTTTCAATTTGCTTTTCTTTTAACGTTACCGTTCTTTTTAATTCTGCTGCTGCTTCACTCTTGTGGCTTATTAATTGGGTAAAAATCATCCTTGAAAAATCATCCACTATCGTTAGAATGTATCGTTTATCGCCATATGTAGTCGGCTTAATTGGGCTTATAAGATCAACGTGCCACAATTCCATAACGCGTTTAGTTCTTCTTTTTTCAATTCTCAGGTTAGGCTTCTTGCATGTTTTCCCTTCGATGCATGACTCACAATTGTTCTCACGTACACTGTTCATACCCATCACTATATTGTCTCTTTTCATTTGTTCTATTGTTTCTTTATTCGCGTGCCCCAGTCTGTTATGCCACATATTTATCTCACTTTTTACTGCCGCAGCTCTCTCATTCTCTATCGACGTTCTCACATAATACGCGTCTTTCACTCTTACCGCTGTCATCTCTACCGTTTTTTCCTTTTCTTTGTATACTATCGCACCGTGCTTATCGAAATTAATATTATATCCGTCATCGGTTATTTTCGCGACTGATAGTAAATTGCAGTTTAACTCGGGCACACACAAAACATTCTCTAATTTTACAATTTTTTTGCTAGATGCTTGTTTCACTATTATTTCGCCTACACCCTTTGATAATAATGTCTTTCCGCTGTTATCAGCTAAGCTAACTTTCCTTCCATCATTAACAAAGTCGTTACAAATACTCTCATCGTGAGTCATATGACTCGTACAACCTGAATCTAATAACCATAATCGATATTTATCGTTCTCACTTATACGCATTTTACATTCATTCTTCTCACTGACCTCATACACTTTGTCACTATTTTGAATCACCGTCACCTTTTGCACCGCTTCCTCACTCGTTTTCAACGTCACTTCGTTTCTTCCATTCCGTTGTGTTATGTGTCGTCCATTTTGCCCTTTCCGATTGTATCCTTCTCTTGCTCTTCTCATCGGTTGTGGTATATTTCTCTTCGGTTCGCGGCAATTCGCTGCAATGTGATTAAATCCTTGGCAGTTAAAGCATTTTTTGCTTCTGTGACAGTTATTCGCCATGTGACCTTTATCTCCACAGTTGTAACATTTAATCTCACTTACAGGTCCTTCTCTTACTCTTCTCACTAGTTCGTTATGTCCGGTCGTTCTTTCCTCTCTTCTTTTCATCTTTCTGGCCTCCTCCTGTTTTAGTGCATAACGAATGTCGTTTATCGATATATTCCTTTGCGATTCTAACACTCTTACATTTGGATCATATTCTTGTCGAAGTCCTCTTAGTATATGCAGTCTCAGTTCGAATTCTACTATCATCTTACCCAGTTGTATACACTGGTTTTTTAGAGCCTCTGCTCTGTTTATGTAATCGTCAACGGTTTCGTCCCTTCTCATCCGAATGCTCGAAAGTTCGTTAAGCGATCGTGCCTTCAGCTCCTCTGTTTCGGCAGCCATATCTTGTTTTATTCTTTGCCATAATTTATCCGCACTCTTCTCGTTGTTATATTTTAATAATTGTGCTCTACTCATTGTATTGATTATGATCGTTCTTGCGGCATAATTATTATCGTCCCATTCGTCCCATCTTTTTAGATTTTCCTCATATTCTGGTGCCTCCTCTTCTGGTTTTTCCACAGGTTTTATTCCAATAACCTTTTTCCATAATCTTTTTGATCGCAAAATACCTTCCACTTTCTCCTTCCATAGCAAGTAATTCGAATCGTCTAGTGGCTCAACACTTGTGATATTCCACGAGTCCGCCATTTCTAGAATTTTCTGTTATACCACGTGTATAGCGATATCCTGGAACCATGGAGCTCTGCTACCAATTTGTGGGTAGAATAATAGTGCTTCCTTTCTTAGACGATTAGACAATATGATATATTTATTATTAGAGACTAAATTTAATGATATAACACATATATTAGGACTATCTCTACCTCGCTCTTTAGTTCTCTCGTTCTCACTCTGGACTCGCTCTCTCACTCAGTGTACTCTCTCTACTGGTTCGGTAACTACTGACTCTTTTTCAAACATTCATCATAATAACGTACACAATAGATCGGACTCTCACTCATCTCATTTTCACCATAGACTATACAGATCTGGACAAAACATTCATACTCATTTAACATCATTCATACATCTACATATAAAACCAACACTCACATAAAGTCATAAAAGGATTAGAATTCAGGCTAATAGCAAAAACGCTTATTCTGATGACACCAATAATCTCATTTTTCCATGCACAGCATAATACTGTATGACTTTATTAATATCGTTTATAATATTGTACAAAGGATATTCGTGTTTTCCTAGTTTACTGAAGGAGTGGCCAACTGAGTGCTCACGGGCCGCTTGCTTTCCTCAATTTCACGGCTTTTTCGGTTTGCCCTGATCACAATTTTAGAATGTTTGCGAATTAAACAAGCGAATTTACAGATATAAAGAACACAGAATAGGGGCATATCATTTTCAAATTCTTTTTAGACTTCGAGTGGGAGGCACTCTTGCAGGACGAAAATATTTACAATATTTTCGTTTAAAGAAATAATACTTACGAGTACAGCTATAAAAACCAGTTGAGAAGAACAATCTTTTACGATTGAAATAGAAGAAAGGCGAAGTTTGGATATGTACGAAATAGATTTTGAGATCACAATTTTTTTGTGAAAGTATAGAGTTTTCGTAAAAATGTTGTATAATTAATTTTTTTACAATTCCAAAGCCAATGAAATGTTGATTGAAACTCCACCTCCCTATTTTGACATGGACTATAATATATTTCAATTTGAGCAAAATCTCAGATATCGAACGATCGATTTGACTCAAAATGGCCCATGCGATTACCTCACTATGTACTTCGTAAAGTTTACCTTAAAATATCTCCTAAACTAGTTCCGTTAATATAAATAGTTTAATACTTTCCTCTAGCAAATGACAAGCTGAATCCATTAATGTATTCACAATTATATAATTCCACTTTAACGATCAAATTTAGCTTTTGTGTGTGCTCTACGTGTCCACTTACAAGAAAACTGATTATGACAAATTGTGTCCTCTGTAAAACTATTCAATCTTTATTTGAAATATTTTCGTAAGTGACCAATAGTTCGGGAGATAATCGTGTGGAAATATCAAAATAGGACACCATACGTATAATTTTTATACTTATTAACATATCACTTACTTCTAATAAAGAGCAGAAATTCTTTTTACCTCATTTCATCGTTTCATAATGAAATTTGATAAAAAAGGCACTAGACGCGTTAATGGAGAAAAATTCTTCATTTTTAACATTCAACGCCTTGAATATTGTGGAGATGATCAATAACCAGGTGACTAGCGGCGTTCGAATTAACCAAAGTATTTAAATCATATAAATATAACTTAGTCGACGTTTCATTAGCAACGTATAACATCTAAAGTATCCTAAAAAATTTAAACAAACATATTTTTTAATAAAATGTAATATGAGATATACATGTATGCTTAATTAAAATGTATCGTACTGAAGTAAGTGTAATCACTTCGGCGTGATGGGCAAACGTACAAATTTGCACAGCATTCAACGTGTTGAGACACATTTGAAAGGTACATACAGTAGAAAGAACATAGATGAAGATAAACTAAAATATGCACGGGAGGATAAATTAAAATTCAACGCGTTGAGAAACATTTGTAAGGTACAGTTACTCACGAAAATTTTCGTACACTTATCCATTTCAATATATATACCCATGATTAGACGCAGTTTGAGGGTTGGTTGTTTTCTTCCGTTTATTTACAAGAAAATATACAGAAATGAAAAATTCGATCTCTCGGCATCCCTTTGAAATATTCAAAACTGTAAGAAGTGTGTGGAGACTTTTATGAGTGATTGTATATACAGTAGAATCAACATAGATGGATAAAGATAAACTGAAATATGTTGTTGTAGTTGAACGCAGAACAATCTTCTGAACACGTACTTGCAGAATAATAAAAAATAATCATTGTTACGGTGCCGTGCACTTTCTTCGAAGTCTCGCTCACTTGCACCTTCTCCTTTATCGTTTCGAGTTTATTCTATTGTTAGAGCGTACATTGAGGTAAGTGTACCAGAACGTTGATTCTCTTCTTTGTCAGTCACCTCAAAGAACAATAGAACTTCACGGTATGAAAAAAGTAGAAGTAATGATTTCGAGAATTAGTGAGAACGTGTGAGCCCTAAACGCTGTTAATTTCTCCATAAAATCAGATGAACATTACAATCGTTCTTACAGTACATCAGTGCAAAGCAAAATATTCTTCATTACCTTCAGATTCATAAGTAAATAAGTTCTGATAAACAATTTGATTAAGACTTAATAATGACTAACTGCAAAAAGCATTGGAAATGTTGGGAATAAACGTATAAAGGTTCGAAGAAAACTAAGAAGCCATTCAATATTGTATTTCTTATCACTCATGAGGTATTCCCAATTACATTCGTTTTCTGTAAATTTGTTGTAGAATAATTACATTGAAGTATTAATACTAATAATTTAGTATGTGTAATCAATTTTGTAGTTGTTAAAAAAATAAAACTTCACTACCTTTATGTCAACATTATAGATCATATTATAAATTCCATTATCTGACAACTTTCATAAAAATTGTTTTACTAACTCGTTACGATTTATTGTATATACTCAAAATAAATGAGATTAAGGTGTAGCAATTACTCTTTAATTGCATTGATTTAGATTGAAATGGTGGACCAATTTAATGCTTCACAATTTCCCATAATTTAAATCGTATAAATTAAAACTGCAATACTTTCGTTTTATTTCGTATGGCTTCATTAAATTGTAAATTTCTCAAAATCACTTTGCTAGAACTAAAAAGCAGGTTTAAAATATTTATACCCTTTTTAATTTTCATTTCCATGTTAATATATGGCGCATAATTTTATCTGCTTCGTTTTTTATGGAAACAATGGAAATTAAAATAAGATTGTTAACTACGAAAATATAAAACACAGTGCTGATGCAATTATATACATATGTATTGTAGCATACATTAGGATACCTATTCAAGTAGTAAGGTAGTTAATCTAGTCCGACAGTTCGATGTGCACGGCATCACGTAGCACAATTTCTATAACTGTATTATTTAGGTGAGTGCCAAAGTTTTATCGATTTTAAGTAATAATAGTATTGCAACTGCTTTTAGTAGTTCCATGATTTTTTTATGTATCACTTATTTATGATGGAGCTAAAATATTTATAAATATTCTAAAATTTTATTACAAGCTTTTGTATAATAAAGTTAACTGAAACCCATTAGTTTAGTTTCATAATTGTTTACATTTTATTTAATTACCATGTATCGCAAAAGTAATTAAGAGTTTCAAAATAACTTGTATAAAGTATTTCAACATAAAAATCAGATAACGTTCAAAAACATTTGTATTTGGATTGCTCTGCCGTGTACACAAACAATCTGACCTTAGTAATCTGGAGAATTGGTGTTCAAACAATAGATTATATCTTAACATTTCTAAATGCTCCGTTATCCGTTTTTTACGTAAAAAGTGCATTGAATCATTATCTATAAATTCAATAATGTACCCCTCTCATCGACAAATAATATACGCGACCTAGGTGTTACCTTCTCGGCTGATTTATCCTTTTCGACCAACATCAATAATGCTATTAGCTTAGCTTACCATACACTCGGATTTATCAATAGAAGTATACAATTCTTTAAAAATGTTAATACGTTAAGATATCTTTACATCTGTCTTATTCGATCCCGTTTAGAATACTGCTCTGTTATTTGGCCTCCGTATCATGAATACCTTCGTAAAGAACTCGAGAGTATTCAACACTGGTTTTTAGGTTTATGTGCTTTTCGTATGAATCGTCCTATGGCAATCGATGACCATACGTATATTCGACTCCTGTCTGCTCTCAATGTATTACCTATTGAGAAACGTCGCATCTTACTTGGACTTCATTTCGTTTATAATGTTATTAATGGTATTGTGAATTGTTCTCAATTATTGGAATCCTTTAAGACCACGTCTCTCACAGCTATTCGACACCAACTTCTTTCGTTAGAGGAAGTTCATTCTACGCTATATGGTACTAACAATGATCTCAACTCGATTCTAAAGAATGTTAACATGTACTGTAAATCCATCGACTTCTTTTCTACTCCCGCTAGCTTTAAATCTCAATTATTGCGTTGTTTAAACCCTTACGATTAATCTTTATGTTTCTTTGTACTCTAAATGGTTTACCCCCGTCAATAAATAAATAAATAAATAAATGAATGCCAATGTATAACGCTAAATATTATTTTGATCACTTTGATGTTGATTTAAAGATACCGTAAATGAAAAAATATGAAAGCATTTCACTCATAGTTGGCAAAATAATTTCTTTGTCTAGCATCTAGAAGTTGGCGCAGAAAATAGTAAACAGAAATGAGCTTCGGTGTTAAGATAACTAAAATTACGAAGGACTCGGTGGAGGAAACACACATCAAGGAGAAGAGAAAGTAGAAAAAGAAGACGTCGGACAAAAAGAGAAAACGACTGAGAAGTCTGGAGGGTTCCGTCGACCGACTGGAAGTTTAACGAACTCGAACAAAGAGAAAGGGCCTCCGGAACGAGGGAAGAGGATTGACGAATGGGGTGCTACCGCTGGCTCTAGCACTGGGGTGGAGTAGAATACACGTACATTCTCTCCACCATCGGGCAATGGCAGTAACCCCCGTGTATTACGAGCAAGCCACCCCCATAACACTACCCCTTGGTGCTGTATCGATCCATTGCCATGTCGGATTCGAGCCCCTCCAACATGCCAGAAACTTCGGCACGCCGCGTGGCGGGCAGAGACGAACAAAGGAGACGCACGGATGAATTTTCAGCTATGTATTTCTCGCTTTCTTTCGCCACGTCAACCACCTTCTTTTTGACCTTACACTTCAGTTCAAGAGATCACGTTAAGCCAAAGACGTCACGTTCGCTTTTTCTTGACACGTCGCTGGCTGAGCGTCACTGCCTACCTCTCCTCGAAAAATCCCAATAGAAAGTAACAAATGGTGCTTCTTCAAATTAAATATCGACCTTTGCCGGCTGATTCGTTCAATCATATTTAACCCGCAGTCAAAGATGTGGAAGTATTATCACGTATACACAGATGTGCGGCCTCAGAAACTGCTATGCTAATGTACTAACTAATACCATATGAAGATTTGTCCACTTGTATTTCGAATTTTCTCCATGATATTGTATAAAAGCATCACAATGAAAATCCTTATAGCGGATTATCTTAAATTAGAACTAACTGTGTTTACAGATTGATACATTCTCAGCACGAGATACTATTGTTGCGAGATGGTTAAGTCTACATTTCTTGTAAGTCTCACAAGCCGCATATCTGCGATTACGAGTTAAACAGTAATTTTACTCTTTCAGTTATTTATGGATAGACTGCAGATGTTTAAGCATTTACGAGAAACTTAAATAGGCAACGTTCAACAGAATCAACATAGTACCCAGTAATATATAATATATCCAAAGTAAACTATACATCGTAATATTTAAAAGGTGAAACTAATCTCTATTTAGGTCCCATTTCTGAGCTTTGTTTATAACAATATGAGTTTATAGAAACTTCCACAATTTACAATAGGCGATACGATAAAACAAATAAAAATTATATTAAAAAATCTCTTTGTGAAGGTATAGGATAAAGGCATGTGATATACAAAACACTTCAAGCTATGATATAAAAATCTGACACGCATTAAAGGAAGTTTTTTGCAACATACTTCAAGTGATTCAACTGTGCACTTTTGAAGGTAGTTTCTATATAAAGATGAATATGCAATATAACGACGTGAAAGTAATATGGCACCTAAGCTTTGCTTCTTTCTTCATGCACTGTCATCGATATCTTTCATCTGCTTAAATCTTCGATCAAAGAAGATGCAAAGGAATGAAGATGTTCGCATGATTTATGCCAGTATATTTTTAAATCTTCAAAGTATATTTTATTCCACGAAGGAAAATATTTGTTTTATGTAGACACAATAGTCAATGATCAATTACTATTTCGTCGAATTTTCACTTATGTTCTTTATGTCAGATTGTGCAGGAATAACTTCAGCGACATATTGTTATAAACCTGTACTTTTAAGAAAACGAAAAAATAATTCTTTACTATCTCCTTTTCTCAAATAACGAGGTTGACATTGTAGTAATTTACACAGTGTTCATATTTGTAAAAATCGTTCATTTTATTCAAAGCATACTCTTTCGGCATTAATGCAACCCTGAGTATCATCAATCAACATATGACTAGCTTTCTGGAGAATCGTTTGTGGAATCGCTTTGAGTATTCTTGTCACAGCTGCTTGTATGCTGCAATGCCTTCATAACGAGTCCTTTTTATTGGAATTTTGAGTACAAAAAATGGAATATTGGTTTCGGGTTTATATTATCCTAAAGTTTGTAGTTTCCTCAACTTCATTACGCTTGTGGTTTTCCTATCTGTCTTTCCTTTTTTTTCTTTAAATTTAAAATTATAGACTGTCAAGTACCTAAACATAAACATTTTCAGGATTTTCTCTTGATCGAGTTTCATATAAGTTGTACTGCGTCTTAAGCTGTTTAACACACCTACCGTTTCTAGAGAAGACTTCATCGCAAAGAACAGCTTGCAAACGGTGCACACGCTTGGAGAATAATGTGCCCGATGTTGTTATGTCTAGCAATAAAAAAGGAAACAAAAAGAAGCTTATTGAACGAGCTGTGACTAATTTTTATTTATTTCTTAAGTGTTGCATCACTTTAGAGCGCGATACAACAGCTTTAGAATTCCCAAATAACTGTTCAAGACCCCGAACTCAGCGCATGAAAACCAGGTTCGGAATTTCTAATTTTGTAAGGCAATAGCCAGAGAAATTCGAACCGATTCGCAACAGCAATAAGTTTATGGAACCATTGACCATTTTTCTTAGACAAAATACTTTCGCGACGGCAACCCAAGTTTATTGCTTTGGGACCAACACGTTAATTTTAGAATCCGTTATTTTCAACCATCTGTGATCAGGGTCAGAGTGTTCCTTCAGCTTATTACCTGCTACGGATTTTCCCAAAACACGCGGAAACCCTTGCGCGTCACTCCTTGGTCGCGGCTACTTGCAGGGGTGACCATCACGGGTACGAGGGCGGTTACTTTTTAAAAATCGTGGCCAATCACGCTTCTCACCCCCTTCCGGATCGTCACTTCCGAGGCGAGGTGGACGGACATCTTGCCTCAAGGAGACAGAAACAAACAGAACTCCAAAGCGACTACAACACGAACTTAGAGACACAACACAAACGGGAGAACCATTGTAAAACACGAACAAAGTTAGAATATTTTAGAACACGAATACAGTTAACTACGAACTTGAACGCGAACTAAGTACGATTTGTAACGCGAACATTTATAACACGGACAATCATTTGATTGAACATCGTCTAAAAACTAGGCTTAGACTCATTAAATTGGAGCTAAGTCAGAATTAGCGTTGGGTGTTCAAATCCACGCAATTCACGCAACATTAAGATAAATGTCCTTTTAATAATAAAGATCGACGCGAACTTACAGGGTATATTAATAATCGTGATACAATCGCTAATGGGGTGATTCGGCTGATAAGTGCTCGCGGCTCAGGATCGGCTACGAGCATTTAGCTGTTGGAGACACGAAACGCGAATCTCTTTCAAATGCCGTTCTAGAGGACAGTGAGTGAAAGAGGGAGAAGGAATGGGAGCCTAGGCATTCAAACAAGTTTGAATGCCCTTGTACCGATGTGCTAATGCAATACAAAATTAAAACTTTTTCATGTTTGTATTTTTTCTCAAAGTAATTCATTTAACATATTAGTGAAATTTTTCTGATTACAATAAGGTTACTGAATTCTGATTACTTAACATTTGTCAAATGGTTGTTCTAACAAATTGCAAAAACCGATTGTTTCTAGAAAAGTACATAGTTGGATACTGTTATGATATGAAATGTGATGTAATTAAGTATAATATACAATTTACAATTTTCAGAAGCAGTTAATATTTATTATGTACGAACTATATACTTCACTTGAATGTAAGCGCTTCCTTTTTATATATACTAAGTTTTCTGTATCTTCATATATATATATATATGCCTATGACTTACTCCTCTTCCATATCCTCCATCTTTTATTTCCTCTATTAACACTTTCGCAGTTTAATAAGTAAATGTAATCCGTACTATGTCGTGTTTGTTGAACTTTTGTCGCGTTCCCCAATAGGAGAAGGGGATGAACGTCGAGCATTTATCTGCGGGAACAAATCTTTAAATTTAATTTTCTTGAAAACTAAACTTCTTATGAAAAAATGTTATTCTATATTTTCAATTTACCTTTCCACATAGAATTACCCCATTTTTAATTGTACCATGACTGCTGGGGCACCCTGTATACTATACATCTTTTACTATTAGTAATAGCGAATTAATGTTTTACTTCTGAAACATTCCATATTTTCATTTGAAACTTCTATGATTTATTAGATAAATGAATGTGTTTCACAGCAATATATATTAAAAACATACTTTTATTACTCAAATACCTTTAATTAGTTATTCCAAATGTATAATATTAGATATATCCCTTCGTATACTTTATTACAGCAAAAATGCAATATTACTTTTACAGTTATAATAATTGACGTTATGATTTCTAACTGAATTAATTAATGTACCTTGATTGCATTGTAAAGTGAAGTCTAGACTCACATGTTGAACCGATGCTTTGTCGTGTGAGGGACAAATGAATCTTTTTGGAGCATTGACTACCGGTAACGCATTTACTAGCTACCATTCCGCAGCTGGTATTGTTTTGTCAGCTTACAATTAGTGCGGTACCCGTGATGTTTTGTTCGTTTGAGAGCACTATATTTTCTATTGTTCTACGTCAACGTGCTCCCCTACACTGTTATAGTGACGCTTCATGTCCTGATACTTTAGATTGAATTGCTCGCAACTTTAGTTCAATTGTGCAATAAAATTTTATAGACCATAATAAAATAATATTAAGCTTGTATAAAGTTGCCCTAATTTATAGCAAGTGAAAAAATCACTAAACGGTTAAAAATTTATGATGCAAATCATAACAATGCTTTTTGTTATTTCTTGATTAGATAACATAAGAAATTATAGTATAATTGTATAACTATAAATCATAACATATGAAATGTCTTTTGAACGCTTTCTTTCTTTTAAATGTATCGTAAGTACTATGCAAAGCTCAGGAGTATGCACTTGAAAGATACATGGACCTAATTGACCGAAGCGACAGGCCGGTGCCTAACGGCTCGTTCACACGATACAGTATTTTCATTGATCCAGTAATTTTATGATATCGATTATAACCGGAAGCAGCATTCACACAGTTTGTACATTCTTATCACGCGTCCAGCTCTCGAACATATGAATCAACCGATTTACTATGGTGTATACAAACCATTATATTCATGCTACAGCGAATCGGTAATTTACTGATTCAATTGTTCTACCATCTTGGATATCAATGGCGGTACACCTTCTTTTTGTTTCTTCAATCTCGTTTTATCCGCGTCTAAGATACCGCCCGATTTTCGGGCTATACGAGAAGTCTGTCACATGTCGTTCTGATCAGAGACACAGCTGAATAACGAAATTTCACTACAATCAGTAATTTTACTGTGTTCAAATACATATGAAGTTGCATCAAACGGTGAAAAATTGATTCTGCAAATAATCGATTCGCCGTAGTATGAATCTAATGGTTTGTACACACCATAGGAAATCAGTTGATTCATATGTTTGAAAGCTGGACGCGTGACAAAAATGCACAAACTGTGTGAATGCTGTTTTCGGTTATTATCGATACCCCAAAATGACTGAATCAGTAAAAAGACTGTATCTAATGCTTCATGACAAATCTGCCACATGTCTATTTGCAATAGTAAAGTAACAACTGACTGTGCCATGTCAGATTAAGGTAGTAATCAATGAATGTATGGGACAGATTTCTTAAACACTTTGTATATTACTACATTTCCAATCATAACGGTAAGAAATGTAAAACATTTATTTCTAAACGTATAAAATTTGTTCTCAACTTTTTCTTACCAATAGCGTAGTAAAAATTGTACTTTTTAAATATATTTTTTGAAACTATTCGCAGTAACAGATAGAAACGATTAATTTAGAACCAAGTAACGAATAGACGGGGAAGAAAAATGCAATTAAAAGAGAAAAGAGTGGAACGTGTGACTGCGAAGAAAGATTCGCAAAGGGGAAGCGTTATATCCCCGTAAATTCAATCCGCCTTAGCCGACCTATTAAAGCTCTCTCGTCGAGCTTAAAACTACCCCTTGGGACAAACGGACCGTACATATCGCCTCTTTCGAGGTTTCTAATTTTCGTTAGAAGTTTTCGTCACCTACACAACAAAACCAAGCAAAAGCTGTTTAATGTGATTAATTTCGCAGTAATAGATTGTCTTAGATTTTACTCATTCTCATCATCAAGTATCATCACGCGAAAGGCGATTAATTATAAAATATATTCACTCGGTTTAAACGAGAATATTACGATGAATGAAGAGTGGGAGAAGTTGAGCATTTTTCGTAGAAGATAATCGTTTAACATGTTTGACGAGATATTAAAATGCTTACAGCTGTGGGAATAAGATTACCGAGTTATCGTGATTGATACCGAAAATTCCAGAAATGTGAAATTCCTTGAACACATTACAGTTAAGTTAACCAAACAATGATTAATCGTAGACCCTTTCCGCAACGCGACCTGGTCATATTTATTACAAAATCATGAGTTTATCAATTTTTATTTTTTAAGAGAAGATTGGAAATAAAACAGAGGGGCATAATACAAAATTATTCTGATAACTAAATTGAAATTTGAAGTAAGAACTGATATCTCTGGAAAATTTCGAAAGCTGGAAAGGAAATTTCAGAGCAGCTATGAATCTCAATTTGTTGAATCGCATATTCGTGCTGTTGGCAAAAAGGAGAAGATGTAACCTTAACCGTTAATTAAACATAGCCCGTTGCAAATCTTAAAAGTACCTCTTTCATATTTATATCTGTAATTGAACTGTGGCCTTTTCACCATTCAAATTATACGAATTGTCACTTAACCGTCAGATCATTGCCACTCATCTGATTACGTCACTAGGTTATTAGATACACAACGATTCTACTCATAATTACGATGACTCATACTTTTCTATTCATACAATAGACATCAGAAAGTTGAAATTACACAACTATCGAAACTCTAATCTATTTGTTTCTGTTCCACTAAAGAGCTTGCTGTATAAGAAATTAACTGCTTGATGGATAGTTAGTTGAAAAATTAAAAATAAAATATCCGTCTGTTAAAACCGTAAAGATAGAGTAATATTTATAAGTGTAGTTTGGACAGAGAATATTGAACATATGTATATAAATAAATGACGCAATGTTAGAGAAAAACTGTATGTGGTTTCATAAGTTATAAAATAGAAAATGAAAACTTTTTTAGTCAGTACATACATACATGTGTCAAAATATTATATATGATGTTCTACATGCGGTATTATACATATATTATATATATACAATATGTATTAAATTCATATCCTGACTAATGTCCCTACATAAAGTCTAGTTCATTTCTTATTACGTGACAAACAAGAATTAAGTTCACGTTTTTAGTTTGTTGTTTCCCAAAAATACAGTAGAAAAGGTGTAGTACGTTAGCAGTGCACATAAAAAGTACAAGGTAACAGAAAAATGGGATGGCGATTTCTATAAATCGTTCCTATAAACTTAAAGTTCAATTTATCCACTTGCTTGTTCCTTATGGAATCTTTTTAGTTAAAAGTTAAAAATTAATTCAAACACTGTTTTGTTTTTAAAAATATGTATACTGCAATGTATTCTTAATATCAAAATAATGGTACGTTAACAAATTTGGAATTCCTGGCAAAATTATTGAATCTAAAGTGCTAGAGGTACAGAGTGCTACTTGTATGTATTAATGAACTTATTTCTATCAATGTTCCTTTATATTTAAATAAGTCGTAGAAAGAATCCTACGGGAATGAATAGAACAACTTAATTAGTCAGTTAATCTATTAATACATGTGTCGGAAACGAAAATATTGGATTATTTAACAGTTAATGTATAGTAAACATTTTTCCAAAAATGCACACTATTTATTCAAATATCTTGTCAAAAATATTACGGAATTCGTACTTAAGGAAAGTGAATAAATGGGTAATTAACATTTACACGATATAAACTGTTAATTTTATCGCAAACCTGTTCAATTTTATAAAAAAAAGGAAGAAAATTGTAAAATAAGCACGTTCGAAACGTTTTTATATTTTATAAAATAAATCTCTTAATAGTACAAAGCATTAAGATTTATAATTAATACTCACTCACTTTAAAGTAATTACCTACTTGTTCATGTAACCTTATCGTATTGTACATATACTTGGATAAAATTCTTCAGTTCGGTAAAACATAATGATTCAAAGAAGTTAGATAAGTTACTATAGCATTCATTTTTAATGACCTTATCTAATTTTATATAATTTTCAGCTAACGTTTGATTAAAGCAGTCAAATCGTTCAACCGTGGATCTATAGCTCGTGCGGTATATAAATTTATTCTATTTATTTGCATACTAATTATAACGAAATTTATATTTGCATATCTTATGATTGTAATGAAAGAATTGCGTAGAAACGCCTATTTCGGAGAAAAAAAGTATTTGAGGAATCAAAATTTGGACATATTAACTAACTATGAGGATTCAAAATAAAGACATATTAATTAGAAGCAGGGCAAGAGAGGATACGAATACGAGATACTCATTTTATTTTTTGACTTGAGGAGTCTCAAAAAAAGAAACCGCGAATAAAAGATCAGATGAATAACTTCAGGAAATTTCATGTAAAATGTATCACATAAGCATAAATACGGTAGACCTTACAAGAGGGAGATTCTATAAGTCGAAATAAGACGAAAATCAAGAATAAAAAAATTACGTGGATGGCTTCGTTTTCGAGAAAATTGAATTTGAATATCAGTTGATATGCGCGTACTTAATTCATAATCTATGCTACGGATTTTACTACACACTGCTGTCACGACCGTTTTCGTACATAATACGATGTCAGAACTTATTTATTATCAAAATACTATCATTCCCGATTTGCATCGTAGTTTCGACTTCGTCTTGTACTCATACCTACAGTTCCGATCAATCTTCCGATATCATTTTGTGTATCCTTCAGATACTTTAAGAATGCGTTAAGTAGTAAGTATTGATAATAAATAATCCTCATTGCATCATTGTGCAAACACAACCACAGCAGTGATCCATTATGAAATCCGTAACATCATTTATTAATTAGGTACGTACGTACTCGACTGATATTTAAATTAAATTTTGTCGAAAACAAAGCACCCCACGCAATTTCGTTATTCTTCATTTTCATCTTATTTCAAGCCATAGAATTCACTTGACCCAATTTCTACCATAAATTACGAAACATCCTGTATTATTGCCAACGTGTATTTCATATCACCACGATTTTGTCATGATACATTTTACCTTTATAGTACAATCAAGAACGCAATGCATATTAAATGCTTCTGTTCTTTTTTTCTAATTAAGGATTAACGTTGCATCAACCGCATAGATCTTAATGACGAGAACGGATACTGCTGCATTGTTCTTTCGGAAATTATAAAATGACTCATAGTCAATACCCGTTCAATATGTACATGCAAAAAGTTTCCATTGGGGACCAAACAAAAAGTGTCCATTAAATACATAGGCAACAATGCACAGCAACAGCTTTTGTGAAGGGTCGTTGTAATCTTCACAATATTTAATTTTTAATTATTATTAAAGGTGTTAGTACTGTGTACAGATCAAAACCTTGATGTTTCATATTTCTACATTTTCCAATACCCTTCGTTAAAATCAGGGAGAAAGTCAACGAGTGATATATCTCCAATGAAATAAAACTAACAGAAAAGGTGAAGCGTCATTCGATTTAGAGAATTATAACTGCGCTGGAAAGTTGAACAAATTCATCTGCTCAACAGAAAATATTTTCTAGTAGTTTCAGATCATTAACATTTTAAAATGTGGAGTGAGCATTACTCCATTAATTATCTTAACTTTTATGCCGATGTTCTGACTTCTATAATGAACGAAATTATTCCGTAATGTCATTTGTTGACGCGTGGCGGATTGTGTAATTAATCCGGATTGACTTTAAACAGAATTACCCGGTAGAGTAATTTTCGAACGAATAGTAGTTAACTGCAAGACACTTCTTTTTAATATCCAACCTGTCCCATTATTATAAGCACATCTCGTTAAGTGAATAAGCCGCCTCTGCAAAGTTACCGAATTACCATTAACTGTGATTTAGAAATCATAGTTTCCTTTCGTAACACTACTGCTAATCAAGCGTGCTGTTTGTAATTATGAAATTCTTCATAAACAGTTTGTAAACGGAACGATTAAATATTACAAAGATTAAATACGCAAAAGTAGATCAAAGTATGAAATAAACAGTATGATGCAACATAATGAAATTTAAATAAATGGCACACTAGACTGATTTTGCTCATGCAAAGTTATATTTTTATAAACACAACTGAAAAAATGAAATTGAAGAGGCGATTTATCTAACTCTTCAAATATTACAACATATATTGATGAAAATTATTCTGATAATACGTTGTTGCACAATGTAACTTCAAAATGTATCCAAAATTTTATTCCGAAAATTTCTTCCGAGAAATCAGAATTTTCCGAAGAATATCTTTCTTTTTATTACATCAGGAGGTATGTAAACATTTCTAAAATATTTTAGCATGCAAAGTGTAAATGCAAATGCAAAAACTATAGATTTTACGCAGTCGAAATGGTAAAAAGGAAAATAATAATGGGATCTCAAGACCACAAAATCATGTGATAGAAAACAACATTTGATGATAGGTTTATCCTATACCTCGTCTGTGCTATTGTTGTCGAAGACTAATTTTACCATCTTTTGGTGTGGCAAATGTTCATTTCTCTGTCTGCTATGTATGATTGGCATCATATAACTTGCATTTAACCCCTTCGCTACCGGAAGCTTAGAACTAAGAAATAAAAGCGTATGTAAGAGTAGCATTTATTATCATGAAAATAATACAGCTATAAATATTTGAATACTCTACGTAACTTATGTTACTAGAAATTATATTGCGTTGTAGTAAAAATATATGTATACTTTTATAACAAATGTAAGTCCAATTCTTGAAGACGTATGTATATGTGCATGGTAGCGAAAGGATTAACTTGTAAATAATAAAAGTAAGTTTACTGCTGTACCAAACGTTTAAATACAGAAATACTAGTCGTGATATTGAACGATAAAATGTTTCTTATGTGCGAATACTTTGTTGGTAGATTGTGGATGCTCGTATTTACGATCCTTCCTTTCAACAGAGAAATGCAGGAGCTATATTTTCTCTCGTTACGAAATAAACAGCTTCGAGCTCGATTCCACCTGACGGTAATAAGCGAACGCTAGATGTATATGGATATGTTCGCCACGAGGACGTAATACAAGAACCTGGAGAAGATGCCTGCGTAAGTGTTGTGCGGCTTTCTGTACTTGGGTCGATCAATGTACCGAATCACTCACTTCCTGCTTAACCGATGAGAAAGTTTATCTTCCTCTCTCGATATAATATCCGCACTGGTAGAGAGGTATAAACACTTTGCAATGATAATTAATAATATCATATGTTATGTAATACAATACTTCACTTACAGCCACACATATTACACGACGTACACTTCAAATATCCAACAGACAATCTAATACTGTCTAGTAAAAAAGTGTACGGTTTTATTACGTTATTTATAAAAACTGATAATCAAAGCGAAAAATTTAAAAATGTAGTTTAATATCACAATAATAAAGAATCGTTTTTCCTTCTCTTATTTAGGTCACATTCATAATCGTCAGTAGATTTAAGAAAAAACAATTCCAATATTTTGTTGATTGAATATTATATTACGTGAAACAAAAACAAAACATTTTAAGGAAATTTATATTATAATTATTAGTTATGAGTTAACAAACTTATCTTTAAATATGTACTTTGAAGAAGTATATGTCATATCTAGAAAAAGTTGCAGGAACACTTTTTATCCAACATTAATATTATTTAATAAAACCACAAATTAATATTTATGAATTATTTATTTCCTAAGCACACCTTTACAACCGTTTTATATGTATATATGATATACAATTTTGCAAGATCATAATTAATTTCTATGATAACTTCATATAAATTTTCTTAATATCTTCGTTCCACTCATTAATCAAATATATTTTAATTGTCAATCTTCCCCATGAAATATTTACAATATAAATTTGATGAATTAATTTAACATTTTCTCAAAATATTTCTGAGAAACGTATTTATTATATCATCATGTTCGTATCATATCATCAGTAAGTATATCATATCAACGATAAGACTATAAGAAAAGTACTTAAGAAAGTGACTTATCACGCTTACGCTTGTGCATTTAGCAGTTTGCAACCTAGCCATTCAGAACTGCGTTCGTTAACAGAGACGATTTACCGAATATTATTATTCAGTGAAAGTGTTACTACCAAAATAAACATGCGTGGTAAGTAATTAAAATAGGTGTAACCCAATTTTGCTGTCTGTAATACATTTAATTATACATTTTGTTATATATCTGGTAAATATTATCTGTTTTATAAATTAAAGTAACAGATACAAGTATATAAAATTTGTGAAAGTATATAAAAGGAAGCTAACCGACTCTCGGAAGTATTTAAAAGCATGAAGTAATTAAAAAAGTTTTCATTTCTTGAATGCATTGAATATATCTTGAATGTATTAAATAAGTCACAAAGCAGTGAAATAGTTGAAAGAAGACATGTTGTATGGATGTTTTTAAATTTTATATTTTGCACATTATCAATAGAAGAGGAAAAGTATCATTATAGTGCAAACAGAATAAGTAAAACTTTATGCTGCTACAAAAGTATTAATTGGCACTTCATTTTTTATGTATTTATATAATATTGTATATATGATTAAATATTAATTATTCAATAATAATATTATTGTATCAGTATTAAATTTAATAAAAATCTTGAAATATAAAATAAAAGAAGCATGACAAATGTATGTGTACAAAGCAGTGATGGAAAAACCACTGCTTGTAAGACGTATGCGGGTGTTCTAGGTCCTTACTGCAGGTCTCGAATTTTACACAATTTATTTTTATGAAGTTGACGTATATTGGCTATATACACTCATACACATATAGGTGTGTGATATATACACATATATAAACACATATATATTTTATTATATATATACATATATTAACATTTATATATACACGTATATAGTTTTGTTGATTTTACTATATAATATAATTATACAGTGGCGGACACATTGTTGTATATACAAATGACAAAGATATAAATTAATCTTCATTGTATTCGTTTAATGCCATATATATATGTGAATTTAAAAATTGTAAAATAACTTTTAATTAATTGAAACTCTAACAAGGCAATAGTCGTTTTTATGTTTTGTCTTGTAGGCATATAGTTACAAACAATATAATTTTGAAATCATGAAACTATTTTCAAGAATCAGTATTAGATTAAATATTATTTTAACATATAATAGTGCTAATACGTTGTCGCTTTGTCGTTTGTTTTAATAACTGCTGCAATTGTCTTTACATAAATTGTGTTAAGCAAATTTGTCGATTGGCGAGAATAAGATTCTATAAGTTTGTGTAATTCGTTGATATTTTTCGTTCCTTATATTTCATTTCTTTATCTATGTCAATCCAAAGCATATCGATTGGATTTAAATCTGAACTTTGTGCCTGTTTCAATGCATCATTTCTTCCTCATCTAAAATTTGTTTAACGTCTTTTGCCGTAATTTTCGGATTATTACATATCAGTTTGATAAATTCAGTCTGGTGGAAATTTTTCTTCAGCAAATGGTAACAAGATATTCTTATTAATATTTACATAAACGTAACTATTTATTCTTCCTACAATATGACTAGTGACCATGTAAACTCTAATGAATACGGATCCACTGCCTCTTGTAACGGTTGATTTAATATATTTTGTAACAGGTCATCCTATAAATTCGTGCTGAAATTTATTCCAAAAAAGTAGGCGTGGTAAAAATATTTGCAAATTAAATTAAACTTGAAATAAGATAAGTCTCTCAAAGAAAACCGTTTTTACCAAGCTTTAACTCCCTATCTTTACCATTAAATTTCGTTTGTTCGATAGCATAATTCATTGTAAAATAGATTGGAGATATTTTGGTCAAAAGGGTACATATCTGGAAATTTTTTCAGATTTTTTATAGTTTGTTTCACAGTTATACGTTGAAACATTCTACTATCTCGAATACTTTTTAAAAATTAAAATTCACTGTTCTATTGAAATTCTACTCGATTGAATTTACTTTCGTCCATAAATATGTACAACATTTGACATATCCAATTGATATGGTCTTTTGCGAATCGAAGTCTCGCACATCGACTCTTTTCAGATATTAATGGTTTGTGCCGTGCTGCCCTAGCCATTGGATTAAATACACATAAACGGCGTTTTACAGCTCGTACATTGATTACATTATTCAAATGTGGTAATGTTTCATTATGAATGTCAATAGCGGCCTTAAAACGGTCAGCTTCGGAAAATAAATCAAACGATCTGTTTGACTATCGGCTTTACGTACTTTTAGTTTTCGAGGAATATTTTCTACGGGTTTTCGAATATTAATGTGTTGCATCGCGTTATGACAAGCTCCCAGGAATATGTCTAATAATTGAGAAATATTTCGATACAACTTACGGTTTTTTAAACTTCAGCGTCATCAGTTTGCTGTTGGCTCTAAACGTATGGACAAACTAGCTAGAATTGATTACAAAGCCAACAAATGCAAAACTAATGCTTCACACATAAACTTTAATAGTGTACGCAATTTTAAAATTTATTTGCAACAATATCGTAGACTTAAGATGAAATGTAATCGATTGCCTGCAATAACAAAGTTATATAAGAGAGAAAAGGGAACAGAAATATATGCCTCAAACATATATAAGAAATAAACTGTACTAAATTATACAAATTCTTTCTAACATAATACAGTTAACGAAAGTGTAATTATTTGCATATTCGTAAGTATATGTTCGCCACTGTATACATGCATTGTAAAGTACTCACAGTTTAATCTTGAATAGATATTGGTAAACAGTGGCGTATTGGAAGGTACTACTGTTGAGTACTATTTGTGACTGGCGATATGCAGCTCATACTATGTCAAGGTTCTTCACCCCTCATATGAACGATAGTTTTGGATTTTTTAATTCGCTAACACGTAAAATATGGTTATAGTTATAGTATACATATATAAAAAAGATTTCTTGAATCTTTGATATAAGGTAGTTTGAATGAAACATTTAAGCGGTAATTAAAGTAAAATGACATTTGTTTTACAAATAACACAAATAAAATATTAATATTTTATAACATGTATTAATTAAAATTGTATACATTCTTATACAGCTAATATTTAACACAATTTACTAAAACTTAATTAACATCACGCAAAAATCTATGTTTAAACAGGCAACAATTCAACAGACAGAAATTCAAATTAGTTAAAAACGTGTAATATTTGTAAAAAATAAGTTCTGCATCGTGTGCTGCAAGTTGATGTAAATTTGATAAAAAAATAAGCGATTTATTGTAAATTTTGGAGCGCCCCCACTAGACGACGGTAACAAGCAAGCTGAAGAATAATGTTTTCAACTATTAACAGAAGATATCAACATATTTCTTGTATATTTGATTAATAAAACAACAATACATTAATTAACTGTTTGCTATTGTGCATCGATTACGAAAAGCAACACTTTAACACTTTGGTGCAGGTTAGGAACAGCTCTAGATTTCGAAAGTTCACCAAAAATTGAAATATAGACTCATCAAATCCATAATTGTTGTTTATTATGCTAATATACACATATATATTTTTTCAATTAGTGTTTTCTTTGTAACCTTCGTTCAACCAAACAAAGACAAGAGTCATTCTTTACCTCCGTTAAAAATGTCATTGTCGGCTTTTGAAATTAGTTCTTAGATAATAAATATGATATAGAATATATAATTAAGACAATATTAAAATATCATCATAAAAGAAACAAAGAAAAATGTAAACTTTCTGTTGGATGACCAACCTAATGACTCAACGCAGATAAGCAATATCAGAACCGCTGTGTCCAAAATAATTGAGTCAGCCTTGTTTTTCGCATCCTAGGGAAAATATGCAACCGTCTCATCCAAGGCTAGTTAGTCACCAGGTACTAAGGGTCACAGACATCCCCTCCTCTCCGAAAATCCTAATAGATATATAAGGACTAGTACCCTTAGAGTAAGCGCTTTTTCTTTCGATCCTATTGCGGTAACGGTCTGTCCGTAATTGTGTGTTTCCGCGTCGTTCGTCGTTTCCGGATTTGTACAGTTTGAAACGCCCCGAAATATATTTGTGATTGAACAAATCGGACTCCACGTTTCTCACCCGGATCACAATATTTCTATAAACATATTACTTTTTATTTATTTACAGTTTGCACATAAAATAGTATTTTTTTAAATCGCATGCTGATTACATACCTACGTATTGTAGGCATATTGTATATTTTGCGGAATATTTATTATCATTTCTAATGCAGTTCCAACGTCACGAACATGTTCCATGTAGATACAGCTGGCTCGGTCCTTACTTCTCGCTGTTTTACTGAATGCTGCTTACAAGGTTTCCAAATGGAGACACTGGCAGTTGGAACTCTCCACACAATTATTGTTTATTTTAAAGCGCTAACTAAACGATTGAGTGTAGCCGTCGTAACGGATACAGCATAATCATTTTTCAACCAAGAACATGGGCCAAACGTTACCCGGTGTTGATTGGATGAGGGTTAATATCAAGTCAAGGCAATAATTTTATAAATAGTTTTTTTCTATTTTATGTGAAACTGTCAAAAGTGGAGTCCCCCTCCCTCCGCCCGTATTATTGCATAATCCTTGATTTCACTCGAAGCGCTTTGTAGTTGATACAACGTTCTCTGATTCAAGATTTAATAATAACTTCATACGTTATTTCATTTACAGCTGTATTAGATGTATGCAAAAGTTTTATTCTTGGTTTGATGATTTAATTGTCTGTAAACCAATTTCATTTTTTCGCTACAGAATTTGAGATTTGGCAGAAGACTAATTTTTAACAGGTACTTATATTATATATAAATAAAAGAAAATTGAAAATAAGGATTTAAAGTTTTGCATATACGTAATAGTTACTGCTTCCTTAATTTGGTAACGCACAATCAGATTTAGCAGTGATTCGTCATACTATAGATATATTAGATTAATACATATGAAATGTCTTTTTTTCGAAGTAAAAAAATTAAACATAAGTCAATTTTTCAATACACTACAGATATATTTAATTCCAATAAATTTTGTATGATTCTATACACTTTTCTTCAGTAATCATTTAGTTTCATTATCAGATATTTATGAAATTCACCAGTTCCAGATTGTCTGATCTTTTTCCTGACTTTCTGTCCAATGAAAAATTATTAATCTTAAATTTTTCAAATCAATATTAAACTATTCTTCCATTTGTATCATCTTCTTTAAATTCCAGGTTCAACGGCTTTCTTGATATATTAGTCAAATTTCGACTTCCGTAAAGAATTGCTTAAACATTTCGATTGTTTATGACAACGAATATTAATGTTTTCATAATTTCATTATAATATACAGATGATTACATTGCAGCTAATTTCTACTTCTTTAGTCTGCTTCGTTGTAATTGACGATTTTATAAAATCAAAAGAATAGCACTCATCCTATAATATCAAACTTTGCAAAAGCAATATTTCATATACATCAACTTAATAGTTTAACCAATGTCGAAGTTTGTGACATTTTCGGTCGAATGTAACTGTGAACAGCCATCATTTCTATCTATAGAGTTCATTTGTACGTTCAAGTTCACTAATATCGACAATTTCCGTAACAGGCTATAAATGGGTTAGATACACGGGTGCTCGTTATTACGTACCAGGAATGATCTCAGTTGGCAGGGATCTAGATGGCACGCATCTCGTTGTCGGACGTGCTTCGCACTGTGGTGACATACTTCCTGCAAAAGCGAAACCGGAACATGGTGTAGCTTATGTTTGTCATGAGGGAAGGGAGCACATGAAACACGACTTTGAGGTAAAACCGAACGGTAATCAAACAATGTTATTATTAGGTTGTGCAGTAAGTTCGTTCGCGTTTCGTTAAAGTAGTTGCAAGTAATATTACTACATTATGAATGCTTATGCGTTTATGAAGAGTTTAAGTATGCAAAAAGGCGTAGAATGCACGTAATATGCTAAAATATAAAAAATCTCCAGAGTAAGGTACAAATTATTTTCAGAACGGTGGAACATCATTTCATTAACCTTTGAAGATTCAAAATTAAGTCTTCCTTTGTTTCTCACAATTATTTGCTTTAAAAATGAACTTTAGGAAAGGAGAACCAACAAACGCCTACCAAATTTTTCTCAATAAGCCGCGGCTTTATATCCTGTTTCTTTATTATTTTTAGAATCCATCATTTAAAATATTCTTGACTGTAAGAATTTATTCGTGCTGAATACTATGTATTCTTTGAAATTCTGGAAATTCTTCTCAATTTATAATATTCACAATATAAAGAACATTCTTTATTCCTCAATCGTAATATTGCTAAAAAAGTAACATTACTGCGAGCCGAACGAACTTGTTGCACAATCTATAATAATACTACTTTCAATTAGTAGGCGAAGTTTCCTTATTGCTGGACACTTGAGGTTTTCTTTAAATAAATGAATAAAATGATGTTTTATTCCTTCTATTTTGCATTAATTTCAAGTTAACGTTATTAAAATTAAATATAAAGCAACAAAATGAGCAACATTATCACAATATAATCTTAAATTAGCATAAAACTTTGGTATACGTTTTTAAAAATAAAGTTGCCAATGCAGCTTCTTGCTCGGTGAATATAAATATAATTTATAGTCCAGTAACTGTAGCATTAAAGTTAATATATCACTGAACATATTATGCTGTATTATATTTGAAACCTCAATTAATCTTTTACTGATCTCCAAAGAATCTTATATGTAGTTTCACTATATCGTATCGTATGTGGCAATTCCATCAGGTGCAACCTTTTACTAGTTTTTCGTTTCAGACTAGTTAAAAATTAGTTTTGCTTTATTTATTGCAGGCATTAGATAAAAACCTAAACTATATAAAACATTATGATAAAATTTAATAGATATTTAGAAGACTTAGCATAGCTAAACTATTCATAACTATCATTCTTCTTTAAATCGTTATCTCTAAACATTGACTTATTTTAAACCTATCAGTATAATCGATTTTAAAGACTTGTTGGGCGTCGTTGAGTGGCGATTTGTAAGATCGCCTGACGGACCCAATGGCTATATCACAAGGTATCATGACGGAGCCTCGTTGAAATAATGGTAGACAGCAATTGACTTGATGCTTGTTTATTCTGTTGAGACAGTTGATGTGTATAGTATTGTTATAATTTTTCTTATAATTGATATGTATAGTATTGTTCCTTGGTGTATGACGGTATGTGGCTCTGTGTCTAGTAATGGCGGCTATTTATACAGTTTCGGCATAGGTTGAGGGTGAAGCTGATTGGTTGCAAAATTAATGGTGGAAAATGAATAATGGCTATTGGTGCGGGGGTGCTACAAGTTTGAGTATGACCTGTGATTGGTGCGGGGGTTTCGTATATTCGAGGTTTAAACGGTGCGGTTGAACTTGTCGGAGGGTCTTATGGGTGGATGAGTATTGGGACTCAACAAGACCAATAAAGATATAGGTGTCTGATGTGTAAATACGAAAAGGGGTGCTATCTTATATGGAAGTGCATGTTTCACGTACAACTGCAAGAAACGGAAATGATATTCTATTGATCCCTTTTCCCTTATTGTCAATTGTTATCGATTGTTAACCATTCGTCACGACCCTCGGATATAGTATGTACATTATATACATATGTGTATATACGTGCGAGCAATCCTACGTTAGCTGTCCCTTATTTACCATGTAATATACTTGATAGCGTCAAAATCAATTTCTCTGCGTTTGGTTATGTTAGAAGGCGTGACCACGCTTAATTACACTTCTAGTGACTCGCTTCGGATAATTTATTTGCAGACAGTATCAGCAAGATTAGGAGGGTAGTAAACGCGACCCTTTAAATTCAACCCTCCTATCGATGAATTTCCACAACCTCTAACCTGACGTATGTTTAAAAGTATTTTTTTATTTTTCTTTTCTTTGTAGATTTTGATGCCTCTCGACTTTGGATGGGTTCGAGCACGACATGGTCACGTTCCGGAGAATGCGGTTGAAGCCGGAACAACGGTGGGAGGGGAAATACTTTATGTTGGTCGTGCTTTCCAGAGTGGTGCACCGTGCGTGGGAAAGGTATTCACCTTTCTTCTTGCTGATCTAAGTATTCAGTCATTGTAAATTATCATCTTATTAAAAACATATAGTTTGTACTTACGTTTTTACATGGTATATAGATTATATTCAGTAAAAAGTACAAAACTGTCGGCTTCAATGAATTATAAAAATGAAAGGATCGATATTATTAATCTATACAGATATCGCAAACTAGGTATAAGAGTTAAACCAATCATGCAATGTATTTTTGTAACCAAAATTTCTGTTTTTAAATTTTCAGGGCCCTAGAACGTCATTACTATTTTCAGTTTTACATTTTCGATCGCGTAAAATCTACGGCTTTGCGTTTGCTTTTACATTTTGCATAGTAAACTCCTTTAGAAGCATTTACATTCCTTTTCAGGCAATAAGAAGAAAGATATTCTTCCAAAAATAATGAACTTTTTAGATGTTTGTATTGCACACTATATGGCACGAAGATCCATAAGATAATAGGTCTATTCTGTACCTTGTCTGTGCAGATATTTGAATGGTAATAAAGCCCGAAACACACTATCGACCTGATCATGGTTTGTTCACGGTCCGCTCTCGTTTCGGTTTCGGTTGCATCATATGATGTGTTCGCACTCGAGTTATCGATCTGCTCTTGGTCAGCTTATAGTCCGTTCTCGGTTTCATGAATCAATCGAAACACGATCGAACTGGAACTGGAGTGTTACTTATAGTGTGAACATGTGCGTAAAGAAGTAATGGAACAATATTTAACCGACCCGTGAGTGGACCGTGACCGGATCGATAGTATGTTTCGGCCCCAGAGGAAGAATAGAAAATGTCCATTTATACTCTTTGGTAGATGATTTGGGAAACAAAAGTTAAAATAAATGTAAAATGATCATTCTTTGCTTATTTTTTCTTAGATGTATAATTACAATATAAACTTCTTGTTATAAACAATACAATTAAATGCAGTGAGCCTTGTCTTTTTACTATAATAAAGTAAAGTATAAAAAATTGATTTTTATCAATAACGGTTTATGACATTTCCTGTTCTGTCACTTTCTCTACATCTTAGTATTTCTTTTTTATACCATCAAATAGGTTTTGCAATTTAGTCCATATTTGATCAACTTTTAGAGCTGTGCCATGACTGTACTTTCTTCCGAATGGAGCCATATTCAAATTCTTTGATATTAAAAGCAAACAAATGCTTAGTGGAAAAGATACCCATGTCGTCCTTGTTGAGTGTTATCCATGCAGTCTCCGATTACTCAACTGACGTAAAATCAATCAAGTTTAAATTAAACCATGTTGCTAACGACTTAGGTTAAATATAAATTAGTTATTATTTTGTTTCCTTGTTATATAATATACTATATTGATTCGAGATATCAAAATAATAGGAGTTAACGAATTCAGTGGTTTATTCAAACTAAATGCTGGGGCCAAGATGTAATAGTATTTGTCATTTCCTATTGAATTTAGTTAGAGGTTAAAATAACTAGAATAATTAAGTACTAAATTTTCGAAGTAAATTGTTTTTTTTTAAAACTTCCTTGTAAATTTATATTGTATTATTATAATATGTGTCGTTTCTCCACTGGCTCCTCCCACATGCTTAATCATGTAACTAATACCTAATCTTTATTTTATTTTTACTTTATTGATGTATCAATTATATTAATGTAATGTACTGTAAATTCCACAAAATAATAAATTATGTTGTATAAGCTTATTTACTTTGTCGCGTTTTTTGGTAGTAGGTATGTATTCTCTTTTCTTACAAAAATTTCTTGTTCTTTGATTGTACAGAAACTTATTATTTTTATATTTAAAAAATCGGTTCGAAGAAATTTCGCCTAATTTTTTATTATTTTTCTTTCTTTACAGGTGCACAGAAGTCACGGAGTATTATATGTTCCTTTTAATGGCAAAGAAATCGCTTTTAAGGATTACGAAGTATTGGTGCAAAGCTAATTTATATGTATTACGTATTCTTTATTCAAATTTTGTTAAGATAAATAAATACCTTGATTAATAAATTGTATTATACACAAAACATCCATCAATTAGGAGCCATTTTATAAAAACTAGTGCCCCAATATTTTACTACAATCTCTATTATAATAACTGAAATGCTACATAATTGTAATATGTAATTATACATACCAACAATTATAATGCTCTACATTTTAAATAAAACCGAACTACCCGTATGTGAATGATGTGAAAATCAAATACTTCTAAGACGAAGTAAGACGAAAATAGAACATTACTGTTCGCGCCCGGAATGGTCTGTTTGGTTGCGCGTGCCCGTGAAATGAACTGTGTTTCGATTATAATGGACTGTATAAAGTTTTGTCATTCAGACGCTTGATTATTAAGGGACGGTTCCTTCACAATAATTATTCGCGCTCGTGATCGGCGGTCGATCCACGAGGAAGTTGTCCTTTTAGCGTGAATTCCCGATCGTGTCCGCTGGTCGAACCACGATCCCGTTGTCTTTGTTTGCCAAGGGGACGGTCCCTTCTTGGCGATCACTAGTGCTACGGTTTCCGTCCCTTCCGTTAGCTGTCCAGAAAATCTCTCCCTGCCCGCGAGCGGTCGGAAAGCCTCTTTCCTTCGATGTTCCTTCCCCTTCCATCCGCTCGCGGGCCCTCGTCCAAGGTGGGGGAGAAAATTTGGCGGGATTTCTCAGCGTCGCCTTTCGCCTTCGGAGACACTACTTTCTCTTAGGAGTGGCTGCCACATGGTTTATGACTTGCCTTCCGCTATTGACATCGCGTTCGGCTAGAACCTTCAAGTGGTTACCATCTGGTTCTAGCCTGCCAGCAAGGGATTTGACGTCTTGCTGGTCTCATTGTCACAAATAGCGTAAATGCCCGTCATCAAGCCATAAATCTGCAGAGCCACTCGATGTTTCCCGAACAATTACTTAAAACACAGCATTAACAGAAACGGATCAGACGAAAAATACAATAAACTACCTAAAGGATATTAATATGTACCATCAAATATAAAACATCATCAATCTAATATCGTTAATAATATCGTCGCTAATGACCTAGCTGTCATTTGATGTGACAAAAAACTTTAAAATAAAAAAAATTATAATACTCTAATGAATATATAGAAATGAAGATAGGTGACAGTATAATAACATGCATTAATTTGTTTGAAAAAGTGCAAATAAGGGGTATGCGTAATGTTCAAATTCACATCAATATTTTTGACGATACACACAACAGGTATTTTTGACAGCGCACATGACGGTTCATTTCATTTAAAAGAAACCTCTGACGTGTTGCATCATGAGAAGAGAGTCCCATTAAGCGTTTTAATTAATTTTTGCGCTACGCATCATATATGAGAATTGGACTTCATACTGTTGTGGAATGACACATCGCCGCCAACGACTCACCCTTCGGAGTCATCGTAGGCTTCCAAAGGGCACCGATAACAAGAAGGAACACCGCCGTCATCCTCTATGCGTCATATGAACCTCGAGCGTCACTCTTTGCCTTCCAAATACATAAAAACCCCAGACATCTTGCCAAAACAGTTCAGTAACCATTAGTCTGTGACACGGTGCTCTGTACGTGGTCCTGAACCTGAGAATAATAAAACTCGAACAGAAGCAACTACGAGTAGTTCTTCATCCCGTTCCCTCTGCCGCGGCTTAACAATACATCGATCTCAATAAAATATCCAGAAGAAATATAAATTTGCGAACTAAATAAATCCTTCAGGAAACGTCTATTACCAAAGGTGAAAGTAATTATCCCATGTCAAAAGATTGTTTTATTAGTCAAATAAGAACTTATTTTGGCAAAATATGTATAAATAATCATAGTAAAGGGCATTCTTGAATTGGCAAAGAGTGTCAAATATAGTGGTCCTGACAATGTGTTCCAACATCAAATCCTCTTTTCCGTAAATTCAAATCACTCAATATAAATTATTATTCACTGGGAATGCTAAACAGCCTTAGAAGTTACTTACAGTGTTATACAGAGTGTTCTAAATTTTATTTGCAAAATATTGTCAGTATATATTATAAGTATAAATAAGTAGAAAATGTTATATAACTATAGGTCATTTGAAACTTCATTAAAATGTTATGATAAAAATATTGGATCGATGGGAAAGTGATAATTCTTAACAATTCTAATGATTTCCTGATAAGGCCTTAGGTTATTCACGTTTCCATGAAAATAACATTAATACATTCTCGAAGCATTGAACTACAGTCATACTGTACAAAAAGCTAGACCCTAAGCAAAAAATAATGATAGTATAAGTCGACTTAGTTTCATGTTTCAGAACTTACATTTCATTTCAACAAACCAGAATACAAATATATTCGTTGAAATAAATTTCGCAAAGTAACAAACTGAAATTTTTAACGCCATCGGTATTATATTGACGAGAGCAGTGAATATTTTAAAATGAAGTATTTATTATTAATGATATTAATTGTCAACTTATTCTTGTCTTATATTACAATATATTTCCCTTTGTATTTCATATTTTTGTTATAACTTTTTAATACATCATCAAACGACTTACATTTGTCTAACATTTTTTGTTTATTTACAATCACAAAACATATTGATAAAGTTTTGCTCAGAGATCCTGTGACACCCTGCGTCACAATGGAATGATTTTTTAATGATGTATTTATTACCAAACATTTTAACACATTTCTTTTATTCTATTTTTCCGTTCGCATTGCTTCCATTGTTCTTATTATCGATTCATGAGACCACAATCTTTTACTTATGTTGTCATTTGCTATAATTTACGATTCAAAAGTTGATGCAAAAGTTACTCTATGTCTAAAATTAGTCTACGAAGAGAGATTTGATACAATAAACTGTATGGTTATTTACTTGTTTCCCAAAAACAATAATATACAACATTTTTCCGAAACAATTCATTTTTTCTGCATCGATCCCAACTTTTTATTGGATATTTTAACATACGGGAATTATTGACATTCATTGTAAGGCCACAAACGATGATAGACGATAACAGAAGCAAAAAGGAAACGCCACGGTCAAACTCATGAATCGATGGTAAGAGCAATGATAGCTATACGAACAAATAGAATGCAATACAGGAGAGCTGCTAAAGCGTTTAGTAGAGAAAGTGGTCCAAATATGGGCTACTACTTTTATTTTAACGTTTATTGCCTATCCTGTTCAAGATTACACATCAATATGTATCTATAGAATTGAAATATGTTGAACAAAAGTAATGTTTGCTACAAATTACAAATGTGAACTAACAGTGAAAGTTTTCATTTTCAAAAGTGTGGTCCAAATACGGGCCACTCATAAAATAACCTAAAATAAAAATGAAAACTATTGTTAATCTCGGAAGACTGTTCTTTTCATTGAAAGTGAGTAGAAAACCTCTCAATGTTAGCAATATAGTGTGAGTGTTGGTTTTATATGTAGATGTATGAATGATGTTAAATGAGTATGAATGTTTTGTCCAGATCTGTATAGTCTATGGTGAAAATGAGATGAGTGAGAGTCCGATCTATTGTGTACGTTATTATGATGAATGTTTGAAAAAGAGTCAGTAGTTACCAAACCAGTAGAGAGAGTACACTGAGTGAGAGAGCGAGTCCAGAGTGAGAACGAGAGAATTAAAGAGCGAGATAGAGATAGTCCTAATATATGGGTTATATCATTAAATTTAGTCTCTAATAATAAATATATCATATTGTCTAATCGTCTAAGAAAGGAAGCACTATTATTCTACCCACAAATTGGTAGCAGAGCTCCATGGTTCCAGGATATCGCTATACACGTGGTATAACAGAAAATTCTAGAAATGGCGGACTCGTGGAATATCACAAGTGTTGAGCCACTAGACGATTCGAATTACTTGCTATGGAAGGAGAAAGTGGAAGGTATTTTGCAATCAAAAAGATTATGGAAAAAGGTTATTGGAATAAAACCTGTGGAAAAACCAGAAGAGGGGGCACCAGAATATGAGGAAAATCTAAAAAGATGGGACGAATGGGACGATAATAATTATGCCGCAAGAACGATCATAATCAATACAATGAGTAGAGCACAATTATTAAAATATAAAAACGAGAAGAGTGCGGATAAATTATGGCAAAGAATAAACCAAGATATGGCTGCCGAAACAGAGGAGCTGAAGGCACGATCGCTTAACGAACTTTCGAGCATTCGGATGAGAAGGGACGAAACCGTTGTCGATTACATAAACAGAGCAGAGGCTCTAAAAAACCAGTGTATACAACTGGGTAAGATGATAGAAGAATTCGAACTGAGAATGTATATACTAAGAGGACTTCGACAAGAATATGATCAAAATGTAAGGGTGTTAGAATCGCAAAGGAATATATCGATAAAGGACATTCGTTATGCACTAAAACAGGAGGAGGTCAGAAAGATGAAAAGAAGAGAGGAAAGAACGACCGGACATAACGAACTAGTGAGAAGAGTAAGAGAAGGACCTGTAAGTGAGATTAAATGTTACAACTGTGGAGATAAAGGTCACATGGCGAATAACTGTCACAGAAGCAAAAAATGCTTTAACTGCCAAGGATTTAATCACATTGCAGCGAATTGCCGCGAACCGAAGAGAAATATACCACAACCGATGAGAAGAGCAAGAGGAGGATACAATCAGAAAGGGCAAAATGGACGACACATAACACAACGGAATGGAAGAAACGAAGTGACGTTGAAAACGAGTGAGGAAATGGTGCAAAAGGTGACGGTGATTCAAAATAGTGACAAAGTGTATGAGGTCAGTGAGAAGAATGAATGTAAAATGCGTATAAGTGAGAACGATAAATATCGATTATGGTTATTAGATTCAGGTTGTACGAGTCATATGACTCACGATGAGAGTATTTGTAACGACTTTGTTAATGATGGAAGGAAAGTTAGCTTAGCTGATAACAGCGGAAAGACATTATTATCAAAGGGTGTAGGCGAAATAATAGTGAAACAAGCATCTAGCAAAAAAATTGTAAAATTAGAGAATGTTTTGTGTGTGCCCGAGTTAAACTGCAATTTACTATCAGTCGCGAAAATAACCGATGACGGATATAATATTAATGTTGATAAGCACGGTGCGATAGTATACAAAGAAAAGGAAAAAAAGGTAGAGATGACAGCGGTAAGAGTGAAAGACGCGTATTATGTGAGAACGTCGATAGAGAATGAGAGAGCTGCGGCAGTAAAAAGTGAGATAAATATGTGGCATAACAGACTGGGGCACGCGAATAAAGAAACAATAGAACAAATGAAAAGAGACAATATAGTGATGGGTATGAACAGTGTACGTGAGAACAATTGTGAGTCATGCATCGAAGGGAAAACATGCAAGAAGCCTCACCTGAGAATTGAAAAAAGAAGAACTAAACGCGTTATGGAATTGTGGCACGTTGATCTTATAGGCCCAATTAAGCCGACTACATATGGGGATAAACGATACATTCTAACGATAGTGGATGATTTTTCAAGGATGATTTTTACCCAATTAATAAGCCACAAGAGTGAAGCAGCAGCAGAATTAAAAAGAACGGTAACGTTAAAAGAAAAGCAAATTGAAAAAAATCTAAAAAGGATCAGATCAGACAATGGAGGGGAATTCTTGGGCAACGAATTACGAAGATGGTTTGAAGAGAAAGGAATTACACACGAATTGAGTCCACCAATGACTCCGCAATGCAATGGCATTGCGGAAAGAGCCAACAGAACAATAATTGAAACAACAAGAACATTGCAAACTGACTCGAAATTAAATCTGAGATTTTGGGGAGAAGCTGTCAACACTGCAGTTTATATTCGTAATCGTATAAAATCGAGGACACACGAACGAACACCATATGAGATTTGGTATGGAAGAATACCAAATGTAAAACATATGAAAAGATTTGGATGCAAAGCGTATATATTAAAAAAGGATAAAGGAAGGGAAAAATTCGAAGTAAAAACAAATAGAGGAATTTTTATGGGATATAATGAAAATAAAACATAGAATTTATAACCCAGAAAAGCATAAAATAATATGTGACTGCGACGTCAAATTTATAGAAAACGAAAATGGATCGGAATGGTTAAAAAAGGAGGAAGAAAAAGAGAAGGAGAGAGAGAATAACGAGAGATACAGTGATTACGAGGATGCAAGAGTAGAGATCATGAGTGATGAAAATGAACCAGAAGAAACACCTATAACTGTGAAAAGAGGACGACCAAAAAATTCAACAAAAGAAGTTACCCTGGTGAACAAATATTTAAGGAAAATAGAAAACGAGAGAAGTGATCAGGAAAAAAATGTGAGAAAATCAGAGAGAATAAGGAATCAAAAGGCAATGAAGAGTTTCGATGCGCAAGTACCAAACACTGTAATAGAGGCGAAAAAATCACCAAATTGGGAGGAATGGAAAGAGGCGATGAAGAATGAGATGGAATCGTTAAAACATCACCAAGTTTGGGAAGTGATAGATCGGCCAACAAACAAAAGAATCATAAAAAGCAAATGGGTTTTCACAATAAAGGAAGATCCGACAACCCTAAAAAGAATACATAAAGCCCGAATTGTGGCCATGGGGTGTAGCCAAAGACCGGGATATGATTACACGGAAACATTTTCTCCAACTAGTAGAATGGAGACGACAAGAGTGTTATTTAGTGTATGTGCGGAATTCAAAAGAAAAATAAAAGTGTACGATGTAAAAACTGCCTTCCTGCATGGATTGCTAGATGAAGAAATATATATGGAATTACCCGATGGTTACAAAGGGAAGGCAGGACAGGTGTGCAAATTAAAGAAAAGTATTTATAGGAATGGGGATCTTATACATTGGAAGAGCAGGAAACAAAAAACAGTGGCTTTGTCATCAACAGAAAGTGAACTAGATGCAATGCTAGAAGGATTAAAAGAGGTTGCATGGACTTATGATTTACTCGACGAAATAGGGATATGTTATGTTGCTAATAAAGAAATAAGATGTGATAATCTAAATGTGGTAAAACTCGCGAACGGAGGAAACTTCAAAACATAAACAAAAATATTAAATAGGAAATGTCATTTCATCAGAGAGCTAGTGCGAGATTATGCGGTAAAAGTGATCCATGTACCGAGTGAGAGAATGGCCGCGGATTGTTTAACAAAACCCTTAAGCGGACCATCCCTACTAAAAAATGTAAAACGTTTTTTATATGTAAAAAATTGAAAATATCAATTAAAACCAAGGGGGGAGAGTGTGAGTGTTGGTTTTATATGTAGATGTATGAATGATGTTAAATGAGTATGAATGTTTTGTCCAGATCTGTATAGTCTATGGTGAAAATGAGATGAGTGAGAGTCCGATCTATTGTGTACGTTATTATGATGAATGTTTGAAAAAGAGTCAGTAGTTACCGAACCAGTAGAGAGAGTACACCGAGTGAGAGAGCGAGTCCAGAGTGAGAACGAGAGAACTAAAGAGCGAGATAGAGATAGTCCTAATATATGTGTTATATCATTAAATTTAGTCTCTAATAATAAATATATCATATTGTCTAATCGTCTAAAAAGGAAGCACTATTATTCTACCCACATATAGTGCTCTTAGCAAATTAATTTTTGTTTCAACAAGTAATTATTAGAACAATGAAACGAGCATACTTGTGAAAACCTTTACAATCGCGAAATTCGTAATTATGACACTGTTTACAATAGAAAGTAATAATACAACAAATGATGGTTACTATTTCATCTGTGCAACTTTATTCGTTCTTTAGTAGTAGTTTTACACCGTCCCTAACACACGGTAGCACTTAATAAATCTTATACTTTGACTAGCCCGTATTTAGACCTCAGCCCATATTTGGACCACTTCCTCCAATAAATAAATCGTTTCGTCCCATAACTTGGAACTATCCTATTTTTCTTCGTACATAATCATTTACATTGGATGGTTCTAGTTTGGAGGAAAAGGTATCTGAAGTATTTTTCAGAACCACTATTTTTGACATTTTTTGTTCAATTTAAAGATACCTTTTTCTATAATTTCTTATACAAGTTCTGATGTACTCAGTTCTTAAGTGATTGATGAAAAAATCTTTTGACATAGATAAAATTTCTTTTATGTTTAATACTAAGAAAGTTAGTCTAGTAACTTATGTCTAATATTAGTTACTATTAAAACTTAAATGCAAGATGGGAATTGCAGAAGCAGTTTGCAATTCCTTGTTCAGAACTTCAGCGATACCCTATAGCAATGTCCACGAAAATCTTACGCGTTGGTGTACTTGAACCCTAGTAGTCAGCTAATTCACCTATCACTAACACATTAGTCACTACTCCATGTTGTTAAGTATCTTATTAACTCGCACAACTGTGGTCATATACAGATTGATTATGAGTATGGCCCTTACTGTAACTTGACACTAAAGCTACCGGCGACTAAAATATACAGTGAGAGTCAAAAGAAAGTATACTCTTTAGACAAATGAAATTACACAATAATTTGTTCTTTGTACATTATATCGTAATTATATAATAATTTGTTTATCGTAAATATTACTATAATTGTACCACTGTCATGCAATATTTATTTATCTGCTATAAGTAATACTATAATTATATTGTAATTTCATTTGTACTATGGTCAATACTACAGTAATACAATAATTTGATTTTTGTGAGGTATGTACTCACTTTTGATTTTCATCGCAAACTATACCCTTCTTGCTATTCTTGATAAAAATTCATGAATTATTTTTTTATAAATCCAAATTCTGGTAAATATTACTTTCTGCAGATAATAATACAAAATTAATTAGCTTTTAATTTAACGATTAAGGATGAGTGACTTTTAATGTAGCAGTTTAGGTTCAGCCTAAGAAAAGCATTTGAGATAGCAGGATGCTCCAACTATAACTGTAAAATTAACTATAGAAATATAAACATCTTGAACAAAAGATCGGCACTTCTAAATTTTTTAAACGTTGTTTCGGTTGTAAAGAAATTTTACAAAATTCTTAGACATGTATTTCACTGATTAAAGCAGGGGTTCTTAGCCGGTATTCCGCGAAATTGTAAAAAGTCACAAGAAGTGCCATGAAAAAGCTGTAAACAGGTATGATTTTAGCGACCTGATTAACTTTAAAAGAAAGCCACGTCGTTTGACGATGTTTTTATGGATTTAGTGATTCTAGTGTTCCGCAAACTGTTCCTATAATTAAAAGCATTCCGTGGTTTCGAAAAAATTAAGAACCATTGGATTAAAATATTTTCATTCTCTATTTCATAACTTTTCATACGATAGAATAAAAGATATCGTACTTAAACTATAAATCACGTTTTGATCTAAAATCACCCTAATGATAATGAGACGATAACTGAATTTTGGTAGAAATGGTTTTCATTGAAAGATCTATCGATTAATAGATCATAAATTCAATTTGATTTGGAAGTACTTTTATTTGTCTTATTTGGTTATACCTTTTTATTATGGAACTCAGCACAAACTTATAGGATAATATAATAAATGCTATTCTTAGCAGACTTGGACATTATTCAAATAGTATCGAATAAATATTTATCTAAGATAATTATCTAAAGAACAAAGATTTATTTAAATAAATTATTCGAATAAATAATGATGATTTATCCGAGTAATTTTGAATTAATTATTCGAGCAAATCCATCTAAAAACAAACAATTCTTTAATTCAACACTATTGGAAATGGTTATGGTTTTTTAAATGAAATAGCAATTATTTTATATAGTGCTCTCTTTATTTAGATCGGAAGGTATATCCTTCTGACTTTGCTCTTTTGAGTTCACTTACTGCAGCAACGCCCGAAATCATCTTCTAGCCCACTTAGGTCTCCGGCCCTCGGTCGCGCAGTGTAAGCACTCTTTATCTACGTTTGTATATTTCAATATACAAACGGCCCCGACTGGAATGCGAGCCAGTACAGTTCTTAGATTTATTTTTTGTATACATGCGGAATGTATAAATCCAACACGCCCCCTCAAAAATTAAATCGAATGTATAGATAGGCCTTAATTACAATTACCATACTTCCAGATATTATTCATTCAGTTATATTAATTCAATATCATAGAACTAATCAGTTAGGATATACCCTCCTTCCATTTTATCTATCTGGGGAATACATATGGTCCAACATTTGTTGCCTCGGATCAGGAAAACCCAGAAAAACCTGATCAGACCATTTCATATTTTACATATGAGTGACTTATTCTAATCCAAGATTAGTCCTCATCTCCAAAAATCTGGCTCCTGGTATTGGCTTCGTAAATACGTCTGCCAATTGCTTATCTGTGGAAATATACACTAATTTTATTACATTGTTTTCTACCTTCTCTCTTGTAAAGTGGTACTTGATGTCAATATGGTTGGACCGTTTATGGCTTGTTGGATTATTTGCAATGCTTATACAGCCATTGTTATCCTCAAAAATTACAATTGGCTTCAAAATATCTATCTTAATACTTGTTGCCAATGATTTTAACCATAATGCCTCTTTTGTAGCCTCAAATACAGCCATGAATTCAGCTTCAGTAGACGAAGTTGCTACTGATAACTGTCTTTTCGAGTTCCAGCATATTGTGCACCTTTCGAACAATCTAAATAAATATCCCGTAGTACTTTTCCTATCAGTACTATCATTTCCACCCCAATCAGAATCAGCGTACCCTGTCAAACTATCACTGTACCGTCCCTTTTTATATATTAATTTAATGTCAACTGAGCCTTTTAGATATCTTAGTATCCTTTTAAGACATTTCCATAATTCCTCATTATTTTTATTCATATACCTACTTAGTATGTTTACTGCTACACACAAATCAGGTCTTGTACATACCATTATATACATTAGGCAACCAATGACACTTCGACAAGGTGCATCACATTCTTCATCCAAATTTAACTTTTTATAATCTAATTTACTTTCTAAAGGAGTCGTTACAGCTTTACAGTCGTGCATATGAAACTTTCTTAAAATTGTTCTTACGTATGCACTTTGATCTAAAGTTATTTTATCCTTGTCTCTATTTACTCTAATTCCTAAAAATAACTTAATATCTTTCAAATCAACCATGTAAAATTTGTTCATTAAATAATTTTTGAAACTATTCATGGTATCAATGTTTGCTGTTGCAACTACTAAGTCATCCACATAGAGTACTACATAAATGTTTTTACAAACATCACCTCTATTTAAAATATATATACATCTATCTACTGGAGAGTTTTCAAATCCTTTCTCCTTAAGAGCTTTTTCAAATTCCTCAAACCAGCACCTTGCTGCTTGTTTCAATCCGTATAAAGCCTTATTTAATTTACACACTTGATTGATTTCGCTTCTAATTCCTTCGGGAACTTTCATATAAATTTCTTCCTTCAGATTACCATTTAGAAACGCCGTTTTGACATCCATATGATGAACTAATGAGCTAAATTGATTTGCAAATGCAATTATAAATCTGAAACTAGAGATTCTAGCTACCGGTGCAAAGGTTTCGTTATAGTCTACTAAATACTTTTGGCTAAATCCTTTTGCTACCAATCGTGCTTTATATCTCAATGGATTCCCGAATTCATCATTCTTTATTGTGAATACCCATTTACAATCGACAATATTTTTCTTCTCTGGTCTAGTAACTAATGTCCAAGTATTATTTAATAAAAGAGAACTAATTTCTTCTTTTATAGCACGTTCCCATTGATCTCTATCATCCCTATTTTCAATTTCTTTATATGACGTAGGGACTTTACAAACTATTGACTGAGCGCACATAAGGTAATCTTCCGGTATATTATCTTCTTCGTATGAAATATGAGGTCGTCTTTTAATCCTATCACTCCTCCTAGGTTCTACTGTTGTTCTTTTATTACTGTGATTATTTTGAATATTTATGCAGTCTTGAGATAAGGAACTACCCTCCTGTGTTTCTTCATCGCTCTCCTTAAGAGAAATATCATTCTCACTACTTGAATTCTCAGAACTCAATCTATCTGATTTATTAATATCAGATTTACTTGACTTTCCTACTGATTTTGACAGTGTGTCAGAAACATCAGTTTGGCCACTGAATTCTCTAAATTCAATGTATCTGATTTATTACTATCAGATTTCTGAGACTCTATTATTGATTTTGATATTACATCAGAAACATCAATTTTGTCTCGAGATTTTTTAGAATTAATCTCTTCGAATTTTTCTTTCGGCCTAGATTCTAAGAAGTTAACTTCGTCAATAATTACGTCCCTCACAACTACGTACTTTCCTGATTCACCATCCCACACTCTATACCCATTTGGTTCATACCCTACTAGTATTCCCTTCCACGACTTTTCATCGAATTTTGACTTACTAGTTTTGTTATGTACATAGGCGGTAGAACCAAAAATTCTTAAATATTTTATTTGCGGCTTCTTACCGTGCCACAATTCATATGGTGTTTTATCTTGTTTCAGGGCTTTAGTTGGGGTTCTATTTATCAAATATGTAGCAGTGAGGACTGCGTCACCCCAGAAAACTTTATCTAAACCTGCACCTGTTATCATTGCTCGAGCCTTTTCTGTAATTGTCCTATTCATTCTTTCTGCTACACCATTCAACTGTGGGGTTCGTGGAACAGTCAAGTGATAACTTATACCCTTTTGAACACAGTAATCCTTCATCTCATTAGACAGATATTCTCTACCATTATCACAGTACAAGTTCACTTATTTCAAATTAAAAAGTGTTTCACTCTTTGCAACGAAATCTTTAAAAACTACAAATAGCTCAGATTTATTTGCTAATAAATATGTAACACAGTAATGCGTGTACCCATCAATAAATGTTGCAAAATAATTTTTGCCATTTACCGTAGAAGGAGTGATCGGACCACATAAATCCGAATGAATTATAAACAATGGTCGTTTTATATGATCTTTGTTTTTTTCTTTGTTAAATGGCAATCTCGCTTGGTTACCTTTTATGCAAGCTTCGCACAATTTATCGTTAGGTGTAATAAGATTAACTAATTCCTTATCAGCAATCATACTTTTATTTCTAAGTTCTAAAAACATTGACTTTCCAATATGTCCCAAGCGTTGATGCCATAGCTCATAATTATCTTTTGTTGTTGTAAAAACTTGAGTGACCGAGTTCACTCTGTTTACATCAATGTCTAAGTCAACGGCTATTAAATTATTTATTGACTTACCCTTCATTGCCATCTTACCGGCTTTCCATATTGTCACCCCTTGCTGGTCGAATACTATTGTCATGCCTGCATGTTACATTTTCGTTACGGAAAGCAGGTTGTATGGAACATCAGGTGATTATAGTACTTCCCTTAGCGCACCATTGATTCCCATATCACTTACGACTTGTAATGACCCCCTTTTTGTTGCTGTGATGAATGTGCTGGTCTTCGCCACAGAGATTCTTATCGGCTGCTCCAACTCTTCAAAGTCTGCCGCCAAATCTTCCCGGTTTATTAAATGGTCCGATGCACCAGAGTCCAGAAGAAAACGTATGGTTCCTTTTTCATTATTACGTAGCTCGTAATCTCCCGCCATAAATGCAAATCCAGTATTTGCGCTTGCTGCGGATGGCTGAGTGATTTGCACATTCTGCAATGTTCTCTTCTTTTCACCGTTTCTATTTTCAAGCGATTTTTTGTAATAATAACATTCCCTTTTAAAATGTCCCTTCCTTCCGCACTGATGACACTTTTGTGACATCGCTAACTTTTTATTACTTTGTTTAAATTTGTTTTTGTTTGGCGCGTGCCGATTCGTCTGTTTTTGGGAAAATTCATTATTATACAGTCTTTTGTGTCCTGCGATGTTCACTGCTTGAAACACTTTTGCACTCATGTCTCGATTATCATCCACTAACTTTACTTCGTGATCGAGGAGTCGCGTTTTCACGAATGCCAAGCTTAAGTTAAGCTCGCTTAAAGTCTCTATCGCTGTTATGACTCCATCGTAACAGGATGGTAGAGTCAGTAACAGATGCGATATTATGTCGATCTCGTCCAGTTTCGCACCTGCTCCTTTCAGCTCACCAATTAAGCCATCGAACATGGTAAAATGCTTCATTAATGACGTATTGCTGTTGAACTTCAAAGTTAAAAGTCTTTTTCGTAGAGCCAACTGTGTCGCCAGGCTTCTACGCTCATAAATGTTGTCCAAGTCCGCGAATATTTCTTTTACCGTCTTCTCCGCTTTTACGTAACTCAGCAGGGAGTCTGCCAAATATTCCACTAACACGCCTTTAGCAGTGCGTTCTGCCTTTTTCCAGTTCTCTGTTAGGATTTCCGGAGCTTCTCCGTCTACAACCCTTATCACATCTAGTTCGGATAATACAGCACGTACTCGGAATTTCCACACACTATATCTTTCACCGTCGAACACTTTAATGTTTCGCTTCGCACTGACACTCGTGGCTTCCATTGTATCACTTATTACTTTTATGTATAATTATTTATTAACTACGGACACTTATTAACTTAGGATATTGTTGTTACTGTTTTCGGTCACAGTTCACTTTGCACAGTACTGTTCAATGGCACTACTATGCGACGTACACGAATACGCAAACGTACACTGGGCCCATAACCTATTGGAAATGGTTATGGTTTTTTAAATGAAATAGCAATTATTTTATATAGTGCTCTCTTTATTTAGATCGGAAGGTATATCCTTCTGACTCTGCTCTTTTGAGTTTACTTACTGCAGCAACGCCCGAAATCATCTTGTAGCCCACTTAGGTCTCCGGCCCTCGGTCGCGCAGTGTAAGCACTCTTTATCTACGTTTGTATACTTCAATATACAAACGGCCCCGACTGGAATGCGAGCCAGTACAGTTCTTAGATTTATTTTTTTTTTTTTTTTTTTTTTTTTTTTATATATATGCGGAATGTATAAATCCAACAAACACTTGAACAAAAGTTAATTATAAAGACCAATATAATGAGATTTAAAAAAAAATTTGAAGAAATGTTTCACATTCAATTCTGCCACCACATTGTTACTTTACCTATCTCTGCAATGTAATATAATGTAAAGAATGTCTTATCGGAATAAATTTTCAGATGAATTTTATACGGATAACCTTTTATTTGTATAATTTCCTATTCGAATAATTTCTTATTCGAATAGATGTTGATTCAACAGTGGTGAATGAAGTGTTATTTTGTATCGTCATTCGTCACCCGATTTCCGAATAAAATTTTGTCCATCTCTGAACCTTAGCACAGAAGATAATGAGTCATAGTGTTTTTAATGAAACCTGTATGCGGTTCGCAAACTGCCATACCAGTTCTGCTATAAAGTATTGAAGTCAATTGGGTATAGTGGGGGTCGCTGAACGGAACAGGCAAAGAGAAAAAAAGAACCACATTGATGGTGGCATAAAAATTGATGGTGTTGCTTTATACATTATTAAAAATATCTATACGCGGTAATATGATTGTGTGAAAAGTAAGCTTGAACAACGAATTTCGCAACTAGTTTTACAAACACATTATGTAATATCTACCCTTCGACACTTCGATTAGAATGCCAAGAAAAATAATTTATTGGCAGTTCGTTAACACAATGGGAAAAGGGAGGTTGAGTTTTGTAGCCACCATATCCAATAAACAGACGATTCGTGCGGCCTCTCCCTTTTCATCATTCTACCCCTGATTGCGGCGCATTATAGCATACTTGCTCGAGATTGTCAGTGGTTATGTAGAATTTTATTTTTCGACGCAAATTGATTTTCTAAAGCTCGTTAAGCATTCCCGGCTTTAATACATTTCAATGTAAGTTGACCGCTAATTGAGCAACCGTTACAAATAATTCATCCAGCAATACTTGATGAAAAGTAGACAATGTTCAATTATACGTAAATTTAAACGAGTCAATTACAAAAAGCCACTTTATATTTATTGGCGAAACAAAAGAAAACGGACTAAATAGAGTGGAAATTGAATGAATTCAATTGAAGAGTCGGCCATAAAAATGATGAGAGTTGAATCTATAATACATTATTTTCTAAAAAATGGAGGCAAAATTCATATTTTCTGCGGTTGTTATTATTAGCCGATTCTTAAGAGATTAGTTGAAAGACTGACACTTATTTAGTGGATTTTACCTTTAAACTGCATTCTAACAGCAACACGGTATTACTATTATTGCAAACCTTACCAAATAATGGATTCTCATTGTTTTCCCGCTAACTGTTTGACTGCTACCGTAATATCTTATAAAATACAACTGGAGAATGACAGAAAAATTACATTCCTTTGTGAAGCATTGACACGTATCTTTATTTGTAATCGTCTGACAGGCAATGACAGAGTCACAAAAAAATTGAAATTAATATAATTTTTAGTTTATCCTAATGTAAAAATTGTTAATTAATTTACGAGGCCTTTCTGATTGAAGTACATTAAGATTAGATTAAATACAGCATAAGCCATATTATTTTTAGGAATAATATAGCAATAGACTATAACTTTATTTAACTGTTAGCAATCCTATACAAATTTGTATTTAGACTCGTTTTAAACAGAAAGATCTTTCAAACTCATTAACAATTGCAAAACTGTGACAAAAAGAATTAGATGAATTAAAATTTCAGTTTTCATACAACAGGATGATGATTTATAAATTATTATTCTCATGCTAAGGGTTAGCAGCCAGTGGTTTCAATATTTTATTTGCCTAAAAAAGATAGGACGAAATAGTGCGAATTGCAACCATCCGTTACATGAAAGATTTCAAATTGCGTTCCAGTAATGGATCTTAATAAAATATCTTAAAGTAAATATAAGAAAGATAGAAGTAAAGCAATCTAATTTTTTGTCAATGAGTAATATAATAATTATGAATTTGCAGAATAAAAGTATTTTATATTGAAGGAATGGATATATTATATATTCTTCTGACGAGTGATGTACCGTGCTGATCTCTCGGAAAATATCAAGATAAGATTTCATACGTTAAGGATTTGTGATCAATAAGGTGGAAAGGAAGAGAACGGCACATACACTGTGGAACATAACTGTAGCACCACTATAATTTTCGAGAACTTCGGGATTTTTATTTATGATTTTTAATACTGGAAAACAAGTTGTTGCCCTTTAATCACTCGAAGAATCACGTTTCTTGGATGTACCGTCAAGGTGATGCCTTGACGTATAAAAGTCAAACAATAATGCAGTGATTTGAATCATTCAACAATGACTTATTGAAACGGCCAGAATGCTCCTCAGTTCGAAATCCGTGGGTCATTGTGGTACGACGTATTATGCACACAATCGACAATCTTCCAGCATTTTGCGATTAAAAGGAACTGTAATTCAATTATAGAATGAAATCAACGAAGAAATGTTGAAAAAAACTAATCGGCAGCATTTCCCAGGTAATAGAAAGAATGGAGGTCTCACTTATTATTAAAATTTTCCATTCTATTCACTCGAATTATAATATAATCATTTCATTATACTTGATTATCGTAATTACGTTCTAATTTCATTGTTGCTATACTTATTCATCTATAAAAGGTTTGTATTATTGTTACATTTTGTCTTAGATAAATTTTATGTTTGTTTTTTTTATCATTATTAGCCTGTTCAGCGTAATAATTTTAATTTTTAGGGATTATTAAGGGGAAGCCTGAAACTCTCGAAAATTGTAGTAGTACTATAGTTATGCTCCGCAGAGTAGTGGACATCTGTACGTGTAAAAAGCAACCGGTGGCTAGTTTCACAGTGCACACCCGTTATGTGGTGGGCACGTGGCCGTTGCGACATTATATTCCCATGGCTGACACGTGGCCGCACGCCAGTACTCCCGAACCTCCCTTCATAACCATGAACCCCTCCGCCTCTTATTGTTGGGGAGCCGGTGCCCTCGAGGGTTGGTCGCGCTATTTAATATTTTGATCGGAGAGAAGCGTCTGCGTTTCGTTTGAGCAGCAAGCAGTAGGGGTTGCCCACGTGCTCACGATCGTTCCCTTTTGATTAATTTTGGTATGGATCGACTGGTACGAACGTGGATGATGCTCGACAAAGGAAAGCTCCGAGAAAAGCTTTATCGGGGAGCAGTCAGAATGAGCAAGCGAGAAGAAAAAAATACGAACAGCTGGCACCGAGACGAGAATCAGGCGACGAATACAATGCGATCTCGATACAGGGGCTAAATCACCCTTCGTGCCTCCCCTGACCATCCTGACGTGTTCCAATCGACACACGGCATCCACGCGTACACGCGTTCGTGTTGCGAGCATCCTCCTATATTATATAATCGCGTACTACTTGCACTCCAGGGGAGGAATATTGTTACCGACGCTTCCTTTTCAATGAAACGTACGCATCGCACTAAGAATTATTCCAACTACTGTTCCCACTACAAAGAGACCTAATCGTTTCATTAGGGAATATTATCTTGTTTCAGCATTGGAACTAGCTTTCGTACTATCATGAATAATTTCTACCAATTAAAGTGATACACAGTTGTCGGTTTATTTATGTGCTTTATGTTTACGTTATATTTAGGATCGTTTGGAAAATATTCTCAGGTATGAATCTATTGAAACACTTATTTATATATATTACTAATGGTAACAGAAAATTAATTCGTTAACAATTGAACTGTTTAGCACTGTGGGGAAAGTTTGATTTGGATAATAGATAATGGATAGAACGACGAATAATCATTCAGTCAGATAGGAATTTATTCGACTGTGAACTTATTCGTACAAGAATTTATTCGGATAAAAATTTATTTGAATACAAATTTGTTTATTACATTTATTTGTAGGTATTACATTATGCCATATATGGGCCAACATGCTCAACATTCAAGCATGGGATAATGTTTTTTTACGCTTTATTGTTCATATTGGTTTTTAAAATTATATTTTCTCCAAATATCAAATCTGAAAGTCCATTAGTGTTTTTATTCATTAACTAAATACACGAATGATTTTGCAATCCTTGTTCGGATAAATTGAGAGAAAAATTTGTTATGAATAAAAAGTAGTTATTCTCGGTATAAAATATTGGTCCCGAAATTTATTCGGTTAATTGTTTTATATAAATATTTGTTCAAAGTAATTGGAATAATGCCCCACTCTGCAGCTCAGAAGTAAAACTGATCAATTCCATAAAATAACTTAAATTGATTTTTGAGAAATCCAACACTATTATAGATATAATCAGGTAATAGAGTTGTAGAATTTTCAAAAATTGAAAATGATCAATTTGGCTCGTAAGAAACACAATTAGCAATACCTAGTTATAACAACTACTTTCTGATGCATTATATGGTTGATATATTTTTTTTACTGTAAATAAGTAAATAAATAATTTAAATTGCCTTGCAAGTAATTAAATAAATACATGATTATTGATTTTCAGTTTAATGCACTGACAGTCACCATTGCACTATGCAGAATATCATACATAGCAGGCAAATGGATCATTATACAATTGTAACTAAAAATTTGTAACATGTAATTTTACACCATCAGTTAAAAAGCAATTATTTGTGTAAAATCTAATTTTATGCTTCCAGTTACTAATGTATTAGTTACCAAACATCCTTATTAACTTGCATACTAATGTAGTTCTTTGTACATAACATTGATAATGCTCAATGTATGTACTTCTACATATATATATATATGTGGAATGTTTCAGGATGAATATTGGAGCGTTTATTTTATTTGGAGAGTGAAATTCTTGGAACTTACAAACCCACTCAAATCGAGTCCATCCCCATGGCGGGAGGAACATGAAAAACAGAACCTGAACCAGAACTCAAATCGAGAATCGGGAGCAGCAAACGAAAACAGCTGCTTTCTCGTTGATTGAAGAGAATCCTGCAGCTGCTGTCACTAGCGCTGCTGCTACTGTGGCTGTTACTGTTACAGCCACTTCAAGCTTTGAAGATTCTAAATGACACAGATGAGCTTACCATTGAAACTGCAGACGTCAGGGGATCCCGTTATGTAATACGAGATTGTTTTATCAGCTGCATGATTGTGTCGTAGATATGCAAACTCGCTGATCGAAAATGCTCAATCAGTGCAAAAATAATCAAAACGCGTCGTGGCCTTTGGAAAACAGCCACAACAAGAAATTTTATGTTATAATTACTTTTAAAAGTATTATCTAACAGAAACCTAATCCGAATATTTTGATTGAAATATTTGTTGTGCGCGACATTTTTCAATACACCGGACCGCGTAGTAGCCCTTCCAAAGAAGCCAGAACATTAAATTTTATGTTGTGGCTGTGTCTCTAAAGTCGCAACGCATTCTGATTGTTTTTTTTTCGCTTATTGAGTGTCTTCAGTCTTCGAGCCTAATAGATACCGCCCAGAATGTAACTAAGACCTGCTACATGTAACTAAGACTATATAACTTGAACACATAAAAAATGTGTTATTGTTAGTTGTAGGAAGAACTGAACGTACCACATCTTTAAATCTGCCAGCACTATAAGTACCAAACCTATTTGCTCCTAAATTACTCAAGAATATCTGAATATAGAAAATATAAAGAACCAAATATATATTTCATTAATATGATCCTTTCATTTCCTATTACGAGGTATTGCAAAAATTTCTTTTATTATATCTCAAGTGAACTGCTGTAGAATTTGTGATATTTAATATCTATATCTATATCTAATTGAGTGACGCTTCCCTCGGTACCGATATTATTTTCTACAAAAATGACGCCTGACATACCAGTGATGCAATCTATTACCATTGTTTACAACTAATTACAAAAAGATATGGTACTTGAATTGTATACTACCGTATTCCCACTGGCACATAGAATATTTAAAGACGAAAAAACAAAATTATTCAATTTTAGCACTTACATTGTTTTTTTACAGAACCTCCTCAATTATCGTGGAATCTACCATACTGTGATTCATATTTAACAAGCAAAATGTATTGGAATAATATAAACGCGATACAAAAGCTTATATAAACCATTATTTAAATCCTTTATGTATAAACACATACCTGGATCATATTGATAGATATACAATTTGCGTTAGAATAAGTAGTGTATAAATCCGCCCTTCCTTCTTAAACTGCTAACTTTATTAAGAGTTACAATAATTAAACATTATGAGCTGAATGAATATTCATTATTTCTTATATACTGCATTATTTCAACTGAAATGAGCACGTAGTTGTAGAGCGGCAAAAATATGATAGCCTAGGGCTGTAAAAATTTAAATCCGCCTCTGATTTACTTACGATACTTCTAGTGCCGCAAGAAGTAGCAGAAACAAAAACTTATTCAGATTTTCCTACGAAAAATATTAACACAGCATACGATATATTAAGAAAACCGTAATTATAAGTTGGTTAATTGTCAGTAGTGAAAAACATTGTTTCCAATGTAACTTTAGTACAATACCTTTGTTTGTCAAAAAAACACAAATAGCCATTTAAGTAAAGAGTTTAGCAAACGGCTGTTGTAAACTATGCATGCAATGTGTTAAAACCAAAAATGTTTATCTCCGAAACCATGTCTACTTAAATTTTTAAAGAAATCCAATTTTTTAAAGAAACGAGCTTTATTAAGTTCTTTCTACAATATGAAAAGATGCAGGATATAAAAGTTTTAACGCATATATATCATCTTTATGTTAGGACATATCGGAAGCATGAAACAGTCATTAATTCTTCCAAAATATAGGTAAGTTAATAGTTATCTTTCTAAGTACTTTCTGAAATGAAGTAAGTAAATTGTGCATATTGGCACGAATGTGTACATTTCATACACCTCTCATTTTGCAAGCAAAAGTAATTTCTACATTACAAAGTCATTTATAGATCGACAGATTGTACGAAATTAAATTTAATTTTCTAATGAACTATAACAATTAGTATAACAATAAATATTTGACACTACATTAAGAAGTCTTATTAGCTTTGAAAAACGGAATAAAATATAACAGGATCTCGATAGTTGTTACCTCGATAACTTGCAATCAAACACAGTAACTTGCATTTTGTCAAAACGTGACGGAAACAATTGCTTAGTTACATATACACAAAATGAAAAGCGATGGTAGAAAAGAAGCAGGAGTTGACTGATTTATTGTTTCGTTAATTGCTGACACTTGTATACATTTTCAATCCCGTTCTCGTGCCACTATCGAAGTTCTACTAAAACCCGGTTCTTTTTCGCTTAACGAAGGTTCGAAGACGGAAAAAGTGTATAAAGAACGTTGTACAATAACACGTATGATTAATACAACGTAGACTGACGTTCACTTTCAGAGTTACAGTAGCAATACACATATCCTCTTACAAGCGTTAAGCGACAGCTCATTTTCGTTTACCAGCAATCTTTTCAAGGATAGGATCTTCATTAATGCAGTGACGCGAGTTCCGCTACCGACAGGTTCCTTTTCGTAGGGCTTTCCAGTGAGTGAAAACTACGCATGGGGGGCTCTCTTTCCGTTGGATCACAAGGATTGGGTGGTCCTTGCGACACAAGTATGTTCGACGTTCCACGGCCTTTCGCTCCTCTTTTTTTCTATCTTTCTTCTTTTCCTCGCGTCGGCTATCTTTCTCGGGTGCAGCTGCTCGGCACACAGGCCCCACGCCATCTGCCATTATAGGCTACACATGCACGCGCGCCTCCAACAAGACCCCAAGATCCGTAATGGCTTTGCCACAATACCGGGTGTGAAAAAGTTTATTACTTTATTACATCGGTTTCAGAAAACAATCAAATACTTTCCACGATACAAACCAGTTTGTAACTTTTAATTAGCAATATGTTAATACCATATTTGTCACTTGTGAGATGACAAGCATTAAACGGAGATTGAATATTGAATATTAAATGAGGGTATGCAAATACAAGTACTGATTTAGCGAAAGTAAAGTGTATTTCTGAAAGTACTTTATTGATATGAGATGATACTAAAATATAGGATTTGTATATTTTGCCTTTATTATTTCTTGTATCCTATTGGTCACGCTTCGAAAAGTATGTAAATTGTTACGATATTTACACTAGCTGTTCTTGCATTTGTTACGGTACTTCTAGTAATATATACATATATCCATTTTCATCATTGATACCCTTCACGAACGATCATGAATAATAAGAACAAATTGGTAGTGTTTGTTTATAATATTGCATCTGCTTCTATTTTTTGTTATATTCTACTTTTACAGGTATAATATATACCCGCTGCTTGCATATTTTATTTATGAAAATATGTATCATTAAAATGAATAGCGAAAGCACGAGATCTTTAATTTGTATGTTTTAGAATTTGTAATTAACAACACTGACAAGTGCAACAACAATAATGAATAAGCAAAAATAATTTATTTATTTAAAACTGCATAGGAGGAAAATAGTTATGTAAATTAGAATCAGAATTGATGATATCGAATTAAACAATCAAAAAAATGTTGAGATTTATCTCACCCTTATACCTGAAGCAAGTATTGTAAGTTTCAAAAAACACCAATCCCTTAAAAATTAAATGATATAAGCTTTCAGCAAAGAATTTTATCATACCTTTATGTTGTATGATATACCGGAGTTAGACAAGTTAAATTGCGGAAATATTTATAATGATTTAACAAAGATAATAAATATTCTAAAAATGTGGTTTTAGTAGTGTTTCAAAAATGTGTCAACTCACAGTATGGATTATTTACAATTATGGATTACGGTTTAAGCATTTGTAGGATTTTCACTACTTCGAATAACCTGAAAAATTCTATCTTACATAGTTTTATTAAATTTTTTTACTATATTTTCATCAAACACCATTCCAGATTTAGATCTGTAAATTACGCAGTTCAATCTAAAATTGTATTACTTTTTGCAAACCATTGGTAACTCTATGCATTAACATTAACCAATGAATTATCTTAAATTAATATAGGATTTTTCTGTATGATTTCAATCCAAATTGGTAATAAATTATGTTTCAAAACATTAATATAATCAATGTTTATCATTTTAGTGGAATGAAAAGAAACTTATCATTTTCTGTGGTCTAAAAAAACAAGTCCAAATCATGATAAATCTTCAATCAAAATTTTATTTGAATAATGTCATTGTTCTCTTAAATTGTAATAGTAAGAATTAAATCCATCTAGTGCATTTGAATTAAACTTTTTTATTACTAAATATGACTTAAAATAGTCACGATAAAAATATATGTCACTTCAATAATACAATTTTTTATATTTTAGAAAGAGAAAAATTGCTTTTTCTAAACTTTATCTATGCTTTCTGTAGCTTATTGTTAGATGTCATATCATCTTAAGTTTTGTGTTACCTGGGCAGTTTACAATGGTTCGACAAATGGTACTTTCTGAGCTGTTTACGTTACACTCTGTTTCAATTACATTAAAGAACTTTGCTGAATTAGAAATTGTCTGTATTAATCTAAGTTTGTCTGTTGGTGAAAGCGTCCTAGACCACCGCGCTTATTTTGATTGCAATTGCAACGCTTTGCGATGGAATTTGCAGTAGCATTTTTAGAACCACAAAGTTTCATTGCTACTTCATTTATTAGCTACTTTCGATGCGAAAGTTAATTGTTTTCTACAAAGTACATCTCTTTATTAAAGTACTCCTAGTCAGTGTCCCTATAATTGTCACTTGAATCATTTTATTTAATAGCGAACAAATGTGTGAAGAATCGAGACTATAAAAATTTCAATACTTTTGAACTTCATTTTTTTGTAACAACACATGAACATTGCATATATATTTATATTTAATATTTAAAAGTAAATATTAGGAGGTGAGTGTGTCGTTTGATCACAAAAGCGCGACTAATATACTGTAAGTAGAAAGAATGGAAATTTTTATAACGCAGTAAAGACTATGATTTTACGATTTATCTTCTATTTACCATACAAACTAACGTGCCAATATATGTAAGGATCATTTCCATTAAAGTAACATCTTTTCAAATGACAGTACGAGGGACATTGGACTTTGTTATATCTTTTCAATGAATTAATAATTAATACATCATATTTAACATACAAAAAGATCATCAGAAATAAAAGGGATTCTAGCTAATGTTGTGCTCTAAACCAGATCAATTCGTAAGTTAAATAACTTCTAAAATAATTAAATGGAGTTGCGTAATATAATTAAAGTGGCAGTAATTGGAACATCTACCATGTATATAGATATTTACTGCCATCTTTATATTTAGTTTCTTTCCTCAACCATTATGTATTAATATAAGATGACAGTACACAATAATTGTTTTATTAAAACATTCATAACATTCATATATTAATGGGCTGATATATTTTTAAAACAGACTGTATATTCATACCGAACCGCTCTAATATTTTACGGTAGATCGAGCTGCGACAATAACAGCTGAAATAGCATTCATCGGCATCATTTTTGCACGGTGCTTCAGTTACCGTCTTCTGGCGGGAGTTGCAAAGAAATTACCATAACGGACAGTGAACACGGTGAATATGAGAAGGGTATGAGGTTAGGACACACAGCCGGCACGCCACATTGGGGTTACAACAATAGCTAGATCATTGATCCCCGTTCAGAAGTTTCAGGCGTGGCTGATGCCGTTCTCAAAAAAGTTATTCTGCACAACCCCTTCGCTTGTCGCGCTCCTCAGTGTTCAACTGCATGGAAGGTTAAATTCGGATCTGTTAATTTGCAAACGCACCCTTGAATTTTTCACGAGCATTTATGCGAATCGTATTAAATCAGTAATCGGAGAAAGATTGTAGTAATTGGAGAAATACTAGATTTCATTTTTTTTAAAAAAATGAGGTAGATATAGAAAAAAATAAATTATGCAACATTTACCTAAAGGAAAAATGATACAAGTGTTTTCTATTGATAGTGGCGACTGTAATATGATTTAATGTTCACAGTTTTCTTTAATTAAGGATTTTGTTAATTATACAACAGTAAACCCTTCTATAACGCAGTTTTCATATAACACGGCGCAAAAATGAAGAGAAAAAGAAAAAAAGTGAAATGAATAAAAAAAAGAAAAGAAAAATGAAGGTATGCTAAGTGAAGAGGACATTCGTTTCATTAAAAGGAAAAGAGTTAGGCCACTAACATTTGACAGTAACGATGAATGTTAATAAAGCATTTGATTTCAAGCTTAAGTTCCTTGTTCTTGTTGAAAAATATTTTTTAGTTTATATTTCATTTTAATTTTTTTAATTTTCTCATATGAAATCTTAAATTAAATAAAGATAATTTCAAATATGTAAACATATATTTATTGTCGTTTGTATCTATAAAATTTTATTCCATAACAGTATATATCACAACATGGTGCTCTGAAAATGCTATTCTTATATAACGTAGAAAAGATCAACTTGATTTATATGCACTTACCACGGTTTCACTTAACGCGGTTTCCATATAACTCGGTACGAATTAATCTGATTTGTACTAATTCTGAGTTTCTTATAATGCGGTACAAATCAATCGCGTTATAGCAAGCTTGTGTGTAGCGTTATTTTGAACTTCTCAAATGTAATAATAGAGGAAGGACTAAGTAACTCAGTTTAAGAAAACAAAGTTTAAGAAAAACATTTTCACTACAAACATGGAAAGTTTTAATTTTAAATCAACTTCAACTACAAATAATTTGAGTGTAGAGAATCAATTACCTGAACATATAAGAAAATAGTAACACACCTAATAAGAATTAAATATCGATCAATTTTGAAAATGATAGTATAATTTTTTCTTAGTTCTTTTTTCCCAACAAGGTACGCAATTTTTAAAACGCACACTCATAAGTGATGAATGAATTGAATATACATCCGTTCCTCGATTTACGCTGCATTTTATTTACGCGAGTTTCTTTTTACGCGATAAATTATCTCTCGATTTACGCGCACTTTTTACACGCGGTTTTATACGTGATCTCATTTTACACGGTTCTTTTTTATTCTCCTTCCTTTTTGGTAATTACTCGTTGTAACAAACAATAGCCTATAGTAAAAGCCGAAGTAGTGAAATTAAAGCAATGCTTTCAGATAAGAAGTATTTCAGAGATGAAAGTGGTGACTCTGTATTAGTTAAAAAGAAGAGACTGGTGGTTTTAAATTGCAGTCCAGACACTGACAAAGAATAAAATTTATTATGATTTTTATGAATTTTTATTAGACTCCTTTATGCAGAAGAAAACCGCGTAAGAAAATCGTATGAACCGAACAATCCTCGTAAATCGAGAGACGGATGAATAGTACATATAATACCTATAAAATTCATTTAAAACACTCACAAATAAACAAAATTTTGATATTTACATTAAATTTGAATCAATATAACGAATATAAATTAAATATTTCGATACAATTTATTATATTTAATTTGCAATTTTAGTTAAATAACAATACGGGAATCGATGAGTTCACATTTAAGAAATTATTGAAATGTTTAAGATTATATTTTACGAAAAAATGAAATATTCCTAATTAATCTAACAATAAGTCGCTCTGAGGTACAAAATGCATATCTTACCGAATAATCGATGTGTAATAGTAGTAATGTAACGATCATTTAATATGAATCGTTATTACTTACAATTAGAACAGTTTTACTCAACTCTTCATAATGTGAAATCAAGTTTCATCTAAAGTAAATTAGACATATTCGCACAACAGTATCAAGTGTTAAGTAGACCTTTTACTATCAAATAATTATTTTCGCAATTGATTTTTACTTTTATTTGCTTCATACAGGAAAGGTAGGGTACAAAATTGAACTATTACACAAACAAGCAGAAGTAATTAAAATTTCGTGTATCCTATATCATTTTAGTATACCTTAACTATAAGTATTTATAGATTCTGTAAGCTTTTATAACTCCTGAAGATCCATGGATCAAATAAAGACACAAATGACGAGGATTGCAATCATTTCTAAATTACTGCCAATCTGTTAAAATTTGTTTGGATATAATAGGATAATGTCAATAAATATAACGTATAAGTATAACGTCAATGTTATTACTAGTTTCTTACAAATAACCTAAGGCTGACAAAATTGTCTTTCTGTACCGTATACCCACTAAAAATTTCTAATCCATGAAACATATTAATGGTGTAACGCGTCATCTGTGACTGAATTTTGACGCTGCGGTTCCTGAAGCTTGTTATCGACTGAGATGTGGTACATGATTTCAACCTGCACTACGAAGAGTAACACGTTTCATTTTTCTTACGAAGACTAGCAGCTTAGATTTTATAACCACGAAAAATAGCACGTTCAGAGTTTCGCGACGAAGAATAGCACGTTATGCTTTTTTGCGACAAAAATTAGCATGTTCCAGCAGTCTGCCACGAAGACTAGCATGAATCGCTTCTATCCGCGAAAAGTAGGATGTTTCCCCAGCACATTAAAATCTTCTTAATACTGCAAAAATAAAACGTCGAACTTTTCTTTTAACTGAAATAAATTTATTGATAAAATAATGTAAGTGAAATTATAGTAAACAAGCTCTTTATAAGCTCTAATAATATTTTTATAAAATTCAGTATGTTCTCTTGGGATAAGAGCCTTAGATATAATTGATAATAAATCTTCCTTTTTATTTAATGTTAATCGAATTATATTATTTAAGTATTTTGTAATGTATTAGATGAGTAAGTAATGTATAAGTAAATATGGAAATAATTATTCAAACACAAGTAAGGTCTGTTACTAGATACTTCAATCTATTACATGGAAGAAAATCTTAACGATTGATTGTATTTATCATGTTTAACATAGCCTTGAAATGAGATATATATTCAATACATTATGTTATAGTATCACTATAAATAATAAAGTGGGCTAATATTGGAAGGTTATAACCATCTTTTAGCCCTTACAAAATTCGTTTACTTGAAGAAAATTAAAAAATCTGAGGTTTGAAAATTTTATTTAAATAAATTCTTCGTTGGAAACATGTAAAATTATTTAAAAATAGAATGATGAGACTGTTTAATATAGCAGAAAACTGATAAAAAAGTAGAGAGTATATATTGTTTAATAAGGTTTTGCTTCGAAGCGTTTTTAAAATACGACGAAACATTTTGGCCAACCCAATGTATGCCATAATATCTTAATCTTGAAACGTGTTACTCTGCGTGAGGCAAATGAAACGTGTTACTGTTTGTGGCGAACTGTGAAACGTGCTAGTATTCGTGGATAAGTATGAAACACGTTAGTTTTCAATGGATACGATAAAACGAACTTCTGTTCGTAGTATAGTGAAACATGTTAGTTTTCGTAAGAAAAATGAAACGTGCTGCTGTTCGTAACTCACGTCGATTTTATCACCCTCGTCTGTGATTTTATTATATAAAATTTATGCTGTCTATTGAAAACAGTCAATATTGTCAAAGGAATAAAAATATTGTAAAACGATTTCGAAATTATTATATATTTCTATACACTCATAACAATTTCCATTCTGTTTTGTAAGTAAACATTATAGTAAAATAATACAATTTTCCTATCTTAATGTATAGTTTATGCCGTATCAAATAAATTTCATTCTTATGGTACTTATTTTATTTTCTTTATTTATTTTATTTATTTTACGGTACCTAATTTCACTCTTAGGTACCTATAAAGATCAATAATTTCAAAATTATCTATCCCCCACGTCTGACTTTCTGTTCAGTGAGAAATCATCAATCATCAATTTTGTAAATTAATGTCGAACTATTGAAAAAATTGATTACATAGTGCACTTATTCGTAATGTTAAACACTGAAATTTTCACAATTCTATTATAATATACACATATCTACATTGTAGCAATTTCGTCTTCTTTAATCTGGTTCATCACAATTAATCGTTTTACAAAATTAAAAGAGTAATATCCTTCTACTAACGACATTTCATATGCACCAACCTAATAGTTTAAAATGTAATCAAACACGTATGCATAGTTTCAAGACTATTGACTTTTATTTCACATATCACTCTAAAAATGGCGGTCCATTATAATTATCGTAATCGTGTAATTATTTATTGATGATTCTTGCATTTCAACACAAATTTGTCCTATAAAATGAAATTGCATGCATTTGAAATACTATGAGAGTTTAATGTTATTGTATTTGAACAAGAATACAAATTAAATTGCTTTAAAGTAGTTTCAATTAACAAAGAAAATTACGTGTCTAACGCCAACTGTAAATATCCTCCCGTGTGGATTAGTTCCTTTATATGGAAATACATTACGAAAATTTTGGAGTCCAGTATATTCCGTTCATTTTCTGCTTGTTGTGCCGCACGAGTTCTGCGTCTGCACGCCAGTGATACGATTGTCTCCAAACCAATATTATCTTTCTGCTATTGTTTGGAAATAATTTGGTAGCACTTCGATAATTGCGTTAATCTCACGAAATTATTGTAACAGCGACAAGATAAAGGTAACTAGTGATTTACAAGTTGCAATGGGGCTAAATGTGTACAAGTTAATCTGATCCGTTGGATAAAAGAAAAGCCGATTTTGTTCAATTTTTGTATACCTTGAAATATTAAAAATATATTTCTGAATAGATATTTGGAAATTAAGACATATGCGGAAGTTGTAGTCGTTTCGTCGAATCGGCACATGTATGCACAGGTATTTTTAAATGCAATTTTCTCAAAACAAAAATTGGCAAAAGCGATATATCCGAAACTAATTGTAAGAGTAGAAGCTTAAGATATTGACTGGAAAATTTTAAGCATGGGACACTCGAAACCTCGAAACATGGAAAACCTCTTGAAACTCAAAACTTTCGAGTTCTTGAAATTCGAAGTTTTGCACTTTTCTGATTCGAAACTCTCAAAATCTTGGTAAATAATAATTTGTATAAATAACGGGAATATTGTCATGATTTGAATTTATTTTACAAACTACTATATCCAATTGAGTTTATATTTAGACTTTAAATCAAATTTAATTGGTACGATTTTACGAATTCATTACAATTGTTTACACTGACAAAAAATAAAATGTATATAACTTTAATTTTTGCAAGCTAAAAAGATAGCTATTATTATTATTATTGGAGTTTTTTATATTTTCATAACGTCTTGTAACGTTGAATGTGTTGGAAATAATTATCTTTTAAAGTTTTTTCGCCTACTCATTTATTTAAATTACAATTGCATTCAAGTTTTATTTAATTACATTCAATAAATAATTTGATTTTCTCAACATAATTTGTAAAGATTTTAATTTGTGACAAAATGGGCTATACTTCTTACTTGGAAACAAAACAAAAAACATAAGCTATAAGCTCCGAGTTACGAAAGTTTTGGGGCTTTCGAGACCTAGCAAAGTTTCAGATTCAAGTTTCGCGAATCTATGAATTAGGTTTGGCCTCATCTCTAGAAAATTTAAAAACTTACAGTATTCACATTTCTTCAGATTTGGTACAATAATTTGTGGGTAGAATGATAGTGCTTCCTTTTGTTAGACGATAGAATTTAGTATATTTATTATTAAAGAATAATATAATGGTTTAAACAGGTGAAATAATGATATAACACATTTGGTATGACTGTCTCTATTTTGCTCTTTAGTTCTCTCTTTCTCACTCTGGACTCGCTCTCTCACTCTATGTACTCTATCTTTACTGTCTCGATAACGACTGACTCTTTTCAAACGGACATTCATCATAATAACATACACAATAGATAGGACTCTGACACATCTCATTTTTACCATAGACTAAATAGTTCTGGACAAAACATTCATACCCATTTAACATCATTCATACATATACATATAAAACCAACATTCACATAATTAACTGAAAATATGAAATAATTTTCTTTTAAGGAGGAATAATATTTCGATGAATTGAATTTTTGTTTTCATATACCTCGAAGGAGTATCTTTTCGAAAATATACTCCTAAAATATTAAGTCGAAATACATGGAAATAATAAAGGTACTCGGTGTTTGGGGATGTTATGTCGTGACTTATACTATGTGATTCCACACAATATTGGTAAACATTTATTAAAAAAAGTGACGCAAAATTGACTTTAAGCAGACCTTTCTTCGTCTGCGTTTATGTTAAAAGCTTCGTGCTATAGACGAAGCGGAAGGAAACTATATTTTTTTAGCTAGAAAAACATATCAAAACTCAGTAACAAGTAATAAAAGATCATTATGTACAGGAGAAGTTAAAAAAAAAAAAGAAACAGTACGCTAGTATGAGCACGTTTTTCGGAAGCTCAATGACCCGGATTAAGAAATACTGATTAATCGATCACAAATCGGTAAAAATAGCAACTACTATTGATTCATTACGTATTCGATTATAAAAAAAGTAGTAAATCAATTGAAAATTTTAATAGTGCTTTTTCAAAACGGTGTTACCTCAATTAATTTCATAATTTTCTCCGTCAATTTTAAATAAATCAAATTATTTTTACCTTTGCATATATTACTCTACATAAAGATGTTCTTAGTTAAATGTAAGAAAACTTCAAAATAATATTTGTTATTTATTTAATCCCATAAATTGGTCATCGTAATTCTAAAACATTTTGTTCCAGTCTGTTATTTTGAAAAAAATGATAATAATTTGCTTTCAAAAACCTTAACTGAAATTGCTTCTATATAGATTAAATCAACACTTTAAACATTTAGCGAAATAATTTTCGGCACAAAATACGTCCCTCCTAGTATTTTCCGATACCGATCGGGAACTTCATTATGTAGGGTATTCTTCGTTGTAATTCTTGAACCAGGCTGAATAGAAAAACATGTTTCAAGTAAATGTTATTAGATTTGATAACAGCTATCTAAATAATAAAAAATTAATATAACATCGCATTTAAAAAAAACGGGGGACACATCCCCTTAACCTTTTGAACAGTCAACCCTCAAACGTTTTGAATCTGAAATGATTAACCATTTAATTTAAAAAAGAAAATTATGTAGGTACCTACATTAGTTTCGAAAAAATAAGCTTGTCATACTATAGGTGACTCACTTCCTGTATGTATTATATATATATAATATCTAAAGATTAAAGATATTTACTTCAAATTGTTATTTCAGATTAAATAAGGGATGAAATATTAACTCTTTCATCAATTACGGCTTTTTTTGCAGTCCATACTTGGAGCCGACTGTAATCGTATTTTCGAAAGAAGAAACATAAGAATGTAATAAAAGTATTTACAAATTTGTATTAACACCTCAAATTCCTTCTTATATGCTTCCTGCAATAAATTGTTAATTGATTTCCCTTTGCCTCACTCGACAATGAGTTCGACAAACATGTAAGAAAAAAAAAATGAAAAGAAAAATGCATCGGTCTTTATGTAGATTTATAAAATTCATCGGTCAAAACTAATTACGTCAGCAATTACTGACGTCGTCGCTTGATTAATGAAAATACTGTTAAAAATAGAATCGAAATAATTGTAATTTAGGTTGATAATTAATCAGGCGTATATCCTCGAGTTATTTACATATATAAAAGTCAGTTTAATGCTGACATAATTACATTAAACGCAAGCAAAGTTAACACGCTTTGTGTATGCGTGGCTGAGCTACACGAGTTACGTGTACGACAGGATCAATACAAGCTTGCTTATGAAAGATGATCATGATGCACTTTTATGTGTTTTGCGTATTCAATTCCCGGGAGATGTTAGTTAACGTTCTAAAAATTATAAGTTAAATGCTCTCGAGAATTTATCATCTCCGGTTCGTTAGAGGTGTTTCACCAGGAAATAAATGCACAAGCGGCAATAACAAAAATAAAACATGTAGAAAGCAAACCCTTGTTATTCCTAGCATCACACTCGAACCACATATTTTGTATCCTGTATATTTATTACTTGGTTTTGCGTTGAATTTTTTTTTTTATTACTTGTATTTTACTTCCGCAGAACTGGCAAATTAGTTACCTCAGTGTAATGAAATATATTCCATCCATAAAGAGACACACTAGGTATTTCTAAATAAGTAACAATATGAATTGATAATAATAGGAATGTTTAAATTTTAAGCGAATATAGAATACCTATTCTAATATTTTTAAGGTTGAAAGAATGTGTATCTCATAGAAAAAGATTAGAATATGTATTAAGTATTTTATCTAATATTACAAAAGACTAAAGTACGTTTAGGTATTATATTTTTTAAATAATTCCTTTCCTCTTATAGCAATATCACAAGCATCACGATTGAATGTAGAATTTTTTAAATCTTTACACTGAAATTTTCTATAGACATTAGTCTTAGCTTAAACATTTTAATCGTAAAATAATATTTTTATTCTCTCTGAAAATTTTACATATTTGTGATTTTCACATGAATACAACGATTTGTATTAGTTATCGTAGAGAAATTACGGAGAAAATCCATAACAGTCAATTTTTTCAATTCTTTTAATCGTTTATTTGAATATAAAACAAATTTAAAAGTTGTGTAGTGAAATATTTTACGATAAATTAGATGTTACACAAAGTTATTGTTGTCTATGCATTGTAAAGCGGAATGAGAAACGGGAAGGCGTTAACAATAATCAGTTTGAAAGCCACATTTGCGTATCTCGTAAATTTAGAATCCCTAGAAATCTTGAATAGAGTCGAATAAAATTACAATAGCGAGTTTATGTTCTCTCGTTCGTGGTAAAAAATACTGACGTCTTTTATAGTTATACTTAAACAGTAACAGGCTGAAAACCGCCAGATGTACATATGGGAAATCCTCGTATTGTGTCGGTTGTACGTCATGCATATAAGCGGGAGAAGGGGTTTAATGTGAAGAGGTGGGAATGAAAAAGAGGGATGAAAAATAGGCGTTACATGCATAGCGGAGTTACGTACCTATGTAATATAATAAGGGCAGAAAATTACGCGTACGAAAAAAAATAAAATAAAATGTGAAAGAAATACACTTTTGGATATTAAACATTAGATATTACAGCTCGTTCGCACGATACGTTCGGTTATTTTACCGAATCGATCGTAATTAAAAAACTATTGAAATAAAAATAGACAGAGTAATCGGGTCAACGCAGCCACATATTAATCGTATCGAAAGAATTTGATATCAATGTACATAATGCTATACACCGAAAGGTATTCAAATTTTACGTACTTAATATCGTTTTCCCATACCGATACATCTTAAAGTAATGCCAAACCAAATTATCCATACCTGTTTGATGTTGACGATATTTATTTGTTTGTGACTATATTCTCCAAAATCATTGAGTATGTCGAATAATATACTTGTACATAAAAGGGAAGTTAATAAATTTGTGACACTTTAAATATTTTATGTTATATTTCCCATATGATACTGATTTACAGGTCAATTTGTTTCGTAACCATAAATTATATTCATGATGTATATTATGGCCTAAGTAGAATGAAAGCATGTTCCTTTCGCAATACAGTCTAATTTCTAATTGTAATTCCAATTTATAAGGCTAAGGATTATTACAAAGTACAAATTACGTAGAACGTTTCAGTTCTTTGTATTTTACACAGTGATAAAACAGAGATGTAGTTAACGTTTTCATATATGGCCACTAAAGATCCATAGGTCATGAGGATAATATTAAAAGTTACAGTTTCGCGTTTGTAACATTCATTATTACATATTAAAGACTAAGGACAAATTAATGTTTCATAAGCATTTCCCATACATTGTGTAAAGGTACAATCTAAGCACCGCGGTTCCTAAATCTTGCTTCCTTTGGAAATACATTGTGGCGGCTCCCCTGCACCTACCACTAGAAGGACATACGAAATAGGACTTTCTCGAAAGCAGTCGCGCCAACTACCTCGTCCATATATATATACCTCCTTTAACCTTCCTTCCAATCCCAACGTCTAAGGCAGGGCCTGCTAGGTAGCCTTACTGATGAGTCCACTAGCAGGCCCAGGACGAAACGCAACACCCTTCCTTTTTCCTATCCTATCCCCTCTCTACAGCTCCACAACATAATAAATTTACGAATAAAAAAGGAAAAGAATATGGTTAAAAATAAAATTATGTACCAATATATATTAGATGAGAGCATGAATTTTAATGGATTTGTTATAAACCAATGAGTACTTTACACAAAAATTCACAAAAGAATCGACAAATATTTCTCACGGCTCGTTAGCTTTAAATGTCTATAATAAACCGTAAATTATTTTCTATAATTCTCAAAATTGTGAAAGTTGTGCAACTACAAAGAATGCATGTAGATATACCGCGTAACAGTAATTATCGTTGTGGAGTAAATCAGTTATTATATGGCATTCATTTTTAACAAAGTCTGTGAACATCTATCCTGTTTTAAATATCATTGCCTTCGTTCTGCAATGTTTTACATAATTCTTGGAAGATACTATATATGTATAGACATCTGTTTGAAAGAAGATTTGATCGCTTAATAAGGTAAAGATAGTGAATTATTTGTTGGTGCACCAAATACTTCATAAAGTAATCATCTGTTCAAGTAATTTCTATCTTGTATTAATATAATAGGAATGGGTTCAGCAATTCTTTATAAGGAAACACTGCATATTGTACGTTAAAATGTATATAAATATTATCCCATGTTGCAAAAATTGGAGAGAGAAAAAGGGAATTATAGATATTAAATTGATCATTTTTATCCAATTGATACTACTGTATCATCAATATACTTATTATTTACTATCTCTACACTTCTCACTCTTTTTTGCACTCTCTAACCAAGCAGATTATATATGAGAGTGCAAACACTTGAACAATGTTATAAGCGTACAGTTATTGATGTCGTCAACCTTATTCTTTTAACGTGTAAATGATCATTAAAATTCATAAGGGTATTTTTCTGTGATTCTGTTTCTTATTTAAGCGCGATCAAAACGACTTACTCTGGCATTGTATATTTCCTAGATCTTATATCTGAATTAACTAGGTCCTTAACAAGCAGATAACGGCGAGAGACTAAAGTGATTCGTTAATCTGCTGCCTAGTTGGAGAAAGATTTTCCGTTTATATACGATGTTTGCGTCTCGTACGCAGCAACTACTGCTACAGAGCTTCGGTACGAACAACCGTGATTCGTATGTAAATTGCATTGGGTGAATCGGACCGCCTAATCTTGGCCACCGTCTCTTTACCGGTTAGTTTCAAGACGATTGGGCATTAGGGATAGACCATTATTGCAAAATCGAAATTCAGATCGCTCAGTGTACCAGTAGTTCTATTCACTACGATAAAGTCAATCCTGCTACATGAGTTGAAAACACGAGAAACATAAATATTTTAGGCGAACTGCTTTGTAATATATAATATTGCGGAAGTTTTATAATAATGAATGGCCTGCAATATTTACGCAAATTTATATCTTTCTAAATTATTCATTCCTTATAATATATATTTTACTTTGGGTATTTTGTATATTTTTGCATGTTATGTGTATTTTCTGTTTTTCTGCATACAATATTAAAATTTCTCATATATGTATAAAAATCCGCAGTCTACTAACGAAGCAGCGGATTATTTTTTTTTAATCATCGTTACTGCAATTGTATGTTTCCATTTTATGTTTACATAACGCAATACACGTTAAATATTAAATATTATGATTACAAGGAGATTCGAAACTTCAAAAAGTAGTTTTGAAGTTTAGAATCTATAGAAAGTATTGTAGAAAGTACCATAATCCATTTGCGTATGCATTAATTAAAAAGTTTAACAAGAAAATTTGGATAATGTTGCAGAACCGAAGTTGAGTTAAAGTTTTATTATGATGGGTTACAATTCATATGCAAATTTTTTTGAATCTGAACAGATGGTAGACTGATTTGATAAAAGTATATTCCCATTCTAACATATTGCATCTGCAACAGATGCAAAAATACGGACGAAATTTAAATGACAGGATATAGTTGGTCGTAAAGTCCTTTTCAGACTTTAAGCCTACTATTACTCAAGCTATGACGTTATTGTATTACATTGCCACGAAAAAATACCAACATAAAATGAAATGTGAATATAAGATTTATTTCATTAACTTTTTTAGCTTATATTATACTGTAACGTACTAAAACCCGTAATAAAAGTTTTTGGACTTCCATTAAAATGATCCCATAGCTTAATTGGCAACAAGCTTCAACAAAAATTACGTAAAACACAAAACAAAAAATAAAGTTTAAAGTAATGAAACTACTGAATTATTTTTATTATACAAACAGCTTAGAAAAAATAACTTTATTTTAAGTTAAGTTAAAATAAATTACATTGAAATAATTTTTTTATTTCATTTAACCGTTCCAAATATAATAGTAAGTAATTTAATGTTTTAAACACTGTGTTCTGTACATGTCTGAAATATAAAGTGCCATTAAGTGGGCTTGTTTCATAATGTGACGACATTTATATAGTGTTAGTTGAATATTGAGTGTATGAGATCTATGTTTCTGCAGCAGCTGACACAATAGAATCAGAAATCAGGTAAAAAATTATTTCATGATACATTTAATCAAATGCAAAATGCAATAGAAAATTATTTTAATTAATACTGAAATACTAAAATTATTAAGCTAAAAAGTATTAACATGATCAACAAAACTAACTGATAAATATTTTAATACAACTCTCAGTTAATTAAAATGTATTTTTTATATAATAATTTTAAAAATATTCCAAAAGTGTTTACTTAGTTCCTTGGATATATAATATGTTCATAAAATCCTCTCTGAAATTATAAATTACAATGAAAGAATCTTTGGTTACGTAACCAAAAAGTTCCTTTCTCTGAATGAAACTAATACTAAAGGGAAAGCATATCTGTCAGTCTTCATTCTGACAAAATTTTACAAGGTGATAAGAAAGTAATGTAGGAAAGCTTCTAAATAGGTTATAAACAGTTTTTAGGTAAGAAAAAGTTAGAAAACTATAAGAAATTAGGAAAAGATAAAGTAACTTTTAAAACAACAGGCATTAGATTACAAAATTTGTTTGAAAATCCATTTCCTTCGTATTTAGCTAGACAGTAATTCTGAAAATTGTATATCTCTGAATTTTAAGCGTAGTAAACATTGAAGTTTCATCAAAACATTATTACCATACAAATAATAATTCTTTTCTTCAAATAATGTGTTTACTATATTTGACCAACAATAAGTATGTACTTTACCCCTGATATAAGAGCACAATAATACTTTTTTCTACCACTCCTTCTGTCAATATATAAAAGTAAATTGAAATAAACCGAAATTACACGGAATATAAATTTTTGAGTAAAACTTGTTGGTCAGTGTATAAATACCGTTACGGGGTATACGTCATATGCTTTTTTATAGTTGCATAACTTTCACAGTTTTATAAATTGCGAAAAAATATTTTAAGATCTTATTCTACATATTAAAAATTACCGAAACATGACAGAAATTTCTCAGTTTCTTGAAGCCGTCAAAGAAATCTCTTCAATTCACTACTGAATTCGATCAAAATTTGTTTTATTCGAATCCCTTACTTTTCTTTCTTTACCAGCTAGTTCGGAATCAATAAATTCGGAAATAAAACGTTCATTCAGAAACAAAGCGGTACTTAAAATTCTCTAGTAGCTGCGACAAAAGAGCGTAACCTTACAAAGGGTTATCGAACAACAAGATTCAAGTTCTTATGGAACAGAGGAAAGATCGATTATTTGTACACCCATTCTCATGAAAAGGGCGGGTAAGTCACTAAGGCGAACAGTTTACGTCTTTGTTCTATCGTTTGTTTCCGACCAGCGAGCATAGCAATCAGTTTACATGTATGTATTATCGTGGTAAATTCAATTAAAGGCGTTTTTGAGCAGAGATCGTTGATAGAATTTCCCTACGCGAACTTTAAGTGAGTTTCTATTAAGTAGGAAAATACAAATACCTTAAAATTGTGAGATATTTATCTAACTTTTTACTAAAAGGAATGTTAGTATGAGATTCGATAATATTTTCTAACTGGTCATTTATATTAAAATAATACGGAAATTAATTAATAGAAGAAATTTAATATGCTATCACGCAATAATAATCGCCGATAAAAGAATTAGTATTAAAGAAACTGATTCGACTCCTTTTCTATGAGAAATTTCATATTTTCAATATGAAATGATAATTATGGAATTCTTTTATTTTTCCATCAGTTTTAATTATGAACATTAATTCAGTCCAATCTAAATATATGTTATAATTCAAAACCTTAAAGTCAGAGTGACCTAAATACTAATAATAATAATTATAATTGACCTAAATAATAATAATTATAATTTTACAACAGAACAAAAGCAGAAATTAAAATTACATAAAGTAGTTATACTTGAAGTATTTTAAACGATTGAATATTTTGTACTTGTTATGTAATATATGAACTGCAAACGTTTATACAAAATTTATATGTCAAAATATGCAAAATATATGCAAAATTTATGCAAAATTAGTACAAAATATATCCAAAGATATGAAAAATGTATGTAAATTGTTTTATTACTTTTATCTATCACTTATTGTAATTTGCATCGTAATATGTTACAATAACTTTTTCCATATTTTCGACTATCAATTGGTGCGTTTTACCGAACAAAATTAATTTGTAGGCCACAAATGTTCTTTCAATATTACAGAATATGATATGAGTATATATATAGATAGATATATATGTGCTTCTACTTCATTTAGAGCTTCAGTAATTTTACCAAATAAGGTGTTACTAAGTCTAGATAATACTTCGAATCCAGGATTTTTTTTAGAGGATAACCTTTATTTATAACCTTTCTATTTATTTTCAATAACAAAGACAATTTTATTTTATACGATACAATTATGCACAAGCTAAATAAGAAACGGCACTTTTGGCTGCCTGTGGGAATTGAACAATTAAACACTTATTAGTGTACATTAAAAATTTTTTAAGCAACAAATTGATTTATTACAAGCATTTCTATAACATCATGCGCAGAATGCAATTTAAGCGGTACATTGCCTACATTGTGTCTATTGTTTTTGGAACCATGCACTTGCTTTAAAAGCAGGAAATTTACTAATAAAGGTAATATTAAGGATGATTAAAAACAGGAATTACTAATACATATTATGTTAATAACTAATGAAATAGACAATTCAGTATGTAATAATTAATAAATAATGCAGCCGTAGTAATATTAAAACATTTTACCCATAATTCCTTCAATTTTCCTTACGATACTATAAAATCATGAAGAGAAAGAAGAAACTATTTTTAAATGATCCGGTATAGGGAACACGATAAGTTTCACAAACATATTGACTGAATCTTCATAATAATTATTATACAAACATAAAATAAATATAAAATTTTCCACAACTAATTAACTTTTAAAGAAGTATAGGAGTACTGAATAAAAGCGTACTGCCAAATTACTATGCTAGTATACATATTTATCAAACCTTACTTCAGTCTATTTTTATTTTTAAAATGCTTATAACATATTGGCAGTAAAATATAATTTATGAATTTTTTGTTTATATTTCTCACTCCCTATTTCTTTTATGTATTTCATGGTGTATTTCTTTTATGTTCGGTAATAGAAAGAAACCGATAAGGTATGATTTAAGTGACCGATATGATTTAATTTATATAATGTGTATGAAATGTACATTTTGTTCTTTGAATTATTTAAAATATACAAATAGTCGAAATAGTCTGACGTTTTGTCTCACACTGTATCTAACATTATTTAAAAGATTTTCTTTTGCTTTTAGTGGTTTCGCGTTAATTTGGAGAAAGCAAGGTAACAATAAAGGTAATGAAATTAAATGTTCCTGTCAATAATTGCTAAATAGAAGATGAATAGCTCCATAGAGGTAGAAATAGGAAAAAAAGAACAAGGTGTGGACATAGAAGGGCTGGAAAGGGGCTTATCAAATGTGATAGAAGCCTTCTTCGGCGTCAGTCTCTCGATTAAACGCACAGCCTCGAGCAATCAAGAACGCAACAGCGTCTGTACGGCTGCATCGTGCCAGGCAATCCGCTCGACGCCGTCGGCGTTGTCGCCGACGCGGCGTCTCTAACGTCTGAAACTGACGAAAAAGGAGCAAAGAACATGGTAGGCACTGTGAAACGAAAAGGGGAATTGCAAAAAGCTCTATGAAAGAAATCAACTAAAAGAATGTAGAATTGGAAAGCACGAGGATAAACTAAGTTACAGATTGAAGAGGATAATAAAAGGTGTACAAAAATAAATGAGTATATAATAACTGTAGCAAGAAAAAAGTATTAGATAAAAATTAAAAAATACAATAATGATCTAATTATTAAAATTCCCATCTGCTTCCACTAATATTATGATAGATAAAACATTATGTCGGAATCCAATAAAATATAATGATGTTCCTGGCACTTTTAGTTAGAAAGCCTTTCCTTTAGTTCTTTCTTAAGAATATCAATTCATATCGATTAAGAGCCGTCACTAACAGAATTCCTGTATTATATAAGAGAATAATCCAAGATGTTGCACAATTTAAAAACATTGAAACTGGAATCGTATTACGCAAACTTTTAATGTATTTGATTGCCATTTTAACTGAGGAGTATACTTTCATTACAGCTTTTCCTTTAGCTAAAATGTGGAGTGGGAAAGTGAACGCGATGAAGTGGAAGGGAGTGAAAAAGAGGAAACGAGATAAGAATATTTGTAGGCAATTGATCATAAAGTGAAAATGTGAAGAGGAAAGAATGTGAAGGTTATGAAGATATAGAAATGGTGTAGGAAAATTATAACAGAGGGTAGATATGTAAGCGAGAAATAAAATAAATGGGAAGCAGATGGTGAAGGTCAAAGAGAGAAAGATAACTCGAGGCGCGGAGAAGAGGGACAATACGGAAGAGATGAGAGGGGTGAAAAGGGAAATAAGTTTATGGATGGAGAAGGGAGCAAGGGGAGTGTTGCAGGCGCGCCCCGACAAGGGTAAATGTACGTACGAATGCACCCCGGATTGGCTTTGGGGTGGTTTCCATGGAGACCAATTCGCTCAGCCCAGGGAATTTGCCGCCGTCGCCGCTGCCGCCGCCGCCGCGCCGCCATCACTACCGCAGCTTTCCTGGAAAATCGCATTGCGTCCAAACTCCAAAAAGTTCGAACTAACCATTCGGCACATGTATTTGTCTTGATTTCACCCACTCTCTCTTACTTTTTCTCTCTCTTTCTCCCTTAACCCGTCCACGCGTTTCCCCTTCCACAACCACGTAATCCAGGCGAACGTAAATATTTGACGAGACGGATAGGTGAACGGTAAACAGAAGAAAACGTCTACGCAAAAAACTTGATTATTGAGTATCATCACGAATGTCGACTGGCAACAAATGCATTCTGTTAGGTGCAAGAAAGAATTCTACGTTTTCGTTTTCAGAATTTATAACATCGTTTCAGGTTAAGATATTTACCGCTCTATACGTGTTTGCAGCATCGACCTGAATTGTATACATAACTTATTATTTGTTCCTATTTGTAAAATAGTTATGAATATAGCAAGCATAGTTAAAGAGCATATTCGTTACAAATATCGAATTTATCTGAAGCTGTTCTGTACTTTGTTACGATTTATTTTGTTTTTGGCGTTTTGTAATAAAGGAAAATATACAAGATAAGAAAAATCATTAACCCGGAAGTTATGCAATTTTTTAATCGGAGTATCTGAAACATGAAGGAAAATTATATTGAATTTCAACTATTAGTTCAATTTTTATTAGAAATGAAAATCATGTTTGGTTGCTAAGCCACATTACTCTTTGCTATATCTAATCTAGCGTAAAACAACATTTTGACACCGACCAGTGAAATATTTATAGAGCAGGATTATATCTGACTAGGCAAGAAAATCACTTAGTGGAATTTTAAACATCATGAATCATGGAAAATGAGAACGAAGAAATCAAATTTTCCTTCTCACGTGTAATCTTCCGCAAAGCTTAAATTATGGATAAGAGAACTGCCTCATTTCACAATTTGTATTCTTGTAAAGGATTAAATAATTATTTAACGCGAATGTACTTGTACTTTTATTTCCAACTAATCTCCATTTAATAAACAGTTCTAGATCAGAATAATACAAAATTATACATTTCACAGTAACACTGGTTCATTATTTTAAATATGTATGAAACAATAACTTATCGCACTTTTGTTTCTAGTTGTATAATTTATTATTGCTATTATAATTATAGCATACATAGGAGTCAAATTATATATGTAAAAGAAAAAATATTCGCTGGTAAAGCTAAAATCGTAAACTGCAACAGTAATATTTTATCAACTATCCTTGATTGTAATACTTAATTAAAATGTACAGTTGTATTATTATAATAAATATTAATAATATTTTATTTATACTTTGATGCATATTTTACTTGAATTAAATAATGTAGAGTAGCAGAAAAATTATATTACACAGTTGTATGTTAGTTTACATAATTAATGTAATTTGATATGTGGTATTTGTTCAGAATCTGATATGATAGTTGAACTGACTGAGTACATCTGTCATATATTAAAGAGTACCGTACATTTCTACTTATATCTTTTCAAATATCAACTCTCAAATTCATTAAAAAATTCAGATACTGAAATTGTCCTGACATGTAATCCTAGATCCGTGCCAACTTGATCTCTTCCAACTCATTTGGCTGAATGTAATGGGTACGAACAAATGAGGGTTGAAACTGCGAACGAAGCGAAAACCACCCCTCCTTTTCAACCTATTGGAACATCTGTCATCTAACACATAATTTCGAACGAAGTTTCTCTTAATGTTTCATGCCAATGTGCCGAAAACAGAGCGGTGTGTTATTTGTTAAACAATAATTTTTTTGTTTTAAATTCAAAGGACATTAAACGGACACACATTAATTACGGCAATCAATTTACTAGTCACACAACAAAATGAATTATAACGAACGTTGGAAATGAAGTCCTTGATAAAAATCATCTTTCCTATTATTAAGGTTGGACATTATTGAAATAAAATGAACATTAATTTTAAAAATTATCATTAAAATGATACATTATCATATTTGTCTAGAAGTTATTCTCAGATAACTATGTGTCAGTTCATTTGCAGAAGAGAAGTAATTTTTGTTTAATTCTCTTTTTTTTTATAAATGCTTTCCGAAATAATGTTCGAAATAATTTCTGAATTTATTCTGTTAGTTGTGTTTTCTTATATATAATTTAATATAATTTAATGTTTATCATTTTTTTCTTCTTCTTCATTATTTTACGTCGCATCCACATCCTCGCTATAGTACATACAAAGAACTTTTATTCCCTACAATTTATATATGTCTGAAAACATATTCATATAACATGTGTACATATTCTGTGAGAGTATAAAACACTATGCTATGGCATTTGAAAAAACAACGATGACTGCAATTTCAAAAGGACAATCGTAAAATAACCTTTTGTTTTATCACTTTATTTACTCTTACGAGACAATTTAACTCTATTCTAGACACTTTTTTCATGTAATTATAAAGAGCCGAGACCAAGTCAATCCGCTTACGTAGTCCATCTCGTCTACTTTTTAAACAAATAACATTTTTTATTCCAATAATAAAACACAGCTCGTGTAGTGAATAATTCAATACGGTAATGTAACGTAATTTTATTCTTTATCGTGGTATTCTGAAATTGCTGCTTTACTGGGTAGAAGAAACTACACAGTAAGCTTCTCGATATTAATTAATATGTTAGTTACAAAATCTTCTATATCATTATTTGAGATGGTACTTCATAAAATTGTTTATGCGTACACTGTACATATTTCAAGTTAATCGCAATATCCTGTAAAATTATTATTTAACTGAAAGCTAAAACCGGTATTTGATGAATATATAAGCGATAAAATAATTTAAAAAGAAAATCATTAACTTGTCCAAATAAATCAATATATAGTTATTTCAAAGTAATTTTTAATCATACAAGATGATATGTTATCTAAATCATTATTTTCCAAATATTTTATTTAAATAATACCCAACCCGACTTCGTCAGCATATCATCTTATCTCCGTATTATTATTCATAACTTTTTACGACAAACAGAAGTAATATAATTTTATCTAGCTACACGAAATTCGTATGCACTTCTCTAGTTGCACGTTACTTTATTACTTGTCAAGTTAATGTGCTCGTTAACTGACAGTGGTAAAATTTAAAAGGAAGCAAGAGGAGAAAAATGAAAGGATCACTGTTTACTTGGGTAATGAATGGAGTTATTGAGTTTGCAGTAGAGCACATGCAGTTTGCTTTGAAAATGTTGAAGCATTTGATGAAATTCATGGCACGTTTGTAAGTATACTTCCGTTCGGAAGTCGTGTTTCACTTGTAACGAAAACGAAAAAGTTTCAAGACAAAAGCAAAAACGTGCTGGAAAAAAACGGAAGAGGAAAATCATAAAAGTTTGTTGGAACTACATAAAACAACAACGGTATATTAGAAACTGCGAGAAACATAACCGGAACATAGGTTCTTTGTAATGGTTCTGATAAAAATAGAACAAAACCTTTGAATCTGTGTTAAAATAAACGAGACGAGAATGTTGCCTTTAACTTAAATTATTTCTTTTATAAGATCTCCGATTGTTTGTAGAAGATTTCAAAAGAATTTTAAACAACCGGATATCTGAAAACAATGTTAACGTTTCCTTCTAAAGTTCTTCACTATTAATATCTCAAACTATAGTGAATACTTTAAATATTTAAATACAATTATCAATTTGTATCATAGTATTAATTTAGATATTAAATAATCTTAAAGTGAGAATATTTTTGTCTTTCTGAAAAGAATAACAGAAAGTAATTTATTCATAAAAGTTGATCTTCAAATCGGAATCCTATATTTTTTAAATGACTTTTCATTTGTCTAACATTTTTTAAAAATATATTACTTATGGGATAAATTGACATTGTGTTATAACTTTTGTATTACGTCGTGTTGTATAATAATATATCTTGGGAACATAAAATTAAATTCTATAAAAACACGCATTATACTAGTTACAACCATTTCTTATATTCTGCAATGAAACTTATAATTCGTGTATAACAATATTTGATAAACTATTATAACGTTTTTTATGTTCTGTAATGAAATTTATGATTTATTTATAAATATATTTGATAAACTATTTTAACCTTTCGATGGTATGTGTATATTGAAAAATGCAGAAATGTAATAATGAAGATATTTTTTCGGCAATGAAACGGGTCTAGAGGTCAAAACACTACGTCGAGAAAATCGAAAGTTCTTGTATTATTGTGAATATTTGTGAAACAATACAATATACAGGAAAAGTTAATTACATTGTAGTGATAAGGGATATTAAGGAAACAGCATTCTTTTTAAAATTTGCTCGAATGGCCATTAATTTTTTGAAGATGTATTATTTGTGGCTATAGTCTTTCAAGAACTCTGTATAATCATAAGTAAGTGTATGAATTGAATTACTTTGTTGAACGGACAAAACTAACCACTCATGTGAAAACATACAATCTCCAGTAAATCATACATATGCGATGTATTCTCATCATTAAATTTAGATAGTGCACATTGTTATATACAAATAGTATAAATTATAATTATTTGCATCCTCTTGGAAAATATCATTTTCAACTATCATAAACACATAGCAAAACCATTAAAGATTTCACTATGAATTTGTTTGAATGAGGATCGTATTTCTGTGATGCTTGAGCAAGATATTTTTCGGATAACTGCACCAAATAAGATGGTTACACTACGGAAGTGGAAGGATAATGATATTCTTTGAAAACATATTTTTCACACCTTAGATATGCTTCGTTTTACTACACATGTTGTATTTTCTTCTTTAAAACAATTAAAATATTTGAATAAATTTTTAAATCTAGGAGATGAAAATCAATTATGTGTCAATGACTGCAATTTTATTACAGTATTATATACACAAAGATTTATATTGTACTCATGCAAATTTTGCGATGTCAGAAAAATCTCGAACAAAGACTTTCTACACTCGAAAGACAAACACATTTAAAGGCTGCATCAAAAACCTTGTCTTTTTCGATGCACTTAAAACTTTTATTTTCTGGTTTTCATAAGAGCTATTGTAAGTCTCAAATGCAATATTCCGTATATGAGTCTGAAAGTACAGTAGAATTCCGATAATCTGCTGCACTTGAGATTTCAGCAGTAGCAGATTATTAAATGCCAGATTATTAGACTATACCTGTAATACGGTAAAAGCGAGGAGAATAATTTAAATAATTTGAATGATGAAAATCTATTATGTGCTTTCTTTCTACTAGTTCTAAATAACAATTTATATTTGACATATTAATATAATATAAGTATAAAGCAAATGACTAAATTATTTCTACCACCGTTACAACCAAGATGAAATGACAAAAGGAGATTTAAATGGTTTCAAGAAGTGTACTGAATAGCGATAAAAATAATCTCCTCAAAATCGCTTTAAAAGTTATTTTTAAAGTTCCCGTTTCTAATGGAAGCTTACGATTTTAGTATAAGCATATATATGAATTATGGAATACACAGTACCTTCCTTTAGGCCAGCGTTTCTCAATCTTTTTGTCGGATGATCTAATATATTTGTTTCTAACGATATCGCGGTCTAAATTGTTATAATATATAAATGTTAAAAAAAATATATATTACATAAACATAACATATCAAATATATATAACAGCAATGTTCCGTACTTAAGACGGATTTTGCGTGTCATTAGGAATATCCTCACCTGGAAAACTAAAAAGATTATCCTATTGCTTCAATCTTCAATATTATGTACTTACTTCCTTTCAAAGCAAGATACAATGCAGGCTATCAACGACACGGACTGTAAGCAATTAATTAAGATTCCGTCCTGTGCTTGTCATAACATAGCTGTAAAGTAATTCCCTTAACTTTCTGGACAATGAGACACTGTGCACCTCTATTCCAACTTACCTGCCCAAAGTCGGGCCCTCGCACCCTTCTCTGGTGGTTGCCGTGAGCACCCCTCTAATCGCACACCTTTGCTCCTACATTGCACACTCCTACGATCGTGGGGAGCTGGTTTAATTTCTAACCAGTCAATCATCAAAATCCTTGATTCCTACTTCAAAACCCTATTCCATCAATCATCTTCAACTTTGGCTTTCCGAATGGTATAAATTGAGAGTTACGCACACTTTTACTTCCTTTCGAGTGTACATAAAATTCGAGATTCAAACTAGAGATTAGAGTTTATATTTGAAAAGATTCAAACTAACTCGATTCGATCCGTCAAACTGATCATCCATAATAGATTCGAGAGATTTGAAATAGATTCAAACTCAATCGATTCGATCATCGATAACAGATTCAAAACCACTAAAGATTCAAGATTCGATTCGATCCATCGAGCTGATCATCGAAGGGATTCAAAGTCAGATTCAACATTCGATTTGAACCATCAAGTTAAACAGCGAAGACATTCTCTAAACGTTCGAGTCTATCGGTCACACAATCTGTATATATTGTTTATAGTATAACTCTTGTCAATACTGTAAATACACGTATATCATCTTCACACCTAAAATAGCTATACCTTATTAAGTTATGGTGCAACGTACAGAAAACATCGTTATGTCGCATAATCGGACTTACGACCTGATAGATTCGTTCAGAATCACGGTGCTTTGATATAGAACAAGTAATTACTACATATGAAAAATAACATTCAGTATATTTCTATTGAGAACGGTCCAGCCCAATTTTGATTTGTAACAAACACTCCGATTTCATATTTAACTATGGAAAAATGTAGGACTAATAAATATACTAATTAAATAAGACAAGCTGCTTCAAAGTTATAAAAATTAATGAACTACTTTTTACCATATTTATTAAAAACTCTAACATAAGCTATGAACGGAATAACGCAAGATAATATTCAATGGCAGCTTCAAACACCTATAATTTCGGGATCTGTTAAAAATTTAATGAGGCTGATATATTTAAAATACTGCTTTAGGTTAATCATCAATTGTCCAAATTTGGTGTCGTTGCTTGATGCTTGTGACCATGACCGGAATTTTTATGCCAAATTATCGAGCGTGCTCATAGTCAGAATCTAACTGTAATAAGCTTTCCTCTCCAGTGTTTCGTAAAAATATTTCTTGAAACCAGTATCTGAACTGTTGAGCTGTAAATTTCTCTGGTCTTAGCGTAAACGTTAGCGGGTCTAAATAGAGTTGCCGTCACACATAACCCAAATGATCCAGCGGGCTCCTTTATTACAACTTAAATGGATATAGTAGGCATGATATACAGCATAATTATAAGTTATATTGAATAAGGTCTAAACAGCTGCTTCAATCGAGTTAAATTTAACAGTAGACAATATCTGTTCGGAATCCATGTCTAAGTTCAAACCGTTTTCGTCCACATTGTAAATCAATACTTCGTTACTTGTAATGATATATGGTGTCATTAATGTAACGAATTTTTCGACGCCTTGACATTTACTTTTAATGTCACCGACCGTTCTAAAAGATTGCGTTTGTAATTTCGTTATCATGTGCGATAAAATACGATAGGTCTTCTTAAAATGATATTAAAAATTTTTAAAAATATCTTCATATCCACACTCTTCCTGCTCTAACCATAAGTGACAGGAAATCGATTTGCTCTTTTGTTTCTAGGATTCATTTTAGCAGATTCATATCATGAATGAATTTCTGTCTAAAGTTTCTTGAAATTTTATCACTGTATATTCTACTATTTTGTACTTGTCCCTGTCAGAATTACCAGGAATTATATCGACATGCTTTACGGAGAGTAGCACATTTCAATTTCTTATGAAGAATAGTAGGTTTCAACATATCAAGAAATCAAGCACGTTTCATCGGTTCCAATAGTTTCCATCGAAAACTAGTATTTTTCATACTTATTCACAAATACTAGCACGTTTCACAGTTCGCCACGAATAGTGGCATATTTCGAACACTGCGGTAAAGAGTAACACGTTTGATTTCTAGATGGAGATAAAATAATTAATATTAAATACAGTTTTACCGAAAATGGTAAAAAATAAAAGTTTTGAAACGGTATGTTTCAAAACAAGATATTATGGCATATACGGTCAACTATAAAAACCTGCATATAATCCTACATTTCATGTACTTAAAAAACTACAAGAAGTTTGACCATTTTAAGAATGTTAATCCACCTACTGATTAAAATTGGATGGATTCTGAAAAAGTTATTATATTTTTCGCTCTTCTTCATAAAAAATATATATGTCAACAACATAACTTCACAAAATTCTACATACGTGTATTAAAGTATACAACACAATGTTGTATTAATATTTATGCATTGCTAGACCCTTTAATGGATCTCCCACGTGCTATAATCAAACCACCATAAACAAAATAACATCTTTTTACACTTGTAAGAGTAATTTTGTTCGTGTAATAATAGTAATCAATGATGCTCATTTTATGAAACGTTATCTAAAAATGTTCTTATTTATAATTTTATATTTTATGTATTTTCCACCATTATTACTATTCTAAAATATGTAAGTATTTGAAAGTTAAAGTGCGTATGTAAACTTTTGTAACCAACTGTACATTACAAGACGCCAACAATAATAAAATTCCATTGACATTAAAAAGAAATGTATTATCAATGGTATCTAAGGTTATTATCACAAGAAAACATATTAAATTTCATACAAATATTATTAATTGAAAAGTTTGTTTGTCATAATTTCACTTATTTTATTAAAGAATATATTTCAGTTAAAAGTTCGAGATTTTATTTTTGTAATATCATCCTAAGGAACCTGTTTTAATGTGCTGTGTTTCGTGACAAAGACGAAACATGCTTTTCGCTGCTGAAAGCGATTCATGCTAGTTTTCGCGACTGACTACCGAAACATGCTACTCGTCGTCGCGACCGCGACGCACGTAAATATGCTAGCTTCGTCGCGAAAACCGAAACGTGCTATTTTTCGTGGTTACATAAATTTAACGTGCTGGACTTCATAACAAAGATGGAACATGCTACTCTTCGTAACGCACGTCGATATGTTCTCATCTATACACCTGGCAAGTGAATTTTGCAATACAAAACAACCAACGGTATTTCTTTTCACTTTTCAAAATCTCAATTATTGTGGCGTCAAGGGATACTGCAACCATTAGGTTTCGCGGAGTCGTAAATTCTGCTACACTTTCGCAACAGTACCTCCTAAAGGAATGAAAACCTGGTTGTATTTTCAATATATAGCAATTTATTAAACTGTTGAGATTTACAATATGGTTGCCGATGAATGATTTCGCTTGATCGGGTTAAGATGTATAGTAAAACGAGTGCTCCGCAATTTCGATGGCCAGCTTGTAGGGTCGAATCGATTTGTTGGAGGTTATTTTGAAAATCACTCAAGAAAACAGAATACTCAGGAATAATCTATACTCAGGAATACTCTCTCGAAAATGCGCGTGACTCTATATTTATGTCATTTGGAAAACTAAGGTGGAAGATGATTGGTGGGAATAATTTGGAAACGGAAGATTGCCGGAGTTCCGTGATTGGCTGGTCAGAAATTGGAACCAGCCCCCCACGAGTGAAGGAGTGGGAAGGCGCGAAGGTGTGCAAACAGAGGGGATGCTCGCGAAGTCCGTCGAGAAGGGGATGCGAGGGCCCGATGTTGGGCAGGTCAGCTGGAATTGAGGTGCACGATGCCTCATTGTCCAGAAAATGAAGGAAGTGACTTTACAGCTGTATTTCGACAGACACGGAACAAAACCTTAATGAGGTGCTTAGAGTTCGTGTCGTCGACAGCGTGTATTGTCCTTATGGTTCAAAGGAAGCAATATTGGAGCTTATAGCAATAAGCTAATCCAATTTTCGAGGATGGCATAATCCTATTAGTTTTCCAAATGCAAATGCTGCTAATGGGTAGAAAAAACCGTTTTAAGAACGGAACAATTATAAAGTCTGGATTTGAATACACAAATAGCGACAATATTGATAGAAGATGTTTTTCTAATCCTTAACTGATTTTTGAAATAACAAGAATAGACGAGCAACTTATCAGATGCAGTTATTCCTTCAACAATTGAAAAATTGTTAGCCAGCGTTTGGCAGACAGTTTTTCGTCAACATCCGCGCATACAATATCGAGTGATCGTACATAAAATTCGTTATTTTATGAATGTAATAACTGCGATAGCTGTGTACATTTTCAGTACACACACGTGCTGTGTATCACATGTGACACGACAATCATGATGCACATGTGCAGTTTTTCCACACTTGTCTGGTCTTTTTCATATGCTTGAAGAGTTTTAAGTAAGTAGACTGATGTATTAGATTGTTCGGAAAGTTCGTAGAGATATTTTAAAAACACGCAAAGATAATATGTGCACATTAACGTTTCAATAAATAATTTTGCGTGTAATATTTATTGTTTGATAATTGTATGACTATCAGAAAGTTTCATAATCCCCTTTTTCAAGAAAATAAATCGAAAATTTGATTTCATAAAAGTTTATATACGTATATTAAAGTATACACAACTGATTGTTATAAGTATATTTATACTTTGTTAGATGTTCTGATGCATCTGTGACGTTCCACAATTTGTCTAGCATAAATAAAATTACATTCTGGACTTGACGAGTGCAAAAATCAGTTAGATCTGTAATTGGTTGAAGGTTTTCGAGGTTTTATCTGAAAACAAAAGTGCCGTTGAATTTTCATTACCATTTGAGAATATGTGTAAAAACATCCATTACCGCTTAATCAGAAGGAAGTGTTTCTTTCCTGCTCCAAAAGTTTACATCAGAGTATCGTTGTTAGTATTTCAATATCGCAATCAATGCTGCTGGTGTCAAATTACTTTTGGGAACAATACAGGGTGTCCCATTTTAATCTCCCAGAGCCAGCGATGTCCTCGGGGAAGTCTGCAGAAGCTAACTTAGAATTTTTAAATTAGAATCTATATTTTATACTACATATTATTATAGTTAACATCAAAACGTTTTCAGAGCACTACCTAAATGTAATTTGTGCCTAAGCCGTTCACCAGATACGAAAGATAACATACTGCCGGCAATAGCGTTATCCGATGATATAAAGACAATGCTATGATCTTTCCAATGCTGTTTGTACATACCTAGATTATTTCGAAGCACTTCGATTTAGTGTGCATTAGCTACACGAATTGCGAAAGCTAAGCAAGTCGTTACTGTTTTCCTTACGAACTTGCGTTAGTAACATATCAGTAATACATTTCGTTCATTTACTTGTATGATTTTTGGTTATTGAAATTTTAGATTTTTTTATGAATTTTTATACTATTTAAAGAATATCGTCTGTGAAATTAAACAAGTATTAAAACGTAGGATTGTTGAAGCGTGTTAAAATCTGTTAGCAGCAACACTGAAATAAGTAAGTAGTAGTTCTGGGACTTATATAATGGAATTTACATAACTATGTCTTTAACGAAATATATAATATGTACATCCGATTTAATAATAATATATTAATTTATATTAATCATATTAGATATATTAATTAGATAATTAGTCACTATACGCTATTTATGTTGTATTATAATAGCTTACTATTTCATATTATTCTGCAAAGCGCAATAACGCAATAGATTTAAACTAAAGCAGTAATTTTGTGTATTTTGCTTCTTTTCTTTTTATTAGCCGAACTATCCGAATATTTCTATTCCACTATCTGAATTATCTGGATATTTTTAACTCTCTGGATTATTTTATTAGTGCTACGAATATGCGAATATCCGGATTATCCGGATAATCAACAATCCGGACCATAAGCCCAGCCCAAGTAAGTAAGTAGACTCCTTTCGAAAACGAATAAACTCATGCATCGACATAAATGATCGAGAACTCAGACATTTAGTTGCTTGAGATGCTTGTAAATATTACGCATTCACATAATTGACTCTTTTCGGAGCCATTATGATGTACAAAGCCCGATCCTACTATCTTCTCACGGAGTACATCAGCTAATGCTAATACCGACGGCTCGTCAGGCTTGAGAGTTCATATCTCAGGAATGCATTACGCAAAAAAATATATTTAAGCAGTGTTTTGAAAATGTTTTGATGCCAGCTATAATGATATGTTATGAAAATATAGATTCCAATGTAAAAATTCGAATTTGGCTTCCGTAGACTTTTCTAAAGTCATTGCCAGCTCAATCAAATGAGAGCATAATCTACCCCCTTAAATCTATACAACTTTTATATCTTTAAAATGGGACACTCAATCATTGACGAAGTAATTGAGTATCAGGTATACAGAGTGTATGATATTTGTTACTTTTATGTTTATCGATAAGTAAGGCTATTTGGAAATTTTTATTTGTCAAGCTTTAATTTCGAGGCACGAAGCAGACAAATTTATTCAAGAAAAGAAAATTTTTATAAATTTTCACTGGCAAACAAACCAACAATACGATTTTTATGTATTTAAATGAATCTTGTAAAAAAATCGTCATAATTTCTGTTTCTACATAATTTCTTGATGATAACGTTAAGTTTAAAGTAATACAGTTCCTTTATTTTTGCACTGAGCGCTTTAATTAGTTGGCCACGGAGTAATTACACATGCTTTTGAAATGTTGCAAGAATTAAACTGATCAACTCCATAAATTAATTGAATTAGTATTTTACAAATTGAGCATTAATTATGTACCCTAGTAGTGGAATTGAACTAATTACAAGAATTCGTGTTGATCAGTTGGGTCCCTAAATAGTTAAAATGTGAAGCATTAACGTAACGAGCGTACATTATCGATAAGATATTACAAATTTCGATACGCATAAATACATAAAAAATACAAAAAAATACTTATTTATTTCTTTACTAAATACAATTGTAAGGTAGGTCGGATGACTTCCGAGTGGTTAAATAAAAACTCAATAGGGCGTTTTAAAACTCGATTTACTCTACTGACTGTTCGCTATGACAGCTCGTACAAGAGTGCGTCTCCTTCGACAATTCGTTAGTTCTGAGGACGCCTTCGCCAGCATGGGTTGTTTACAACCGACGATACGAATAGCCCGAAGAAACTACCCTTGAGAGGGGAAAGCTCGTTGACAAAACACATATGGCCCACCTCGACCGCTTACCGATTTCGACATTTCTAACACAATTCTACTCAATAAAAAACTAATTTTTTATGTATATATATACTACGTTAACAAAGACAAGAAAGGAATTAATTCCAAGCAAATTCTATATTTTTTGAATTACTAGTTTACAACTTTTTTGTGAAAATAATTTGAATATAAGATAAAACATAAGTATAAATAATAGTAAACAATGTGTAATTTACATGCAAAAAGTATTCACATATACATAAAACTTAAAGTAATATTCTTTCGTCGTTGTAAATGTATGTATATTGTCCAATCTTTATAAAAACATTTTACTTATGTACCTTTAATTGCAATACTAAGATTTGTTGTCAAATTTTAAAGAAGAATTAAGTAACTCTTTCAAGTTTAACAACTTTCTACAGTTTTATTTTTACATTACTAACATAGCTCCTTCTTAGTTTAACAATTGTTTATTAAACACAATAATTCATCAATTCAGTTATATTACGTGTAAACTGTGCTGTAATACTCAGGAGTTTCATTTTTTACGTCATTGCAAGCAATACTGACATGTACGATGCTGAGGCTTTCATAATCTAAAAATTATAGAAAATTATTAAAACATTGCTTGTAATATGATACATATTGCAATACATACTACAACACATTATATTACAACTATTCAACATTTCTACAACACTATAACACATCAATTTGCTGTTTGAAGTAATGCAGAAGAAAGGAGACAAGGTGGTAATTTTTCTGTTTCTCATAAATATGTTCCTATTTTTCTTCATCTTTTGAACGTCAGTAGACATGCTACAATTTCCAATATATTAATTCTTGAACGTTACTAATAAAACAATGTAAAGTAAGACTCATTACGTCCAAAATTTTTTTGTATACTTTACGTTTAACTTACAATAGCGAAGTTGTTTTATTCTATGTTGATAGACGGACTTTAACACTGTATAGCTTTACGTACAAATTGTACATCATCAATATTTATAATTTGCAGAATTTTTGTCTCAGCATCCTCATCTTGTTCCCACTATCCTTTATATCTAAACTCGTTGAAGGTAAAGTATAAATAACTTACAGCCGTAAAGCTTTCCATGGAAAGACTTGCAAATTTCCCAAAAGTAAAAGTAAATCCTTTTTGGCATCTTAATATTACAAGTATTAAAAGTCGGCTTTCCGTTGGATGTAAGTTATACCAAAGAAACTTATATGCCGTATCACTGATCAAATTACTCTAAAAATAAAAAAACCTTTAGCAATATATAACGGTACTAACACATATACATGTGACCTGCTGCTAAAAATGGGAGCGTGTGGGCAAAAACAACTTTCCGAAAAAAAACACGTTTCAAGTTTGAGACACACTGTTTATTATTGTGATATTCATACTGTTTGCTTTTGACTAATGCGTGATTTTTGTATAATTTAATTTTCACTATATTAAAACCTCCCTTATCCAAATACTATATCCAATGTCCTACAGTTCTATTATCTAAACAAAGTTGCTCGTAATAATAATTACTTATTTATTTATTCGAACGCTGTTATTTCTCTAATGATTCGGATGCAAGGTCCTACTGTACTATAAACTATAAAAATTGGGACTATCTTTTCCAAGCATTTTCAAGATTTTAATGTAGGACCGATTTTGTTGCGAAAAGGAGAATTTACAATCTGAAAATCCACAAAAACTCGAAAATAGATTTTTAACCCATAAATCTCCTTCTTTGGGGGCAGATGACATATTGTACTGAATAAAGAAGTCATTCAAATGTGCTAAATTTTACGCGCATGTGTGTAAGAAAACCTATTGAAATATGAGAAATATTAAAAAATTGCAAACACGCTACATTTTGTTCAGGTAATAACGACTTCATAACTATTCATCTTTATAACTATCTATAAATAAAGTTGTAAAACTTAAAATTCTTCTGAACTTATAATCGAGTAATATTATCGATGAAGCATAGGATAGACTGATTTTTCTATAGAATCATCCGCGATATTACTATAATGACTACTAATATAACACGCGATATTAGTAGTTTAGACTAAAATAAGACAACAGCGTTTCTAAAATGACGGGAAATATAAATAAATGTTGCATTACCCACGTGTTTTCGACATATATACGTGATCTGTGAAATCTAGATCTGAAGTAAGGTGCATAGAAGTATATGTTTCTATGTATTGGAATTCTATCATTCATTTCTCTATAACCAGAATTTAATTTACTTTTACAGTGAACAAAATTGCAATTAAGTCAAACGTTTCATTTCAATCTGGGAATCAAGAATTAATACGTACTGTATAAGTGACTGTCGTCAATATAACGATATAACGATAAAGAAAGAGAAAATGTAATAATAGAGTGATATGCTAATCAGATAAAGTTCAACAAATTTAAATTATAGGGATTATAGGGAGTTCCCTATATCAACTTTGATGCTCGGCTTGAATATAATTCTTAAAATAAATATTCAAATCCTTTGCTTTGTTAGACGATCGGAATTTCAGTTTGAAATTTATAATGTTTTCTAAATATAAGCGAGTGGTCTGTCCTGTACTTAGTCAACGGCAATAGGTAAAAATATTTGATTGGTCCATAATTTTGCGCGATTTTCATTTAATTTTAAATTTACCGCATAGTAATTGTTTTTCCGTTACGTTTCATATCTCATTCGAAAGCTCTTGCTTTCATCTTTTCTGTAATTGTTTATCTTTTCGTTAAATGTCATTAAACCTTAAAAGGCCGAGAAGCCAATATATTGGCTCTACTCATACTAATCGTAAGAGACTTATGTATGAAGATGAATGATTTAGATCAGAAGTGCTGATCATGTTTCGTAATTTGTCGGCTCGCTAAGGGTTAATATGTGTACAGCGATTAATTCTTCGAAAACTATGGAGCGTCAAGTCAACAAAAATGAACATCTATGAATATCTTCGATATGCTTTACTCTACGAATTTAATCGTCATTGTAAAGCTATTCTAGATTTAGCTCTGACAAATTATCACCTTTTCCGTTCTTCCTAAAATAGTTTAAACGGAGTTTCATTTCACAACGATGTGGAACTGTGAAGATGGTTGAGTCCAGAAGCTACCAAAACGTTGAGAAGAGGTAAGTAATGGTGGAGAATGCATTATTATAGATTAATGTATGATAATTATTTTAAAAAAAGCATTAACTTTTTCACTTTCGATAAAACCGCACGAATTTATGGATCAACCATAGTTGAGCAGCAATTATAGTAACTCCAAAAAAATTCTATACATCACATTTACAATTCTACCATTCTGCATTGTCTATAAAGTAAGTATACTAATAATAAAATGTTCATATGATATCTTCAATTATTTGTGTAGAGTAATGCTCTATATAAAAGTGTAGTATGACCTTCAGCAAATATATGAAACAAATTCATATAAAAAATCTGTGCCTAACAATAGAACATGCTGACGACAGTATTTCAATATGGAGGCGTATAAATTTAAATGGAATAGGAGAGTTGGTTTTATTGATGGCATCATAGATTAAAATATTTGTTTAGATATTTTAAAGGATCATCTACACAGAAGTACGGAAGAGTTGAATCTTAGATTTCGAAACTTGTTACCTTTCAGTAAAATAATGACCGAAAATGTAAAGAAACGTGATGAGCTCTATCCGCGAAGTATTTAGTTACACTAAACGTATAGGGTATGACCGGTCAAGTGGTGTTTTTGGCAACAAAACGGAAGAAACTTTATTATGCATACATACATAAGGTATATACATATTAACGTGGCAGTAATTGGAACTATATGAGTGTATATGCATACACAGGGTGTTAATCGTAACATTTGCCGCGACGTTTCAGGCATTCACACTAATGTGACGAAAAAATGTTTGGAACGAAAGTAATCCACTGTTCTGAGGAAAATAAATTACAATATTAAAAATTTCGAAAAATCTTTTTATTCGTCAAGAAATTGAGATCATCTTGACTTTTTCAAATAACATCATGTATTTTTGACTTCATACCGCTGTGGCTGCTGGGAAAAGAAAATTAACAACCTACTATACAATGATTTTTGGATAACTCAACTCTAGTATTACCCTTCACAACGATCGGTTGTACCTTCCCGTGTTCGTTACAACAGTCGTGATTTAATGGGAAAAGCTGTTCGCTGAAACGTCTTTCGTTATAGGATACCTCACTGTATTTAAAACTTAAATATTCATCCTTAGAAACCGTCATGATGATTAAAGCTTTTGGGGATGATGCTATGAGTACTGGCAGAATTTTAGTCGAGAATCCGTTGCGGACAATTCTCGTTCTGGAAGGCCTCTGATCGGTAGAATTTACAAAAATGTTGAAACTAGAGATAATTGAAGGCGAATAGTGCGGGATTGGAAGATGTGGGAATGTAATGGGCTATTGTTACAAAAAAAGATGGAGAATCTTGGTATGAAACGTGTGGAAACTACATCATAACAATAAGTCATATTCAAGACGGCTTTCTGTGAAGACATGGCTTCATCGAAATTTATCAGCCTCTCTACATTCCAGTTTTGATTCCCTGAAACTTCTGGCTTTTCTTAAAGTATACGGCATTATAGTCGCCGTTGAAAGATACGAAATAAAAAAGATATTAAACTCTAGACAAAATTAAACAAGACACAATGAAGTAGCTAATGATGATCCTGAAAAAGAACTTCACTAATTATTTTGAAAAGTAGTAAGGACTGCAAACACACAGGGGTGCACTTCGAAGTGGGCTAAGGCATTATTGTTCTATTGACGTTAGCTCTGTTTTAATATTAAGTGACTGAATACTTTCTGAACAGACTTCGTACCTATTGTACAGGTGCTTTCTCGTTAGGGGCCACAAAGGCAGTGTCGCTCCTGTATCATTGACAGTTGTTCTTGTGGCACTCTTATTTTCAGAGCCTCGCTTTCATTTTTTACGACGATCGAACCACTGATACAACCACTATGTTTACGGTGGCCGTTATGGCCCCCTGGCGAGAGAATCACTGTATAATGTGTGCTCCCTCAGTTGTAGAACATTTAAGAAAGGAAGTACATAAAAAGGTGTACAAAAACTTAATTGCAAGAAATAAAAAATAGCTAATAAATACAATAGTGTTCGAATGCAACAACATTGAATTTATTGTCATTGCAAAATTAGTTAGGATTATACAAAAAAGAGTGCAAAAAATTAGTGTTAAAGCTAAAAGAGAACCAACTGAACATTAAAATCGAAAGAAGGCTAACAAATCTGATAATCTTAATTATTTTTTTACTGATATAAGACAATACTTTTTTATTCAGTTTAACGATATACTTAATTTCCTTATTAGCTAATTATTCAAGTTTTATTGTGTTCACTAGACTTATAAGCAAACCACTGTTAAGCAAAATATTATATGAGTTGTTTATTTATATACACCATTTTCTGTAATTATATTGTACGTAGAGTTGTAAAGTATAGTGTACGAAAAATTTTGAAGTCACTACTGTTATATCATAGTAATTATTTAGCCAGTAATATTCTTTCAAATTACAGGGTAACGTGTTATATATTCAATTGGAAGAAATTTCAAGGTGATCTGTATATCTCGATAAAAAACGCAAAGTAGATTGATCACTGTTCTGAAGATCTTCCTTGATGTTGTATGACTTTTGTCTGAAACAGTTCCTTAAATAAGGAAAAGTTTACGAGTAGTTTAACGTGATCAAGTTAGATAACTCGTTGTATAATTTTTAAAACTATAATAAATTTGCATTTACAACATATTGGAGAAGTTTATTGACTTTTCAAAAATCACTCTTTACGTTAATATTTGAGCATGTGAACTTTTATCATTCTGTTTACTAGCGTGTCTAATCCTGTATGTCATATAGACCGTATATGTAGTATGTACGCACTAAAAGCGTTAGAGGATAAAAGTTATGTTACGATGGTTAATTTTGAAGGAAACTGAATTTAAAAATTGTTTTTTATATATTTTTAATGGAACCATATTGTATGTGTTCCTTTTGCCAAATGTTATCATTAATACAATTCTTTGTATTATTGCGTACGTGAGTCGAACCACTTTTGAATAACACCCTGTTATGCTCCAACGGCATCCTCGGAAGTCCTGAATTATTATTTACTATAGTGCTAACAGTATATATATATATATATATATATATATATATATATATATATATCGTCTGAAATAAATTATACTATTATCATCGTATATTGTTTAAAAACCTTGTTACTGAGGTATTCTCCAGCGAAACAATATATAAATGCTTCTACGCAAACAGCAATATAGAATACAACACATTTCAGTAATACGTAATATCCATTATCAGTATCTAATGCCTGTAATATCAAATTTTTCCACTTTTATAAACCTTTATAATATAATAAAAGATATTTTTTTTTGTACGTATGTTATTATTATATGACTACATTACTTACAATTATAATAAGGTAACCCAAGCAGCACGTAATTAGAGTATTTGACACAAGTTGACTAAGTGCTATATACGTAAAAAGAGTTTCAATTCTTTCTGTAAACATGATAATTTCTTGATGCCTGCTAATGAAGAATTTTAGTTGCTTTTTGTTTTTGTAAGGAACTTCCATTAAAGACTGACACATAATGTCGATTTGACAACCTACATGGAGTACCTAAACGCAATCATCTGAATACTACAAAATTGCATAAATAAATAATATTATAAAACTTTAATAAATATATGGAAACTTTGAATTAAAAGATACTACATATGACTCGTAACAATATTCCTATTTGGTGAAGTAAGGATGCTATGTAAATTCTGTCATACTTTTAAAAACATTTGTTTAAATTAATAACCATTAAACGGAAAATATGGAATAAAACTTCTTCATATAAGATTCTGTTCTTTGAGACATTAATTAGATAGATACTCATGCATTTAGTTAGCCATAATTTCTACAGATCCATTAAAGGAATAGTTTATACTTAAAATGATTAAAGTCATCTTCAACTACAAGTGAAACCGTAGGAAGATAGATGTATTTATACTATCTAAGGTTTTATTTCTATAAAATTATAAGAGTCTTCTTTATATACAGAGTATCCCATTTTTATCTTCCCATGTGAATGTCTTCTTAGCTGTTCGTGATTTGGCGGAATATTTTAAATAAAAGATAAATTTTCCTCAAGTGGACATAATTTGAAGTGGTTATGCAAGACGATTCTCTCGTCAGTGGATTCAAAGACAATGCCGCTGTCTAAACGCAATAGAACGCTTTTATTATCACTGTGTCATCGGCGAATTGACCGTACGTATGGGTATGAACTGAAAAGACGAGTCCCAAAATAGAAGTCAATCTCTTTACTGATAGATTGCATATAGAAACACGGAGTTATTAATGCAATGTTTAGATAACGGCACTGCCTTTGAATCCACTGAGGACAGAATTATCCTGTATTTTTTGTAGGTAAGATCAAATTAATCATATCATTTCTTATCTGACTTTATTTGAAAATTTGTAAAACAAGGGGACTAAATTTTTTCCAACCTTACAATGTAGTACATTATAAACAGTAACTGTTGTTAACATCAGGTGTGAGCTGAAATTACATATTACGAAACTAAAACACCATTGTAATTACTAATTTTTGGAGTATGTGCGGAACTAGATGAGCTCTGCTGATTAATCAGAACTTAGTACGTCTTAATACTGACCCTGTGCAAAATTGGCTTATATTTTCTTTAGAATTTTCGACTAATCTTATTATTGTATACGTGAGTGTTCAAATCTATGATCTAAAGCCAACAAGTGTACTGTCGCTATTAAAGTTGATTATTCTTTGCTTTGGTTTATGGTATTCACCACAGGACTAATGTAGCAGTTGCACCGACCATCACGTTCTTCGATATTTCATCAACGCAATTACTTCTGCATAACTTTCATTATTTTGTACATCTTTTCTTCCACATTTACTTTCCTAAATATTTCCAAGGTTGCGCCCGGGTCTGGTTACTGTCATATACATTTGGTGACCAAGCCCGAAAACTTGAATTTTCTAAGAACTTCTCTTTAGCATCTGTTCGTTACAAACTTTTGCTTTCCAATCGTGCCGTGCCATTTCCACGTCTCCATTTTCCGTTCTCTAAAGTCTTCCTTTCATCTTCGCGCAGCTTAACAAGCATATGTTGCGTCCAGATTCGCCTAAGAACGAAGGAACTCTGTTTTCTGTTTTCCGTCTTTCGAACTTTTCCTGTCCTGTTTCTCTACCTACTCCTTTTGCTGTCCTTTTCTTATTGGCGTACATGAGGTACTTAACAAATTGTGGAACATACTTGGCAAGTGGATTCTTCATATCAAGACAATTTTTCAGTTACGAATAAATAAACTTTGCAATAGAAACAACCCAAAATGCAACGACCCACGCGTTCGATACAGACAAGTAGCCTACTCACATAGGGCGTTCAATAATGTACCCCAGAGTTATCCGTCAAGTAGGGCTTTACAGCCAAAAATTTTCCAGCCGATCTATTCGTAGTATCCATGTATGTATTCCAGTAAGCACACTGGTGGAAACTTTAATACAGCGTAAATAGAGGTACGTATGACGATACGTTGAATAAGTACCGAAATAACCAAACTTGTTATCACTACACAGTTCTATATTAAACAGGCTTTCTATTGTACACGTGTTCATTACTTTATGTAGAAAATGATAATGCTCGAGAAGACGATGAATCGTTAGTGTGATAGACAGATTGCCTCGGAATGCAGCGTCGTTGTAAAGACCGACCTTTGATACGATATAAAAAGGAATAACTCTGGAGTACGCTTTTGTTAGCTCCCTGTAAGTAGACTATCCGCTTGCATCAGGCGCGCTAGGCGTCTTCGACAATTTCTATTGCAAAATTTAATTGCTTATAACTAAACTGTAGATTCGTATGCAAATTCATGTTTTTATTAACAAAATTGAAGGAATGGAATCTAAGTACAAGATTCTTTTACCCTTCAAATGAAATGATCTGTATTCTATTTTCGATATGTTGTATATTCTTGCATATTATGCGTTCTATTTCATTTTTTGCGTATTCAAATTTCCCATAGGGTAAATATCCCAATTACTGCCAGTGTCCTTATAATCGACACTTTAATTCGTTTATGTAATAGCAAAGTAATGTACGAAGAATCGTAAGTAAATGAATTTTGATACTAAATTTGGACTTTGGTTTACGTAACAACACATAGACATTGTATATTCGTTTACACTTAATATTTAAAAATAAATATTAAGTGGTAAATTTACTGTTGAACATTAAAACGTGACCAGTGTAATTAGAAAGTATGGGACGTATCATAATTCAGTAAAAGCGATACGTTTACTGTATATCTTATATCTGTTACACAAATTGACGCGCTAATATATGTAGAAATTGTTTCTATTAAAATGAGAACTTTTCAAATGACAATAATAGGGACATTAGATTTTGTTGCACATTTTCAATTGATTAGTAATTAATTCAATATATTCAACATATAAAACAAATGTTCATAAATCAAAGATGTGTTGAACAATAGTATGCTCCAAACTGGAACGATTTTTAGGTTAAATGATTTCTAAAATAGTTAAATAAAGTTACATGATAACCGTAAAGTGGCAGTAATTGGTTCATTTGCCTTAGATGCATAAAATTTCGCAGTCTACTTATAACTTAAAAATAAGGACAAAATTTATATTTTTGTATCTGAACTTTCTTCACTATCGTCTTATATAAAATCCACTAACCGAACGTCTCCTCTGTTTTTGAAACATCCTCTATAGTGAGTCAGCTTTTACTGTCGCGTTGTACATATTTGGTAATTTGTAATAGAACATTGTATTAAACTCTGGTCTTTATAAACTATATTTGTAAATACTATTCAGTAATACCTATTGGCCAACTGATTCGGTCGCTAATCCAACTCGAATAACGAAAAAATCTGTTATAATTTAAGTTGCTTTTCTAACATTGAAGGCCAAATATTGATTGTGCCTAGAACAAATGCATTAGCTCGCGATTTTAGGTGCTCGGCTATTGCAACTACTATTGCGAGCTGGAAATTTTCACCTCGGCCTACACGGATCCTTCACTGGTTGCGGCAGTCCTTTTCCAGTGCCGCTTTGTAGTCCATAGATGGTTAGTATATGTGACTTTTTCAACCAATAGTACACTAGACTCGAGAATGCGTGTAAGTAGCGGTGTGTCCTTTCTACAACCACAGACCAATTTTAATTAGCTGCCATCTTCTCAGTTCCATATAGTACCTTGGTATATGTCGTTCAAATTCTGCACAATTTTACGACACGAACGAACGTTTGAAAATGACTGTTTGTATGCTTCGCTGTTAGAGTAAACTATTTAAATGCTGAACAACGACTGACTGAATATGTGTTTGCTCGACTGTTGCAGTAAACCAATCCGACTGATTGTTTAACTACATCTATTCAAGGTTAAACTGACCAACACTGAAAACACTCGTCTTGCATAATCGTCGAATATTTTTGCTCGTGGCGGCGAAATTGTCCAATGGAAAGATTGCCTTCTCAGGGAAAAACACGCTGACAGGAATCTTGAAACAAGGGGGAATGACTTTCCGCGATTGATATCTCACCCTCAAAAAGCTCCACCTTGTGGATTTTTTTGTGATTCATATGATATTAGTATCAGTTCCTTAAAAGAGTCTCCTAAGGGAATCTGCCACTGGATGTTGAGACAATCAGTGTTCTGTAAGCCAGTGGCACCTAACGGTCTTAATAATTATCGAAGGTTTAACGATGACGACCAATTACGCACGTGTTATCCGTCAATTTCTCGTGCAAAACTAATTTTTACCAATTCAAAGGTTCGGATTGCTACGTAGGTGTACGGCAGGGTTTAACATATTCTATATAAGATCTTCATTTCGGCTCCACAGCCATTAAATGTGGACTTGGTTTACATTTTGTTTGACTTATTTCATTTGTTCTTCTCACTCATTCCTTTCGCGCAATCACTCATTCTCTCCTTTTATTTAACTATTCTAGTACCCTATTCTATCTTAATTGTTAGTGTTTTTATTGTGGGAGTCAGAAGCAAGGAACTAATGCTAAGCACTGCGAAATTTTGTTCCCATTTTATTTACTTAATAAAGTGTACATGGATAAGTCACGCGTCTCTCATTTCTCCCTCTGGCCTCGATCATTGATCACATACACCGTTTCCGCACGCCAGCACAGTCATCTGAAAAAGCACCCATAGATGGCTTTTCACTCACGCTCTGTCATACCTTAAGTTCCATTCTCAATAATAACAAACAAACACACTCACACATTTATTGCCTGTGGTCCCTTGCTATTTTTCTTCTTTCTTTCACCATCCGTAACCATTTTTCTACCTTTTTATATTTTCTTCCGCTCAGCACTTCCTCTATCCTAATCTCATTGCCTACCTTCCTACATTCTATCGTCAGGTATTCCAGCGTTCCAGATTTTAAAATCTTCTATTTCGTGCAACAGAACAGTGCATTTAACTGCTGGGGATACGAAACTTGAATCTCGTTTAATCTCTGTCATGGTTGTGTGGGCGTCACAGTGTCGGAAAATTGAGCGACGAATAAATAACGCTGATGTATAGTGGTTGAAGTTGTTCCAGGAAGGAGCCGAAGGGTAATTTTAATAATATGAGGTTTGAACACTCGTTAAATACAACAATATATTTTAAAGTGAACGAGTACAGCTATTGCGGTAGAGCAGAGTAGTGTAGAATGGTTTCGCAGTGTAGAATGGTTGTGTCGGAGTGTATAACTTTTGTGTGTTTTTGCGTTCCAATAGGCCCCTTTTAAGGACCTTTTCGCACCTCTAACAAGGGACCATCCCCAAGTGTAAATCGCCGATTTTAATGAAAATGATATAGTTCTCAAAAAAATATTTGGCACATATTTCTTTTTATCGGCCATGATTCATGTTCAAAGGGTGAAAACAGCCCTTAAAGTTGAGGCCTCAAAACATATTTTCATTGATATCTCGCAAGCCATTAGAGATAGATGAACGGCTCAAATGTAGAAATTGTGTATTTTTGAATAACAAATTCATTCATCTAATTACTTTTTAAAAAAATTGATTTGTTCAAATAATATATTAAAAATAGCACTATTTTGTTAATTTTTCCTGTTAAATGTTTAATAAATTTCCGTGTAAATTTGTATATAGTTATGAGCGCTATAAAAATACGGATAAATTGGAATTTCGATTTTTTGTATTATAAAAAAATGTTATAAACCTAAAATTTTATGCAAGATGTAACGTAGGATTACTCATGTTCACGAATATTATAAATTTTTATGACTTCTCAAGCTGTTATAATATATTAGGTAGCGATAATTATTTCTTGAGCGTCAGATTTATTACCGCAGGTACAATCCAGGAGATCCTGGCGTACCAGGAACGGGGGGTACACAGTATAAACTTCCTTTACTCAATTCACGATAGCATTGTTTCAATAGAGAAAAGATGATAGGTTCAGGGTTTTTTGAAGTCGTAAAATGAATAAACCTAGTGTTCTCACGTTCTTAAAATTATGGTAGCTCTGAAGACAGCTGATTTCTTTGTGGGAATTGATACCTTTTGTAGTATTCTACGTTGATTCGATTTCAGTTATGTAATCTATTCCATATAATTTTCACAAAATAATGAAATTCTTCAAGAAAATGATTGAAGCACAAATGTTTCTGGCACCACGAACATTTTATAGAAACCACGTTATTGCAGTGAACACAAGTTAGAGTAGCACATTCATGAAACAAAACTCCACCGGATTTTCAAATTCTTTTGGTCTGTTGTCCAAATATCCACATCGAAACCAAGAGTATTTAAATAATTGTTTATATCTAGGGGCTGACAGCTGATTATAAATGAGTGATTGCATTTTGATTACAGTATTTCTTGCATGTAAATTTATATCGAGGTTCAAATTTATTACTAGATCCGACAGTTTTCTGACAAAATTCTTCCATATTCGAAACCCATATACATCCAAAGGTTGAATCAAACTTGTTGTATTTTTTGGAATTCTTAATACTTCCAATGTTTTACCATCTGGGACTATATTCAAAACCATAGTTTCATCATAACCAGACGATGAATCTACTAACAGTGTTGCAAAATCTGGCATATTTGGAAAAAATGCTTTATCCAACCACAGTTTCAAAAGATCTTTTGATAATTTGCCCGACGCTGAAGCCCCCACGACAATATTGGGAGCTTGAAATATTGTTTCTTTTATACGTGGACCTAACTGCCCACTTCTTTCTTTCAAAACAAGAAACAACGGAGAAAGTAACTGTCCGTCAGCCGAAATTGTTGGTTGGATTGTGTAACTATGCGTTATAGACGATGCTGATTGTATTAAACTCTCCGTTTTTTTCATCTCTCCATAACAGTGTTCTGCCAGAGTGCATTTCCAGTTCGAATCCACTATGATCGGTATTGAAAATTTTTTGTGGTCCATGTGTTTCAAAATACGCTTTTACGGTTGATACAAAATTGTTAAGTGCTTCGGTTATAATGGATACGTGTTCACTGTAACTTCGCTTAACAAGGTCGTTTTCCTGGATACAATATTATTTACTTGTTTAAAATTCCACAGCCAATGATAGCTTGCTTGAAATCGTTCCAGATTTATCTCCTGATTTTCATGTAGGGCCCATCGTCTTAAATCGATGTCGTGCACTATTACTTTTCGATTTCTTGCCTCAATAAATTTTGCAAGTGTTGCTCTTGAAATCGTTTCTAATTTATCGAACCGACATCCGCCCTCGTTTGCTTGTTCTTCCCATCTGTACAATTGTTGCACAGTCTTCAGTTTCTTGTGCCGTTTTTGAACTGTTTCCAATGACAACCGTTTCTTTCTTCCGCTTTTCCAAAAATTAACAGCGTTCTCCTTGTTTTTATTATCAATCTTCCTGTGATCTTTTTCTTCGGGGCTGTCGTCGAGAGAGCTAGAAGATTCCTTAACTGTTGAGAAGGATGATGTGGCAGTAACTTCTTTGGCTTCTTCTTCGTCTTCCAAAGAAGCATTAATAAACTCGGAATCCAATTCGTCAATTCTATCTTCAAAAATTAATTCTTGTGTGGTTTCGATGTCCGCATATCCTGCTTGCTGGTACCTGTTAATTAACTCTATTATAGCTTGTGCCAATTCTATCTCTCTAGCACTTTCAGGACTCCTCTTGTTGCTACTGTAACTATACGTATCCATTAAAATGTTTATAATATTAGCTGGATTTATTTTCATAGTGGACTAAATCGGAAATAATATCAACAAAAATTATTATAGATATAAAAATGTATATCGAATAAAAACAGAAAATATAACAGACTATCTAATGTCTCAATTTTTTAAATAAATTTAAAACTGAGTGTGTTGAACTATTGTAATATACAAATAGAAGAAGTTGCCGCTTGCTAAGTGATTCCAACTACTACAAAAGAAATACCAATCAAAGTACACAAAATGTTCTGGTTGCACGTGCGAAGACTTATCCAATTGTCGCGCACAAACAAAAAAGTACCGAAATCCAGAATAGCATGCTTTTATATACACATTCTACAAGACACCTTCTACTATGACAGGTAATTAACAGTACTCCTTAACAGGTATCGGCATTTCTAAATTGTATCAGATAGATTCTAAAATGGAATTAGTCCTTCATAGGTCTACCCACTTTTTACCCTAATTTTAAAAGTGCGAGAAGACTAGGTTTAATCATTTTACGACTTCAAAAAACCCTGAACCTATCGTCTTTTCACTAATGAAACAATGCTACCGTGAATTGGGTAAAGGAAGTTTATACTGTGTACCCCCCGTTCCTGGTACGCCGGGATCTCCAGGATTGTACCTGCGGTAATAAACCTGACCCTCAAGAAATAATTATCGCTACCTAATATATTATAACAGCTTGAGAAGTCATAAAAATTTATAATATTCGTGAACATGAGTAATCCTACGTTACATCTTGCATAAAATTTTAGGTTTATAACATTTTTTTATAATACAAAAAATCGAAATTCCAATTTATCCGTATTTTTATAGCGCTCATAACTATATACAAATTTACACGGAAATTTATTAAACATTTAACAGGAAAAATTAACAAAATAGTGCTATTTTTAATATATTATTTAAACAAATCGATTTTTTTAAAAAGTAACTCGATGAATGAATTTGTTATTCAAAAATACACAATTTCTACATTTGAGCCGTTCATCTATCTCTAATGGTCTGCGAGATATCAATGAAAATATGTTTTAAGGCCTCAACTTTAAAGGCTGTTTTCACCCTTTGAACATGAATCATGGCCGATAAAAAGAAATACGTGTCAAATATTTTTTTGAGAACTATATCCTACGTAAATTTCATTAAAATCGGCGATTTACACTTGGGGATTGTCCTTGTAAGCGGCCAATGGGATACCTTCACGGAAAAGGCGGCGTCTAATTGGCGCGGCGCGACGCGCCGCGACGCTGGTCGGAAGTTTGGTGTGTATTTTCCGCGGCTCAGCGGTACATGGGACCCAAGTGGCCTACCGGCGCGGCGGTGCGGGTGCGAGAGACGCAAATCTCTTCCATCTTTGGACGGAACAATGCTAGAGAAGAGTAACGAGTAAAAGACAAAATTCATAAGAAGAAGAAATAGAAATAAGAAAGTTCTATTTTTGCATTATTGCATCGATATTTTGTAGCAATGATTTAAAGTCTTCACCTCTCTCTAAAAGCGAGTTGGACTCGATATGCTAGGTTCAAGCGAGAGAGCTCCCAAAAGGCGTGGGAGGGATGAACGCCGAGTGTTCATCTTCCAGAAGACTTGAACATTTGGCGAGAAAATATCGTATCTCTATTTTCCTATGTTAATTACACTTTGTTAACTTAAATTTGCTTTCCTTTTACTTTTTAAATCTATTCTGAATAGTGCTAACGTTTACACTAATGAGTAAAGTCATAACGATATACCTAAACCGCTCGAGGTGTGTCACTCCTACTTCGAGGTCCACCACTTTTAACTTATGGTTTTCATACATTCGTATTAGTCTTCATCGTGTTAGTCTCCCACATCCTTAGTAGCTCTCGGCGTTAATCACACTTCGGTTCCCCTATGCAATCTCAACCCTTCCTCTGATTTTCGGTATTAGCTATGCACCGGTTTGACAACGGAAATCTCACCGTGTGGTTCTAACCGTTAACTATACATTAGCTTGTCTGAATTCCCATCTAAAACCTACTGACAATGAGCCTAATCCAGAGCCCAGCTATTACGTCTCGACAATTAACAGACATACACATATGAAATTGTATGGCTAAATTCGTTTCGTTGTCATTAATTTTATAGATGCTTTGCGGAGAACCACTGCACAATCTTTGAATTAAAATATCTCAAACTAATGGTTTCTTCGTATAAGTGACTTAATATTCTTCTTTATAGGAAATGACAGGCTGGATCGACTAATATATTAAAAATTATATGATACATCAGCATAAAAAGCAAAGATTTTTGTACATTCCTTATACATCCATCTATAAAAAATCTATTCCGATTAAATTATGTCCATCCGAAAACCATTTAACATTTGTCTAAAACACGTTTTCTAATAAACAAACAGTTTAATAGACGTTCGCATGAAAAACTTAGAATGGGACACTCTGTACATAATATTTCAAAGTATTACATATTTTAGTTTAATATTTTCTATCATTTTATTAATTTTATTTTGTATTTATGATGATAAGTAGAAGTTCTATAATATAAAAGATTTTCAAATATTTCCTTACAATCGAGTTTCTTGATAGGAATATTCTTCTAATTTAAAGAACTGTAGCAATAATGGAACAAGTAATAGTTAACTTACTTGAAAAAAAAAATTCATTAAATTAAATTAGAAGATGATACTCTTAAATTTATTTAAAATTCTGCGTTTGAAACTTATCCTTCACTTAAAATATCTTTTTAAACTAAGAAATACCTATCCTAACCAAAGTAATGTAATAGTAATCAAATTCGTTGTTAATACTTACCACCATTAAAAGGAGACCAGTGAAAACACCAAATATACCGGCTGCCGTTGCTGTGTAAATATATTGTAAACTAACTACGAGTTCGTAAACTGGCGATTTGTCACTATCAAAGGGCAAGTCCATTTTTAACATAAGTTCTCTAGACGTCGTTGCGTCATTTCTTTGAGATAAAAAACCACCAACTGCATAAAATGCCGTAGATACAACACAAACACATATTACAGCACTCGTTAAACAATAAGATAGATATGCTGTTTTTAATGTTATTTTATTTGTATCCATAACAGAGTATTTGCGGCAGTCTTCGTCCATTGTAGATAAAATATTGCGAAGCAGGCTGTGAAATATTATTTTGCCTATTAATATTTTTTTCAAATATCTGCATATGTTGACATTTACAATTAATTAATAACAAATAAATTAGTTAGATAGCGTATTTACATATAACAGTGAAGGGTTGACATATTGAGTGCTATAAATAATAATGAAACTAACTATAAATAAAAACTTCAATTTTTAAATTATAAATAAATTTAAGTTTCATTTAATTAAATTGAAGGAAAAAGTAAGCAAGTGAATATTTGGGATTTTGAAAGCTTCGAATTTCGGGAGTTTCGAGGGTTTCGAGTTGTAAAATTTCGTATTATAGTTTCGCGAATTTAAAAATTAGGATTCAATCCATCTCTAATTACGGCAGCACTAAACGGCTTTTGTTATTGCTCGTACTATGTCAGACAAAAAGGAGCTAGATTGGTGCAAAGTCTTAACGGGGAAATAGTTTGATCACTTATCTGGAAAGTGCTCCAATATGGTGAGAAACATGTGTAGAAATAATATAGATACGTTGTGAAATATGATTCTCGTGCATAAATTTATTTTCGTAAGTTGAATATGAATCAAATTCGGAAAACTCACCTAGGATGCATCCATGCAGTAAATAATTTGATACACACTAGAGTGAATGGCATACATATGCTTAAATTATCTATTGTTTCTAAGAGAGCATCAGTTTTGGAATGCATGATTACATAACCATATTGATAAATTTGAAAGAAAAGCAAGGTGATAGCCCAAAACGATTTATGTAAAATTGGAAACGGTGTTCCTGGCCAAGAAGCTGCAAGATAAAGACCATACTTCACTGACCGACTGATTGTACTTGTTGATCTCATTTCACAAAAATTCGTGATTCCTTTTGCCTATATCCTTTGAGATTCTTCTTTTGTTTAATTAAATTTTACTAAACATGCTTCATAATATTAATCTTTCGAATGTCACTACCTCATATCACTATCTATAGACTTTTAAAACAATGTGTCTGAACAGCTGCTTGCGATAGACTGAAATCCTAGCAGTAAAGTTACCATGCAGGCTCAAGCTTGTGAAACTTATTTGCTACTGACAGCCGTATTGCGTTGCATTCGCAATGATCACATAAATATTGCAAATAATATTACAGTGATTACAGGTTTGCTGGAAGCAGATGTACCCAGTGTAAGTTGAGGGCAGGTTGGGGTAGGGGTAGCTGTGTGATTCTGAAGTTTTAATCACAATTTAGTTGCAATAAAGAATGATTTCCATAAAAAATACAAGAGCAAGTGTATGACACGCGAGGGTACATTAAATTGCTTTAGTCACGAGTTGCAGAAAATTTACAAGTTCTGAAGTAAAAGATGTTCGCCAAGCTGAATATAAGCCATTATAAGAAGTTTGTGCCATATTAAATTCAAACCAAATGAAATTATAGTTTCTGCTATGTAGATATGTGTAATTTAGTTTTATATTTTTACAAACTTTAAAATTTGCAGATAACGGTAGTTATGAACTTCAAAGTCTGAATCTTATCGTTAGTTCTAAACGTGATGAATTTATGCTGCATTAAAACGAAAACAAGTGAAAGATAGTATTCGAAACAGGTTTACTTTTGTGAGAGAAGTCACTAAATTAATTATAAGATGTGTGTGTAATATGTGTCTGTTTTGCTCTTTATAACTAAATTTAATTACTTTCACACAATCAGAAGGAAAATGAATATTATTGTATCTATTCTACTGAAAAGTATGAGAGTTTACCTGTTTAAGAGTAGATCATGCGTTACACATGCAATTTATGAGTACATGAAAATTGCAGTAGTGGAAAAAGCACAATTAGAGGCTTTTTATGCAACTTCTGTGATAATTAGATATGATTAGCAAACTTTCTGAGATTACCTCATATAGTGTTCGAGATTACCCAACAGCAGTCGGGTAATTACGAACACTAAGGGTTTTACTTCTTTGCTAAAAGTGAATTTTATCTTTAAATATTATCGATGTTGATTATTGTAGTTTATAAACGATTAGTTTAACTAAAATTATAAGTACTAACTACACTTGTTTCTTACTCAGATTTCGTATTACTTGAGCTTTTACTCTCCCCTACCATACAGTGATAGACAGAAAGACGAAGATGTAGAATTCTATATTCATATTTTTAAATTTAATTTTAAATTTACACCGTTGGAAATATATTTCTTTGACATGTCTTCAAAATATTGATAACGGAAAACGTGAATTTCTAAAAACTCTAACTAACAAATTCCCATTTCTGTGTACTTTGTGTGTACTTCGACAAATACTAGAGATACGTATACTAAAACTTTAAATTTAAAAAAACTTACTTTTACAATAGTGCCAAAAGTGTATCAATAAAATGAGAAAGATAATGTGATGAAGTAATTGAATAGTATCATGCAACTTTGAAGAGCGGCTAATTAATTGTAGTTCAATTATGTAAGCAACAAGGAAAAACTATTATATTTGATCATTGATTCTTAAGTGCTGAGACGATAAAAGTATCAAGAGACGTAGGAAGTTCCAAGAGATTAAAATCACGCAATTCAAAAGTAGACATAGTTTTTACCTCAGATAAATATACGTTATCTATAATATAAATTAACAATTACAAGTAATGCAGTTGATAATACAAATTTAATTTAGCTTCAATTGATAGATATGTTAGCATATTCTTATGAATACACCAATAACATTAACCTGTTGTATTATAATATTTGTTTATTTAACAATAATTCCAGATAAAGATACGTGTAAGTTTACCTACATTAAAGTAGACTATACTTTTAGGAGGCTGTAATTTTATTCTTCAGTTTGCCGCAAGAAGCACCGATATATACGATGCCGAAACTTTCATAATCTACAAGTATAAAAAATGAATTAGTTTCGTAAAACTTCGTGTTTATGAAATATCAATATTTTCATAGACAAAAAGTAATATTTCTTTAAAAATTACATATAAACATTATGTCTGTCATACAAATACGGTAAAAACCCCGTACCTATCCGCAATTTATCGATTCTGCTTAAAGGGCTGTTATTTTTTAAAAAATAAACGTAGAAATATATTTTAATTGCGTACAGGTATTTGTACAAAATATTACTCACTGCTCTAGTGTCCCTTGAGAATTCAGCTCAAAGATCACAATGCAAACTACTAATAAGTTGAAATGTTTATTGAAGCAAAAAGGGGAGAGGAGGTGAACATAAATATAATAATGTTTATTTTACATGTGTGATTGAAAAACGATTTATTCATAGAGTTTATTATTGTTTGCGGCCATATGTATCCATCTGGCGGCATAGAAGTTATCTTCGATGGATACGGGGTTCTACTGTAATTGAAATTATACAGTACAAAAGACAAATAATTTACAGTCGTGAAGCTTTCCAAAGAAAGGCTCGAAAATTTTCCGAAAGTAAATGTAAAACCCCTTTGAGATCTCAGTATGACAGGTATCAGAAGTTGACTCTTGCTTGGATGTAAATCATACCATAGGAATTCGTACGCCGTATCACCGATTAATTTACTCTAATGATGAAACAAGTATTGTAAGCATAAATTATCAACAATTTTCTCTATAGAGGATAGCATTTCGTGTTGCAATGGGATCATAAATATTTCCAATTTTTATAGATATATCATATTGACTCGATATTGATTAAATGAAAATGTGAAGCTATATGTTAGTTAATATTTATTTTGGACAAAAATTAATTAACGATTTAATATGCATATTATTTATATTTTGTTTTTATCTGAAATATATGAAACATTTGGTCAATTCATATAGTTATTAATGAAATGAATACTTTGCTCTTTATTACGGTATATGCAACATGAAACATTGTGGGATTGACTGCCATTTTATAGGGTGTAATATTTAATAACCTTAGTGCTCAGGTATTCTCCAGCGAAGCAGTATATAAACGCTTCTAAACAAATAACTATATAAAATAAAACAAATTTGATCAATATAGGAATTCCATTTTCCTCATGTACCGCCTGTAATATTCATTTCGTACACAATTTAATGAAAAGGTAATGCATTTAGATGACTACAGAAACATTACTTACAGTTACAATGAGAAATCCCACACAGCATGTAATTAGGGTATTCGAAACAAGTTGACTAAGAGCTATATATGTAAAAAGTTTCTCTAGCCTCTCTGTAAAACCAATAATCTCTTGATATCTGCTAATGAAGAATTTTAATTGGTTTTCACTTTTATAAGGAACATCTATCAAATTCCGACACAAGATATCAATTTGACACCCTACATGAAGTATCTAAAAAACAATAAACCCAATACCAGATCACTATTAATATAAACTTTAACTTTAACTCTCGAATATTAAAAAATCATATTTGGGGCATAAAATACAGAGTGGAGTCTTTAAGGCTCCAGAAATTTTAAGTTATTTACATATGTATAGTACAAAATTCTTGACAATTTTGTTATTGCCTTATTCTACTTATATTTATATGATTTTATCATTTAAGGACACAGGGTAGATGTACCATTTGTGGTCACTTTGAAGATTTCCGTATCGTTTAGTGATACATAACTTAATAAAAAATTTGTACAAAAAATGGGCAGTATATCAGTATAGTGCAAAATGTACAAAAAATGAAAGCATTATAAATTGAACAATACTAAAGTATAATTATTTAAAACATCAATGCATTACCGTATAGAACCGTTTGGCACCATATGTAGCCACAACAACACCATTTTTCGTCACAGGACCTTTCACTTGTGGTCAGTTAAAATCAATGATAGAATAAGAGACTCACAAATGCTTACTCTGAAATAATAATACAGTAACTATTATACAAAAAACAATTAAATTAATCTAGCCTGTATCTAATTATGTCAAAATAAATGAGAGAGTGACCACGGAGGGTTCAGTAACCACAAATGGCATATCTATCCTATTCCAAGTTAACTCGGGCCCACTTTTCTATTTCAGTTTACCTGAAAACAGATATACTACATATCTTCTTCTATGGTTTCTTAACAATAGTCGAACTTCGAATAGTCGCATAACCAGTTTGTTTTTTTTTTAATAAACATTGAACATTTGTTTCCTTGCATGAGTAATAAGTTAACTCGGGTGAAGGATTTTATAACTTTTAGAAGATTGATTTTTTTTACCCTAAGATCTTTTTTATAATTTTAATTATAATATACAAGATGTCGGTGACTGGTGGTATAGCTGCCTAGAGAGTGATTCTGCATGAAAAAATAAGTCGAAAACATAGAATAACATTTTTTCATATCAGGCTTGGTTTTAGATACTATTGACCTTAAATATGACTTAACTTTGCTCGACTTTTATTAGACTAAAAATTTTCACAGTACGAATAGCGAATTAATACCGGTATTTATTTCGATTTTCGATATTATGTCGGTATCGGTATAGTATTACTGGCATAATACCAGTATCAAAATTATACCAGTATTCAGTCTCTGTTCTTCAGCTTCCAATTGCCAACAGTATTGCAAACTCCAAGACAAGGCTGCAAACTGCCGCCAACTGCTTGTCTGAAGTCAGCCTAAGGTGTGACTGTAACGTATGAGTTCTCAAATCCTATGAAAGGCTATTGTTTCTTTTTTCTTATGAATTTTAATCAGTTCGACTTTTAATGAAATGTCATAAGATTATTTTCAAATGCCAGAGGTAGCAGAGTTTGTCGCATCTTGTATGAAGTAAGCTTCTGTCGAATAGTAAATTGCAAGGATATTTCTGATTTTCCTATTTTTATGTGAACTGCATTGCAATAAAAGTAGTATAGTTGCTCATGCCGTCTTAAAAATTCTTCGTTAAGTATCCATACTTTACATTAGAATATGTTACTGAATTCTTAAAGTGAATAGCCTAAGTGGATGTGTCACCAGGTCATCAACCTCGCTGGGTACCCTACTATAGACATTTTCGCCCCATATGTTATCGGAAATTAAATTGATTATAACTTTAAAAATAATCATTAATCAACATCGTTGTATGTTAAAATCTTATTTGTCTCAATTTGCAAAATTTACTCTCCGAAAATCTGCAGTGCTTTCTCGATCAGAGAACCTCTGGATCTGCACGTAAATAGGACTCGGTTTATCCCCACCATTGGGGGGAAGAGGTGGTCCCTTACGAACGAGAGAAATGAATATCTACAGCTTTCCCTGAAGACCCGTATTTCGCTTGTATCAATGAAACAACACCAATGCAACAACGAAACTTACTTACTTTTAGTTCTTTGTGAATGAAAATTTCACCAACTGGTAGGATTTTTCTGATTCAAATGACACCAAACGATGATACAATTTGGATCATATTTACCTTTTGCGAAATACAGCATTTTCTCGATTAGAAACCCAATGTCAGTTCCATTTTGAGACTTATATGCAGGGGCGACATCAACTTCTATAGTTTACTGGCGGTGGCAGTTGTAGAGAAGAACAGTAAATGAGTATGAAGAAGGGACTGAGATTCGCAGCAGCGGGATTAGATTACGATTTTCAGTACCGTATACACGAGATAACATGTAATGCACTGATAGAACATTTTTATTTTTAACCTGCTTTTTGGTAAAACGTTTTACTAACATATTCGTAAGATGTTACCAATTAAAATAGTATAGAGCATGATATATGCTGAGCGATATTCAAGTTATAATGATAGGAATGTTAACATTAAACAAAAATGTTAAATAAATACAATGTAAATTGTATTACATTCGGCTTCATTTTAATTGAAAAATTTTCACGAATATGTTAGTAAAATTTTTATTTCCAAGAAACCAAAAATAAACAAGTTTTGCCGTTGCATTACTATTACTCACCAATACACAAGATTATAGACCAAACTAGTTGCCACGATTCTTAGTCCATCCTTTTTCGTTCATTGTCCTCTGTTAATGGTATTGGTAGAGTCCGCCGGGAGGACTATAAAATATGATGTCACCCCTTCATAAGAGTCGCAAAGTGACCCCACCGTTGAGACTGTAAACAAGGAACCTTTGCATATACTCAGAAATCAATTTTGACTTAACTTTTCTAATTATTAAAAAGAGACCGAATTACATAATTATCATTCACTCCACTGTAAAATTTAAAATTCAATTTTAAATCGTAATCTCAGTACGTACTATGTTTCTTCGATTTAAGACGTTCACGTTGAGATGTACCACTATATATATAATGGTTGTCTCAGAACAACAAAGGTACAACATAAAAAGAAATTATTACCAAGGTTAATAATAATAATCTAACCGTGACTTTAAAGGGAATAACAATGTCTGTTCTTGTTTTGGGCGTCCTATATTAACAAAAGAAGTACACTGGTTGGATAAATGACATCATGCGATTAAATTCAAATCAGCGGCGCCCAGTGGAAGAAAGTACAAATAATAAAACTGTCCTACGACGAGCCATACAAATTACTATTGTTAATGTATTTTAACGGTATGCATATCCAAGATATTATTCACACTTACCACCATTAAAGGAAAAGCACTGAACACTCCGAACGTAAATCCTCCTGTTAAAAGTATAAGAAATTGTGTAGTTATTACAAGCTCATAATTCGGTGATTCATTCGTTTCAAAAGGTAAATCCATGTTCAAAAGAAGCGTTCGAGACAACGAATCGTTAGTTCTTTGAAACGCAAGAGTACCAGTAATGTAAAAAGACGTCGACACCAAATACGACGACATAATGATGCTTGTTAAATAAAATGACATGTGCGCCGCTTTCGATGTCAAATTATTTATATCTATAACAGCATATTTTTGACATTCCTCTTCCATGGTAAATAGAATGTCACAAAGCACGCTGTGGAATATCATTATACTTAATAACAGTTACTCGTACCACTTTTCTTTTACAATACAAAATCATATTTACTCGTCGCTAAACTGGGTATTCTTATGCAGATTTATATTTTTACAAACACAATAAACCGAACGGAAGTCTCAATACAGATCTACTTCACCCTCTAAATATAAGGAGTACGTTTCTTTAAATATCTTATATATTTTCATGTATTATATGCATGTTGTACGTTTTGTACACTTATATTTTTCATAAATGCATAAAAGTCCACACTGAACTCATAACTATTACTATTAGATGCTGGAAAGAGTTTCTTGCGAATTTACAATACAAAATTCGGTTAATTTGAACGTTTTCGGAATATCCCTTTATTTAACAGAATGACTATCATCTTATAATTACAGTAACACATCTTTTGCAAAAATTTGAATGCGTGTACGTATTCATACATTTCTTCAGAATTGTTTACCACACCCCGGATATCACCTCAACTATTCATTGCCTTTCTCAAATCTTTTTGACCATTTTTATATTCTCTCTTCAGTAATAGAACCTATTTCATTGGCACTACAGGTGCAGCTGGTTTCATTAATTGCTATATTCTCAAATTTATATTTAAAAATGAAATTTTTAAATTATAAGAGCACGAATTTTTAATTCCTTACCCATCATCCTTAACCATTAGATGATAGTGTAACTTGCCGATTTTATACCTGGTATCATTGGGCCATTCACAACTCATTTTTATCATAAACACAATGATCAATTGTGTGGAATATACATAAAAAGTAAAAAGATAACCGTTGTTGAACAGGCATACAAACCTATTCAGTACCTTTTCTGACAGAGGTCAATATTTATTTTAGAAAAATTAAACACGATTTTGATATTTAAAATAATTTCCATTATTTTGAATGACTTCTTCTTATTTATCAGGTAGCACATAAATTCTCTCTAAGAAAACAGATGACAGTTTTGAATCGTTTGGTTGTATTAAAAGCACTAAATTAATTTATACAATATAACACGTATATAAATTAATATTATTGTTAATATGAATCTACGGCAAAACCTCTCATATTTAAATACCTCTTATTCGAATATCTTAATATCCGAACGTTCTACTACCCGAGTTTTCTATTGTCCGAGTAGAGTACTAACAACAGATGTTTTCTCCTATTTTAAATATGTCATGTTAATACACAGTTACTTCTTATATTGAAAATTCTATGCAAGTTAGTAGTCAAAGAGACATCAGATCCATAGAAATTTAAACAAACTGTCAATTTCATGATACAGAAGTCAGACTACCGGGCGGTGCATTGTACATACAGCATTGTTTTCATGCCGATGGATGACATTTCAAACACATCTTCTAAAAGAAGTACGTTAGTTTACTATGCTTAATCTGTTTTGAATGACCTTAATTGATCTTGCGTTATAGGTATTTGTTTTCGTCTTGCGATCTACTAACAGATGATAAACTGAAAAGCATAGGCTGCCATTTAAAAAAAATGACCTTTATATCTCTTAAGCGACTCTACCTACAAAAAATCGATATAACCATGTGATAATCCCTTTAATTCTAAATAATTTTTGTCTGAAATATTTTTCTGTAACTCTTTAAGTTTTATTGAGACACCGTGTATAATAAAATGTATACAATGAACAAAACCTTTTTATGGTATCATAATTCTTGCATTATTTTAGGGAAATATTAACAAAATTTAATTTAGATTTATTTCTGACAGAAAAACTGCGAAAACTTGTTCCGATACCTAATACTAACTTTAAATGATTGTTACTACTATTTAGAAAATAACAAAAAGTAATATATGTGTAATATTTCTATAACTTAGATTAAATTTTGATTGATTCTATATAACACAGGTGTATCTTGCAAGAGAATAACTCAAAATCATAATCACCAATTTTAATGAAATTTTAGTTTTGTAGTAGTTCTCAAAGAAATATTCAACACATATTCTTTTTACCCATAATCATTCACACTGGAAATTGTAATTAATTTAATTTTGAATTTGAGTAACTACTGTCGATACATACAAATATACGTAAGAATTATTAAATATTGTATAAGAAAAATAAACAAAAAAGCAATTAATCATTTTTCATGAATTATTGAAAAAGTTAATTTTTTATAAATCTTATCAGACATACCAAATCTGTGAATTCCCATCATTTATTTATCATTTCCTTTCTGCTAGAGTTACGGATATACAAATGTTCACTTTTGAATAAAAATAATAAATAAACTTAAGCCTGAAGTAGAAATTGACATTTGTTAGAAAAACGAAATTTGGTAAACTTTAATCTCCAGAATAACTTGATTACAGTTTAGATCCAAGTATGTCTTTATAATTTGTCAAATCCCAAATTCATAGAATTAGAATGAGGGGGGTTTCTACCCATTTACTACAAACGATTAGCAATAAAAAAATAAATTGCAATTATTCTGTTAAGTGCTATCATATACTAACGATTCATTGAAATTGGTAATTATTGCTTAGATATATTCTTCTATCAATACGAAAACCTTACTGACGTAGTTATAACAGTGCAAAAGCGAAGTTCAATTTTTAAGATATACACAAGAGGTTATACGAAAAATGACTAATATGAATTTCTTACCTCTTGTAATAAACAATATTTTTGAAAGCGTGAACATTTATTTACGAGCTTACTTTAAGATTCAGTAAAAACAACACTTACCCATAATTTGTCCAAGTAACAATTAATTTGATACACACCAGACTAAAGGGCAATGCGATACTCAAATTATCTATTACGTTCATAAGACTATCATATTGATAATGCATAATTATGTATCTGTATTGATAAATTTGAACTACAGACATCATTATTGCCCAACTCAATTTACGCAAACTTAGAAATGGTGTTCCGGGCCAAATGCCGACGAAATGAAGACCGAACTTAACAGACCGACTAATTGTATTTGGTAATGTCATTATATACTAATTAATTCTATTCTGCTTTGCTTGTGTTCTTTCACAGAATGACATTGCATGAGAACATCATCTTAATAGCCACAATCTTCACAGGCATGTATTACTATCCCCAACAACTCTTGAATTTTCCTTAGGACTTGCCTTACAATAGACTGAAAATTTCGCAGAAATCATGCGCAAACATGCACACGTTATTCACGAGAAACATCCATTCGTTTCGCATTCCCAGGCTACACATAAATATTGCAAATAATATTAGAATGATTGCAGGCTAGCGGGCAACAGAAATAGCCGATAGCGAAGAAGAAAATGTAGTTCGAAATACAATTTCAACTTAGTTACAACAGTGAGTGATTTCCATAAAAAGTATAGAAATAAGCGTGCGGCATGCAAGTACATATTAAATTAGATTTGTTCCGAATTGAAGAAAATTCAAAGTTTGTAACACAGAAGTTGCACTATCGAGGGATGAAAGCTTAAACAGCTGAAGCGTGTGAAATATTTTTTTATTCTATAAAAAGTGTATGGAGAAGGATGATTTTGTTAAAATAAAACGACTAGAAAAAATTGGTATCGAATAATCTATAAAGACAGTGTCGTAATCATAAAAGATATTACAAAATGTGAGAAATACTTAACGGGTTGATTCTACATATTAAGGCAACGAAAAAGTTTGAATACAAAAATGTTGATTAATACTTTGGATGTCAAGCGTATTTCGAATGTGTTTCGTGCGATTTTCTGGACGTGGATGACTATGGCTGAGCTATAAAAAAGTCGGTATATTCTACGTATCTCAAATCAAACGAGTCAACATCTATCCACTCCATATTTCTTTAGACTTTCTTCAGCCTTTGAGAAAATCCAAAGACAATCGTGATATTATCGAACAATTATGCCCAGATTACTTCTTCGAGTATCAATGTAATTTATAACAATTTTGTTTAAAATAAAGCATACATACATTAATTAAATTTTAAACATAAGGCTTCATTATTTTTATTCTACAGAATCATAAACAGCTATGAAAACTGTTTCTATTTAAGTAAATAAAACTGCCTCCCAGTTTCTAGAGAAGAGTAATCGGAAAGATGTGCGAAAAATTATACGTCTCCCAGAATTATATCTCACAGTGTTGAGATTAGTTTTGAAATTATAAGCAACTAAATTTTACAATAGTAGCACCTGAAAATTACTATTCCTTTTGTATCAATATACGCAAACAAGCTACTAAAACGGAATTATCAGTACTGTGCCCCATTTTAATTGGCCAAGTAGGGGCATACAATCAAAAATATTCAAGACGATGCATCCTTGTTATTTTAGATACACAAACTTAAATACAATGTAATATATGTAAAGGTACGTATGACGTTATAAGAAGGAAAACTTTTGATGCTCTTATTGCTACATACGATATGCTAGCAATTTGTCTTTTCACAAAAGCTTAGCAAAAGCAAAGTGCAAGACATTGCAAGACAAGGCGTTGCAAACATACATTAAGAGATGCACCTGAATATTTACCTTACGTAGGAGTACGCATACGCTGTCACAGGCTCGCGCAGGCTTACGCAGGCGCTAGCACAAGTGTGTACGTATAAGCGAAATTCAATGGATTATTCTAATTCATATATTAGAAGCTATTAAAGACCCGTCATTAGAATTCAGTACTTAAGGTTTACTCACCCTTCTCCCCCTTACTCACAAATTTTATCTTAACCGGTGTTGCGATACACTCGATGTGTTGTAGGTTCGAGCACTTCGCTTCCCGAAGTGCGAATTAACGCAATCAGGATAGTTATAATTTTGTGAATGATTGTGCACTAGTGCATGCACTGTGTTGGTTGATGTCTTGACTGAATGTGTAGGTTGATGTGTGTATTGAATGATGGTTCGTGAATATCTCTTGAACCGTAATGTTTGATGGTTTTTGACTGTCTCTTGAAGTGTAATGTTCGATGGTTTGTGAGTGACTGCCTTTGGACGACTCCTGTCCCGACCGATGAAGCCGATCGCGGAGTCTCGGATCCTCTTAATGACTCGCTGATTGGTGTCCTTGCATTTTTGACAGTTACCAATCAGCGAGCCTAATATGAATTTCGACACACCTCCCGGTTTATGATACGGCCATGGTTATTGAGAGGTGAAAGAAGCGACCCGCTAATACTCATTAACTGAGTTGTAGCTTGTTTTCTTTCGCCAGGACGTATTGTGAATCTAAAGCAAGCTAGCTGTAACGAAAAGGTCCATTATCTCAAAAATAACCCTCGGTGCGCGTCCGCACCATAAACCGCGTTGGCAATGGTTCTTAACAAAGTCCTAACAGTATTTTTATCGGAGGGGCTTTGGAGTTTTGCAGAAACAACCGGCGACCTGGGCTACTTGATACTACAGCCGTTTTTCCTTACAGCGATTTCAGTACTATGCGTATCAGTTCCGGTATGACACTTATTATATAATTACGATAAGAAAATACTACCGGTTTTAAGTATTTGCTTAAGAAAATCTTGAAAATTTTGTAATGAAATAGAAAAACCGAAGAAATTATAAGTGAATATAGGTAAATATACCGATATTTCTGTATTTCGGTTTCTATAGGAGTTATGTTGATATAACACTGGTATAAAACCGGTACTTTTCATTTTGGTGTAAGTCTGATTTTTACATGTATTGCAGATGAGAGTGAGAAGAACAAAGAAATACGTTCGTTAACTCTTCCAAAATGTGTCGCATAAGCCTACGCAGTTATTAGTGATATAAAAATTGTTGCGTCGCGGTCCGTCTCGTCTTCGATTCAGACCTCTCGACTGAGAGAGTGAACTGTATTTTGTTGTTTGTTTGACTAGGTGAAGTGCCGCGAAGTGTCGTCTTGTAATCGCGTTGCTGGTTTGTTTTGGACTCATCTGTCTACGCATTTCTTTGCCGCGAAGTCATCTCGAAACCTCATCTCTGTTCCCTTATCCTAAAGGTGGAGGAAAACTATCTTCACCTCTGATAGGCGGCTGGGCGCCCACCAATCGTGAATTTGTTTTTCGTCAAAACTGTTGACGCCCACAATTAGAGACTTTACGCGTATATGACACGCCAGTTGCTGTTGAGAACTATGAAGGTTTCGAAAAACTACTCAATTGATAGAGTATTTTGCAGGCCTTAACAGCCGGTCTCTAGACGTATAAAATAATTTTACTAACAATAAGTTCCTCAATAACAGCGAAATCACGCTCGCGCCACAAATGCATTTCCTGGTTCTAACAAAAATTAATTTAAATATGATCATATTTGATATCATTTTCAGTGAAGAAACACTCAATGACTTAGGACTAGCTAACTTAATGAAGTCTTGTAGAATTATCGTGCAACACAGAACGTTATACAATTTACCGTAGTTCATACGGGGTGAGCTTTTATGGAAAGACAACTTTGTACAAAATCATAAAAGAAAAACCATGAGTCATAAAAAATTTCCTTTTCTATAATGCCATAGGTACCTTTATGTATTCTGCATAGCATTAAAGTTTTACTCGTGACTGATACACTCATCCGTGTATTTAAAATATGTAACACGATTTAAAATAATTTTCTGGACACTGGGTGTACATGAACATTCCGTTTGACTGGACCATCCATACATGTTAGGTTCAAGAAACGTTTCTGTTGCAAAATTCAATTGCTTATAATTTACGAAATAATGTGAACTTTTCTCATCATCTTTATGTCTAGAATCGATTCACTAAGTACCTCTCGCATATTTTATAACACTCTGTGAATTTCAAAAAATAAATATGCTTTAAAGGATGATCAAAAATTGTAGTTTACTAACACTTGTAAATTATTAACTGCTAAAAATCAATGACATGATGTACTCAGTTTACAACGATACATTTGAAAACCACGCGCAATTATATAGTACAATTTAGACATGTAATAAGTACAGAAGACCGGAGAAAATAGTAACACTTTGACGTTGGAAATTGATACGTCGAAAAGTATTACACTTTGAACAAAAATTGTTGTACGAAAATGTTACCTAATTATCTAAAATTATTTGTTCACAGCTACTTTATTTTATGTCACGTTATCCAGTATTTATTAATTAAAAATGGGAAGCGAAGAAAGTGTTACAACTGTCCCTTTACTTGGGACAGTCGTAACACGGTATAGCATCAGTAGTGATACACATTCATCTAGAAATTATGTTATTAGACTGGTTATTCATTACGAAATACTGCCAGTAATTATACCCATGTATATGTACATACTCATCATCTTCCATATCAATAGATGTAATCCAACATATATATACAATAAAAACGTTTTCATATTGTGAAACGAAGCTTACTTCTTTGCGAGATGCATTTTCGAAAATTCTTTACTCGTTAATTAACCAGCTGATCAATTAAATAACACATCCTGATTGGCTAATGCAGTGATTCGTTTCAGTGATCATACATATGTACATAAGAACACCCTGAAATTTAAGAGGCTCAGTATAGGAGTTTCCAACCCTGACGAAATAGACTGGAACGTTTGCGAAACGTCTGCACAATACTGCATCTAGACGCAACATCCAACCGGAAGCCAAATGAACCAATCTTGACAAGGCTATTTCCACCAACGATCATGATCATGTTAAATATTTGCTACATTTTAATATGTCATTGGTTTTAAACATAATATATTCTATATATGTGTACCTGCTAAAGAAGATCGTATGGTGCCTCTGTCAGAGATAAATTTAAATAGGATCTTTAGTAACATTTCGAGAAAATAATGTAACAGTAGACATATTGGTAGAAACTTTTGTGCACCTATTGAGTTGTTAAATAAAATATTGTGGGAGACAGAATGTCATGTGAATGTTTTCGGACTGGCGCGTGATTGAGGAATGTGGGCTAGAGCGAATGCTGAGCAAACGGCGTATATTTGATTAAGATTGGCTGAGGCATAAAAGAAAAGTGTTTGGGTGTGTGGTCGCGCAAGATTTTGAGTAGACGTGATTGACTCGGTCTTAGAAATGTTTGAGGTGAGTGAGAGAAACGGAGAGTCAAAATGAGAGAGAATGAACGCGTGCAAGGGTACAGAATGCGTGAAAAACGTGCGTGCGAGAGTTTCCATGGCGAGAACATGTGTGAACCGAGCGAGAGTATTTTTGAGCGAGAGACTTTGTGCGTTATTTAATCGTTGACTATTTAATAAACATTTATTTAATATTAAAAGAGACATTTTCTACCTCCCCGTACCTTGAGACCATTCACGTGGGGTTTAAATTAAAATAATCCTTACATAATTGTATATTGAAAAAAAGTTCAGATTATTTTAATTTTTAATCCACATGAAACTTGTCCGCCCCTTACATCACTATGTTTGGAGATTAGATATGTAGGCATTTAAAATTCCGCGGCGAATTCGTGTGGAGCCTCTCAATCGGAGCGCTTCAACTCCCTACCTATACGCCGGTCCGCGACGATTGAGAAAAGAAAAAGGATCTGAGCAGCGATCGCGTGTGGGGCCTTGGAGTTCGGTATTGCCGTTGTTTTCCAAATTGTATTACATCCTTTGTCCTTCGGTTTCATTTTTGAGTAAGATACCACCTCAGTTAAAATCAGAAGTGGGATTCGCTTACGCGTCGGCGTTCGGGATCCGAGAGAGTTTTAGTGAATAAGGCGATCATGTGGCGAATGCGGAAACATCATCATTTTTACCGGTTATAACGATGCGAAAAACGAAAGCGTTCGCGATAGTTTCGTGTTAGACGGTGCGAATTGTCACGATGCCGAAACAGGCATACGGCGGAGACTGTTCGGTATAGATTTGAAAAACGAGTGCTGAGTGGAGAGCGATATACTCTGTTTTTCGAATCATGGCCGACGAGCACATGGTTTGACTCTGTAACGGACGAGCTGACGGTTGAAGAATGGATCGGAAAAATCGAAGAATATGGGGATCTCTACAACTGGGATGAAATTGCTGTTCGACACTACGCATTGACGAAGCTTTCTGAAGTGGCGAAGAAGTGGCGCGATAGTTTGCCGCGGTTAGAGCGCACATGGGCTTAATGGAAAAGGCTTCTACGACAAAATTTCCCAGCAGACACGAGCGCATTGCGCAGGCAACTCGATGCGCAAAATTATCGGAGGAAAGCAGGTCAGAACATGATTGAATATTATTATGAAAAATTAGAAAAATGTAAGCGAGGCCACATGGCTGACCGCGAGATAATAGAGTGGATAGTCGATGGGCTAAATAATCCAAGATTCCGAAATTATTTTGGGACCACTCAGTAGGTATAAAAATCCGTACGAATTACTAGCAGATTTGCGGTCCGGCGACGAACACATGCGAGAAAATTCAGCATCTGGCGTGAAACGAGCTACAAATGGCGCAGTTTCTAGAAGCTTCGGGACGAAGTGTTACCATTGTAGACAAGAAGGTCACGTGGCAAGATTGTGTCCAAAACAAGAGAAGAACGTTACGTGTTTCAAATGCGAAGAAACAGGGCATTACTTGCGCGCGTGCCGAGCAAGGGGCGAGCGTTGGGATACTGGGTCATCGGGAATGATAACTTCGGTGACGACTCAAAACAACGCGAAGCGCGTAATGCAAATTGATACCGACTCTCATCGAAAATATTTTAAAGATGCATTACTGAACGGTCGACCGATAAGAGCTTACTTGGATCTGGGATGCAGCGTAGTGGCGTTAAGACAAGACATGGCAGATGAAATGGGTTTAACGTATCATGAAACTACACTTAGCCCCCTTGTAGGTTACGGTGAAGATCAAGTGCGGCCAGTCGGCGCGTTCACCGCCAAGCTTAACATTGATGGTGAGGAAGTCAAAGTAACCATCCACATCGTACACCGCGGTAGTCAATTCATACCACTACTTGCGGGACATCCCCATACGGAGCATTCCGAAGTCGTCATCCTACGCCGGTCGGGCGACTTGAGGGTGGCTGCAACGATGGATGCTTTGCTGGAAACTGTTGAAGATGCACCGCAACGGACGATACTTCGAGCCGATGAGGCGCAGGTGATCCCTAGTAATTACTTATGTCACATTGCAGTGGCGAGTGAGCTGCCGAGTCAAGACTTATGGGTGGAAGGCGGCTTGCGAGAAAGAGGCCCACTCGTGCCAAGATGCGTGATCTCCACAGACACAGAGGGTAAATTATCGATACCCATGCTGAATATTAGCGATGATGAAGTCATCGTCAAACCAAGGGATAGAATCACCAGAAGCGAGACCTGCAAACAGCAACCTGTAGAGCAGCCCCGCTACGAACAAGAAATCAACGATGAGCCTGTGACGCGGGGCGAGATCGGTATCGATCTCGAGGGCGAAGAACTAGAACTCCTCCACAGCGTAATAAATGGCGAGTGCGACATAATTACGAGAAATATTCGTCAAGTGGGTAAGATGAATGAAACAGAAATGCATATCGAGCTTGCGTGCGATAAGACAATTGTTTATAGACCGTACCGTTTGTCATTCGGGGAAAGGCAGCAATTGAGGGATTTAATAGATGATTTAAAAGTCGCAGATATAGTAGAAGATAGTTCATCCCCATTTGCGAGTGCAGTAATTTTTGGTAGAAAGCATAACGGTGAGATCAGAGTGTGTGTAGACTACCGCGCCTTAAACAAGATCACGATAAAGGATAAGTGTCCACTGTCACGCGCCGATGACCAGCTAGGTAGGTTAGGAGGTCAAAAATATTATACAAGTTTAGATTTATTCAGTGGCTATAATCAAATCTCGGTAGAAACACAGTCGCGAAGTAAAACCGCTTTTGTTACACCCAACGGTCATTTTCAATTTAAGAGAATGCCGTTTGGCCTGACAAATGCGCCAGCTGTATTCCAACGTACGTTGAATAATGTGCTAGGTAAACTACGATATGACGAAGCAATGGCTTATTTGGACGACATCATTGTCCCAAACGCTACGGTTAAACAGGGGTTAACGCATTTGAAACAAGTACTAAATGTAATCCGAAATGCAGGTCTGACTATCAATTTAAGGAAAAGCCACTTCCTACAAATGCGCATTGAGTACCTAGAGTTCGAGGTCTCGGAGAACGGAGTGCAACCAGGCACTAGAAAGATAAAATCGATACTCGCATTTCCAGAACCAAAAAACATACGGGAGGTTAGAGCATTTGTAAGACTAACCAGCTACTTCAGGCGTTTTGTAAAGAATTTTGCGGTTATCGGAAAACCCTTAACTGATTGGGATGTTAAATTTCGCTGGAATTCTGAACAAATTATTGCCTTTAATGACTTAAAGCGAAAGCTAGTGTCTGGACTGATCTTAACTATTTATGATCCAGGGACCGAGACAGAAGTCCACACTGACGCGTGTACCGTCGGGTTAGGTGGAGTGCTGTTGCAAAAATCGTTTGATGGTGAATTACATCCGGTAGCATATTACAGTCTAAAAATGACGCCTGAGAAGGAACAGTATCATTCGTACGAGCTTGAGGAGCTTGCTATCGTATGCGCTCTTGAATGATTCCGGGTCTATGTAATCGGGATCCACTTCGTAATCAAAACGGACTGTAATAGCTTAAAAATGTTGGAAAATAAGCGCGATTTAAATCCGCGAATTGGACGGTGGTTCATGTGATTAGCAGAATTTAATTATACTATAATGCACCTTCGGGGCGAATGTAATCGAGTAGCAGATACTTTGAGCAGGACCCCCATTGACCAAGCGGAGCAGACGGAAATAATTGGTCTTCCGGTACTAGGCGTGCACCTTATGACCGATTGGGTTGCAGTAATGCAAAGAGGGGACCCAGATATTTTGGAAATTCGAGACCGATTAGAAGCTGGCGACCCAGCGATCCATCAGAAATTTACCATGTGTAACGCGCGGGTCTACAAGACCACAAAAGGGAGGTGGAGGCTTTATGTGCCGAAATATTTGCGGTACGAGGTAGTCCCGGATGCCTATAGGTCACTAGCTCATTTAGGAATCGAGAAAATGCTCGAGAAAGCCAAAGAAGAATATTATTTTCCGAAAATGAAAGACTTTGTAATGAATTACGTGAACCGTTGCATTTCTTGCTTGTATTGCAAAGCGCCAACCAGAAAGAAACCGGGTTTCTTGCATCTCTTAGATAAAGGTAGTAGACTGTTCCAGACAGTGCATATAGACCACTTAGGGCCCTTACCGGCAATCGAATTCGACGAAAAATATGTAGCTGCGATTGTGTGCGATTTTAGTAAATTTGTTGTACTAAAGGCGCTAAAAGATGTAAGTTCAGAGACCACCGTACAGTTCGTAAGGGAATTTATGTTTCACTATGGTAGACCTGATCGTATTATCACAGATCGTGAGACAGCTTTTACGGCACAGACTTTTGAAAAGTTCTGTGAGCGCTACGATATACAACACGTAAAAATATTCACCGGTACACCACGAGGTAACGGGCAGATAGAGCGCATTGATAGCGTAATACTAAGATGTTTATCTGCTACGACAACCAAAACAACGGGCGAAGATTGTCCCGACAAACTGTATGATGTAGAATGACGTGTTACAAGAAAAACGCCGTATGAAATAATATTTAATAAATAATGTCACAAAATAAATATATAATGTGCAAACAATTTAACAAACCTAGAGTCAGTGGCAGAAAATACGAAGTAGGCGATATTGTTCTTATGCGCAATCAATTACCAGCTACGAGCGACAGTCGAAAATTGTTCCCAAAATACCGAGGTCCGTATGAGATTGAGAGTGTATTAGATAACGGATGGTACGTTATACGCGATATTGAGGGTGAGAGGCAGAGTCAGCGCCCTTATCACGGGATTGTAGCGGCTGACCGTCTCAAATACGTATCAACTGCAGACTATGAAAATCGAGCGAGAACGCGTGCATCGAGAGATGCAGTCCGCGAGAATGACATGAGTGAGTGTGAGTGAGTGCGAGTAAGTTTTTCTTTCCTTTCCTTTTTCCGTGTATTTCACACGAACTCTTTGTTCTGTTCCTTTTGCACTAGAAAGTCTTATCGAATTGTTTTGTTAAAGTGTTGAAAGTGTTAAGAGTGTTCAAGTAATGCGTAGCTAGTTTTCGCTGTTCATTTTTTTTAAGCATATCGTAATGGTCCGCGGACGAAGGCGTCGACGAATGCAGGATGGCCGAACTATAGGCATTTAAAATTCCGTGGCGAATTCGCGTGGAGCCTCTCGATCGGAGCGCTCCCACTCCCTAGCTATATGCCCGTGCGCGACGATTGAGAAAAGATGAAGGATCTGAGTAGTGATCGCGTGTGGGGTCTTGGAGTTCGGTATTGTCGTTGTTTTCCAAATTGTATTACATCCTTTGTCTTTCGGTTTCATTTTTTAATAAAATACCACTACAGATGAACCTACAAAAAATTTGGAATGGTGCTGTTACTATTACTTAAATATATAAAAAGGTGGACATAACAAACCTCTCACTTTGTTGAAATTTCCTACACGTCGTTATTGATTGCTAGTTAATATCATTAAGACTTTTGTTCCAGTACTTAACAAAATATTCTCCCGTGGCAATATGTTTGCACTTATTACAATTACAAAATGAGAAACAGAGAAAATGTTAAGGGCACCTAAGCTTACAGTATAAGAATGCGCATAATGCAAACGATACAACAAATTATCTGACCTTGGATAATATTAGACTGTTAAATTTTCATATAAATGAATTAGTGACATTATTGAAATTAGTTTTAAAACTTCTACCAACAAGTAAAGCAAATCCAACGAAGATAAAGTTCATTTTTTAATTAACACACAATCTTAAAGAAAAGTAGCGAGAAAGGTCGGTAACTTTAAAACTGTTGAGGAAGTAATTGCCAATAAAAGAATAGCATAAGCACATATTTGCCATAAGATAAGTATACGGGAAATGGTACATAAAATTTATGTTCATGTACAGGAAACACAAATTTCTTTGTTAAAAGTTAACTTCACCTGCTATTTTCTGAATTTCAAGATTTTGTCACTTGTACCACTTCTGTTTTGCGCTCATCATTTATGCAATATATATTTTGTTTTGTATCATTGCTTTTGCAAAATTAATACCAAACTTTTTAACCAACATTTTTCCAATTAACAATGAAAGAAATGCATTATATTATGCTTTAAGTTATTGCCACTTTTGGACGTATTCTGTGCATTAGCATAATTTTTCCGAATACTTTAGTTTACAACTAACAAAAAACACGCTGTACGAATAAAATGCAATATTTAAAATTTTTATTCTTATATATAACACAACTTTTGTGCACTTAAATGATCCATCCATTTTTAATTTTCACTATGCAACCATCTTTTAGTACCTGTATGTTTTGATCTATTAGTACATCGCATACAACACTGAAACGTATGATGCAGAAGCCTTTAAAATCTGAAAAGTTTAAATTAAAGAGGAGATATAAATTGTAACTAATATATTAAGTATTCACATTTTAAAAGTGTTTCTAAAAGTATACATGAAACAGAATACTAAACATAAACATACTAACAGTAAGCCGTATCAGTTTTTGCCTACTCGTGTCCAATGTATAGTGCGTCCACTTTAATCGAGGACGGTTAAGTATCTCGTATGGTATATAAAAAACATGGAAAATAGTTCGAATGAAACTTGTACAGTAGGAGAAGGCATAGGTCGTCGTGGCATTTGTTTGACTTTGGGATGACACTACAAAACTCTGTCAAAGTCATGTTTAAAGTTTTAAATAAGAACCTGTACTTTATATTGCGTATTCTTATAGTTAACACCGATACATTTTCAAAAATGTACTTAAGTGTATATGTTGCATCCAATAATTTCAAGACATGAATCTGCAAAGTTGACGTGATACCAGCATTAGCATTACTCAATGTACAGTATTGTTTCGATAAATGCTCAAGCCTTCCTGCAGGTAAATGCTCGACGTTCATTGAAGTTAGCCCCTGAAGTACGTTTTTGAAAACGCTTCGATGTCAATTAAAAAAAATATGCAGTAAAAAATGCAGGCTCCCATTTAAAAGTTTAACTATAACCTTCACTTGGCTTTTCAGTGACATTACATGGTCAAACAAATGCCATAGCAATTTGTGTCGACTGATATCACGTACTTTTCGTTGCATACATTTTTCTTCAGTTAAACCGGACACACTGTGTACAGGGTGAACCACTTGAAGTTTCGTATGTAATTACTACCCAAAGTTTTACATTAATGAAAAATTATACAGCAAAAGACAAAGAGAGCTACACTGAGTTAACATTACTATTAATAATATTGCAAATTAGAACATGGAACCTATTAATATGTTCTGTATCTTTAAAAACACTTTCCATTATATTGCAATAAAAAACAAGTTTACATTTGCAAAGCCTTTCAAGGATAAATCTATAAACTTTCCAGCAGTAAGTGTTAAATGTCTTTGTGATCTTATCATCATAAGAATCACGAAACGTCTGTCGTTAGGTTTTACGTGATACCAGAGTGAATTATAAGCTGACTTATTAAGTGCCAAACTCTAAAATGATATAGAAAATATTTTAATTTATCATACATATACGTATATATCTTAATTAGCTACTAACTTTAGTGCTAAGATATTCTCCGGCAAAGGAAAAGATAAACGCTTCCAATGTGATGGCCATATAAAAAAGCAATATTCTTATTAGTGCTTTTACATCCTCATTCGTATTAAGCGCCTATGAAAATATACAAGTTAGTAATCTATAATATATGTAACAAATATAATAAAAAAATCTAATATAAAGTAGAACAGATAGTGCAAACACAATATTAGTTAATATAACTTACAATTACTATCAAAAATCCAATGCAACATATAACGAGTGTATTACATAATAATTGCAACAAAGCAATGTATGAAAAAAGGTTTTCGACATATTCTGCAATAACAATAATCCGACAATGTTTATCGATTAAAAATTTGACGATATTTCTCGATAATCCATGCTCTCCATCTTTTTCAGAAATATCTGCCAAAGCTCCATGTAATATTTCTATCTGGCCTCCAATGTGAAATATCTAAATAATATTAATTTCAGAAGGCATTATTCCTAATTTTGTATTTTCACTGTAATTCTATTTGTATTAAAGTGAAAGATAAAATTTTATTTATCACGCGCTATTGGTATAGTAATGCTCCATGAATATCGAAATTTTTGAGTCTAACAAATATAAATTAAAGGTTTGTCTATAAATGCCAGGGATGATTGGAAAAATCTTATCGAAGAGTGCAAAGCGGTGCGACCGCGCTTCCTTTATTCTGTGTTGAAAAACGCCTAGCAGCGTAACTCCGTTTCTTCTATTCAAATAAAGACAAAATTTATTACTTATATGACTCACATGGAATGAAAGATAACGATTCGAAATGCAAGTACATATCAGTGAGGTTAAGCACATGCACTACGATAGAATCCGAACGCATCGTCAATTCTTCATCGCGATCCAATATAGTGGCACTTTTCGACAGCGTTATTGCACTACTTGCTACTTAAACTTTAACACATTCAATGCCGCGTAGAACTTACACGCCTGCATGACACTTTCCATGCAGGCCATAAAGAAAAAGCGTCAGACCCATGTTTGTATTTCTTAACTATGTTTGTTAAGTTAACTCGTAAAAATAAAATTTATTGCTTTGTTCCGTTATACACCTTATATTCTTCGCCTTTCTTTTGATAATCGCAATTTTTGTTGTATTACCTATGTTTGAAGAACTCGCGTTTTCGTTGGATTTCCACGATCGCGAAATCCGAGTGTTATTTTGGAGTATACGTGAAATGGTAAACTCGAGGTTAAATGAGTCCACCACGTGCCAAATAACAATGGTAAAAATAGCGACTTCGACCATAGTTTTTTACTACCTGTTTGCACGGAGACAAGCAGTAAACGGAAAAAACTTTTTCCCTTTAAAAATCGAGAAAGATCGGTGAAACGCGTCGGACGCGAGAGTATAGAGAGAGGGAAAGGTGTCTCAGTTGAAAGGAGACACAATGACGAAATAGACAGCGCCGCCAGCCGGCTAGAAAATAATTATCGCACTCGCGTAATTACGGCCGGCAGTGTGCCAGTCAGTTATCCAGAGTTTCTTGAGATAGTCGGACACAGCCAGAGCCCTGTCTTTTCTGCTGCCGAAGTCAGTTTTTGGAAAGTTCTTCGCGGTAGCTAGAGCATATTTCACACGCTTCCGAAGCCCAAACAACTGATCGTTTTCGAGAGTCAGAGCTCAATTCTCAACTCTCGAAACCTCTCATAAAGACAAATATTGAAAAAATAAAGGACGTACACCGAGAAAGAGACGATACGTGTCGAAACGTCTCTCCGTCGAACGATCGTCACCTCAGCTTGCACGCACCTAAGAGCAATTATTGAAACCTAAATTCGAGCGAATTAGCAATCGGATCGGTGGGTTTACCCCGATTCTTTTGTTGGTTCTTCCTCGATTTAGAAGCAATCGGAGACCAGCCCCCGTGGCAGGTATCAAGGTTGTCGGTGCACTCATCGTTAAAACGTCTGATACGTTTTCACGTGTAGTGGCGGTGATCCTGCATACTCCTGTTGTAAGTCCAACAATTATCGCCTAAGAGCGCGTGCGACAGGCAGCGAGTGACAGGTCACAACCTTCTATCTCTCGGGCAGCGGTACCGCGTGCCGTATATCGACGGTAATAGCGCACCCAAAAGGTTACTGAAATTCCAGTGCCTTTTCACGACGTCATAGCGAACGTCGTGTGAGAGACGAAGCGGTGAGCCTCCGAGTTTCAACCATCTCCCGGGACTAGTATTTTAGTAACCGCTGGTTCTCCTCCACACGGCACCTCCCTTTTGGAGCCTTACAACCTCCATTAGCGAGAAGTCGGTTCGAGGCAATCGACTGTTGCATCCGATACAGGATATAAAATTAAATCTGTACGTTTGCACACGACGGTTCCTTGCGTTACACAGGAAACGTCGCATAATACAGTCCACTCCCCTCTACTGTGTCTTATAGCAGGAATAAGTGCCCTCACTACCTGTCACGCATATCGTGATCAGGGGAAAGAGAGGAAAGACGCACTGATAGAGCCATAACCTGATAATAACGTAAGGAATTCGGTGTTTACACCGATTCTTTCTGTTACAGACCCACGAGCGCAGCAATTTTAAGAGTCATCGTGCTTATTAAATAAACGGCCGTCCAGAAACAGACGTCCAAAATAAAACAAGCGTTCATTCATTGTACCTCAGTTCCTTTCCCTCAAATCGGAGCCCAGTTTAGTAGAATCGAAAAAGAAAGTGCGATTCACAATTAAACAACCTACATTTGTAAGGTGTACGTCAGAAGCAAAATGCTACTCATACTAACGTGGCCTGAACAGAAAGTCGGCAAAATTCAGTCTAGTACTAAACGTGTTAAGGAACCCGTAGTAAAAATTAATTTTTAAAATTCACCGAGCTTAAGTCAGACCGATATAGCAAACAAAACGAATGAGACTTCTAAAACAATTTCTCTCGAGTCGACCGACAGTTCTTATATCTTATGTTATATATTGTAGATCACGATGACCATCATGTATTTTACATCATTACTTCTATATTGCTTAATTAAGAGCCTTGCATTATGAAATTTGCATGTGTAGTATTTTGATCGATCAACGCAATAAGTTCCAGGAGAATGTTTCTGAACTTTGGCTGTAATCTTAACGTAACGTGATCTGCTTCTTTTTTGTTACACAATATGTTTTCTTCATTTTAAAACATAATTTCTTCTTATATTCTCCTGTAGCGTAGTAAGTTTATTCTCCAATGACATTCGCTGGACTACTCTTTCGGCCTCTGGGACAATTTCAATAATTCTGAGTTTGTGAACTCTAATATTCTCTCCATCAGCTCAGAATGCTAAGCGCAAACGGGTTTGTTCTCTTTCTTATTCTCATTCTCTAAGTTTATATTACCGGCCTGAATAGAACTCGGAGAACGGCAGTTCTTCGTTGCAAGTGTCAGGGGAGGGGATGACAGAGTCGACGCAAAGGGGTCCTTAGCAGTCGATATTAACGAAGCATTACTGTAACTGACAAAAAAGAGTTACAATAAAACCGATAAAATAAAAATGGTTACTAGAAGAAGTAGTTTTGTTTATCCTTTTTTAATTGCAAACAATATATTTCCTATTCAATATCATTTCCTATGACTATTGACTATATTAATATACACTCACCAATGTAATTATTAACGCATCTAACATACCAATGACAAGTGCAACAGCCAGCAGTTGAAGAAATTGTATAAGAAATACCAATTCATATGTTGGGCTTTCGTAATATGCAAATGGAAGATCCATTTTCATTAACAAGCTGCGAGATGTTGGATCAGATTCTTCGCCTTCATGTTCATGAACAAATTCTATAAACACGATGGCATAAACAATAGATGCAATTGCATAAACACTCATAATTAACGTTGAGCAACGCTGTCCAAGCTCAGCTTTGTTTATCATGGCAACTTGTGTATTAAGTTTAAAAGAGCTAGTCCAATCATCAGACATTTCTATTAACAGATTTTTAATCATTCTGAAACATATTGTTGCAGAGAAAATAAGTCAAATAATTCTCCTATAGATATCTTCGAAAAACACTCACGAACAGCAAAGTGTGCAGTAAAGTGTAAAAAATTGAAAAAGGTAATTGAAATATGGAATATTTCGTGCCCTGAAAAATAAAAAGCATCCTGCAAGATGTGTACTCGAATACGTATTTATCAGAATTGTTCATTTATTTGACTCATACTTCTTTTGAATTTATTTTTAGATAAAGAATCATTAAAGTTATTCGTTTGGAAATATCATTAGTTTATCGATTTATTTTAAGCCTTTATAAGGCTAAAACAATGATGAAACCGTGAAAATGAAATGAAATGTAATGTAATTGATGGTGCAGATCATAAGGAGATTGTTCTACATAAAAAAATACATCGAACATGTGAGATAAAATTCTTTTGCTTGATTGTGAATGTGTGTGTGTGCGTGTATGTGTGTAGAAGACTCGATGAGATGTATTGTTAATAACCAAATCTCCATAAGTACGAAGTGTCATAAAACTGGTATTACAATCAGCAATATGATGATTCTACATGAAGAAACAAATAAAAAACATAGAGTACATTTTTTTCAAGCCTTATTTCGAAGAATATCGAATTTGAAAATTCATGGAACATCTATGCATTGAACTATGTTTCTACTGAATAAAGTTTACTATATAATGTATAGTAATTGCATTTGGGATATTGAGTAATTGAGGGTACACAATATCTATAATTATTAAAATTTTAAAGCAGAACAACGTTTGTAAAAGATTATAAAACTGAATCGATGGTTTCAACTGAGTTGCTAATAATAATATATTATAATATATATACAATGAACAAAATGCAACTGCAAATAATCAATTAAAATAAATAAAATGTATGCTTTTGTAGTTTATTTAATTAACTTATACAGTGTTGGTATGCATTATATACTTTCACAAAATTAACCAATTGAAAAGAACGTCACAAATCCAATAGTAGATTTAATTTTAGTTCTATCACCAGTTATATGACATCCTTTATAATTTCCCTCTGTTAAATAATTTCTGTATATTAGTTATACCACTAAATAGTTAGGTTATCTAATATAGTTGCATAATATTAGTTAAACCACAATACGTCGTTTCATGGCACGACGCGTAAGAATAAATAACAATTCCATAATAAATGTTAATAATGTAGCTTACCCGCGTTTAATCCATAAAGAAACTAATTTAAAACATAACAGATTATAGGGCAAACTAGTACCCACGCTGTCTATTAAATCTGTCAGATTGCCAGAATTGATATGCTTTATTATATATCGGAATTGAAATACTTGTGCAGCTGTCATAATAGCAACCCAAAAGGAGCGAATTATAATTACGTACGATGATCCTGGCCAGATTCCAGTCAATCGCAGACCGATTTCTACTACACGATTAACACTTTTGATAGACGTCATTTTAATCGAAATGAATCATCAATCGGCTGTGTTAAAAAATTATACTTATGTTCAGCAGTTGTAAAGGTATCTTTTTCCTAGACTGCATAGATGCCTGAACTCTGTGTACTGAAAATGTTTGCCGACACGTATGACGCTACTTCTTGCGCATTGGCCAAGCTCTTATAAAATATTCATATCACACAGAAGAAGAAAAAGAAGATACAAAAGCCGTAGTTACAATATAGAATCTATAAATATATGATTAAAGTTAAAGAAAAAGTTTAACCATTCCTTCTTTCTACAACTAGTATTTTCTACAGAATCGTAGAATATTGAATTAGTATGTTCGCAGAATGAGAGTTGATATCATGTTGTGAAAGAACGTAGAAGACAGTTCGCTTCGAACCGTCGATGAGCACGATCGTGTTGATAAACAGTCCGGAGCAAGTTCTACGTGTATATTCTATGTATCCTACGTATACTGTGTACTGTACCTCTAGAACCTTTTATTGACCACATTTAATAGAAATCGGAGTTTAACAGTGGCTAGTGAATATTCAGGGGATTTTCCCCTGAGCTTACCAAACTGCAAGCCCCTCCACAAGACTCTACTGACTACAGTAGAGTACTTGATAACCTAGTATCCGACAACATGCAACCATTATGAAACAACATCCCACCGAAAGGACAAGAAATGAACTATGATAAGGCCACGAAAAATCAAAGTTTCCCCAAGAAGGACCAGGCGATAGTTATAGATGCTCTTGAGGGACATCCAATAAGCGAATATGTTAAAGAAATAGCAAAATTGACTAATCCGATTAATATAAGATTTATATCAAGAGTCTCTAATAATTGAATTTGTATATACTTGTCTACCAAAGAAATTGCTGCCGATAAATCTATATTTATAGGAAATGCCAAACTTATAGCAAGGCCATTGATCTCTAGAGCCAAACGTGTAACCTTATCAAATGCATGCCCAGTTATCCCTCATGAGAAACTAGAAGAAATTTTCAATGACCTACAAGACTTGAATTAAATTTCTCGTACATCAAAGCCGGTATAAATGATCCCGGGTTCATTCATATATTTAGCTTCCGTCGTCAAGTATTCATCCACCCCGAAGATTTTAATAAATTACCAGAAAATATCCAAATTAATTTCGAGGGAACTAACTGCTGGGTATTTATATCATCGGACTCTCCCACCTGTTTTATATGTAAAAATGAAGCACACCTCGCTAAACTATGTCCACTTAACACTACCAAAACCACTAATGTGAATATATCCGTACCAAAAACCTTAGAAACACTGAATACGACTACAATCACTGGTACAAAAAACAAACGAAATATCAGAGTATTAACTAATACTCCTCCTGAATTACTACCGCAGAACCTGGAAGACTCTTGCTACTCCCATGTAACAGATCTTGAAACAAGAAACAAGAGATCCCTTTCAACCTCGACCGAATCGACTGCAAACTATGATATGGATTTTTTCTGACTCTGAAGGTAGTGTGAACTCTCTCTTCCTTTCAGAATCCAATCGAGAGAGAAACATTAAAGACAAAACTCCACACGGAAAAAATGCCAAAAAACCGAAAACATCCACTCAGTTGACAATCAAAGAAAATATAGATGAGTTTGTCGCTCCGATAAAAACTCAAATGATGACCCACCAAGATAATTACCCAATATCTTATCCCCAATTCAGAAACTTCATTGATCAAGTAATTTCTAACTCACTAGCAGCGGAAATCGCTTAAGACTATACGGATAACCCAAAAGATCTTTCAAAAATGATGCGAATCTTATATCCCCTTCTCAGTCACAGAAGCATTAAGAATCAATTCTTTAGAATAATTAAAAAAATAGAACAAAAAATAGAAGATCCCCCAACCAACGATAAATTGAAAACATTCAAACCCTCCCCTGTTAAAGCAAATATTCCAACAAATCCTTCCAAACTAGATACCGATGAATAAACAAATAATTTAATGGAACGTTAACCGGTTTTATAGCAGATATGTCAACATTAAAAGAATGATCTCTGATAAACACCCTGATTTATTTTGTCTACAAGAAACCCATTTTAAACAGGATCATTGTGCTGAGCTTAGGGGATAAAGCAAGGTATGGAAAAATAGACAAAATCCCACAAACGCAAGTGGAGGAGTAACCATATACATAAAGAACTCCGTCTACTACAAAAAAATTCAACTAAACACGGAAATAGAAGCGATCACGGCAATATGTTACTTACCAGAAAAAATATGTGTATGCAACATATATCTCCCCCACAGCTGTTCATTTTCACTGGATAAAATTGAAGAAATCATTAGATAACTTCCCAAGCCATACTTAACCCTTTGGCTTATATCAACGAGCTACACTCATGGTTTAGTCTATGCACCAATTACGATAAAAACATGCTATATTTTGTAATAAATTTGAATTTATTTTATTTCAATTTGTAAGATTGCGAGATTGAGGATTACTAGGTAAGAATTGCGTATAATATTTTAGTGTTTTGCATTCGATGTAGTGCTATAGTAACAAATAGTCAATATTTCAGTGGATAATCTTTGAAAAATTGGTAAGCCAAGGGGTTAATTGTAGGTGACTTTAACAGCCAAAATACGTTGTGGGGGTGTAAAAGTACAAATACAAGAGGCAAAGACATTGAATAAGCAATTTGCAACCATGATATGGTACTAATAAATAATGATAGAAATACTCATTTTATACAAGCTTCAGGCGAGGAAAATACTATCGATCTATCCCTTGCCTCATCCCAAATAGCAGACAATTTCATATGGGAAGTGGCTGATGAACCCTATGACAGTGGTCACTACCCTATAACAATTTCTATTCCCTCCATAAACTGCATGAAAAGTGAACAACCTCCCAAGTGAAACTGCAAAAAAGCTAACTGGGACAGGTTTAAACAAGAAGTACAGGAAAACGTATAAAAAATCGAGGAACCATGTATCGAAAATAAAGAAAAAATCGATGACCTATTACATAATTTCGTCGAACTAATACACCAAAGTGCTGACAAATCTATTCGTGTAATCGAAGTCAAACACAAAAATCAAGTTCCATGGTGGAACCCGAAATGTGAAGAAGCCCTCAGGGCCAGTAAGCATGCTTTCAATGTCTACAAGAGGCACAAAGCCTATATAAACAAAACGGATTATAATAAGGCGAAAGCTATTTGTAGGAGAGTATTCAAAGAAAGCCAAAGGAAGTCATGGATTGAATTTATATCACAAATGAATCAACACACCCCCTTAGCAGAAATATATAACAGGTTAAGACGGATTAATAGGAAAAAATCTTCAAATGTGGTAATTAGCCTAACCAATATCAACGGTGACATTATCCATCAACCTGCTGACATTGCTTTAGAACTAGCAAAAGCATTTGCTGTTAATTCTTGCGATTCCAACTATGATCGAGAATTCTTAAAAAATAAAGGCCGTCTACCAGGAATCAACCTCGAACCCAACGAAATAGACGAACAAGACGACCCAAAAAGCGAAAGTATGAATAGCGAAATCACTATTAAGGATATCATCGATACTATAAACCAATGTAAAAATTCCTCTCCAGGGCCAGACAGAATCCCGAACCTAATTCCAAAAAATCTACCTCCTCTTGGCTTACAATATCTTGACAAACTCATAAACACAATTTGGACAGGAGAAGTATTCCCGAAGCAACGGACTGAAGCAATAGTCATACCTTTACCTAAACCTGGGAAAGATAGGAACTTGTCCAAAAACTATAGGCCATCTCCCTGACGTGCACTATGTTTAAATTGATAAAGAAAATAGTTAACAAAAGGCTCAAAGCCCATCTGGAAATCAATAATATCCTAACCTCCGAGCAAAGCGGATTTAGACAAGGAAGATCATCCACTGATCACTTAATTAAGCTTGAGTCCCATATCCTCGATGCACTTGCAAAAAACCTGCACTCAATCATTGTCAGTTTAGACATTGACAAAGCGTATGAAATGATCTGGAAGGAACAAGTCATAAATATTTTGGTCCAAAGTAACATAAGGGACAGAGTCACTTAGTTCATATACAATTTCCTGAAAAACAGATACATTCGAGTAAGAGTAAATGGCAAGGCACCCCCCACCCCCCCATTGAAACCAAAAACGGTATACCTCAAGGATCAGTGCTCAGCGTGACACTGTTTTTGTTAGCGATCAATGACATCGTAAAAACATCGAAGCACCCGTCAAGTTTGGACTATTCGCGGACGACTTCTCAATTTTCTGTAGCGGGCAGAACACCCTAATTACCCAATCACTGCTACAAACCAGTCTCGAAAATCTATATAAATAGTCAACTAAAACAGGGTTCAAATTTTCCTACAACATATCGGAATTCATGATATTTACAAAAAAAGAAAAGAATTCACTCAGGTCAAACTCCATATAAATCACAAACCCATAAACGAAGTCAAAGAAATGAAAATATTAGGTGTCACATTCGATCGAAAAATGACATGGAGCTCTCACATCACCAAACTCAAAGCCGACTGTACAAAAAGACTAAATATCGTTAAAATAATAGCAGCAAAAAATTGGGGGGCCGACGGTAAAGTTCTTATAAACACCTACAAATCGCCAGTGTTGCCCAAATTAGATTACGGCTCAATAATATACGGAGCAAGTAACAAGTGCGAAATGTTAAATACAATCCATAACCAAGGTATGAGGATAGCAATGGGAGCATTCCATACGAGCCCATCGTCTAGCTTACTGGCACAAGCAAATTTAATGCCCCTCGAATAACGTAGAATGAAATTGGGCAGCTACTACATATGTAAAATAACAGCCTCTTCCAACAATCCGAGACAAAACGACTTATTGAACCTCAAATCGAAAGGAATATATAACCATGTGAGGAAAAGCCACTGCCCGTTGATAATCAGGCTGGAGAAGTTTTTTAATGACACAAACCTACAGTTTCCTACCATCAGGAAAACACCTATCCAACTTCCTCCTCAAACAATCAATGCATTAAATAAAAACCAGAGATCGGAACACTATGCAAGGAGTACGATGCATACCTGCATCGAAGAACATAACAAACAATCAATTAATGGTCACAACTTACGAACAAGGTACACCTATCCGCAGCATTTCCCTAAGAAATTCTCCACTATTCTATCTATCATACTCACTATCGAAAATCTTGTCCTTAAGTCAGACTCTCATATCCAAATAACCACACAGGATCCCAATTTACTTGACGACATAAGTAACCCTTACAACTCTAACTCTTTAATCAATTATCTCCAACACGTTCTACACAAAAACCGATACCTAACTATCTGTGAGGAAAAGCTCTCCCTTGAAAGATTGGCGGAAATGCCTTACGAGAGAGAAATAATCGTCAAATTGCATAAAGCAGCAACACCCGTCGAAGACGCTATAAAATTAATATCGAGTAACATCCTAACCAAATGCGACCAAGCATGGGAAGCTTTTTTGAAACCAAACTCCATACAGTACGAGACAATGTTTTCTCAAAAAACTGGGTCTTCTCTTTATCTAGACGGGAACAAGTTGTCCTAACTAGATTAAGGATCGGTCACACCAAATCGACTCACCAGTACATAATCGACCAATCTACTCGGACACTGTGTAGACAATGTAATATGACAACATCTATCAAACATATCCTTCAAGACTACGTAACAACGAACCCAATTAGAGAAAGAGAAAAACTACCAGGAACCCTAAAACAATGCCTAAACGATAATAAATATATAAAAGGTATATTCTCCCTGCTAAGAGATACCGAATTAATCAATGAAATATAGTAAATTATATTAGAATCTGAAATAGATAGCTACGACCAGATAAATAATCGGCAGCAGACACACCCAAAGCCACATACACTTAAATTGTATATACATTACACAAATTTCCTCACACAAATAATGAAGTTCAATAAAAACACGAGTAGTACTATTAATATCGACGCATCAAACCACGAAACGCTGACGTACATATATACAGAAGATCATATAATAATATTAAAATGTATTTCATGGCGGCAATGTAACTAACGTGGTCGCTAATGGCTAGGTAAGCAGATGCGACCTAAAATAAATCAAATAAAATAAAAAAAACGTAGAAGATTTGTGTAATAAGCGATTTAGTTTAACACAAGCGCGGAGTCGATTTTGCTCTGCTTTCCGTTCAGGCGGCACATAGCGGCAATCTCTCCGCGATGTGTTCGGTTACAAAGTATAAACAGAGGATAACACACGTAGCGGTGACGACTTTATTTCACTGCAGTTTGGGCTAGGAGAATGTTTCAACCAATTTGGACGTGTATAAAATATAAACTGAAGATAGTGAGATGGGGAGTGGTAAGAAGGCGACCACCAAGAGATGATCAGTTAGAATAAAGACACGGAAGACTAAAGACCATTTGAATAGAGAAAAGTATAGTTCATTGTTTCTGTGTGATATTCAAAGTTGTGTTGCACAAAATAATTTTCACAGGGATTATTTTCGAAAAATGATCAGAGAAGAAGGAGATAGTTCACTGTTAGTCCCCGCGGACTGACGCCGCCTAATCGAAAAGTTCATCGTCAGTCCCCACGGACTGACGCTGCCTAAACGAAAAGTTCACCGTCAGTCCCTACGGATTGACGCCGCGCCTAACGTGTTATAAAGATAAATTATTATATTGGAGGGATTTCTACATAAACCTAAATTAAAAAAAATTATGCGAGTAAAATTATCTGATAACAAGAACACATTCATTTCAATAATAAGGTACGTCCAGCTATCAAAGCTACAGAAATTACTAATGTAAGGCGACCGCAAGGGACCGCGTCTGGCTTTCGTCTATCAGCACCCCCACTCCTGCAGATTGGGAATGCTGAGACGAAGGCAGGGACAGGCCCGGGCTGCAAGGGCAGTCGTTTTTCCGACGCATGGAAACACTTCGAGAAATACATCTCTAAGAAATAGAACACCAGACAATTTAATTACGCTATACCCCTTTGTTCTTTTTCGTGTTTCTAACATAATGATATCTGCAAATGATATTGAAAAAATCTTGACAATGTAATACAATTTTTTATATAAAATACAAATAAATTATGTTAAAATCAGCAGGTAATTATCAGAATAAAACGAATATAATAAAATCAATTAATATTTTTGCAAAACAAAAGAATCATCTAACAACAGTTTTATTATCTACTAAAATAGCTAATAATATAGGATACAATTTAACTAAAATGCTAACAAAAAATATGCAAGGTTCATTAACAATACCTCGTTTATTATTTAGTTTTGGAAATATCTTTAGTATGACATTTTTCGTTCAAAGTAATACGTCAAAAGTAATATTCCGCAATGTTTTTATCAAGGTTGTATCTTTAGCTTTAATAAAATTACTTCTACCCTCAATTTCAATTTGTAATAGAAGACGAAAAGACCTTTTTTACTAATATTTTCATAGGAATTTGATACATATCTTTAGTAAATATTCCTATATGGGCTGAACTGAAACTAAGTCCGCATTTGCAATATAATAATTATAGTTGCAAAACAAGCCACTTTTTTAGTAGAAGTTGAATTTTTTTTAAACGTTGCTACTTTTTTTATTTTTCAACATTTTTATTTATTACATTTCAAATTTTAACTAAGCACTTACAAAATAAGATTCTTCTTAATTTTTTTTCCAAAAGAAACAAATAGTTGATTTTATGATAACTTATAAACACTCCTTTTTGAAGTGTTCTACGTAAGTGGCGCACAAACACTATAACCTTGGATAAAATTGTAACTTTTCTATGAACAAATTTTTATATTTCAATTGTTAATAAATAAAACTACTAGATTATATGGATATATTCGGCTATTAGAAAAATGTCTGGAAATGTTAAGCGTACATAGAGGTTTCTGATCCAGCGGCCTGCACTCGGTTTAGGCCCACCGACCGAACATCGCATTTCGGATTAGTGCTTTATGACACGCTCGTAAGGAAACGCTATTTTTGAAAGAAGGATTTTCCATCCGGCACCCGCATGGTTTTAACTATATCCTAGCGACGGCAGTTAAGTAATTTAAGTGAAAGCTTAGCTGTGCCGTTCGCCCTCAATAGCACAAGACGTGTCATAAAACGGGAAATTCCGAAGGGTAGTTCGACACGTGTTTGTAACGGTACAGATACCGAACGGTCAGCTACCTGGACGAATTTCCCCATCGTTGCCAAACGTTGTCACCCCCACAAGCACCGCGACACCCCTCTCCAAGCGAGCGCGCTAAGGGCGCAACGAGGTATGTCGAGGCGCTGATTAGGCTCGCTAATTGGTAACTGTAAAAAATGCGAAGGAACCAATCAGCGAGCAATAAGAAAACTCAGATTTCGCGATCAGCACCATCGGTTGCGATAGTCAGTCGTCAATCGTCCGTCATGAAGAACAGACGAACTTTATAAGAGCACCTCTTCGATTTCCTCTCGGTGGGTTAATTCACGCCGGGAAACGTGAACACAACTGATCAGTTTTAAGTACAAATCGGAAATTGAAATTGTGTCACAACAGAAAATCTTCTAAATTTTTAGTCATCAAGCTGGAATAATCTCCTTGCTACTGTATGTATACACATTGTTTCCCGTTTTAATCTCTTAGAGCAGATTATTTCGAAAAATACGAAAGATATGATAAAATGTTTTAGATAAAAATTATATAGTTTTGAAGAGGATAGGTTATGCTGACATTTGTTTGACCTTGCGTCGATCATGGGGAAGTCTACGGAAGTTAAAATTTTTAAATTAGAACCTATATTTTCCAATGCATACTATTGTCGTAGGCATCACAACATTTTCAAACATTTGCAAGGTCGAACTTTCATAATGGCGTCGAAAATATCCGATTGTGTGAGTGCAGGGTACTTATAAGCAGCTGAAGCAACAAGAAAGGTCCTGTGTACTTGTTTCAGTATCGTTGTCAACAAATTTTATCACTTGACAAGACAACTTTGAGAATTCATATCTCGTGAACGGCTTATGCATAAATTACATTTAGAAGTGTCCCGAAAACGCTTTGACGCCAGCTGTAAGATGTAATAAAAAATGTAGGTTTTATTATACAAATTCCAAGTTGGCTTCTGTAGATTTTTCTATGGTCATTAAAAAGTCAAACAAATACAAGTACAATCTGCACCCTTAAAAATTTTGCAACTTTAGTCTAAAACATTTTTTCACATGTTTCCTATTTTTCGAGATATCTGTCGTAGGATATTCAAATTAGACACCCTGTATGTATTAATAATTAGTAGTACTTACGTTCCTTGTATTCTTTTTTGCCATCTTTTATCAATTTTGCACTATACAATATCTTTTACTCTTTCCCAATAATAGATTTGCATTATTTGGTTGGCAAAATTATAGAACGTGGAATCGTGGCCGCCAGTGAACTGCAAAAGTTGATATTCCTTCTTCATAAAGGTAGAATTTCCTATCAGCACTAGACGTGTGTAATTCATTTGTAATAAACATAGAATTTTACTATGTTACATGCTTATATATTGTTACAATTGAGAATCGATTTGCAATTGTCACATTTGCATCAGACATATGCGTCCAATGCGACGCGATAACTGCCTGCTTCAGTAGCAGTTCAGACGCATCGCACCGCGATCAGTAAAAATTGGAAAATGAATTCTAATGTGTTGGGTTGTCCGGAAAGTTCGTGCTGCATTAAATTTATATTGTATTTCATAATATTTTTACATATCCAACGATTAGATCTGAATGTATCTTAATTTAGCTGTTTAATGTTCGTTTTGAGAAAGGAATTTGGGATAGTAAAACGAGTTTGTCATAGCTATAAAGCAAACTATAAAAATATGAAACAGTCACGCAAAAATTTCCATAAACAATTGGCTTTGAGACATTTTTTAAAATTCGGTTCTGCGGTTAAAAAATCTGAGAGAATTTCAAGATGTATATGCCACTCGATAAGGCATCTCCGATTTTTCTTACAACTTTTCATTCAATAGATCAAAGAAAATGGAGCTTAAACTGTAAATTACGTTTTCGCTTGTAACTTCTCTAATAATAGGGTGGGGGGATTGGAACTTATCAAAAATGTTTTATTTGGAAGACCTATTTATTAACATGTCCCAAATTGAATTTCATTTAGTGGTACGCTTACAATGCTTATTCGACTGTACCTTTTTAATAAACAATCAGCATGAACTTTCCGGACAACTCAATAATTGGTTATAAGCGTGTAACAGAAGGAGATCCATGTTCATAGAAGGAACGCCATGCGCTCAGTCGCATGCATCTGATGCTTATAGGAAGGCCCACCTTTAAACTCCCCAAATAGTCTCGCCGCTGGAATTCTAATCAAGCAAACACCGTATACGTTCTACTTTATATTTGAAAAATATATAAATATTACTACATGTATAGAAAGTACTTTGAATAAATACAAATCATGGTCCTTATCCGAAGAATTCTACAGTAGGAACGTCAGATAGTGGCAAATCTTCTTCTTTTGTTTACAGTATGTTCTTCCTCCTTATAAAACTACGGACCGCTACGAAGTTCCCAGAGAATGAAAAGGGATGATCATCACAATTTTCTGAACATCTTCAGTTCAGACTTCCATCACGAAGCTTTTTTACCACAGAAATTTAGAAAGATGCTTACAAACCATTCAGCACACTCTCCCTTAGCCTATGTGGAACCGAATCTCTGACCGGATAAACGAATAGCCGGTTAATCCGAAAAATATATACCAATTGCTTATCTTCATCGAATATTAATGAAAAAAGTAATCGTTTACACGTATACAGTGTAAGAAGTAGTAATAGTAAGTATAGTAATAAAGATAATATGTCAATTCTAGGCGAATTATCTTGTCGCTTAATATATTCCACCGCAGTTTCAATAATTTTACTTCAATAAAAATGTGGCCGGTTGAATCGAAGACTAGTTAATGTGGGACCGGATAAGTAAGAGTCTCCTGTATGTATTGTTCCTTCGCGGTAAGTTGGCCGATGGGGCCCGGTACAGGCTCAAGCGGAACTTACAATTAGCTTATGTTCGTCCGTGTGACTCGTCCCCACCTTCGCTACGCAACGTTTCGGCCAATGATGCCAATACGTGTAACTTATCTTTATAACTGTATGGATTATTTTAATTAAAACCCCACGTGACATGGTCTCAATGTACTGGGAGATAGAAAATGTCTCTTAACAATAAATAAAACAGTATATTAAATATAAAATAACAACGCACAATCTTACAGAAAATTCTCGCCTGACTCACAACGTCCTATCGCTCTTGACTCTCTCTCTCTCTCTCTCTCTCTCTCTCTCTCTGAACTCTCGCACTCACGCTTTTCACGCATTTTCTTTCCTTGCACGCATTTATTCTCTCTCATTCTTTCTCTCCGTTTCTCTCACTCATCTCAGACATTCGCAAGACCCAGTCAGTCACGTTCACCCAAAATCATTCATAGCTATGCACCCTCCGTTCACACGCCAGACTCCAGACACTCGGTCCCAAACACTTCAGTCAGGCAATTCATAAACATTCACGCGACATTCTGTCTCCCACATAACTGTGTCAGAGACGCTGGGCCTCTAACGAATCAGATCCGCATTTTCGCTAGTACGTCTCCCACATATAGATATAGACCTATCTGCTTTAACGAGTTAGGATAAATGACCCAATTACTGTCACAGTTGCTATAACTGCCACTTGAATTCGTTTACTTAATAGCAAAGTAGTGTATAAAGAATCGTAAGTGAACAAATTTTCATACTAAATTTGGACTTCGGTTTACATAACAACACATAGACATTGTATATTCATTCACACTTAATATTTATAAACAAACATTAGGAGGTAAACGTACTGTTGAACATTAAAACGTGACCCATATAATTATCAAGTATCGTACGTGTCATAATTCAGTAAGGTGATACGTTTACTATATATCTTATATCTGCTACACAAACTGATGTGTTAATATATGTAAAATGTGTTTCTATTCAAATGAAAAGTTTTCAAGTGCTGGTATGAAGGACATTGGAGTTTGTTGTACATTTTCAATTACGTAGTAATAAATTTATTCTATTGAACATATAAAAAAAATGTTCATAAGTAAAAGAGATATTGAACAATATTATGCTCCAAACTGGATCGATCTTTATGTTAAATACTATTTAAAATAGTTAAATAAATTTATGCGCGAACCTTAAAGTGGCAGTAATTGGTACATCTACCGTATCCCTAGCAATTTCGGGAACTCGCTCCCTTTGTTTCTCACTCTCATCTGTATGGAGCCATATGGCATGGTCATATGACCATCTTCGATCTCGAATAGTGGCTATACATATATTCGGACAAGCATGACGTAGCACCAAAGCAAAAGGTGAGAGCCCGCTTTCTAATTGCTCGTAACTAACGCAAGTACAAAGCTTGGATTACTAAATTAATATAATTGTGTAATTCAATAATACACTAAATTACAATGATTTCACATGAAGCATTGTACGATGTTAAAAAAGCAGCTTGATATAAACTGTGGTAAGAATTTGCGTACCCTACAGTATTTCATGTAAATCCCTTGCCGTCACGCATTTGCACCCGTGTAAAACAAATCACTGCAACCTAGTGTACGTGTGATCGGCTTTAGATGAGCGCTTTGCGACACTTTTACCGCTGGGGCAGTTTGCCACCGCGTACACTTTTATTTTATAAGAAACTAGGAAATGAAACGTTGAATATTCCGCCCGGCAAACCACAAATTGGAAATATACTAACAATACCCTATATGTTTGCTACAGATGAAGTTTTTTCGCTACTGAACCATATTTTGAGGTTTAACAACGGAAAATTGTCGTCAAACAAGAAAGAAATGTTCGATTACAGATTGAGTCATATCTACAAGAAGATATATAGAATCTACATTTGAATTTTTAACAAATAAATGGTGTGCATTTCACAAATCATTAATTGTTAATCCAAATTTCACAATAGACAGTGTGAAATATCAATATTTACTGTGGCCAATTTTCTCAACAGTTTAATGCAAAATGATCGTGTGTAGTGATGGCTGAAGCAATTGATACTTCCTTACCGCTTCTTTGCAGCAACCGCTTTGTCACGACGCGAATTTAGGCGCAGCAGCTGTAAGAGGCTGCGAAGCCGTTTCATGCCTTACCCTGCAACCATGCAAAGCTCACGGCCTGCTGACCACGTGCATCGACAAAATACCGTTGCACGAAATCCGTATTTTTTTAGTAGGTCTAAGACAGACAATCCGTTTTCCATGTTTTCCACCACTTTGCATTCCTTCTCTTACCCTAAACGTACCTCTGCATCCACAAATAGAAACACACATAACTTATCTTATCAAAGACAACACCCATCATCACAGTTCGACACCATCATTCACTCGGTACAATTCGCTAACATCATTCACTCAACACAGTTCGTCAAAATAATTCAAACACTTCACTTCATTCAGTGTACCACACACTCGGGAAATACACCGTCACAATCCAACTTTTATAATAAACGTACGCAATTTAAACACTCGCGAGTGACAATTTACTTTCTTGCAACTTACCTCATTAAATTAAGGTAAGAGCAACGTTGTTAGTCATCGCGGCCGCTATGGTAATGCAACACGCTCGTTAGCATTCGTTCGTATAATTGCAGTATCGGAAATATAGGACCACCATGTATATATCTGTAACCTCAGTTTTAATCCTAGTTTTAAGCATGTTTTTAAGAGAAAGTAGCCTGTAACAGGAAGAGGGCCATAAAGGAGGAAGCGAGGGTTTGCAGTGACAAAACGCAGACCCATCGCGCAGAGACTCTCGCTAACCCTTTTGGCCTGGCGAGACGTTCGCCCAAGTTTTGGCGGGCGAAGCCTAAAAGTGATGAGTGGTGGAAGTTGTGTGACCAAGGGATGGACAGTCGATTTTGAGGGAGGAAGCGGAGAACAGTGTTGAACGTTGACCAGTGAGGTTGTTGAGAAAGAGTTGTAGAGTGATGTAGTTGAATTGCAGTTGTTGTAGTGTAGTCGTAGTTGTTGTAATTGTAGAACTAAGAATAGTTCAACGCGTACCACCTTCTTGTACATAAACCCTTATTCAATCACGTAATTAACCCCTTGCTTTATAATAACGAGTTACACTCGTGGCGCTTTTAATACACTTTAATTTATTTCATTCTAATTACTGAGATTGTAAGATTGAGGACTACTAAGTACAAATTAAGTATAATATTTTAGTGTTTTGCAGTTGCGTCACTGTTATGATAAAAATTTCTAACATTCAAAATATCCATCATAAGAATATCTCTATATAAATGTTATATAAATATAGTATAATAAATTTGCTGTCGAATCAACCCAAAAATTGACTTGTTTTTAACAAAGACGCAAACAAAAAAATTATTTTATTTTATATTTCGTTAAATCGCTCAAAATAGAAACTTTTTAGTATATAATAATCATTTTTATAATTTACCGTTATGCACAAATACAAATAATTTGTTTCTTTAAAACGAATTGGACGATACGGATAACTTTTATTGCCGCAGGGTTGTACATTATAAGAAAACTGAATAATTTATTCTTTTGAAGTTTTGTCCTATCTCTTACCATTATGAAGTTATACTGAGAAAACTAAGAAATGCTAAAACTTTGAGGATTGATTTCACCCCATAAAAATGCAAATTAACACCGACGAACGGTAGATTAGTATTACTGGGTCCTACAGTACTTACTTGTGCATCGAGTTTCAGAATTTTTGAGTTCGATGACTTTCCTTATCGTTTATCTGAAGCTATTTCACATGACTATATTTCGAAGTTAGAAAATTGATTTTAATGGTTACATTGGCAGAGTGACTGTGGTGTCAAACTGTAAAACACGTACTAAATATTTTGGTCATAAGTTCTTGCCTTGCACAAGCGCAACTTTTTTCTCTTACATTATTTTCAATCCTTAACTATACAATATGCAAATAAGTAACAATAATTTAAAAACGTGAAAGATATTTTAAAAATATGTTACTCTGAAGTATACACAGAAATAATTTAGGAGCATATTTTACACAATCGTTTCTGTAGCCACGAATTCTTCAACTTATGGGTATTACTTCGTATTTCCTAGATCAAATATATATATGAAATGACACGATGCATGTTTACTTCAAGTCAACTCCATTTATTACTGATAAGTACTATTGAATTAAAGTTTCTTTATTTATTAGGTGTCGAAGAATCTAAATAATTCTTTAATTAGCAAGGTAAATGAATAGTAAAAATGCAGAAGGAAACAATATTATCATGTAGTCAAGAATTGAAAAAAAAACTTAGAGAAAAAAATTTGACTGGTGTGGGGCGAGAACTTGCAACCAAACCATTTCGTGTCGACTTCACAGTCGAACCATAAACCGCTCTCGTGCAATAATTGCGATGATTTGTCACGGCGGCAACGCGGCAACACCGCCGTTGATTCATGGCAACGCTGCTGCCTTGAGACGACATCCCCCCTTGCACCGCTTTCGCACAATAAACAGCAACGAATTACTTTACGTATTCGTGAAGGAAAACGATAGTAGCTCCGCCCAAATCTGTGACGTCAAAGATTTCGTAGGCATGATAGATTTTCTTACGGTAACATCATTTCCTGCAAGCATGTGCCTGCCTGACGAATACGAGGCGGAGCCACTATAGTTTTCCTTCACGAAAGAGTAGAGTACTTCACAGCAGTTTATTGGGCGTTGGCGGGGCAAGGGGAGAAATCGTCTAGAGGCAGCAGCGTTGCCAAAAATTAAAGACAGAGTTGCCGCATTGCCGCCATGACAATTCAACGCAACGATAGCATGAGAATGCTTTGTGGTCCGACAGTGAAATCCGTATGAAATATTTTGGTCGCCAGTTCGCTCCCCGCACAAGTTAAAAAGTATAGGCGGGTAAGGGGGTCAAAACTGCCCTTGAACCAAATTAGACTTTTGATGCACCATTTGATAACTTAGCCAACGAAAAGCTTTCACACCAAGTTTTAATCCTCTATCTCGATCTGGGGGGGTAGTAATGGGGAAGAAATGAAATATCAGTTTTTGCCATATTTGTCCCATTCAATGGCAAGCAAAAATTCTGAGAAAAATATGACATATTAGAAATATGGTGATATATGTTAGAGAATTTTTCCAGATTTTTTTATTGCAAAGTTTAGGTGTACAAAATGGAAAACCCTAAAAGAATCTGAAAAATGCAGATTTCGTAGTGAAGTTGTAAGAACACTACTTTTATATTTTTACGATAACAACATATTATATGTATTGCCTCCAATATCTTTCAGATTTTTTAGAATTGTGCGCTGTATTTAAAAAAATTAAAAATCAATTTTGTCGAGGTATTTCGCGCGAAAATGCAATCCTTACTTTAAATTCTTATGTTTTTCATGGAGTGAATACCGTACGTGATTTTTAATAGTTCTGCATCTGGAAGAATAATACATAGATAACAAAAATAATAGATTTAGTCAACTGACACTATATCACCACAATATATCTTAAAATAGAAAGAATGACTTCACTAAATACATTGGCAGAGTGGTTATAGGTTCTATTTGTTGTGAGTTCGCGCTGCGCACAAATTAATCTTTTTTTCCTATATTTTTTTTTTAATTCATAACTACATGACAATTCAGTTTGCTTCCATAGATTTACTATTCATATGATTCGTTAATTACAGAATCATTTAGCTTCTCTGACACCTAATAAATAAAAGAAATCTATTTCAATACTACTTATCGTTAATAAATATGGTTGGATCGAAATACAGGTGCATGGTGTCATTTCATACATTTAAAGGATCTAGGAAATGCTAATTAATATTCGTAAGTAGTAGAATCCGTGCCTAGAGAGATAATCGTATAAAACGTGCTCCGAAATTATCTGTGCGTACATTTCAGAGTAAAATATTCTTAAAATTTCTTTAACATATTTTGAAATTATTGCCACTTATTGGCATATTGTATAGGTACGAATAAATGAATAACGAACTTACGACCAAAATGTTAAGTATGGGTTTACAGTCTGAACCCGTAGTCACCCTGCCAATCCAATCATTAAAATTATCTTTCCAACTTTAAAATATAAATAGTTTCAGTTAACTGAATTTACAACTTCTACTTACAATAGACTCCCGATTATCCAGCCCCGTTTGAAGCAGCCTTCGTTTTATCCGGCCACATTTTTGTTGATATGAAATATTCTGTAATTATTCACTTTCTTGCGTAATTATTGTCACATGCATTTGTCATTGTTTAAATACGAATCCTCATATTACTTCTTTTTCCATCCGTACTAAATCTCTGAGTACAGTATTCCGCACTTCTTAGAATATAGATAGAGAGAAAGAGAGTCACGCAATAGGAAAGATTGCACTTGTAAGTAGGACGAAGTATGTTGAACAGGAAGAAGATTCATCAGCAATTGACATGTGGCGCACTCAGAACGTAAAGTTGAGAGACGCGGGCGCTGGCTAAAACATGTGGCGGCCAGAGATGGGCCCGCCAGAACTGACCGCGGAAAATACCTACTCCCCGGGAATCTCCCAAATTTCCTCAACGGTCGCCGTAGACGACTCGGCATCGAAGAGTCTCGTAGAAACCTTCGAGGGAGACGAACGCGTCCCGAGAACGTTAACGACGTAAAGAAACCCCCGCGCGGCTGAATACCGTATAAACAGTATCGTAGCGGAAATGGTGTACGACTTATTTCCACCCACGCCTATCAGCTCAGACATATCATTTTTGAGGAAGTGGCGTGACATCGCATTAACGAACGAAACGAAATAAAAGAAACAGAAAAGATTACCAACTTTTTTGTGAAAAATGAAATTAAACAAATATTACATACATATTACGTAGCATTATATTATATTGAGATGGTGTGGTTGTATATATATACCGTATGTACATACGTGTGTATAAATACTAAACATTATAAATATATTAAATATTAATTTTTTGGTATAAACATAACAATGTATAAAACATGCTGCCAGATTAACTGGCCATTTGTTTATCCGGCCGAAGTCTGGTCCTGCAGGGGGCCGAATAATCGAGAGTCGGCTCTATATATTGTTCTTCGGAATATAGAAATATTAAAAATCACGTAACGCAGTCACTGCATAAATAATATATGTATATAATAATATGTTGTTACCATAAAAATATAAAAATAGTACTTATACAGCTTCACAACGAAATCTGCAGAGTTTTCCATATGTTATACCTAAGTTTTGCGGTAAAAAAATCCGAAAACATTCTCCAACATGTTACCATACATATTACTTTTCAAAATGTAAAAAAAATTACGGTACGACTACATTGAATTCTGCTTATGCGTGAATGTAGTGGTAAATCGAGCTACTACTGCACTCGCAACCATCACTCATTTGGGCTTTATGATTAGGCGCCGCTCGTGCATAATAGCTGAACTAAACTTGATACGTATTTTGCTCTGTTTTATCGTCAATATGGCCAAGTCATCGGAGAAAGAATGCCTTTTCGCGATACAACTCTTTGTCCTTATATGAGAAGCTTTTGAGTCGAACGATAGCTCATTCGAAAGGGGAGGCTTCAACGCAAGTGGTCAGGTATTTATTTCATGCAGATCATTCTCTCCGTATCAAAAAAATCCTTAGATTCGACGGCTGTCAAGCTGTAACATTTTCCTCCGCTTTACAACGCTCATATTACTACATATCAACATAATTTGACCACAAGACTACCTGGCCACGTTGCATTGAACCCTCCCCTTTCGAATGAGTCGTATTTCGATCCAAAATTCTCTTATATAAGGAGGAATAGTTGTATCCGGCAAACCCATATTTTTGGCCCATTTTGTCGGTAAAGTCAACTCTGTTCTTTGCCTGGGACTACCCCTTTAAGGCACGGAAACATTGCAAATGTTTCATTTAATGTATTATAAAAGTTAAATTATGGTAAACTGTAAAGTTTTAATTATCATGGTAGAAATAAAAATAGATTATAATTATTACGGCAGAATGCAATAGACTTACCCCAAAACATTGCAAAATCTTCAGAAATTATAAAAGAGAAGCGCTCTTATTTGATGAAAACAGACAAAAAAAACACAAGGCATATGAAAACAAAGAATGCGGTTTGTAATTACTTTAACTAAGTATATTGCGTACATAAGAAATCGCAGATTTAATTGAACTGTATAAATTGAAAGCTTATACAAGATAAAGATATACGAAAGTTTTTTTATAAATGCAAAGTATAAATATTCTGACAAATAAATTTTTCCATTGTGACGGAAACGTTTCAATGTATTTCATATATCAATAATCCAATAAATAGCACCCCAATAGACAATAAATCGTTTAAAATCATTTACAATGCTTTCTTAATGTTCAACGCTTCCTTATTAGTGTTGAGGGAACTATATAACAAGTTCTTCGTTTTTAATTCGTGTTCAGTTAATCATAATACAATAAAAGGATAAGAATATGTAAGAACATGATTAAAACTGATTAATAAAAATAAAATTTAATTAATGATTCTGAAAAATAATTTACATGGTACAATAACTTTTGTTCAGTTTATTTTTGTTATTAATTTTATACAAGATGGACTCTTTGAATATAAACGTCTGATATAAGTGTCTCAAGAACAAACAAATATTTCTTATAAAAATACAGACAGATACAAAAATGTAAAGTATACAAATAAGTAATAAACTTTACAGCGGGATGTGAAAAGGTTATTGATAATGGTAAGATTTTCTCTAGGGGGTAAAATTCAATTTCTATACCAGTTTGTTTGTGAAAAGTGTCAAATACAAAAATTTTTACTGTCATTACTGTTGAGTTATATTTTTGATATGATTATACTAAATCAAATAGAAAACCTTATATCAATCATTTAATACACAGGAATATACTTGAAAATAAAATAATAAAATATTTCCTGATTGTCGAGTGGATATATAATTGCATAGATTTACTATCCTTAAAGAAGATACTCGGAGTTTCGTTTCGAAGGTCAAATCCATACCCTTCACTAGACAGTCGATAACCTGCTCCCCACTATAGTCCAGACGTTTGAGTTATCCTGTAGGAAAACAACTCCCCTTCTATCTCCTCCCTGTTTCCCCGACGACGAGTCCCAGAGAGAGGAAGAGCTTGCTCCGCAAGGGAAATGGAAAAAGTCAAAATACAGGGAATATCAAAGGTGGTAACAGAGGGCATCGACCTCGGTACACGTATAAATTTGTTTATTTAAAAATTCTGGACCCTAGAGTTTTTCATTTAGCAAATTTAAATACGATTGAATAGTATTATCAATTGTGTAAATATCTGTAATAACTCAGTAATATGAAAATTTTACTAACTCATCTCTTGTTAATATTTACTGACAATCTGATGTAAAGCTACATTATACACATTATATTTTAATATTTATTGGCTACAAAAAGCAATAACAACAAATACTAATTGTAGAGTGTAAATGGTAAACAATGTAAGTTCCAAAAAATTAAAATTTACTAGTTTTTACTAAAAAAGATTCTAAATTCTGTGTTAAATACGATGATAAACCTTATAAGTACTCAAGTAATTTTAAAAAATAAATATTGAAGCAATGTTTAATGGTTCATCATTCGAGGTTGTTGGTCGCAGCTACGTACACCCTGCATTTGGAAATCAAGTTTGGTCCAGGGTAGTCTAGCCATGAGGGGTGCCCGGATAGCTCAAGTTCAAGGACACATCGGTCGATAAACCCAGACGGGACTTGGAAAAGAAGAATGAAAGGGACAGAAGAAGAGAGAGAACGAAACGAAAAGACAAAATCAGGCAGACTAACGATAAGTAATTCTTATGTAAACCTGGGAGCATTAAAAAAATATTAAGTTTGTAAATCGTAGAAATTGGATGAATACTATTAATAAAATTTATTATTTTCCATTATTACATTTTACATAAATTTAAGTCCACGATAAAAGCTGAAATCCGCAGAAAATTTTAAACGCAGGAAAAAAGATCTTAAGGTGACAAAAATTTTAAAAAAGTTACATTCAATTGTAATTTTCATAAGGTGAATCGCATATATTCATAGTATTGATTTAATTAATGTGAATTATGTAATAAAAAGGAGTAAATGCAATTCTGACAAAAATTGCTTTGTAAGTTGCGTTTTAAATATATTTATTCTTAGTACATTCGAATGAATGTATTGCTCCTAGAAAATTTAATTTTGTCGAATGTCTTACAGCAATTAATGACCAACAATAATAAAATTACATAAAATTACAAAACATCTTTAAATTATTTACGATATACTTATGTACTTGAAACTGTGTAATTAACGAAGTAGGAAAAGATGTAACGAAAGCCGGTAAATAGAATTTGCTACACATTATCAACGCAAAATTCGTATACATGTACATATACGTCGTGGTTCTTCAAAGTAGAATAATAAATTTATTGAAAAGCAGAAAAACATACTAAGAAAAAATGATAAAATTGGGTCACAGACAAATAATAATTAATGCCAATCATTAACAAAAAATAATTTTGATCGTTTTTTTACGGGAAACATTATAAACAAAGAGTATATTCAGTCAGATACTAAACTTTCATAAAAAATTGTTATTCTATTTTTTAGCTTTTTATACATTATTCGAATATTTTCGTATCTCATAAAGGGCATAGCCGGATAAGGGGGTCAAAAGTGCCCTTAAACCAAATTAGACTTGTGATGCACCGTTCGATAGGGTATCCAAAAAAACCCCTTCACACAAAGTTTCAACCCTCTAGCTCGATCTGGGGGGTAGTAATGGCGAAAAAACGAAATATCAGTTTTTGGCATATTTCTCCCACTTAGTGGCGAGTAAAAATTCTAACAAAAATCTGGCATATTAAGTATATTGTGCCATATGTTCGAGAATTTTGTCGTATTTTTTTTATGTAAAGCTTGGGTACGAAAGATGAAAAACCCCAAAAAAATCAGAAAAATGCAGAGTTCATAGTGAACTAGGAAGAGCACCACTTTTATATTTTGACCGTAACAACATTATAACATAACTATTATCCTCAAAAAGTTTCATATTTTTTTGAAATCAGCAACATACTCGGAAAAATGAAAAACCGATTCTGTCGACGTATTTTGCACGAAAAACTAGTTTTTACATTGAATATTTGTATCCTCTTTATTCAGTATGTATATTAAATGTTTCTAAACATTTCTGCATTCGTCCAAATGGTGTACAATGGAAAGAAATTGAATTAATTCAATTAATTGATTTTTTACCGTGTCCGAGATCATGTGGAACAGGTAAAGAATTTTCAACAAGTTCGGTGACGGAGTGGTCTAGGGCGCAGTTTTAGTTGTGGAACCGCTGCGTACTTTTTTGGTGTCAGTTCGAATCTCGCCTAAGATAATTTTTTTTTTATTACATTAACGATTTTTTTTATCCTAACTGTATAATATATGTAAATAGTATGTATCGTAAAACATTTTACAAACATCTCAACAATATTTTAACTCTAAATATACATATAAATAATTAAATAATAATTGCGAGCCACTTTTAATTCCATTGTTTATCTAACCTCGTATTCTCTGAGTTAAACTTAGGTAAGCTTTAAAAATCTCTGTAACAACGATAAGTGAAGGGAAAGAAATTCTTCCTCATTCAAAGATTTATTTTTTGCATTTCCTATCACCTTTTCAATACACAAGACTTACTAACAGGCAATGCGTCGAAAGAATATAAGTATTTGCCATCGTATATTATTAATAATGTTATGAAGGTGATGTTTATGACGCGGATAATTGGAACCATTTAAGAATTAATGGACGAAGACAACAATGTCCTTTGTTTGAAGGATACAAACAATATTGTTCCATATGAAGTCAGATCGCGCTACATTAATAGCAAATCTTACCGGTGCTTTATTCATTATAAATCAAATTCAATTGGATTTTCGGCAATAGAACGCTACTGTTGTGAATGTGCAAATTTCGTGCATCACGTCGTAAGAATTGTACGCCGTACAAAGACTTTTTATTATTTTATCTGTAAAAAGCTTTGCGTAGATTCTGAGCTCATCACGAGAATATTTTCGAAAGTAACTCAAACGTGGATCAAGCGCTGCGTAGCTCCGCCTTTATATAAAATGAGTGAGTGCAACCTGTGACTAAATTAATTTCCGTCGGCTACGTAGGGAGCCGCCTTTCCTGTGTACGGTCCCTACAAGGTACCACAGACGAGGTACAGGATAGACCTATCATCACAGACTAGTCAATGCTATCATCTTATGGGACTTCGTGTCACCAGCTCTGAAATACCGACCTCGAAAAAAATTCGAGTGTTTCATACGCCCTCTGCGTTTTAATGCGGTGAGTGTAAGAAATACCTGTGGAAATGTCGCTGACGACGATAAAGTCAACAGACTCAAGTAGATCGTTCTCTTTCCGCGTTACGAAGAAATTTGTTTGACCACCATACACGGTGTCCCATTTAAATAAAACTATTTAAAAATTTTGTAACCGCGAATGATGCCAAAAACTGTTTTAGACAAATGTCGAATAGTTTCAAAGAGTACACAATTTAATAACAATGATTTTTTCCAAGTAGATGCGAACAAAAACAAATTATGCAGATTATATGCACACTCTGTGCGTGTAAAACAAATATAACTATGATTTATCTTCTTACATTTTGTAATACTTCACAGTAATGTTATCAATGCATAGATAAAATTTTTCTTGTAAAAGATAAGCAAAAATCCGAGCTCACTTAATTAATTTTAATTTCTTTGCACGGCTGGAATGTATTTTTATAATGTTATCAACTTACAAAATTAATTACGTTACTGTAATGTCATATGCTTGGAACCATTATTGCAGAAGAAAGCTCTAACTTCTGCTAGAAGCATATAATAAAAAATATAAAACCATGAAATTAAAATATAAAAAGTTTCAAATGTAATTCTCCTAACTCTTATTTATTATGCTTGTAAGGCTTTTGTGTTAGAAACATAAAAATATCACTTGAAAATTTGTTTAAGACTCATCTACCAGAATATATTATCTGAGTTATGCCTCAATGCAAGGCTCGTTCTTCAACATCTAGGAAAAAGTAAGCAGAGGTATAATTATTCCTCGAAGTACTTACGCAGTTTTGATAAACGCGGTTTTTTGTGATCTTTGTAGTCACCGTGACTGTGAAGAATCACAAAAAATACAATATACTTTCGTGAAATATAAATAACATATGTACACAATATATAATAAATTCGCTACAGATTTTTATGCGTTTATAGGAACTTTAAATGTTTGAAAGAATGCAGAATACGCGTAATATGCAAAAATATATAAAATATTCAAAGCGCAGTACATTTTATAATATTTAAAAGATGAAGGAAATTCTATTTAGGCTACACCTGGGTATATATTTATATCTATTACGACTGCCTATTCGATTTTTATGAAATTGAAATATGCTGTAAAATTCAACATTTTGAGAAACTTTTCCCGATTTGTGCCTATGATCGGCATTAAAGGATAGATCCTCGAGTTCTGGGAATTTTAGAATAACATTATTACTTTCTTAACATACATTTGTTAGTAAATATATAAAATGCAACACATATTTAACATTTTTAAACAATAGTATGCGGCTCCACAGTGAGGTAGGCGGTATATCCTAATAATGGGAAGCTTATGTGTCACGAAATAGTAGTGGTTACCGTTAGGCGATGGTCGGTACGGTCACCCAAAAATTCTAAGGCCACCCACTCCTACTCGCCATTACCCCCGAAAACACACTCACCAACACCTTCCGCAAAAACAACCACCAATTACAAAAATCGTGAACCACCACTCTCACCATAGATTCATAGAATCAGAAAACACAGGAACTCATAAAAACACAAACACACACCACAGAAGGACATTCTGGTGAAACCACTCTAAGGCACCACACAACAGCGACCAACACACCACGTGCCACCTACCTCCACACCAACATGCACGTCACATTCTTATCACGAATTTCAACGAGGCTGGAGTGATTAAGTTCACAACAGCCAGCGCTCGAGAACATCGTCGCGAACTGCGTAGCGGGCTTTACAACCCCGCGAAGTCAACCCAAAGAACTGCGGTGCATCGGACGCAACATACATACATATATACACATACGCATACAGAATGCAATGTAGTTCTAGTAGTATGTTTTTGTTAATATCTTGGAACCTACACAAGAACCCTGTTACTACCATTGTAATTAGTATTTATTTAGAAAAAAGGGGGTCTCACCGATTTCGATGATTTTTAAATATGTTTTAGAAATCAACATTTAACACAACTTTTTCCTATTCATATAACCGGCGCTCGGTCTTAGTTTCCGAGATTTTTTTCGAAGGATGATCGATACTACACATTCAATTCTTTCTATAAGTACGCGTCCGTGGCAGCGTATGCAGAGATGTTTGAACGTTGATTGCCCACTGTTTCTTTAAACACACCGAGGCGGCCCGCAACGGACGTGTATAATGGGAGTAATTCCGAACTCGATTCGGGTAGCTGGCTGTCTCACGACGGCCGGAATAATAATCCGGCCCGAATCTTACTCAAATCAAACTACTCTATCTAGTAACTAGTTTAATGAAGTTTAGGTTCGGGCCGAAGTAATCATTCCGGCCGCCGTCAGGCGGCCTGCCACACATTCATTTCTGTTTTAATGATCTTTATTGATATTATCCAAAGTTGTAAACATTTCAGTCATTATTTCGAAAAAGTTTTTTACACATTGTATAATGTTCGTCGCTGGCCGCTACGCTGTTATATATATTAACGGTAGACAGTTGCCGATCAAACGCTTACGCATACGCTCCCACGGACGCGTGCGTATAGACCGAATTCAATATAGTAGTACCGATCTCTTTTGAGACTTTCGGAAACGAAGGCCGAGCGACGGTTATATGTATAGAAAAAAGTTGTGCAAAATGTTGATTTTTATAACATACTCGAAAATCATCGAAATCGGTGAGACTCCCCATTTTGTAAATAATTACCTTGTAATTATTCGGGCATATATTATTTCGATTAATATCATCCCCACCCCCTCCTCTTTGTCCCAATAACTAAACTTTTACCCAGTCTATAACTATGTATGTAATATAAAGTGATAGGAGTGAGAAGGGATGTCTCAAAATTACGCGAGCCTTTATTAACGCGATACATCAATGTTCAGAACCCCCGCGCATTTCGAGGGACAACTGTACATTGTATATTGTGTCGTTCAACGTCTGGTTTGCACCATAGTGATCATACATGATCCATGAGTGATGTGGGTGCCCGATGGATACACATACAATGTTTTCTCGCCAAGAGTTTGCGTCCGGGCCCAAGTCCGCTGAGGACACGAAACATAAACCTCGTTTAATCTCTGTCATCAGAGAGGACAACGAGCGAAAGACAAAGTGAGAATGAGAATCCGAGCATTCGAAGAAGTTTAAATGCCCATGTATCGCTGCGCTAATGCAATGCAAACTTAAAATTTTTTTATTTTTTTATCTTTCTTTAAGGTAATTTATTTATCGTATTATGGCATTTTTTTTTATAAAAATGAAACCAAACATCATACAATTCGGACCACTTTTATTTAATATTTATCGAATAATTACGCTGTTTTGTAGCTTCTGACAAATTGCAGAAATGAATTGTTTCTAGAAGAGTACATAATTTAATAACATAATGGCATTGGATATGATGTACTCACTTAAAGTATACAATATATAAGTTTTTCAAAGGCAGCTGATATGTGTAATACATGGACTACGCACTTTACTCCCTGTAGCTTTCTTTTACTCTATACAATACATCCGTTCCAGCGATTTACTTCTTTTCCATATCCTACTTCTCTTAAGTCCTCCCTTAATACAATACTTTTACATTTGAATATGTAAATGTAATCCGTACTATATTGTATTTGGTCTTATTTTAACCAGAAAAGTTTCACGAATATGTTAAAAGAAAATTTATTAAGAAAAAATAAAAAAAAAAATTTTTTATCTGGGATTAACGTACCCATACATTGAATGGGGATTTAAACTGCTCGGCTCTGATCAAAGGCGAGCCGACCTTATTCGCTGGTCGTGAATCGTGGATCCAAGAGAGGTATACCTCACGGCCTTCTCTGGTGTAGGGTAGAAGACGAGAAAGGCAACGCTGTCATCAGTCCTACGACGACTGATGATTTTTATGTATGCGGTGCTGTGATACGTACAATGTATGTGTCGGCTCTTGTGTAGCGATGGACGTTGAGTTCCTCCCCCCCCCCCCCTCCAATGGGAGTTAGGGCTGAACTCGACGTCTTTATCCGCGGAATCGCTCGAGTTCTTGGCCAAAAAATATTGTGACAACTGTACGATATATGTATATATACATATCGAATTATATGCATACATATTAAACAAATCTTACACTATGAAAACAAGCTCTCTATGGAATTCCGATACGAACCTGTTCAGCTGCATGAAAGCATTCACCCTAATAAATCGCCATAGTGCCTAATTTATGGCGGTAGTCCCTAATGGCGGCCGGGCATGTCAGAGAGTTGACTTTACCGACAAAATGAGCCAAAAATATGGTTTTGCGGGGTTCGACTTTTCGTCCTCATATAAGAGAATTTTGGGTCGAAATACGGCTCATTCGAAAGAGGAAGCTTCAATGCAGTGCGCTCTGGTCGTCATTTGATCCGATTATGTTGATGCTCAATAATATGAGCGTGGGAATGTGGAGCAAAAATTTACAGCTAGACAGCCGCCGAATCTAAGCAATTTTCGTACACAAAGACAATGTTCTAAATGAAATGAGGACCAGAGCGCACTGCGTTGAAGCCTCCCCTTTCAAATGAGCTATCGTTCGACGCAAAATCTTCTTATATAAGACCGAAAAGTCAAACCCCGCAAAAGCATGCTTTCCCGTGTGATTTCGCCATATTGATGATGATACAGAGCAAAAATGTGTAAACTTTAGTTCGGCTGTTCTCCGCGAGGAGGCACCTAATCGAAAAGACCCAATGAGAGTTGGCGCGAGTGTAGCAGCAGCTCGCTGTACTACTACACATTGAAGCCTGTCTATACGTGAGTCGTCACGCTTTTCGCCACTGCAATAGCTCGCACCTCGTTTTGTTTTGAGCACGGCAAGCGGCACCGCGATATGTTTATGCACAGAAAAACGAAACGAACGGCGCTGCTTGTAGACGCAACGCGTCCCCCGCACACTTATAGACAGAGTACAATGGAGTTGTACAATCATTTTTTTTACATTTTGAAATGTGATATATGATAACATATGTTGACGAATGTTTTCGAATTTTTTTTGCTGCAAAACTTAGGTGTAAAAAATGAAAAATCTTATAAAAATTTGAAACATGCATATTTCGTAGTAAAGTTGTAAAAGCACTACTTTTATACTTTTATCATAATAACACACTATTATCCCCAATTTATTTTGATTTTCTGAAAAAGTGCACCATGGTTCAAAAAATCAAAAACCAACTTTTTCAAGGTGTTTAACGTGAAAAAAGGACCGTTACTTCAAATTTTTATATGCCCGTTATGCAGTGAGTAGCGCACGTGATTTTTAATATTTCTACATTCGGAAGGAAAATACATAAACAGAAAGAGTTGCAGCTACACGAAGGAAGTTACCAAACTCAAAAATTCTGAAACTCGGTAAACAAATAGTGTAGGTCCCCAGTACCACAAAGCTATTTTTCGTTAATGTTAATTTTCACTTTTAGGGAGTGAAATCAACCCCCAAAGTTTTAGTTTTTTTTTTATATTTTTGACTATAACATTGTAATGATAACGGATAGGACAAAACTCTAAAGGGGTATATGGTTCAGTTTTTTATGCTCTACAACCCCACTGCGATAAAAGGTATGCTCATAGTGCAATATGTTTTAAATACTCAAATTCTCCGTTTTTTATTGCATAACGGTAAATGATAGAAATGGTTATAGTATATAACAAAAAGTATTCATTTTGGACGATCTAAAGGAGTATAAAATAAAATCATTTTTTTGTTTACGTCGTTGTTAAAAACAATTAATTACCGTTATTCGTATATGCCTACGTTTTTGTTAGACTCATCACTGTGTTTGTATTTTTCAGCATAAAGTAGGTGTGTTCTATCATATTTGAAGGTCTAGTATATATTTCATTTTGAAATATTTACTTAAAAAAATTTATTGCTCGTGTATATGGAACTTTTTGCAACGCCTGTTCTCGGGTGATTATTCGGAACCACCACGATCAGGATCTCCCTCTCAAACGAGCAGAAAGCTCTTCACCCATACTGAACATGTATATGTATGTTCAGAAAATGTTTGCATTAACTAGTTAAAGAAATATGTAAGAAATAAAGCAATATTTGATATGTGGGAGAGGCTGATCGCGATAATCACTCAAGAATAGGCGTTTTTGCAATATATTTCATGTACACGTGTAATAAAATTTTTTATATAAATTTTTAAGTATAGAATACATATTCGACCATGAAGTATAATAGAAAATACATATTTTGGCGTGAAAAATGCAAATAGAATGAAGAATCGACCAAAAACATATCAAGATGCGTATAACGGTAATTAATTGTTTTTAACAACGACGCAAACAAACAAATTATTTCATTTTATATTTCGTGAAATCGCTCAAAATAGAAACTTTTTAGTATATAATAATCATTTCTATAATTTACCGTTATGCACAAATACAAATAAGTTGTTTCTTTACAACAAATTGGACGATAGGGATAACTTTTATTGCTGCAGGGTTGTAGATTATAAGAAAACTGAATAATTTATTCTTTTGAAGTTTTGTCCTATCTCTCACCATTATAAAGTTATACTGAGAAAACTAAGAAATGCTAAAACTTTAGGGATTGATTTCACCCCATAAAAATGAAAATTAACACCGACGAAAGATAGATTAATATTACTGGGTCCTACAGTACTTACTTGTGCATCGAGTTTCAGAATTTTTAAGTTCGATGACTTTCCTTATCGTTTATCTGAAGCTATTTCACATGACTATATTTCGAAGTTAGAAAATTGATTTCAATGGTTACATTGGCAGAGTGACTATGGTGTCAAACTGTAAAACACGTACTAAATATTTTGGTCATAAGTTCGTGCCTTGCACAAGCGCAATTTTTTTCTCTTACATTTTTTCAATCCTTAACTATACAATATGCAAATACGTAACAATAATTTAAAAACATGTGAAAGATATTTTAAAAATATGTTACTCTGAAGTATACACAGAAATAATTTAAGAGTATATTTTACACAATCGTTTCTGTAGCCACGAATTCTTCTACTTATGGGTATTACTTCGCATTTCCTAGATCAAATAAATATATGGAATGATGCAATGTACTTTTACTTCATGTCAACCCCATTTATTACTGATAAGTACTATTGAATTAAAGTTTATTTATTTATTAGCTGTCGAAGAATCTAAATAATTCTTTAATTAACAAGGTAAATGAATAGTAAAACTGCAGACGGAAACAATATTATCATGTAGTCAAAAATTGAAAAAAAAACTTAGAGAAAAAAATTTAACTTGTGTGGGGCGAGAACATGCAACCAAACCATTTCGTGTGGACTTCACAGTCGAACCATAAACCGCTGTCGTGCAATCATTGCGACGAATTGTCACGGCGGCAACGCCTTAAGAAGGTAGTCCCCTCGCGTGACGTCACAGATTTCGTAGGCATGGTAGATTTCGTTACAGTAAGGTCATTTCCTACAAGCACGTGGCTGCCCGACGAATACGAGGCGGAGCCACTATCGTTTTCCTTCACGAAAACGTAGAGTAATTCGCAGCAGTTTATTGCGCGATAGCGGGGCAAGGGGGGAAATCGTTTCAAGGCAGCAGCGTTGCCATGAATCAACGGCGGTGTTACCGCGTTGCCGCCGTGACAATTCATCGCAATGATTGCACGAGAGCGGTTTATGGTTCGACTGTGAAGTCCACACGAAATGGTTTGGCTGCATGTTCTCGCCTCACACAAGTTAAATTTTTTTCTCTATGTTTTTTTTTCAATTTTTGACTACATGATAATATTGTTTCCGTCTGCAGTTTTACTATTCATTTACCTTGTTAATTAAAGAATTATTTAGATTCTTCGACACCTAATAAATAAATAAACTTTAATTTAATAGTACTTATCAGTAATAAATGGAGTTGACTTGAAGTAAAAGTACATTGCATCATTCCATATATTTATTTGATCTAGGAAATGCGAAGTAATACCCATAAGTAGAAGAATTCGTGGCTACAGAAACGATTGTGTAAAATATACTCTTCAATTATTTCTGTGTATACTTCAGAGTAACATATTTTTAAAATATCTTTCACATGTTTTTAAATTATTGTTACGTATTTGCATATTGTATAGTTAAGGATTGAAAAAAATGTAAGAGAAAAAAATTGCGCTTGTGCAAGGCACGAATTTATGACCAAAACATTTAGTACGTGTTTTACAGTTTGACACCATAGTCACTCTGTCAGTCTTTCGTCGGTGTTAATTTTCATTTTTAGGGGGTGAAATCAATCCCCAAAGTTTTAGCATTTCTTAGTTTTCTCAGTATAACTTTATAATGGTAAGAGATAGGACAAAACTTCAAAAGAATAAATTATTCAGTTTTCTTATAATCTACAACCCTGCGGCAATAAAAGTTATTCCTATTGTCCAATTTGTTTTAAAGAAACAAATTATTTGTATTTGTGCATAACGGTAAATTATAGAAATGATTATTATATACTAAAAAGTTTCTATTTTGAGCGATTTAACGAAATATAAAATAAAATAATTTTTTTGTTTGCGTCTTTGTTAAAGACAATTAATTACCGTTATACGCATCTTGATATGTTTTTGGTCGATTCTTAATTCTATTTGCATTTTTCACGCCAAAATATGTATTTTCTATTATATTTCATGGTCGAATATATATTCTACACTTAAAAATTTATATAAACAATTGTATTACACGTGTACATGAAATATATTGCAAAAACGCCTATTCTCGAGTGATTATCGCGATCACCCTCTCCTACATATCAAATATTGCTTTATTTCTTACATATTTCTTTAGCTAGTTAATGCAAACATTTTCTGAACATACATATACATGTTCAGTATGGGTGAAGAGCTTTCTGCCCGTGTGAGAGGGAGATCCTGACCGTGATGGTTCCGAATAATCACCCGAGAACAGGCGTTGCAAAAAGTTCCATATACACGTGCAATAATTTTTTTTAAATAAAGCTTTCAAAATGAAATATATACTAGACCTTCAAATATGATAGAACACACCTACTTTGTGCTGAAAAATACAAACACAGTGATGAGTCGAACAAAAACGTAGGCATATACGAATAACGGTAATTAATTGTTTTTAACAACGACGTTGTTACGTATGGGTAATATTTTAAAATATTATTTCGTTCACTGGAATTTCTTCCAGCTCTCGTCTAGAAAGGAAAATGAAAAGACGCACTGTTTAGAGTTATCTCCCCCGATACGAGTAAGCTTGCCCCCCAGATTGCTGGAAGCGGAATTGACTCAGCGTTTAACCCCTTCATACATTTCCTTATATGGAAATCTTCAAGAATTCCTCGCTCGATTTCGGTATATATAAACCCCCGAAATCTAAGCCTCGTGGGCAGTACTAAGCAAGAAGTCAAGACGTTACTCTGCTTCGCGTACGTTTGAGAATCGTCTGTTCCAGCAAGATCGGGCGCAAGTTCCCTTTCGGACCAACATTAAACCATATAGGATCCGCGAGTCGGTATAAATCCTATTACGGCAACTTCTACAGTCGTTTCTCGAATCAAACCCCCGCATTGCCAGTGCGTCAAAACCGAGCATCAAATAGGTAATATATTTTAACTTCTCAACACTCTACATCCGCGACATTGACAATTGTGTAACACTATTCAGTAATATATTGTTCATTGCCCGTGACAAATTTAAGAGTCGTTAATTAAACCCAACCTTCAATATCATAATCCAAATTGAAGTAACGATCCCACACGATACAGCTTTACCGCTCGAGCTGTATCGATATATTAAATAATTACTAGTTACGAGGCCTTTACTAACAATCCTTGCGACTCCCTGATTTCGCATCAGGTTCGTTCGCAACACTCTATATTCAAATTAAAGCTCATTCCAACCTTAGTGGCTCCCCGATTTCGCATCGGGTTCGTCCACGCAACTCGCCCATCCTAGAGGCTCCCTGATTTCGCATCAGGTTCGTCCGCATCCTAGCAGCTCCCCGATTTCGCATCGGGTTCGTCTGTGAATTTACCAACCTCCCAGCAGCTCCCCGATTTCGCATCGGGTTCGCCTGCGACGTTGTACCAACTTCCTAGCACCTCCCCGATTTCGCATCGGGTTCGTCTGCGACGTCACCCTCCTAGTGACTCCCCGATTTCGCATCGGGTTCGTCAACAACGTTTCAACCTCCTGCGGCTCCCCGATTTCGCATCGGGTTCGTCCTCGTCGTCAATAATCCTAGCGACTCTCTGGCTTCGCGTCAGGTTCGTTCGCGCTCCAAACTAACAAATTCATACCGTATTCCTAAACAAAACTCCGCCGGCCTCTCGCGCTGCTCGCGGCCCTGGCTCGTAACAACGTAAAACAAAAAAAATGATTTTTCAAAATGAATACTTTTTGTTATATAATATAACCATTTCTATCGTTTACCGTTATGCAATAAAAAACGGAGAATTTGTGTATTTAAAACAAATTGCACTATGAGCATATCTTTTATTGCAGTGGGGTTGTAGAACATCAAAAACTGAACCATATACCCCTTTAAAGTTTTGTCCTATCCATTATCATTAGAACATTATAGTCAAAAATATAAAAAAAAAACTAAAACTTTGGGGGTTGATTTCACTCCCTAAAAGTGAAAATTAACACCAACGAAAAATAGCTTTGTGTTACTGGGGACCTACACTACTTGTTTACCGAGTTTCAGAATTTTTGAGTTTGGTAACTTCCTTCGTGTATCTACAACTTCTTCTGTTTACGTATTTTCCTTCCGAATGTTGAAATATTAAAAATCACGTGCGCTACTCACTGCATAACGGCAATATAAAAATTTGAAGTAACGGTCCTTTTTTCGCGTTAAACACCTTCAAAAAGTTGGTTTTTGATTCTTTGAACCACGGTGCACTTTTTCAGAAAATCAAAAAAAAATTTGGGATAATAATGTGTTATTACGATAAAAGTATAAAAATAGTGCTCTTACAACTTCATTACGAAATTTGCATTTTTCAGATTTTTATAGGATTTTTCATTTTTTACACCAAAGTTTTCCAGCAAAAAATTCGAAAACATTGTTCAACATATATTATCATATATCACTTCTCAAAGTGTAAGAAAAATGATTGTACAACTACATTGTACTCTGTCTATAAGTGTGCGGTGGACGCGTTGCGTCTACAAGCCAGCGCCGGTCGTTTCGCTTTTCTGTGCATAAACATATCGCGGTGCCGCTTGCTGGGCTCAAAACAAAACGAGGTGCGAGCTATTGCAGTGGAGTAAAGCGTGACGACACACGTATAGACAGACTTCTATGATTAGTAGTACAGCGAGCTGCTGCTACACTCGCGCCAACTCTCATTGTGTTGTATTCAAGCAATAGTTTTTTCCTTAACGTATTTTTGAAGTGCTGGCAATACCCTGGAAAGAGCCTCTTCGACCGGTCGAGAGATTTATGATGTTTGGGAAAACCCAAACTAATTGTCAAGTGGGCCTGCGAGCCACGTTTATGGAAGAGCGAAGCCTGGAGACCGATGTCTGGAAGAGCGAAAAAAGAACAGTCGCTTCCCTGCCACGACTCGGCACAGTCAGCGTTCTCTTTGAATTTGAGATAAAATAAAGAGTTTTTTTTCTTTTTGTGGTTACCGTTTACACAACTTTGTCGTTTTTTACCTTTTCTGTAATCCGTTCCCTATCAAGAGAACATTTCGCGACCGTAACAGGACTTACAGAATAGTGTAGTGGTGTGTAAACGTGATTGACGTGTGATTGTGAGTTTACGGCAGGATGGATAGAATCAAGAGAAAAAGGACCGCACAGCGCACAGTTTTCACGAAAGCAGCAAACGCGTTCAATGAGGCGCTTGGCAGAGCCTCCGATCCGCAATCCATTAAGATTGCATTTAAAATACTAGAAGAGAGGATGAAAGATCTGGAGGAAACGGCTAAACTTGTCTTGGATTTATTGTTCGATTCATCAGTTGCAACTGATGACATGATAGAGTCAGAATATCAAGATATGGATGCGTATAAGAGTAAATTTTTTGCAGCCAAATTAGCCATGCAGGAATTTTTATCCATTACCGCGAAAGGAGTGCCGACGGTTGCTGCCCCGAATACATCCAGTGAGGTGAAGAAGACATTTAAACTGCCGAAAATTGAACTGTGCAAATTCGCTGGAAATGTACGTGAGTGGTTACAGTTTTGGAGCCTCTTTAAGAAGATTCACGAAGATGTGGAGATAGCGAAAGAGGATAAATTTCAATACTTAATACAAGCGATGGTTCCAAATTCACGTGCCGATGAATTAGTGAGAAGTTTTCCACCGACTGGTGACAATTATGATAAAGTGATAACGAGTTTAAAAAATCATTTCGGGCGTGAAGACATTCAGATTGAAGTGTATGTACGAAAACTTTTACAGTTAGTGTTGCAAAATGCCATATCTCCGGGGAAGAATATGGTGCTATCAAGTTTGTATGACAAATTAGAGTCGCATTTAAGAGCACTGGAATCTCTCGGCGTGACAACAGACAAATGTGCTTCTATGTTGTTTCCTCTCGTAGAGTCATCGTTACCAGAGGAATTAATGCGTGTTTGGCAGCGAAGTCCTTTTAATAGCTCGTCGTCGCACGATACACGGGAAGTAGATAAATCAAAGAATAAATTAACTCAGCTGATTAAATTTTTAGAAGAAGAAGTAGAGAATGAGTTAAGAATATCAATGGCAGTAGAGGGATTCAGTTTTAAGGAAAATAATAATATGGACTACCAAAAACAGAGAAAGGATAAACCCCGTTTACATAAAGATGTTCCAAGTGCAACGGCTTTATTAGCTGCAAAGAATAAGTGTAAGTCCTGCCTATTCTGTTCCGCGAGAGATCATGAAAGTGCAAATTGTGAGCAAGCAAAAAGTATGAGTCTCACAGAGAGACAAGACGTGGTTAAACAAAAGTTTGCTTGTTTTAATTGTCTTAATATTGGACATAACTTTCGGAAGTGCCGTGTAAATTTAAAGTGTGCGTGGTGTTCTCGACGTCATGTTCTTTTGATGTGCCCGGATATGGTGAAAAAGCAGAGTGAAAATAACTGTGCCGAAAAGGTGATTGAGGAGAAAAACCTCGCCAATGTCAGTAGTGATCCGGAGATTTATTTAAAGACACTGCGTGTAATCTTATACAACGAGGACAAGAAAACTATTGTACGACTGATTATTGACGAAGGATCACAAAGGTCGTACATGACTAAAGCGGCCGCAACCCGGGTAGATTATAAACCATTAGCTGAGCAGTTGATGAACCATTCACTTTTCGGTGGTGAAAAATCAGGGACAGTGAATCATAAAAAGTATCTGATTCGTGTAAGCAATCTGGATGAAGATTTTAAGTGTAATTTTACCGTCCTAGATCAAGATGTAATTTGTGAAGAAGTTCCTATTGTTAAAAGTGGACCGTGGATAGGTGAGCTCAAGGCACTAAATATTAGGATTTCCGACATGGATAAAGGTGATGCGGCGGTGTCAGTGCTGGTTGGAGCAGACGTCGCAGGTAAACTATTAACAGGTAGACGGCACATTTTAAAGTGTGGACTAGTGGCCGTCGAGACTTACCTGGGTTGGACTGTGATGGGAGCCACTGCCCCAATCAGGGAACGAGAGGATGCAGCCATTACTACATACGCAATGTTTGTACATAGCCGGAAAGTAGAAGACTTATGGTCTTTGGACGTGTTGGGAATCAAAGACCCGGTCGAAATTAAATCACAAAAGGATCGTAAAAAGGAAATAATAGAAGATTTTTTGAAAACAGTGTATAAAAACGAAGAAGGTCGGTACGAAGTGAAATTACCCTGGTTGGAAAACCATCCGGTTTTGAACGACAATAAAAATATGGCAATGCGCCGTCTGCAAACTACAATAAAGAAATTAAGGACCGATGGACTATTTGAAGAGTATGCTGCTATATTCAAGGACTGGCTCAGGGAAGGTATTATCGAGTACGTACCGGAAGATGAAAAGGACAGCTGGGGAAATTATTTACCACACCGACACGTCGTAAAGGAAAACAGCACGACAAGAATTAGACCCGTTTTCGATGCATCGGCGAAGAATCATCCTTTTCCGTCTTTGAACGAGTGCTTGGAGAAAGGTGAAAATTTGATTGAACAGATCCCTTCGATGTTTCTACGCTTCAGAAGAGGTAGTATAGGCGTGATTTCTGATATAAAAAGGGCATTTTTACAAATATCACTTCACCGTACTGATAGAGATTTTCTACGTTTTTTGTGGGTTAACGAAAAGGGCGATATCGTAGCTTTAAGACATTGTCGTGTTGTGTTCGGTGTGTCGTCGAGTCCTTTCATACTAGGTGCCGTGATTAGTATGCATTTGAATAATGTAATTAAATCTTTAGAGAGTGATTTGAATGAAAGATTTGTAATAGACAATATAAGAAAACTTGCCGAAAGTTTCTACGTTGATAATTGCGTAACAAGCGTAAATTCTCTTGAAGAATTAGATAGTTTTATCTTCGATGCGAAAGCGGTGATGCAGTTGGCAAGTTTTGACCTTCGAGGGTGGGAGCATAACGACGACGGCTCTTTCGAAGGCCGAACTGCTGTATTAGGATTATCGTGGGATAAGAGACGTGATGTTTTATTTTTGAACGTGCCAGATTTAGATAAATGTCTTGCTGATAAAATTACTAAGAGGAACATACTTTCAATGGCACATCGTATTTTCGATCCTCTGGGTTTTGTGAGTCCTGTAGTGCTTTGTCCGCGACTTTTATTGCAGGAAACTTGGGCACAAAACTTATCATGGGATGAGGAAGTTAACGACGATATAAAAATAAAGTTTGTGAAATGGGTAAAAAGTTTAAAAGATTTAAATAAGATTGAAATACCGCGATGTATGATTGCAGATATTTCACGTGAAGCTAAAGTAAGCATACATACGTTTTGTGATGCTAGTAAGATTGCGTACGCAGCGGTCGTCTTTATACGTATTGAAAGCGGGGCTCATATAAAAGTTAATTTTGTGCAAGCTAGAAGTAGAGTTGTTCCCATACGGACGAGATCCAATGATGCGCGACAGAGCATTCCGCGCTTAGAGTTATTAGCGGCAACGATAGCAGTTCGTTTAACTTCTATGATTTTGAATACACTAAGAGTAGAGCAAACAAATGTTTTTTACTGGAGTGATTCGGCTACAGTTATAACGTGGATACGTAGAAGTCGTAATTGGACTAGTTTCGTTTACAATCGAGTTCAGGAAATCCGAGAATTTTCAAATTCTGAGCAGTGGAGACATATACCTGGACACTTAAATCCTGCCGATTTACCTTCACGCGGATGTACGGTAGATCAATTGTTAATTTCCAGATGGTGGGAGGGTCCAGAGTGGCTGCGTTTGGAATCTGGAAATTGGCCCGATAATGAATTTCAATGTCAGGAGGAAGAAGTTATTAAGGAGTTGAAAAAGAGTGCCTTGAAAGATTCGAGTGATACAGTTTTATTATCTACGACTGGAAAGGACTTGGGAAATAATGAGCTTTGGTACGCGAAAGGATATTCAGAGTATACAAAGATTATACGCGTTTTGGCTTGGTTAAAAAGATTTTATTTCAATACGAGAAACAAATTGGTATCGCGAAAAAAGGGCGATTTAGGTATTGAAGAGATAAAGGATTCAGAAACTACATTAATGAGGTTAATTCAATCAGAAATTTTTACTGAGGGAATAGATGATACGCGTATTAAACATTTGCAACCTTTTAAAGATAAGGAGGGCGTGATTCGCATAAATACGAAAATTGTATTGCGCGATGATGCATACAATTTTCGGTGTCCCATTGTTTTACCAAGCAGGCATAGTGTAACTGACCTTATTATAAATGAGAAGCATAAGCAACTTAATCACGCGGGTGTTGAGATTACGTTGAGTGCACTTAGAGAAAATTATTGGATTTTAGGGGGCCGAAAAGTAATTAGATCGGTCATCAATAGATGTATCAATTGTCGTAGATTTGACGCGAAGCCTTTAAATTCAGTACCTGTGCCTCTTCCGTTAAATAGAATAAGGGACGCTGCCGTTTTCGAGGTTGTGGGGGTCGATTTTGCGGGTCCTATCTACCTGAAGGGCGGTCAAAAGGCTTGGATTTGTTTATTCACGTGTGCCGTGTTTCGAGCTGTACATTTGGAACTAGTGACGTCTTTGTCTACGGCCTCATTCCTAATGGCATTGAGACGTCATATTGCGCGTAGAGGTAGACCTAGTGTTGTATATAGTGATAATGGTACAAATTTCGTGGGGTTAAACAATCTGTTTAAAAATATCGATTTTGACAAGTTAGCCAAAATAGCATCAACCGAGAGAATCGAATGGAAATTTAACCCCCCTACAGCAGCATGGTGGGGTGGATTTTGGGAGCGTCTCATTGGGGTTCTAAAGCGATTGTTACGGAGGACGCTTAAAAAGTCTTGTTTAAATTATGAAGAAATGCTTACAGTTTTATTGGACTGCGAAGCAATTATTAACTCTAGACCGATTACATTTATGTCTGATAGTAAGCAACATATAGTACCGCTAACCCCATCAATGTTCCTGCATGAGATAAAGGAAATTGGAGTCTTAGATCTGGATCATATCGAAAATCGTCAATTAGACAAAAGATTTCGCTATCGGCAACAATTGAAAGAAGATTTGCGTCGGAGATTCCGTAACGAATATTTAGGCACATTAATACACAAGAAATGTAAATCTAGAAATAATTTCCGTTTGAGTGTCGGCGATGTGGTACTAGTAGAAAATGATAATGTAAAACGTTTGGATTGGCCTTTAGCACGTGTCAAAGAAGTGTTTTTCGGAAAAGATAATAATGTGCGTGTAGTTCGTTTAGTTACAGCCAACGGTGAAATGACGAGACCAATACAGCGTATTTATCCGCTCGAAATTGGACACGGTGACTGTACGGCGAATGTTAATGATGCGCTGATCGATAGATATAAGACTACTTTAGAAAGTAACCAGCTGAGTGATGAATGTGATATGAGTGGTGTGAATAAAGAACCAAATCTTGTAACTCGGAGTGGTAGAAAAGTAGTAAAACCAGACCGGTTAATTTATAGTTAAGAGAAATGTCTTCCAAGCCACATTTGTGGTGAAATTCGTATGTGCGTTACGTGTATGAATTGAGATGTGTCAGCAGTGGTACATCTCAATTGGTGGGAGGATGTTGTATTCAAGCAATAGTTTTTTCCTTAACGTATTTTTGAAGTGCTGGCAATACCCTGGAAAGAGTCTCTTCGACCGGTCGAGAGATTTATGATGTTTGGGAAAACCCAAACTAATTGTCAAGTGGGCCTGCGAGCCACGTTTATGGGAGAGCGAAGCCTGGAGACCGATGTCTGGAAGAGCGAAAAAAGAACAGTCGCTTCCCTGCCACGACTCGGCACAGTCAGCGTTCTCTTTGAATTTGAGATAAAATAAAGAGTTTTTTTTCTTTTTGTGGTTACCGTTTACACAACTTTGTCGTTTTTTACCTTTTCTGTAATCCGTTCCCTATCAAGAGAACACATTGGGTCTTTCCGATTAGGCGCGTCCTCGCGGAGAACAGCTGAACTAAAGTTTACACGTTTTTGCTCTGTATCATCATCAATATGGCGAAATCACACGGGAAAGCATGCTTTTGCGGGGTTCGACTTTTCGTTCTTATATGAGAAGATTCTGCGTCGTACGATAGCTCATTTGAAAGGGGAGGCTTCAATGCAGTGCGCTCTGGTCCTCATTTCATTGAGAACATTCTCTTTGTATACGAAAATTGCGTAGATTCGGCGACTGTCTAGCTGTAAATTTTTGCTCCACATTCCCACGCTCATATTATTGAACATAACATAATCGGATGAAATGACGACCAGAGCGCATTGCATTCAAGCTTCCTCTTTCGAATGAGCCGTATTTCGACCCAAAATTCTCTTATATGAGGACGAAAAGTCGAACCCCGCAAACCCATATTTTTGGCTCATTTTGCCGGTAAAGTCAACTCTCTGACATGCCTGGCCGCCATTGGGGACTACCGCCTTAAGATGGTAAACCCGTCGAGTGACGTCACAGATTTCGTAGGAATGGTAGATTTCGTTACAGTAATATCATCCCTCGCAAGCATGTGGCTGCCTGACGAATGCGAGGCGGAGCCACTATCGTTTTACTTCACGATAGCGTAAAGTAATTCACAGCTGCTTATTGTGCGTTGCGGAGCGACGGGAGAAATTGTCTCAAGTCAGCAGCGTTGCTAAGAATCGGAGACAACGTTGCCGCATTGTCGCCGTGACAATTCATCGCAACGGTAGCATGAGAGTTGTTTGTGGTTCGACTATGAAATCCGTATGAAATATTTTGGTCGACAGTTCGCGCCCCGCACAAGTTTAAAAGTATAGCCGGATAAGGGGGTCAAAACTGCCCTTGAACCAAATTAGACTTTTGATGTACCATTTGATAACGTAGCCAAAGAAAAGCTTTCACACCATGTTTCAATCCTCTATCTCAATCTGGTGGGTAGTAATGGGGAAGAAATGAAATATCAGTTTTTGCCATATTTGTCCCATTTAATGGCAAGCAAAAATTCTAGAAAAATCTGACATATTAGAAATATGGTGATATATGTTAGAGAATTTTTCCGGATTTTTTTATTGCAAAGTTTAGGTGTACAAAATAAAAAGCCCTAAAAAAATCTGAAAAATGCAGATTTCGTAGTGAAGTTGTAAGAGCACTACTTTTATATTTTTACGATAACAACGTATTATTATAACTATTGTCCCCAATATAATTCAGATTTTTTGGAATTGTACGCTGTAGTTCAAAAAATTAAAAATCAATTTTGTGGGGGTATTTCGCACGAAAAAGCAATCCTTACTTTAAATTACTATGTTTTTCATGCAGTGAGTACCATACGTTATTTTTAATAGTTCTACACCTGGAAGAATAATATATAGATAACAAAAATAATAGATTCAGTCAACTGACACTATTTAAGGTCACTTTATCTTAAAATAGAGAGAGCTACTTCCGCGAATGGATTGGCAGAGTGGTTAAGATGTCTGACTATGAATTGCATACTAATTATTTTGGTGGCGAGTTGGCGACGCGCACAAATTAATCTTTCTTTTGTTATATTTTTTCTTTAATTCATAACTACATGACAATTCAATTTTCTTCCATAGATTTATTATTGATATGTTTTGATAATTATAGAATCATTTAGATTCTCTGACACCCCATAAATAAAACAAGTCTATTTCAGTAGTACTTATCGTTAATTAATATGCTTGGATTGAAGTACAGGTGCGTGGTATCATTTCATACATTTATTGGATCTAGGAAATACTAAGTAAGACTCGTAAGTAGAAGAATCCGTGGCTAGAGAGATAATCACATAAAACGTACTCCGAAATTATCTCTGCGTATATTTCAGAGGAAAATATTCTTGAAATTGCTTTAACATGTTTTGAAATTATTGCCACTTATTGACATATTGTATAGGTACAAATAAGTGAATAACGAACTTATGACCAAAATGTTAAGTATGGGTTTACAGTCTGAACCCGTCGTCACTCTGCCAATCCAATCATTAGAATTATCTTTCCAACTTCAAAATATAAATATGTGAAATAATTTCAGATAACTGAATTTACAACTTTTATTTACAATAGACTTCCAATTACACTGTCCAACACAAATTTTGTCTTGTAATAACAACTGGGTTGCTGTTATAGAGTTCCCCGTCCTAAACATGAATCCGGAACCCGATTAGCTCCGTGACCCTCAGTTTTTGGAAAACACTTATTTTTGTAAAAACCCTCGATTTCGATCAAAGACAATGTATTGTGAGAAAACTAAATCAGCTAGAGAGATCTAGTTTAGCTTAAATGATAGAGGAGAGATTCCTGAATATATCAGTATCGACAGTTACAATATTTTAAGCTTTTGCATTGCTTTAAATAGCCGTCAAAGTTTGAATAAATGCCGAAATACGGCATTCTTACGATTTATTTTTGCATTTCTACAAAAAATTCGTTGCTTCACACGAAAATCCGATTCGGTATCGGATTCTGTAAACTTTTCTGAGAAAGAAACCACCTCATACGAATGTCTAAGCTCCTCTGGATTCGGACAATTCGAGAAAATATCGGTCGGGAAAGCGTGTACAGCCGTTTGCCGCCATATAGTCCGTCATTCGCTTGCCTTGATTGGGCAGTGCCGTAGCTACGCGTAATCGATGGCGTTAGTAGGTACCCATTGGGACTCCGATTTTTATATGTTTAATGTTTAATTTCTTCGTGGATTTATAGATATTAAACACGGAATGATAAAGAACTTTTCCCGATCGTTCTTAATTTTTAACCCCTGACCGGAAACCGCGACATGTGGCGATCACTTGCAAAAGACAATAACGCAGACTTCAGTTAAACAATTTCCCAGGACAAATCCAACTATCTCACTTTCCAACGTCCATCTTCCAGAAACACTCTCACGACTCCCTGAAACACCAATCCCAAATCAAGTCATACATCACTACTATCCACAAGCAACCAATAGAAGACAAAACGAACGTATGGAAAACCACACATGGTCGTAACAAAACTTAATGCATTATACACGACTTAAATACTTTACAATGAAATTGTTTGAAATTACGAACGATCGGGGAAAGTTCTCTACCATTTCGTGTTTAATATCTATGAATCCACGAAGAAATTAAACATTAAACATATAAAAATCGGAGTCCTAATGGGTACCTACTATCGCTATCGATTGCGCGTAGCTACGGCACTGCCCAGTCGAGAGAAGCGACTGACGGGCTGTATGACGGCAAATGATCGTACATGCGTTCCCGACCGATATTTTCTCGAATTGTCCGAATCCAGAGGAGCTTTGATATCCGTACAATGCAGTTTCTTTCTCAGAAAAGATTACAGAATCCAATACCGTGTCGAATTTTTATGTGAGGCAACGAATTTTTTGTAGAAATACAAAAATATACCGTAAGAATAGCGTATTTCGGCACTTATTCAAACTTTGACGGCTATTTAAAGCAATGCAAAAGCTTGAAATATTGTAACTATCGATACTGACATATTTAGGAAGCTCTCCTCTATCATTTAAGTTAAAGTAGACCTTTCTAACTGGTTTAATGTTCACGTAATACCACAGACGAGGTACAGAATAGACCACTCATCTTATGGGCTTGGTGTCACCAGATCTGAAATACCGACCTCGAAAAAAATTCGAGTGTTTCATACGCCCTCTGCGTTTTAATGCGGTGAGAGTAAGAAATACCTGTGGACATGTCGCTGACGACGATAAAGTCAACAGACTCAAGTAGCTCGTTCTCTTTCCGCGTCACGAAGAAATTTGTTTGACCACGATACACGGTGTCCCATTTAAATAAATATATTTAAAAATTTTGTAAACCGCGAATGATGCCAAAAACTGTTTCAGACAAATATCGAGTAGTTTCAAAGAGTACACAATTTAATAACAGTGATTTTTTCCAAGTAGATGCGAACAAAAAAAATTGTGGAGATTATATGCACAATCTGTGCGTATAAACTAATAATATAACTATGATTTATCTTCTTACATTTTGTAATACTTCACAGTAATGTTATCAATGCATAGATAAAATTTTTCTTGTAAAAGATAAGCAAAAATCCGAGATTACTTAATTACTTCTAATTTCTTTGCACGGCTGGAATGTATTTTTATAATGTAGCTATCAACTTACAAAATTAATTACGTTACTGTAATGTCATAATTATATGCTCGGAACCATTATTGCAGAAGAAAGCTCAAACTTCTGATAAATTTCTGGAAGCATATAATAAAAAATATAAAACCATGAAATTAAAATATAAAAAGTTTCAAATGTAATTCTTATAACACTTATTTATTATGCTTGTAAGGCCATTGTGTTATAAACATTAAAATATCACTTGCAAATTTGTTTAAGACTCATCTATCAGAATATATTATCTGAGTTATGCCTCCATGCAAGGCTCGTTCTTCAATATATAGGAAAAAGTAAGCAGAGGTATAATTATTCCACGAAGTACTTACGCAGTTTTGATAAACGCGGTTTTTTGTTATCTTTGTAGTCACCGCGACTGTGAAGAATCACAAAAATTACAATATACTTTCGTGAAATATAACTAACATATGTACACAATATATAATAAATTCACTACAAATTTTTATGCGTTTATAGGAACTTTAAATGTTTGAAAAACGGGAGAATACGCGTAATATGCAAAATTATATAAAATACTCAAAGCGCAGTACATTTTATAATATTTAGAAGGTGAAGGAAATTCTATTTAGGTTACACCTGGGTATATATTTATATTCGGATTGCCTATTCGATTTTTATGAAATTGAAATATGTTCCAAAATTCAATATTTTGAGAACCTTTTCCCGATTTGTGCATATGATCGGCATTAAAGGATAGATCCTCGGGTTCTGGGAATTTTTGAATAACATTATTACTTTCCGAACATACATATGTTAGTAAATATATAAAATGCAACACATATTTAACATTTCTAAACAATAGCATGCGGCTCCACAGTGAGGTAGGCGGTATATCCTAATAATCGGAAGCTTATGTGTCACGAAATAGTAGTTGTTCTAACTTATTAGAAGTTTAAAAATATTAGCAAAAATATATTAGTACAATTGCATTGTATTCTGCCCATACGTACAATAGCAATGAGGACACCACAAATAATGCAGTCGCATCGTGCCGCAAACGGAATGCCGGTTGGCGACGAGATAAAAAATAAGCATACCAAATCCGCCGGCGAGCGAAGCGGCTGACGCGTCGGCTGCCTGTGCACGCATTGTGAACATATACATATAAACAGCATGCAGTGTAGTTGTACTAATATGTTTTTGTTAATATCTTGGAACCTATACAAGAACCCTGTTACTACCATTGTAATTGGTATTTATTTAGAAAAAATGGGGTCTCACCAATTTCGATGATTTTTTAATATGCTGTAGAAATCAATATTCTAAACAACTTTTTCCTATACATATAACCGACGCTCGGTCTTAGTTTCGGGGATTTGTTTCGAAGAATGATCGGTACTACTACATTCTTTCTGTAAGTTCGCGTCCGGAGCAGCGTATGCGTAAACGTTTGATCGTTGATTGCCCACTGTTTCTTTAAACGCATCCAGGAGACCCGCAACGGACGCGTATAATGGGAGTGCTTCCGAACTCGATTCGTGTAGTCGGCAGTCTCACGGCGGACGAAATAATAATCCGGCCCGAACCTTACTCAAATCGAACTCCTCTAACTAGTATCTAATTTAATGAAGTTTAGGTTTGGGAGAAAGTATTCATTCTGGCCGCCGGGAGGCGGCCGGCCACACATTCATTTCTGTTTTAATGATCTCTATTGATATTATACGAAGTTTTAAACATTTCAGTCATTATTTCGAAAAAGTTTTTTACACATTCTATAATGACGGGCAACTTAAGAGAGGAGACCGTGCTGAAGCGTGGATCCAGGGAGGGGTGATAACATCGCCCCATTAAGAGAAGGCAGACGGCTGGGTCACTATTTCCCTGGACCTTAGACCAGACAATCGTTTTGTTATTCTTCCTACAATATTATAAATAAATATTGATTCCTACAATAATATTCGTCGCTGGCCGCTACGCTGTTATATATAGAAACGATAGACAGTTGCTGGTCAAACGCTTACTTATATGCTCCCGCGGACGCGAACGTATAGGCAGAATTCGATGTAGTAATACCGATCTTTTTTTAGACAAATTTCGGAAACGAAAGGCGAGCGGTGGTTATATTTACAGAAAAAGTTGTTATAAATGTTGATTTTTATAACATACTCGAAAATCATTGATATCGGTGGGACCCCCCCTTTTCTAAATAATTACCTTGTAATTATTCAGGCATATCTTTCGATTAATATCACCCCCCCCCCTCTTTGTCCCAATAACTAAATTTTTTCCCAGTCTATAAGTATGTATGTAATATAAATTTGTGGTAAGAGTGAGAAGGGAAGTCAAAATTATGCGAGTCTTCATTAGCGTGATACGGGGTGCCCGATCCATACACATACAATGTTATCTCGCCAAGAGTTTGCGGCCGGGCCCAAGTCCACTGAGGACACGAAACTTAAACCTCGTCAAATCTCTGTCGTCGGAAAGAACAACGAACGGTACACAAAGTGAGAATGAGAATCCGAGCATTCGAAGAAGTTTAAATGCCCACGTATCGCTGCCCTAATCCAATGTAAACTTAAAAGATTTTTATCTTTGTATCTTCCTTTAAGGTAATTTATTTATCGTATTAATGCAATTTTTTTATTAAGATGGAACCAAACATGATATAATTTGTAGCACTTTTACTTAACATTTATGGAATAATTACGCTGTATTATAGTTTCTGACAAATTGCAGAAATGGATTGTTTCTAGCAAAGTACATGATTTAGTAACATTATGGCATTGGATATGATGTACTTACTTAAAGTATACAATTTATAAGTTTTTCAAAGGCAGCTGATATGTATGTGCAATATATGGACTATACACTTCACTCCCTGTAGGTTTCTTTTACTCTATATGATATATCTATCCTAGCGATTTACTTCTTTTCCATATCCTACTTCTCTTATCTCCTCTATTAATACAATACTTTCACATTTTAATAGGTAAATGTAATCCGAACTATGTCGTATTTGGTCTCATATTAACCAGAAAAGTTTGGCGAATATGTTATAAGAAAATTCATTAAGAAAAACGAAAAAAAATGTTTTAATCTTGCATTAATGTATACATACATTGTATGGGGATTATACCGTTCGGCTCTGATCAAAGGCGAGCCGAACTCCCTTCACTGATCATAAATTGTGGTTCGAAGCAAGGTAGTCCTCACGGCCTTCTCTTTTTTGGCAACGCTGTCATCAGTCCTACAACGACTCATCGGACTGATGATTTTTATGTTTGCGGTGTTGTGGCAGCGTATGTTTCGACTTGGATATAGCGACGGAAATGGAGCCCCCCCCCCCCCAATAGGGGATTGGACTGAACTCTATGCATTTATTCACGGGTTTGCTAGAGTTCTTAGCGAGAAATTATTGTAATAACTGTACGGTATACGTATACATATATTAATATCGAATTATACACACACATATTAAACAAATCTTACATACTGAAAACAAGCTCTCTTTGGAATTCCGATACGAACCTGTTAAGTTGCATAAAAGCATACACTCTAATAAATCGCCACAGTGCCTGGTTTAAAGCACAGCATACTACTTGTGAAGAAGAATCGACGGTACATTGTTGCAGACTAGGTCATTCACAATTGATATTAGATCACAGAGTCCGAAACGTAGCTGTGGTCAATAGTAATCGTTAATCCGACATGAACGAATAATGGTAGAAAAGATTGTTACATGAAGACAAAAATTTCAATTCCCATAATATTTATCTTCGCTTTACGAAAATCATATTAAGGGATTATTACATATACATATAACTTGTACCTGTTTTACTGGTAAACCGTATTGAAAGAACTCAAAAGTTTAACTCGTAAATTATTTGTTTGTTATAGTTACTCATTTATTAGGAGTCCAAATTTTGGAACCACTTTATTATAGTTACTATGCACGGGATACGATTTTTGGCACTGATTCATTTGAGCTGAACTTCGGCAGCTTATTTTTGTGCTATGTAAAGGTTTATTCACAGCTCATTCACACAATACGGTTGTTGACCAACTCGGTTATTTTACCACATCAACATTAACAGAAAACAGTGGTCCACACATTTTCATGTCTCCACAGAAAATTTAATTTTCATGCGTATACATATATTCTTACTAAATTGATTGCCATGCTAACTCGTTCGCAGGATTATCTTTACATAAACGTAATAACTACGTACTACTTTTAGATTACGTTCTTTAATGTTGTTAGCCCGAATGTTACCATATGCATAATGAATATGTTGTTTGGATACCTGTATGGTTTTGTTATTGCCGAGAATAATTGCACTTTATGATATACATGATACAGGAGCCATTCCGATACGTGACAAAAGTAACCATAAAAAATAACCGATTTAGTAATTTTATCGTGTATACACATACAAAATATAAATAGTATTTCGAAAGGTGATAAAAATTTGATTCAGCAAATAACTGATTTGCATAAATGCAATAGTTTGTACATACTTCAGTGAATCGGTTAATTCGGTAAACTAACTGACGAAATAAAACCGCATCGTATGACCGAACTATTGGGGTCCATGTATACGGCGGCTGAGTATACACGATAGTTTATCGCCACTCTGTACATTTAAATGCAACTGACTATCGCTTGATTTAATTGTCCTTTTCGCCGTTACCAATGGCTCTGTAGTCTTTTCTTATGTTGAATCGATAACGTCGCAAGTGACACGGAAATGGTAATGGGGCTCAAGAGCCCCAAAACCGTGTGACAAACAAAAGCATTGGATGAGTGGTCTATCCTGTTCGTAATCAATGGTAATACCTTGTTTTTGACCGAAATCGATGGTTTTTACAAAAATTCGTGTTTTCCAAAAATTGAGGGTCATGGAGCAAATCACATTCTGGATTCTTGTTTAAGGCGGGGAGTTCAATATGGGTAACCCAGTGGATACTGCAAGACAGAAAAAAAGTTTAATTTTGTTGGACAATGTTATCCAGCCCCATTTGAACCGACTACCGTTTTATCCGACCACATTTCTGTTGATATGAAATATTCTGTAATTACTCACTTTCTTGCATAATTATTGTCACATGTATTTGTCATTGTTTAAATAATCAGCCACATATTAATTGTTTTTCCATTCATACTAAATCTCTGAGTACAGTATTCCGCACTTCTTAGAGTATAGATAGAGATGAGAAAGAGAGTCACTCAATAGGAAAGATTGCACTTGTAAGGAGGACGAAGTATGTTGAACAGGAAGAAGATTCATCAGCAATTGACATATCATTTTTGTGAAAGTGGCGTGACATCACATTAATGAACGAAATGAAATAAAAGAAACAAAAAAGATTACCAACTTCTTGTGAAAAATTACATTGAAGAAATATTACATACATATTATGTAGCATTATATTATATTGAGATGGTATGATTGTATATTTGGACCGTATGTACATACGTGTGTATAAATATTAAACATTATAAATACATTTAATATTAATTTTTTGGTATAAACATAACAGTCTATGAAACATGCTGCAAGATTAACTGGTCATTTCTTTATCCGGCCGAGGTCTGGTCCTGCAGGGGCCGGATAATCGAGAGTCGGCTGTATATATTGTTCTTCCGAATATAGAAATATTAAAAATCACGTAACGCAGTCACTGCATAAAGAACATATAAAAATTTAAAGTGAAGATTGCTTTTTCGCGCGAAATATCTAAAAAAGATTGGTTTTTGATGTTTATAATTACGGTTCACTTTTCCAAAAAATCTAAAAAAATTGGGGATAATAGCTATAATATGTTGTTTACATAGAAATATAAAAGTAGTACATTTATAGCTTCACAACGAAAACTGCATTTTTCAGATTACTGTAGAGTTTTTCATATGTTACACGTAAGTTTTGCAGGAAGAAAATCCGAAAACATTCTCCGGTATATGTTCCGACACATTACTTTTCAAAATATAAAAAGAAATGATACAACTACATTGAACTATGCCTATGCGTGTGTCGTGGACGCGTTGCGTTGCATTGCGTCTAAAAGGCATTTTCTATAAACATATCGCTCTGTCGCTTGCCGGACGCAAAGCAAACGCGTAACAATCTGTTCTAGGCAGAAAGCGTCGACGGCGCACGTACAGGCAAGGTTAAATGTAGTGGTACATGGAGCTACTCCTATACTCGCAGCCGACTGTTATTTGGTCTTTATGGTTTGGCCCCACTCATACATAACAGCTGTACTAAACTTGATACGTATTTTGCTCTGTTTTATCGTCAATATGGCGAAGTCATCCGAGAAAGCATGCCTTTTCGCGAAACAGCTTTCCGTCCTTATTTGAGATGCTTTTGAGTCGAACGATAGCTCATTCGAAAGGGAAGGCTTCAGCACGGTGCGATCAGGTATTCATTTGGTGCAAATCATTCTCTCCGTATCAAAAAATGCTAAGATTCGACGGCTGTCAAGCTGTCACTTTTTGCTCCGCTTTACAACGCTCATATTACTACATGGCAACATATTTGATCTCAAAGCTACCTGACCGCACCTTGCTGAACCCTTCCCTTTCGAATGAGTCATATTTCGACCCCAAATTCTCTTTCATAAGTATGAAAAGTTGTTTCGCGCAAACCCATATTTTTGGATCATTTTGTCGGTAAAGTCAAGTCTCTGCCATGCCTGGGACATCCACTTTAATGCACCCTCTCATATGGTGTACAAAAATATGTTGCATTCCATTTAAAAAAAATGAAGGTCACCTTTGTTTCTCGAAAGATATTAAAAACAAAAAATTGAGATAGACTATCATATTGCCAGTAAAATATAGTATAACTTCCTCCCCTTCCGTTTTTTCCTAACGTTTACCGTTTACGAAAAAAACGCTGGTACAAATTATCACGAACACCCTGTATACGACTGTGTTTATCACCCTTTGCACCTTACCCAGCCAGCTATTCAGATGTGTCCCACAGGAGCCCCCTGCGGTAAACCATACCCCCAAATATTTATATCTATCCACAGCCTCAAGTTCACATTCTCTGAGGGACCAACTCTTCTCCTTAGGTGATCTACCACGTTGAAACCTCACTATCTTCGTTCCCCTGCTGTTCATTTTTAGCCTGTTCTTCTCCCCATATTTTTCCAACGATTTTATCATATCCTTCAGTCTCCTCGCATCTTACGCGAATACAACGATGTCATCTGCGTATTTCAGGGCGTATATCTTTGTACCGCTAATTAAAATGCCTTCCTCGGCGTTTCAGCTCCATTCCCTCTCCAATTCTTCTTTAAATAAGGTAAATAAGAGGGGGCTTAATGGGCAACCCTGCTTTATGCATTTAATATTGCGGAAGGGTTCTGTCACGTCCGTGGTTCTGATAACTCTGTTCTTCGTTCCGCTATCTCCTCTATCATCTTTAGCATCCTCTCGTTAATTCCACACTTCTTCAATTTCCCCACTAGAAGCGCCCTGTCTACTGAATTGAATACCGCCTTGGAGTCGGTGAACAGAACATACGATTTACCTCTTGCTTTCTTCAATTCATTATTAATTAGGGCATCTAGGTCGGATATCTCGTCTGTTGTACACTTCCCTCTACGGAAACCGGCCTGCCGTTCTGCTAAAATCCTCCCCCTGCTCAGCCAGTTGTGTAGTTCTTCACATAGTAGACTCGTCAATATGTTGTACCGTGTGTTAAGCAGAGAGATTCCCCTTTAGTTGGCGACATTGTCCTCTTCGCGCCTTTCATGTACTTTGTAAGTTAGCACCATTTTCCAACTTTCAGGTATCATTCCTTTATTCAAATCTGATTCAGTGCTTGGATCCAATTCTTCAGCATTTTAGTGGGAAGTGCTTTGTAAAATTCTATCCCTAGTCCATCGTGTCCTGGACATTTCCCATTTTTCATCTTCCTAATTGCTGCTGCTACCTCTCCTATTTCTATATGCATTTTGCCTTCCTAGAGATCTTTGTTCGCAACTTTCTCCACGTAACAGATTCTTGAAGTGCTGCGAACACTCAGTATTTCCAACTGTCTGTCGAACTTTTGTTTTCCTAGGCCTGAACCGCCTAACTGCTTTCCAGAATTGTGACACATTCCTGCTTTCCTCGACCGCACTCCACTTTCTTTCGCGCTACTGTTGTTTTTTCCCTCGTATAACTCCCTCCGATTAGCTCTTGATTGCACGTGTTTTACCGTCGTCTCGCCTTATCTTGACTTCGTCATTCTCTTTAGTAATTCCCTTACTTTCTTCCTCTCTCTTTAACACCGTTCATCAAACCAGACAGGCCCTTCTCTTTTTTTCTTTACCATGCCTGTCTTTCAAGCTGCTTCTTTGATGATCTCCACAAATTGCTTTATTCGATCCGTCCCTTGCGACTCCTTCGTTGTTCCTCTCCAATGGTCGCCTAGTGTCTCTTGAGTTGGTTTCAATCTTTTTGGCGGTCACAATAATTCTTCATCCTATTTCTGCACCTGCGTTTTTCCTTTACCTTCACTTGTTAGTTCCAGCAACAGTGGAAAGTGGTCAGACTCATCCGACTCTATTACTGAGAGCCTTTGTTTTTGGTCCTCGTCTCCTTCCTTCACTACTGCTAAATCAATTTCTGACGTTCCCCTTGGCCCGACTTAGGTTATCTTGCCTTCTCCATCAATCCTCACCTTTCCATTGAGTACCGTCACGCCACATTCCTCGCACATGCCTTTCAATTTTTTTCCTCTACGTTGATGGTTTTGTCTTGTGATTTCCTCTGAATGATTTTTTCATTGCTCTCCTTCATGCTCATTGGCTTGTCTCCAATTCTGCAGTTCGAGTCTCCTACAAGCAGTATTCTTTGGCTCTTCTCAATCCGCTCTTCTACTAGTGGATCTAACTCCCTTCTTACTGTTGTTATTCCTCCGTTGTTATATAATGATACTAGCACCATACCTCTAACTCCTGCGTCCTCAAGTAGTATCCAATATTTCCACTCCCTAGCCCTATCCATGTATTTGATCGTTCCCTTTCTTTATGCCCAGTATTCGGCCATCCTTTGCTCTTCCCTTACTTGTGAATCGGTCTGCAGTTTTAGACCATTATTTGAAGTTCTGTCCATAATTCATTATCTGCTTCATTCCATTCTCGTTCTCTAACCATGTCCCCAGTAAAAGTATTATACTGTACTTTTTCGCCTTCCCCTATGCCTCACTCAACTTCCCTGTGCCTGCTATATTCCATGACATAATTGTTAACCCCATACTGCGGTGCTCCCCATCTCCTCTAAAACACCATTGTTTTCAATTGCTCCTTTCTTCTCGTTCCATCCATACCATTTATTGTCCACTTCTAATTTCATATATCTCCACCTCACGTTCCTACAATTTGTCCTTAGTTATTTTCCTATATCCATGATCCTCTTCTGGTTTTCTCATTCATTCGCTGTAAGATCGTCGTCAATGTATACTGATGACCCTCTCAGTATCTTCTTCTGCTGCATTACTTGAATTTTCATATCCTTTGATTCTAGTTGCAGTATTAGCATGCCACATTGCTTACTGTGCGCACCAAGTTTTGCCACCACGTGAAACCTGTTATCTATTCCTATTTTCTCCCTAAAAAACTTTTCCATTCTCTTCGTTCTACCTCCTTCCTTAAACTGGATACCTCTAATCACCACATTATTTCTTCTTCTCTTACTGTCCATCAGTTCCAACTTGTGTTGCACCTTCTCGATCTGAACTACTATTTTTTCTTCAGTTACTGTTGTATCCAAATTTGCTATTGTCTCGTCTATCTTTTTTGTCCAATCCTCTTCATCCTGCCTCTTACTAAATACTTTCTGTAATAATCTTGTGATTCTTTTGTCTCGTTTGTCCTCTTCTTTGTTCCAAGTTGTCTCCTTCCTAATCCACTCTGCTTTTAATGATACACTTTCTTTCCGGAGCGAGGAATTTAAAATCTTCATATCCTGTCTTAATACTGTAACGGTTGTCGGACCGTTGCGAGGTTTTGCCGACTCAGCCGGTTACCAAGGTCGGAGCGGTGAACAGCGTAATAGCTGGCCGCAAATAATATTTTAGTCCTAATACGACTTAAACTTACGGTTCCTTACTTGCTACGATTTCTTATGGCTAGGCGAGTACAATCCTCCGGTGGTGGAGACACTCATTCGTCGGTTCTCCAGCGCTGGAGACGGTCGGCGGTATTTCTCCGGCGCACAGTGGGGTATTTGCCCCCAAAAGCCGGACATTAGATGATTTTAAAAATTGTACCTAAACCATACAATTTTTATTTCTTGAGTTAGTTAAATGTGTGAGGAACATTGTATTGTAGCGCTGTAGAGAGGGGATAGGATAGGAAAAGGAAGGGTGTTGCGTTTCGTCCTGGGCCTGCTAGTGGACTCATCAGTAAGGCTACCTAGCAGGCCCTGCCTTAGACTTGGGATATTGGAAGGAAGGTTAAAGGCGGTATATATATGGACGAGGTAGTTTCTAGCGAGTACTTTCGAGAAAGCCTATTTCATATGTCCCTCTAGTGGTGGGTGCAGGAGAGCCGCCACAGTATCAACATTTTTTTCCTCATTTTTTTATTCATAAAACACTGTACTTCATCGAAAGTTAAGAGTTTTTACGACGCGCGTTGCTTCTTTCACTAGTCCCTGAAACATCGTTCACTTATTATTGATTTTTAACCGTTTTAAATAAATTATATAGATTCTTGATTTATAGAAGTGATTTAGATAAATATATACTGTACTGTTAAACAGGTTTTACTTGTGCATCATGTATATTTTTCTAATTATTAATATTTAAAAATAATCAATTATTCAGTAATTTTCTCAACGATTTTAAGACTTCATTAAGGATTTTGTTATACTTCCGGGCGAGTCCCGATGCTGAATCTAGTCTGGTTGCATTCCTTAAAGGTTTACGATTAAGATGCAAGAAAGATTGATCCCGGATTTGCCCGGATTGACGTTTTATAGTAAATTTAGTCCTAGATGACCACCGAGAGTCGCAGCGTTTGTTGCGCGCCTTCACGATCGCGCCCACTGAACCTCCGAAAAAACTCTTGAACTCAAGTGTTTAAACTAGAGACATATGAGATGTTTAAAGTATTCTGTAGATAAGCCTTCGGCTGTCTTGCACTTTCAGGATGCATTCAATTGAAACAGTGCGATCAGAGTGTGAACAGCGATATATTTGAAGGATTTTTTTATATTGTTATACTTTATATTTTAGTTTTTCCCACTTATTCGGTTTAAGTTTTATTTTATATAGTTTATTTAAAGTTCATATTTAAGTGCTACTTTATTAAGTTTCTGTTTAAGTGTGGTTTAGTTATTTTGATATTAAATTTTATTCTATTAGATAAAGACATAGACGGATGTGGAGACGAAAAAAACATTTGATGAAGAATTCTAATACCATTTGGCGATAGGTAGTTATGATATATATTGTTGATGTAATATATATTGAAAATATGTATAACTTATTTCATATATGATATATTATAAATCAACATTATTATGATGACAGATATAACAAATTCACGTGTATATATCACTGTCTATTAACTGCTAATCCATCATAAATTGCATTTGCGGATTCCTGAAAATTAAAATTTATAATATGTTATTAACTTTAGTATGGTAAGTGTTTACTGATTACGTATTATATATTGTATTATTACATGATTTATATGAGTTGTATTCTATATACATATCAGTGCCATATCATACAAATCTTCAAAACGATTCGGGCACATTCAAATAGTTGTATCTTTCTTAAAAAACAACTCTTCATAATAAACTTTAACGTATTTTAAAGAAAAATAATCATATCTTCAAATAGTGTACATAAAAATTTTAATAAATATTATTTGCAATTTTTAACACTTGAAAAATGTCATGAAATTTTACACTTTAACGTATTTCTATTTAAGGGCGGATCTCACCCCTTGAACATTCACTTTGATCAATGCGGTTTAGAAATTTGGAAAGCAGAAAGTTCAATCCTTAAAATGGACTTTTATTCGTCAAATTTCGATGAATTTGCGGAAAGGTATACCAATTTGAATGTTAAGCAAATTTTAAAACAGCTATGTCCGGCTTTTCGGGATAAATACCCCACTGTGCGGCGGTGGAGACGGTCGGCGGTACTTCAGTGGCACTCCACTGTCGCTAGTGTGGAAGGATCTTCAGGATCAGGAGGTGCGTCTTTGCCATAACGCCTTGCAAGGAGCTCGAAGGCGAACCACCTCGCCGCCGGCGATGAGCTGTTAACCCCAAGAACGCCGGCGAGGCCTAAACAGTCCTTTCGAGGGCTCGGGAGACTGATCGAGAGGCGAACCTCCGACCCGTGGTCAGCGGATAAACGAATCACTGCTAGCGAAGGATTTGAGGGCGATCCTCCTCCACTGCACACCGTTGGAGGGAGAGTAAGACCTTTAAGAGCAAAATGTCGGCTGCCTCGGTTATCGCACATAGGCTGTATTCGAGCGCCTGGGTATACTGCCGTTGGTCATGGTGCCGCGGTTTTCATATCCGCGGGCTCGCGATTCGCTTGCGAGAACCGCGAGCCGTTGCTCAGCATCTTGCGGCCGGTACGCTAATTAGTCGCGCGGTTCGGTGGTCTGGCGGGTGGTGACGGGGAGGGGGTCGCGGCCTCACTGATTCGTGACAATACTTTTTCTGTTTCTTTTTTTATATTATGCAACTCTTCATTGACAGTTTTACTTCTTTCTTCCTTTTTTACTTCCAATATACCAAGTATCGTATATATCTCTTGCATTCAGACGTTTTGAGTTTCCTTCAATTCACTTTCGTTTGTCACCATCCTATTGAGACACTTTGACTCATCCGCTGCTCCCTCTGCCATCACAGCTTTTTCATCCATATTTTCATAATTTGATCTGTCCTGTAGTGACTGCAAATGTTTCAATGTTGAGCCCTTCATACAACTTTTGCTTTCTCGTTCCCTAGGACCCTGACTTGTTCTATTGACCGCTCCTTTTGTTACTGTCAGTGAGCAATTCTTCTCTTTTGAGTTTCCCTCTTTCCGCCAACTCTTCCGCGAGTTCTTCACTACCTCCTCAGGTGTTGCGTTCGTTGGCCCAGTCACTCATTGTCACTGAACTGTAACAGCTAATATCACATGTTGGCGATTCCCGCTGTTGCCTTTTTCTTCCCTGTAAGCCAATTTCCGTGTCCTCCTCCAGTTTCCACTGCTCTTGGTCGATTTCTACACCACGGGCACAACACCCCTCTGCGCTTGAGCCAACTACTTTCTCACCCTTTGCTAAATAATTTATACCACCAAAGAACACTAGCTTCGCACCAGTTTCCGTCACCAGCACAGGAGTTCCAATTCATCTAAATTCAATACACCTTTTTTATTTTCACGAAAGCTGTAAAAATATACGGACAAAACAGAACGGTGTGCCGATAGTTGAAAATTCTTTTCCTTCGAATCTGTACCCCGAATTAATCGTCACTCTTTTAACAAAAATAAAAGTACCATTTCTTTGTGATGAGCAGCGCATTCATTTTGGGTAAACCACTTTGGATACCTTCTTCAACAATACATGAAACGATAAATAAAAAAGATTATCTAATATTAATGATTCGCTGCGCAAATTAGGATAATATTTATCAAAAATTTTGGATATTAATTTATTTAGAGAATCGGAATTTATTTACTTGATTCTACTAAACGAGGGAAAGGATAGGTTCAATAACCTAAAGCTTCTGTTTTGGTTGGCCGTCGGTTTTTGGACGGCCGTTTATTTATGATTTAAATTACAATCCTTCGAATAGAGTCTTTAATTGTGATGCGTTCGTGTGCCTGTAACAGATACACTCGGTATAAACACCGATTTCGTGCGTTAGTCAGGTGTGATTGCTCTATACGTGCGCCTTTCCTTTCTTTCCCCTGATCACGATATACATGACAGGTGGTGAGGGCACTTACTGGTGCTACCAGATGCAGTAAAGGGGAGTGGAATGTATTGTATTTACGACGTTTACCGCGTAACGCAAGCAAATCGTCGTTTGAAAACGTACAGATATGAATTTATACCCTATTTATACACTGCTGGCACACGTATGCGTACACGCAAATACGTACACGCTCATATACGCGCATATACGCACGTGCTCGTACGCATGCGCGTGTACGCATACGTATGACAGCATACCCTTACGCGCATACCCATTTACGAATACGGATATACGCATACGTAAATATGCCCACGCATATACGCATGTACATGCACGCATGCGCATATGCGCATTCACATATATCCATGCGCATGTACGCATATGCATGTACGCACACGAACGTGTACTTGCGCATGTACGCATGCGAATGTACGCATACTCCGGTGCGCACACGCACGTGCGCATGAGCATGTAGGCATACGCACGTGTGCATACGGATGTGGGTATATGGATTTACGCATTCGCATACGGGCATATAGATTTAAGCATACGCATATACGCATACGCATATACGCATCCGCAAATACGCATTCGCATATACGCATAAACACATACGTATGCACGCATACACGCATATACCTTTTACGGATCTTCTTGATGGGGTCTAGGACTATTGGGGTCTATGCCCGTGAAGTACTAAGGCACTTTGCTCCGGAGCGCGAAAACTAAATAAAACTTTGTTGCATTGAATTTCTGTTTAGTATTCTGTTAGTTTTAAGAACATTGCAAGTGCGATAAGCTCCGGATCCAGTTTTCAAAACAAAGAGAATTCTCAATACGTCCTTTCTTCTTCTTTGCTCTTCTTCCTCTGATCGGTGCTCCCTTCTTCACGTCGCCCGATTTTCCCCGCTGCTCCTTTGAAGTTCCGCTCCTTCGCGGTAGTTATTGATACTTTCAGTCTTGTTCACATGACAGGCAAGTACATGATAAGGTTAATAATCCATAAAGTCCTACTCGCATGTAGGAGCATACCTGATACCTTCGCCCCTGTACAAAAAGTAGTTTCTACGGAACAACTTTTTTCGGATTACACAATATAATATGTTAGAAACTTTATTATGACTATAATTATACATATATGTACGTGGCACGTGTGTACTGGACAACTGGACAACTCGACATCTGGACAACTGGGCAACTGGACAACTGGACAACTGGACAGCTGGACAACTGAACAACTGGATAACTGTGCAACTGGACAACTGGACAACTGGACTACTGAGCAACTGAACAACCGAACAGCTGAACAACTAAACAACCGAACAACTGAACAACTGAACAGCAGAACAACGGGACAACTGGAGAACTGGGCAACTGAACAACTGTAAAAATGAACAACAGAACAACTGGACAACTGAACAACTGAACAACAGAACAACTGAACATCTGAACAACTGAACAACTGAACAACTGAACAACTGAACAACTGAACAACTGAACAACTTAACAACTTAACAACTGATCAACTGAACAACTGAACAACTGAACAGCTGAACAACTGAGTAACTGAATAAATAAATAACTGAATAAATGAATAAATGAACAACTGTATAATTGAATAATTGAAAAACTGAAAAACTGAAAAACCGAATAAATAAATAACTGAATAACTGAATAACGCAATAACTGCATATCTGGATAGCTGAATAACGCAATAACTGAATAAGTGAATAACTGAATGAGTGAATAACTGAATAACTGAATAAGTGTATAACTGAATAACTGAATAACTGAATAACTGAATAACTGAATAACTGAATAACTGAATAACTGAATAACTGAATAACTGAATAACTGAATAACTGAATAACTGGTCAACTGGACAACTGGACAACTGGACAACTGGACAACTGGACAACTGGGCAACTGGACAACTGGACAACTGGACTACTGAACAACTGGACAACTGGACTGCTGAACAACTGAACAATTGAACAATTGAACAATTGAACAATTGAACAATTGAACATCAGAACAACTGAACGTCTAAACATCTGAACAAGTGAATACAGAGTAACAGAGTAACAGAGTAACAGAGTAACAGAGTAACTGAGTAACTGAGTAACTGGGTAATTGAGCAACTGAGTAACTGAGTAACTCAGTAACTCAGCAACTGAGTAACTAAGTAACTGAGTAACTGAGTAACTGAGTACCTGAGTAACTTAGTAACTGAGTAACTGAGTAACTGAGTAACTGAGTTTCTGAGTAACGGAGTAACTGAGCAACTGAGTAACTGAGTAACTGGGTAACTGAGTAACTGAGTAACTGAATAACTGAATAACAGAGTAACTGAGTAGCTGAATAATTGAATAACTGAGTAACTGAGTATCTGAGTAACTGAGTAACTGAGTAACAGAGTAACTGAGTGGCTGAGCAACTGAGTAACTGAGTAACTGAGTAACTGAGTAACTGAGTAACTGAGTAACTGAGTAACTGAGTTTCTGAGTAACGGAGTAACTGAGCAACTGAGTAACTGAGTAACTGGGTAACTGAGTAACTGAGTAACTGAATAACTGAATAACTGAGTAACTGAGTAGCTGAATAATTGAATAACTGAGTAACTGAGTATCTGAGTAACTGAGTAACTGAGTAACAGTGTAACTGAGTAGCTGAGCAACTGAGTAACTGAGTAACTGAGTAACTGAGTAACTGAGTAACTGAGTTTCTGAGTAACGGAGTAACTGAGCAACTGAGTAACTGGGTAACTGAGTAACTGAGTAACTGAGTAACTGAATAACTGAATAACTGAATAACTGAGCAACTGAGTAGCTGAATAATTGAATAACTGAGTAACTGAATAACTTAATAACAGAATAACTGAAGAACTGAAGAACTGAAGAACTGAATAACTGAATAACTGAATAACTGAATAACTGAATAACTGAATAACTGAACAATTGAATAACTGAATAACTGAATAACTGGACAACTGAACAACTGAACAACTGTACAACTGAACAACTGAAAATCTGAAAAACTGAACATCTGAACATCTGAACGTCTGAAAAACTGTACACCTGAACAACAACAACTGAACAACTGAACAACTGAACAACCGAACAACTGAACAACTGAACAATTGAACAACTGAATAACAGATTAACAGAGTAACAGAGCAACAGAGTGACGGAGAAACTGAGTAACTGAGTAACTGGGTAACTGAGTAACTGAGTAACTGAGTAACTGCGTAACTGTATAACCGATTAACCGAATAACCGAATAACCGAATAACCGAATAGCTGAATAACTGCATATCTGTATAACTGAATAACTGAATAACTGAGTAATAGAATATCTGAAGAACTGAAGAACTGAAGAACTGAAGAACTGAATGACTGGGTAACTGAGTACCTGAGTAACTGAATAGCTGAACAGCTGAATAACTCAATAACTGCATATTTGGATAACTGAATAACTCAATGTCTGAGTAAGTGAATAACTGAATGAGTGTATAACTGAATAACTGATTAACTGAATAACTGAATAACTGAAGAACTGAGTATCTGAATAACTGAATAACTGAATAAGTGAATAACTGAATAAGTGAATAACTGAATATCTGAATAACTGAGTAACTGAATAACTGAATAACTGAACAACTGAACAACTGAACAACTGAACAACAGAACAGCTGGACAACTGGACAACTGGACAACTGGACATCTGGACAACTGGACAACTGGAAGACCGGGAACTCGACAACAGGACAACTGGACAACTGGACAACCGAACAACCGAACAACTGAACAACTGAACACCTGAAGAACAACAACTGAACAACTGAACAACTGAACAACTGAATAACAGAGCAACAGAGTAACAGAGTAACTGAGTAACTGAGTAACTGAGTAACTGAGTAACTGAGTAACTGAGTAACGGAGTAACGGAGTAACTGAGCAACTGAGTAACTGGGTAACTGAGTAACTGAGTAACTGAGTAACTGAGTAACTGGATAACTGAATAACTGAGTAACTGAGTAACGGAGTAGCTGAATAACTGAATAACTGAATAACTGAATAACTTAGTAACAGAATAACTGAAGAACTGAAGAACTGAATAACTGAATAACTGAATAACTGAATAACTGAATAACAGAATAATTGAATAACTGAATAACTGAATAACTGGACAACTGGACAACTCGACAACTTGACAACTGGACACCTGGACAACTGGACAACTGGGCAACTGGACAACTGCACAGCTGGACAACTGGACCACTGAACAACTGGACAACTGAACAACTGGATAACTGGGCAACTGGACATCTGGACAACTGTACTTCTGAGCAACTGAACAACTGAACAACTGAACAACTGAACAACTGAACAACTGAACAACTGAACAACTGAACAACTGAACAACTGAGCAACTGAGCAACTGAGCAACTGAGCAACTGAGCAACTGAGCAACTGAGCAACTGAGCAACTGAGCAACTGAGCAATCGAACAACTGAACAACTAAACAACCGAACAGCAGAACAACGGGACAACTGGACATCTGGACAACTGAACAACTGTACAAATGGACAAGAGAACTACTGGACAACTGAACAACTGAACAACTGAACAACTGAAAAACTGAACAACTGAACAACTGAACAACTTAACAACTTAACAACTGATCAACTGAACAGCTGAACAACTGAATAACTGAATAAATGAATAAATGAACAACTGTATAACTGAATAACTGAAAAACTGAAAAACTGAAAAACCGACGAAATAAATAACTGAATAACTGAATAACTGAATAACTGAATAACTGAATAACTGAATAACTGAATACCTGAATAACTGTATAACTGGACAACTGAATAACTGAACAACTGAACAACTGATCAACCCGACAACTGAACAACTAAACAACTGAGTAACAGAGAAACTGAGTAACAGAGTAACTGAGTAACTGAGTAACTGAGTAACTGAGTAACTGAGTGGCTGAGTAACTGAGTAACCGAGTAACTGAGTAACTGAGTAACGGTGTAACTGAGCAACTGAGTAACTGGGTAACTGAGTAACTGAGTAACTGAGTAACTGAATAACTGAATAACTGAGTAACTGAGTAGCTGAATAACTGAATAACTGAATAACTTAGTAACAGAATAACTGAGGAACTGAATAACTGAATAACTGAATAACTGAATAACTGAATAAATGAATAATTGAATAACTGAATATCTGAATAACTGGGCAACTGGACAACTCGACAACTTGACAACTGGACACCTGGACAGCTGGACAACTGGGCAACTGGATAACTGCACAACTGGACAACTGGACTACTGAACAACTGGACAACTGAACAACTGGATAACTGGGCAACTGGACAGCTGGACATCTGTACTACTGAGCATCTGAACAACTGAACAACTGAACAACTGAACAACTGAACAACTGAACAACTGAACAACTGAACAGCTGAACAACTGAACAACTGAACAACTGAACAACTGAACAACTGAACAACTGAACAATTGAACAACTGAACAACTCAGCAACTGAACAACCGAACAACTGAACAGCTAAACAACCGGACAACTGAACAACTAAACAACCGAACAACTGAACAACTGAACAACTGAACAGCAGAAGAACGGGACAACTGGACAACTGGACAACTGAACAACTGTACAAATGAACAACAGAACAACAGGACAACTGAACAACTGAACAACTGAACAACTGAAAAACTGAACAACTGTACAACTGAACAACTGAACAACTGAACAACCTAACATCTTAACAACTGATCAACTGAACAGCTGAACAACTGAATAACTGAATAAATGAATAAATGAACAACTGTATAACTGAATAATTGAAAAACTGAAAAACTGAAAAACCGAATAAATGAAGAACTGGATATCTGAATAACTGAATAACTGAATAACTGAATAACTGAATAACTGAATAACTGAATAACTGAATAACTGAATAACTGGAAAACTCGACAACTCGACAACTCGACAAATGGACAACTGGGCAACTGGACAACTGGACAACTGAGTAACTGACTAACTGAGTAACTGAGTAGCTGAGTAACTGCGTAACTGTATAACAGATTAACCGATTAACCGAATAACCGAATAACCGAATAACCGAATAACCGGATAACCGAATAACCGAATAACCGAATAACCGAATAACCGAATGACCAAATAACCGAATAACCGAATAACCGAATAACCGAATAACCGAATAACCGAATAACTGAACAACTGAACAACTGAACAACTGAACAACTGAGTAACTGAGAAACTGAGTAACTGAATAACTGAATAACTGAATAACTGAATAAGTGCATAACTGAACAACTGAATAATTGTATAAGTGAATAACTGAGTAACTGAATAACTGAACAACTGAACAACGGAATAACTGAACAACTGAACAACTGAACAACGGGACAACTGGATAACTGAACAACTGAACAACTGAGTAAGGGAGAAATTGAGTAACTGAGTAACTGAGTAACTGGGTATCTGAGTATCTGAGTAACTGAGTTACTGTGTAGCTGAGTAACTGAGTAACTGAGTATCTGAGTAGCTGAATAACTGTATAACTGAATAACTGAATAACAGAATAACTGAAGAACTGGACAGCTGAACAACTGAACATCTGAACAACAACAACTGAACAACTGAAAAACTGATTAAATGAATAAATGAACAACTGTATAACTGAATAACTGAATAACTGGATGACTGAATAACTGAATAAGCGAATAACTGAATAACTGAATAACTGAACAACTGAATAACTGAGTAACAGAATAACTGAAGAACTGAAGAAATGAAGAACTGAGCAACTGCACAACTGAACAACTGAACAACTGAGCAACTGAACAGCTGTACAACTGAACAACAGAACAGCTGGACAGCTGGACAACTGAACAACTGAACAACTGAACATTTGAACAACTGCTCAACTGAATAGCTGAAAAACTGAACCACTGAACAACTTCACAACTGACCTACTGAACAACTGCACTACTGAACAGCAGAACTGCGTGACAACTGGACAAATAAACAACAGAACAACTGGACAACTGGACATCTGAACAACTGAGCAACTGAACAAATTAACAACTGAACAACTGAGCAACTTCTCAACTGAACAACTGAACAACTGAACAACTGAACAACAGAACAACTGCACAACTGACCAACTGAACAACTGAACAACTGAACAACTGAGTAACTGAGTAACTGAGTAACTGCGTAACTGTACAACCGATTAACCGAATAACCGAATAACCGAATAATCGAATAACCGAATAACCCAATAACCGAAAAACTGAATAACTGAATAACTCAACAACTGAATAACTGAATAACAGTATAAGTGAATAACTGAATAACTGAATAAGTGAATAACTGAATAACTGAATAACTGAATAACTGAATAACTGAATAACTGAGTAACAGAATAACTGAAGAACTGATGAACTGAAGAACTGAACAACTGAACAACTGAACAACTGAACAACTGAACAACTGAACAACTGAACAACTGAGCAACTGAACAACTGAACAACTGAACTACAGGATAACGGGACATCAGGACAACTGAACAACTGAACAGCTGAAGAACTGAACAACTGAACAACAGAACAACTGGACATCTGGGCAACTGAACAACTGATAAACTGAACAACTGAGTAACTGAGTAACTGAGTAACTGAGTATCTGAGTAACTGCGTATCTGTATAACCGATTAACCGATTAACCGAATAACCGAATAACCGAATAATCGAATAACCGAATAACCCAATAAGCGAAAAACTGAGTAACTGAATATCTCCACAACTGAATAACTGAATAACAGTATAAGTGAATAACGGAATAACTGAATAAGTGAATAACTGAATAACTGAATAACTGAATAACTGAATAAGTGCATAACTGAATAACTGAATAACTGAATAACTGAATAACTGAATAACTGAGTAACAGAATAACTGAAGAACTGAAGAACTGAAGAACTGAACAACTGAACAACTGAACAACTGAACAACTGAATAACTGCATAATTGAATATCTGAATAACTCAATAACTGAATAAGTGGATAACTGAATAAGTGCATAACTGAACAACTGAATAATTGTATAAGTGAATAACTGAACAACTGAACAACAGAACAACTGTATAACTGAACAACTGAACAACAGAAAAACGGGACAACTGGACAACTGAACAACTGAAAAACTGAGTAAGGGAGAATCTGAGTAACTGAGTAACTGAGTAACTGGGTATCTGAGTATCTTAGTAACTGAGTTACTGAGTAGCTGAGTAACTGAGTAACTGAGTAACTTAGTATCTGAGTAGCTGAATAACTGAATAACTGAATAACAGAATAACAGAGTAACTGAAGAACTGGACAACTGAAGAACTGAACAACTGAACAGCAGAACAACGGGACATCTCGATAAATGAGTAACAGAGAAACTGAGTAACTGAGTAACTGCATAACTGAATAACTGAATAACTGAATAACTGAATAACTGAATAACTGAATAACTGAATAACTGAATAACTGAATAACTGAATAACTGAATAACTGAATAAGTGAGTAACTGAATAACTGAATAACTGAATGGCTGAACAACCGAACAACTGGACAACTGAACAACTGAACAGCTGAACATTTGAACAACTGCACAACTGAATAGCTGAAAAACTGAACAACTGAGCAACTGCACAACTGACCTTCCGAACAACTGAACTACTGAACAGCAGAACAGCATGACAACTGGACAAATAAACAACAGAACAACTGGACAACTGAACAACTGAACAACTGAGCAACTGAACAAATTAACAACTTAACAATTGATCAACTGAGCAAATTCACAACTGAACAACTGAACAACTGAACAACAGAACAACTGCACAACTGACCAACTGAACAACTGAACAACTGAACAACTGAACAACTGAGTAACTGAGTAACTGAGTAACTGCGTAACTGTACAACCGATTAACCGAATAACCGAATAACCGAATAATCGAATAACCGAATAACCCAATAAGCGAAAAACTGAGTAACTGAATATCTCAACAACTGAATAACTGAATAACAGTATAAGTGAATAACGGAATAACTGAATAAGTGAATAACTGAATAACTGAATAACTGAATAACTGAATAAGTGAATAACTGAATAACTGAATAACTGAATAACTGAGTAACAGAATAACTGAAGAACTGAAGAACTGAAGAACTGAAGAACTGAACAACTGAACAACTGAACAACTGAACAACTGAACAACTGAACAACTGAAAAACTGCATAATTGAATAACTGAATAACTCAATAACTGAATAAGTGCATAACTGAACAACTGAATAATTGTATAAGTGAATAACTGAACAACTGAACAACAGAACAACTGTATAACTGAACAACTGAACAACAGAAAAACGGGACAACTGGACAACTGAACAACTGAAAAACTGAGTAAGGGAGAATCTGAGTAACTGAGTAACTGAGTAACTGGGTATCTGAGTATCTTAGTAACTGAGTTACTGAGTAGCTGAGTAACTGAGTAACTGAGTAACTTAGTATCTGAGTAGCTGAATAACTGAATAACTGAATAACAGAATAACAGAGTAACTGAAGAACTGGACAACTGAAGAACTGAACAACTGAACAGCAGAACAACGGGACATCTCGATAAATGAGTAACAGAGAAACTGAGTAACTGAGTAACTGCATAACGGAATAACTGAATAACTGAATAACTGAATAACTGAATAAGTGGGTAACTGAATAACTGAATAACTGAATGGCTGAACAACCGAACAACTGGACAACTGAACAACTGAACAACTGAACATTTGAACAACTGCACAACTGAATAGCTGAAAAACTGAACAACTGTGCAACTGCACAACTGACCTTCTGAGCAACTGAACTACTGAACAGCAGAACAGCGTGACAACTGGACAAATAAACAACAGAACAACTGGACAGCTGAACAACTGAACAACTGAGCAACTGAACAAATTAAGAACTTAACAACTGATCAACTGAACAACTGAACAACTGAGCAACTGCACAACCGAACAACTGAACAACTGAACAACAGAACAACTGCACAACTGACCAACTGAACAACTGAACAACTGAACAACTGAACAACTGAACAACTGAACAACTGAGTAACTGAGTAACTCAGTAACTGCGTAACTGTACAACCGATTAACCGAATAACCGAATAACCGAATAATCGAATAACCGAATAACCCAATAACCGAAAAACTGAATAACTGAATATCTCAACAACTGAATAACTGAATAACAGTATAAGTGAATAACTGAATAACTGAGTAACAGAATAACTGAAGAACTGAAGAACTGAAGAACTGAAGAACTGAAGAACTGAACAACCGAACATCTGAACAACTGAACAACTGAGCACCTGAACAACTGAACAACTGAACTACAGGACAACGGGACATCAGGACAACTGAACAATTGAACAGCTGAAGAACTGAACAACTGAACAACAGAACAACTGGACATCTGGGCAACTGAACAACTGGTAAACTGCACAACTGAACAACAGAACGACTGCACAACTGACCAACTGAACAACTGAACAACTGAACAACTGAACAACTGAACAACTGAACAACTGAACAACTGAACAACTGAACAACTGAACAACTGAACAACTGAACAACTGAGTAACTGAGTAACTGAGTAACTCAGTAGCTGAGTAACTGCGTATCCGTATAACCGATTAACCGATTAACCCAATAACCGAATAACCGAATAACCGAATAACCGAATAACCGAATAACCGAATAACCGAATAACTGAACAACTGAACAACTGAACAACTGAACAACTGAACAACTGAACAACTGAGTAACTGAGAAACTGAGTAACTGAGTAACTGAGTAACTGAGTAACTGAGTAACTGAGTAACTGAGTAACTGAGTAACCGAGTAACTGAGTAACTGAGTAACTGAGTAACTGAGTAGCAGAGTAACTGAGTAACTGAGGAACTGTGTATCTGCTTAGCTGGACAACTGAACAACTGAACATCTGCACAACAACAACTGAACAACTGAAAAACTGATTAAATGAATAAATGAACAACTTTATAACTGAATAACTGAAAAACTGAAAAACCAAATAAATGAATAACTGAATAACTGAATAACCGAATAACTGAATAACTGGATGACTGAATAGCTGAATAGGTGAATAACTGAATAACTGAATAACTGAGTACCTGAACAACTGAATAACTGAGTAACAGAGTAACTGAAGAACTGAATAAATGAAGAACTGAGCAACTGAACAACTGAACAACTGAACAACAGGACAACGGGACAACTGGACAACTGAACAACTGAACAGCGGAACAACTGAGCAACTGAACAACAGAACAACATGACAACAGGACAACTGAACAACTGAAAAACTGCACAACTGAACAACTGAACAACAGAACGACTGCTCAACTGACCAACTGAACAACTGAACAACTGAACAACTGAGTGACTGAGAAACTGAGTAACTGCGAAACTGTATAACCGATTAACCGAATAATCGAATTACCGAATGATCGAATAACCGAATAACCGAATAACCGAAAAACTGAATAACTGAATAGCTCAACAACTGAATAACTGAATAACTACATAACTGAATAACTGAATGACAGAATAAGTGAATAGCTGAATAACGGAATAAGCGAATAACTGAATAACTGAATAAGTGTAGAACTGAATAACTGAATAATTGAGTAACAGAGTAACTGAACAATTGGACAATTGAACAACTGAACAACTGAACAACTGAACAACTGAACAACTGAACAACTGAACAACTGAACAACTGAACAACTGAACAACTGAACAACTGAACAACTGAACAACTGAACAACTGAACAACTGAACAACTGAACAACTGAACAACTGAACAACTGAACAACTGAACAACTGAACAACTGAACAACTGGACAACTGAACAACTGAGTAACAGAGAAACTGAGTAACTGAGTATCTGAGTAACTGAGTATCTGAGTTTCTGAGTAACTGAGTAACTGAGTAGCTGAGTAACTGAGTAACTGAGTAACTGAGTATCTGTCTAGCTGGGCAACTGATCAACTGAACATCTGAACAAAAACTACTGAACAACTGAAAAACTGAATAAATGAATAAATGAACAGCTGTATAACTGAATAACTGAAAAACTGAAAAACTGAAAAACCACACAAATGAATAACTGAATAACTGAATAACTGAATAACTGGATAACTGGGCAACTGGATACCTGGAAAACTGGATAACTGACAAGCTGAACAACTGAACAACTGGCCAATTGTACAACTGAACAACGGAACAACAGAAAAACGGGACAACTGGACAACTGAACAGCTGAAGAACTGAGTAAGGGAGAATCAGAGTAACTGAGTAACTGAGTAACTGGGTATCTGAGTATCTTAGTAACTGAGTTACTGAGTAGCTGAGTAACTGAGTAACTGAGTATCTGAGTAGCTGAATAACTGAATAACTGAGTAACAGAATAACAGAGTAACTGAAGAACTGGACAACTGAACAACTGAACAACTGAACAGCAGAACAACGGGACAACTCGATAAATGAGTAACTGAGAAGCTGAATAACTGAGTAACTGCACAACTGAATAACTGAATAACTGAATAAGTGAGTAATTGAATAAATGAATAACTGAATGACTGAACAACCGAACAACTGAACAACTGAGCAACTGAACAACTGAACAACTGAACAGCTGAAGAACTGAACAACTGAACAACAGAAAAACTGGACATCTGGGCAACTGAACAATTGACAAACTGCACAACTGAACAACTGAACAACAGAACGACTGCACAACTGACCAACTGAACAACCGAACAACTGAACAACTGAACAACTGAGTAACTGAGTAACTGAGTAACTGAACAGCTGGAAAACTGAACAACTGAACAACTGCACAACTGACCTACCGAACAACTGCACTACTGAACAGCAGAACAACGTGACAACTGGACAATTGAACAACAGAACAACTGGACGACTGAACAACTGAACAACTGAACAACTGAACAACTGAACAAATTAACAACTTAACAGCTGATCAACTGAACAACTGAACAACTGAGCAACTGCACAACTGAACAACTTAACAACTGAACAAATGAACAACAGAACAACAGCACAACTGACCAAGTGAACAACTGAACAACTGAACAACTGAGTAACTGAGTAACTGAGTAACTGCGTAACTGTATAACCGATTAACCGAATAACCGAATAACCGAATAATCGAATAACCGAATAACCGAATAACCGAAAAACTGAATAACTGAATAGATCAACAACTGAATAACTGAATAACTGCATAACTGAATAACTGAATAACAGAATAAGTGAATAACTGAATAACTGAATAAGCGAATAACTGAGTAACTGAATAAGTGTAGAAGTGAATAACTGAATAAATGAGTAACTGAGTAACTGAACAACTGGACAGCTGAACAACTGAACAACTGAACAGCTGAACAACTGAACAACTGAACAACTGAACAACTGAGTAACTGAGAAACTGAGTAACTGAATAACTGAATAACTGAATAACTGAGTAACAGACTAACTGAAGAACTGAAGAACTGGAGAACTGAACAACTGAGTAACTGAGTAACTGAGTAACTGCGTAACTGTATAACCGATTAACCGAATAACCGAATAACCGAATAATCGAAAAACCGAATAACCGAATAACCGAAAAACTGAATAACTGAATAGCTCAACAACTGAATAACTGAATAACTACATAACTGAATAACTGAATAACAGAATAAGTGAATAACTGAATAACTGAATAAGGGAATAACTGAATAACTGAATAAATGTAGAACTTTATAAGTGAATAATTGAGTAACTGAGTAACTGAACAACTGGAAAACTGAACAACTGAACAACTGAACAACTGAACAACTGAACAACTGAACAACTGAACAACTGAACAACTGAAGAACTGGACAACTGAACACCTGAGTAACAGAGAAACTGAGTAACTGAGTGACTGAGTAACTGAGTAACTGAGTAACCGAGTAACTGAGTAACTGAGGAACTGAGTAACGGAGTAACTGAGTCACTGAGTAACTGAGTAACTGAGTAACTGAGTAACTGCGTAACACTATAACCGATTAACCGAATAACCGAATAACCGAATAACCGAAAAACTGAATAACTGAATAGCTTGACAACTGAATAAGTGAATAACTGCATAACTGAATAACTGAATAAGTGCATCATTGAATAAGTGAATAACTGAACAACTGAATAATTGTATAAGTGAATAACTGAATAATTGAATAACTGAATAACTGAACAACTGAACAACTGAACAACTGTATAACTGAACAACTGAACAACTGAACAACTGAACAACAGAACAACGGAACAACTGCACAACTGAACAGCTGAAAAACCGAACAACTGAACAACTGAACAACTGAGTAACAGAGAAACTGAGTAACTGTGTAACTGAGTATGTGAGTATCTGGGTATCTGAGTAGCTGAATAACTGAATAACTGAATAACAGAATAACTGAAAAACTACACAACTGCACAACTGAACAGATGAACAACTGAAGAACTGAGCTACTGAACAACTGGCCAACTGAACATCTGAAAAACGAAACATCTGAACTACTGAGTAACAGAGTAACAGAGTAACAGACTAACAGAGTAATAGTGTAAGTGAGTAACTGAGTAACTTAATAGCTCAACAACTGAATAACTGAATAACTGAATAACTGCATAGCTGAATAACTGAATAACTGAATAACTGAATAGGTGAGTAACTGAATAACTGAATAACTGAATGACTGAACAACCGAACAACCGATCAACTGAACAACAGAACAGCTGGAGAGCTGGAAAACTGAACAACTGAACATCTGAACAACTGCACAACTGAACAGCTGAAAAACTGAACAACTGAGCAACTGCACAGCTGACCTACTGAACAACTGAGCTACTGAAGAGCAGAACAACGTGACAACTGGACAATTGAACAACAGAACAACTGGACAACTGAACAACTGAACAACAGAACAACTGAACAACTGAACAACTGAACAACTGAACAACTGAACAAATTAACAACTTAACAACTGATCAACTGAACAACTGAACAAATGAGCAACTGCACAACTGAACAACTGAACAATTGAACAACAGAACAACAGCACAACTGACCAAGGGAACAACTGAACAACTGAGTAACTGAGTAACTGCGTAACTGTATAACCGATTAACCGAATAACCGAATAACCAAATAATCGAATAATCGAATAACCGAATAACCGAAAAACTGAATAACTGAATAGATCAACAACTGAATAACTGAATAACTGCATAACTGAATAACTGAGTAACAGAATAAGTGAATAACTGAATAACGGAATAAGCGAATAACTGAATAACTGAATAAATGTAGAACTTTATAAGTGAATAATTGAGTAACTGAGTAACTGAACAACTGGAAAACTGAACAACTGAACAACTGAGCAACTGAACAACTGAACAACTGAAGAACTGGACAACTGAACACCTGAGTAACAGAGAAACTGAGTAACTGAGTAACTGAGTAACTGCGTATCTGATTATCTGAGTAACTGAATAACTGAGTAGCAGAGTAACTGAGGAACTGTGTATCTGACTAGCTGGACAACTGAACAACTGAACATCTGAACAACAACAACTGAACAACTGAAAAACTGATTAAATGAAGAAATGAACATCTTTATAACTGAATAACTGAATAACTGAAAAACCAAATAAATGAATAACTGAATAACTGAATAACCGAATAACTGAATAACTGGATGACTGAATAACTGAATAAGTGAATAACTGAATAACTGAATAACTGAATACCTGAACAACTGAATAACTGAGTAACAGAGTAACTGAAGAACTGAATAAATGAAGGACTGAGCAGCTGAACAACTGAACAACTGAACAACCGAGCAACTGAACAACTGAACAACTGAACAACAGGACAACGGGACAACTGGACAACTGAACAACTGAACAGCGGAACAACTGAGCAACTGAACAACAGAACAACATGACAACAGGACAACTGAACAACTGAAAAACTGCACAACTGATCAACTGAACAACTGAACAACAGAACGACTGCTCAACTGACCTACTGAACAACTGAACAACTGAACAACTGAACAACTGAGTAACTTAGTAACTGAGTAACTGAGTAACTGAGTAACTGAGTAACCGAGTAACTGAGTAACTGAGTAACTGCGTACCTCTTCAACCGCTTAACCGAATAACAGAATAACCGAATAATCGAATAACCGAATAACCGAATAACCGAAAAACTGAATAACTGAATAGCTCAACAACTGAATAACTGAATAACTACATAACTGAATAACTGAATAACAGAATAAGTGAATAACTGAATAACGGAACAACTGAACAACTGAACAACTGAACAACTGAACAACTGAACAAATGAACAACTGAGCAACTGAACAACTGAACAACTGTATAACTGAATAACTGAAAAACTGAAAAAACCAAACAAATGAATAACTGAATAACTGAATAACTGAATAACTGGATAACTGCACAACTGGATACCTGGAAAACTGGATAACTGACAAACTGAACAACTGAACAACTGGCCAATTGTACAACTGAGTAACAGAGAAACTGAGTATCTGAGTAGCTGAATAACTGAATGACTGAATAACAGAATAACAGAGTAACTGAAGAACTGGACAACTGAAGAACTGAACAACTGAACAGCAGAACAACGGGACAACTCGATAAATGAGTAACTGAGAAACTGAGTAACTGAGTAACTGCACAACTGAATAACTGAATAACTGAATAACTGAATAAGTGAGTAACTGAATAAATGAATAACTGAATGACTGAACAACCGAACAACTGAACAACTGAACAACAGAACAGCTGGACAGCTGGACAACTGAACAACTGTCCAACTGAACATTTGAACAACTGCACAACTGAATAGCCGAAAAACTGAACAACTGAACAACTGAACAACTGAACAACTGAACAACTGAACAACTGAACAACTGAACAACTGAGTAACTGAGAAACTGAGTAACTGAGTAACTGAGTAACTGAGTAACTGAGTAACCGAGTAACTGAGTAACTGAGTAACTGAGTAACTGAGTAACGGAGTAACTGAGTCACTGAGTAACTGAGTAACTGAGTAACTGAGTAACTGCGTAACACTATAACCGATTAACCGAATAACCGAATAACCGAATAACCGAATAACCGAAAAACTGAATAACTGAATAGCTTGACAACTGAATAAGTGAATAACTGCATAACTGAATAACTGAATAAGTGCATCACTGAATAAGTGAATAACTGAACAACTGAATAATTGTATAAGTGAATAACTGAATAATTGAATAACTGAATAACTGAACAACTGAACAACTGAACAACTGTATAACTGAACAACTGAACAACAGAACAACGGGACAACTGCACAACTGGACAGCTGAAAAGCCGAACAACTGAACAACTGAACAACTGAGTAACAGAGAAACTGAGTAACTGTGTAGCTGAGTATCTGAGTATCTGAGTATCTGAGTAGCTGAATAACTGAATAACTGAATAGCAGAATAACTGAAAAACTACACATCTGCACAACTGAACAGCTGAACAACTGAAGAACTGAACAACTGAACAACTGGCCAACTGAACATCTGAACAACGAAACATCTGAACAACTGAGTAAAAGAGTAACAGACTAACAGAGTAATAGTGTAAGGGAGTAACTGAGTAACTTCATAGCTCAACAACTGAATAACTGAATAACTGAATAACTGCATAGCTGAATAACTGAATAACTGAATAACTGAATAGGTGAGTAACTGAATAACTGAATAACTGAATGACTGAACAACCGAACAACCGATCAACTGAACAACAGAACAGCTGGAGAGCTGGACAACTGAACAACTGAACATCTGAACAACTGCACAACTGAACAGCTGAAAAACTGAACAACTGAGCAACTGCACAGCTGACCTACTGAACAACTGAGCTACTGAAGAGCAGAACAACGTGACAACTGGACAATTGAACAACAGAACAACTGGACAACTGAACAACTGAACAACTGAACAACTGAACAACTGAACAACTGAGCAAATTAACAACTTAACAACTGATCAACTGAAGAACTGAACAAATGAGCAACTGCACAACTGAACAACTGAACAATTGAACAACAGAACAACAGCACAACTGACCAACGGAACAACTGAACAACTGAGTAACTGAGTAACTGAGTAACTGCGTAACTGTATAACCGATTAACCGAATAACCGAATAACCAAATAATCGAATAACCGAATAACCGGATAACCGAAAAACTGAATAACTGAATAGATCAACAACTGAATAACTGAATAACTGCATAACTGAATAACTGAATAACAAAATAAGTGAATAACCGAATAACCGAAAAACTGAATAACTGAATAGATCAACAACTGAATAACTGAATAACTGAATAACTGAATAACTGAGATACAGAGTAGCTGAAGAACAGAAGAACTGAGTAACTGAATAACTGAATAACTGAATAACTGAATAACTGAATAACTGAATAACTGAATAACTGAATATCTGGATAACTGGGCAACTGGGTAACTGGATAACTGGATAACTGACAAAATGAACCACTGAACAATTGAGCAACTGAACAACTGCGTAACAGAGATACTGAGTAACTGAGTATCTGAGTAACTGAGTAATTGAGTAGCTGAGTAACTGAGTAACTGAGTATCTGAGTAGCTGAGTAACTTAATAACTGAATAAGTGAATAATAGAATAACTGAAGAACTGATTAACTGAATAATTGAATAACTGAGAAACTGTACCTCTGAACAACTGAACATCTGAACAACAACAACTGAACAACTGAAAAACTGAATTAATGAATAAATGTATAAATGAACATCCGTATAACTGAGTAACTGAAAAACTGAAAAACTGAAAACCCGAATAAATGAATAACTGAATAACTAAATAACTGAATAACTGAATAACTGAATATCTGAAAACCTGAATAACTGAGTAACAGAATAACTGAAGAACTGAAGAACTGAGGCACTGTAGAACTGAATGACTGAATAACTGAATACCTGAGTAACTGAATAGCTCAACAACTGAACAACTGAGTAACAGAGAAACTGAGTAACTGTGTAACTGAGTATCTGAGTATCTGAGTATCTGAGTAGCTGAATAACTGGATAACTGAATAACAGAATAACTGAAAAACTACACATCTGTACAACTGAACAGCTGAACAACTGAAGAACTGAACAACTGAACAACTGGCCAACTGAACATCTGAACAACGAAACATCTGAACAACTGAGTAACAGAGTAACAGAGTAACAGACTAACAGAGTAATAGTGTAAGTGAGTAACTGAGTAACTTAATAGCTCAACAACTGAATAACTGAATAGCTGAATAACTGCATAGCTGAATAACTGAATAACTGAATAACTGAATAGGTGAGTAACTGAATAACTGAATAACTGAATGACTGAACTACCGAACAACTGAACAACTGAACAACAGAACAGCTGGACAGCTGGACAACTGAACAACTGAACATCTGAACAACTGCACAACTGAACAGCTGAAAAACTGAACAACTGAGCAACTGCACAGCTGACCTACTGAACAACTGAACTACTGAACAGCAGAACAACGTGACAACTGGACAATTTAACAACAGAACAACTGGACAACTGAACAACTGAACAACTGAACAACTGAACAACTGAACAACTGAACAACTGAAAAACTGAACAACTGAACAACTGAACAACTGAACAAATTAACAACTTAACAACTGATCAACTGAACAACTGAACAAATGAGCAACTGCACAACTGAACAACTGAACAACTGAACAACAGCATAACTGACCAACTGAACAACTGAACAACTGAACAACTGAGTAACTGAGTAACTGAGTAACTGCGCAACTGTATAACCGATTAACCGAATAGCCGAATAACCAAATAACCGAATAACCGAATAATCGAATAACCGAATAACCCAATAACCGAATAACCGAATAACCGAATAACCGAATAACTGAACAACTGAACAACTGAACAACTGAACAACTGAGTAACTGAGAAACTGAGTAACTGAGTAACTGAGTAACTAAATAACTGAGTAACCGAGTAACTGAGTAACTGAGTAACTGAGAAACTGGGTAACTGGGTAACTAAGTAACTGAGTAACTGAGACACTGTGTAACTGAGTAACTGGGTAACTAGATAGCTCAACAACTGAATAACTGAATAACTGCATAACTGAATATCTGAATAACTGAATAACTGAATAACCGAATAACTGAATAAGTGAGTAACTGAATAACTGAATAACTGAATGACTGAACAACCGAACAACTGGATAACTGAACAACAGAACCGCTCGACAGCTGGGCAACTGAACAACTGAACAACTGAACATCTGAACAACTGCACAACTGAACAGCAGAAAAACCGAACAACTGAACAGCTGCACAACTGACCTGCTGAACAGCTGAACTACTGAACAGCAGAACAACGTGACAACTGGACAAATGAACAACACAACAACTGGACAACGGAGCAACTGAACAACTGAACAACTGAACAAATTAACAACTTAACAACTGATCAACTGAACAACTGAACAACTGAGCAACTGCACAACAGAACAACTGAACAATTGAACAACTGAGTAACTGAGTAACTGAGTAACTGCGTAACTGTATAACCGATTAATCGAATAACCGAATAACCGAATAATCGAATAGCCGAATAACCGAATAACCGAAAAACTGAATTACTGAATAGCTCAACAACTGAATAACTGAATAACTGAATAACTGAGTAACAGAATAACTGAAGAATTGAAGAACTGAAGAACTGAACAACTGAACAACTGAACAACTGAACAACTGAGTAACTGAGTAACCGAGTAACTGCGTAAATGTACAACCGATTAACCGAATAACCGAATAACCGAATAATCGAATAACCGAATAACCCAATAAGCGAAAAACTGAATAACTGAATATCTCAACAACTGAATAACTGAATAACAGTATAAGTGAATAACTGAGTAACTGAATAAGTGAATAACTGAATAACTGAATAACTGAATAGCTGAATAAGTGAATAACTGAATAAATGAATAACTGAATAACTGAATAACTGAGTAACAGAATAACTGAAGAATTGAAGAACTGAAGAACTGAACAACTGAACAACTGAACAACTGGATAACTGAACAACTGAACAACTGAACAACTGAATAACTGCATAATTGAATAACTGAATAACTCAATAACTGAATAAGTGCATAACTGAACAACTGAATAATTGTATATGTGAATAACTGAACAACTGAACAACTGAACAACTGTATAACTGAACAACTGAACAACAGAAAAACAGGACAACTGGACAACTGAACAACTGAAAAACTGAGTAAGGGAGAATCTGAGTAACTGGGTAACTGAGTAACTGGGTATCTGAGTATCTTAGTAACTGAGTTACTGAGTAACCGAGTAACTAAGTAACTGAGTAACTGAGTCACTGTGTAACTGAATAACTGAATAACTGAATAAGTGAATAACTGAATAACTGAGTAACAGAATAACTGAAGAACTGAAGAACTGAAGAACTGAACAACTGAACAACTGAACAACTGCACAACTGAACAACTGAACAACAGAACGACTGCAAAACTGACCAACTGAACAACTGAACAACTGAACAACTGAGTAACTTAGTAACTGAGTAACTGAGTAGCTGAGTAACTGCGTATCCGTATAACCGATTAACCGGTTAACCGAATAACCGGATAACCGAATAACCGTATAACCGAATAACCGAATAACCGAATAACTGAACAACTGAACAACTGAACAACTGAACAACTGAACAACTGAGTAACTGAGAAACTGAGTAACTGAGTAACTGAGTATCTGAGTAACTGAGTAACTGAGTAACTGAGTAACTGAGAAACTGAGTAACTGAGTAACTAAGTAACTGAGTAACTGAGTCACTGTGTAACTGAATAACTGTATAACTGAATAACTGAATAACTGAATAAGTGAGTAACTGAATAACTGAATAACTGAATGACTGAACAACCGAACAACTGGGCAACTGAACAACTGAACAACTGAGCAACTGCACAACAGAACAACTGAACAACAGGGCAACGGGACATCTGGACAACTGAACAACTGAACAGCGGCACAACTGAACAACTGGGCAACAGAACGACTGCACAACTGACCAACTGAACAACTGAACAACTGCACAACTGAACAACTGGGCATCTGAACAAGAACAATTGAACAACTGAGTAACAGAGCAACAGAGTAACAGAGTAACAAAGTAACAGCGTAACAGAGTAACTGAGTAACTGAGTAACTGACTAACTGAGTAACTGAGTAACTGAGTAACAGAGTACCTGAGTAGCTGAATAACTGAATAACTGAATAACTGAATAACTGAAGAACTGAAGAACTGAAGAACTGAGTAGCTGAATAACTGAATAACTGCATAACTGAATAACTGGACAATTGAACAACTGAACATCTGAACAACAACAACTGAACAGCTGAGAAACTGAATAAATGAATAAATGAACAACGGTATAACTGAATAACTGAGAAACTGAAAAACTGAAAAACCGAATAAATGAATAAATGAATAACTAAATAACTGAATCACTGAATAACTGAATAACTGAATAACTGGGTAACTGGATAACTGAGTAACAGAATAACAGAAGAACTGAAGAATTGAAGAACTGAATACCTGAATAACTTGAGAACTGCATAACTGAATAACTGAATAAGTGGATAACTGAATAAGTGAATAAGTGAATAGCTGAATAACTGAATCACTGAATGACTGAACAACCGAACAACTGAACAACTAAACAACTGAACAACTGAACAACTGAACAACTGAACAACAGAACAAATGGACAACTAAACAACTGAACAACTTAAGAACTGAACAACTGAACAACTGTACAACTGAATAACTGAACAACTGACAAACTGGACAACTGAACAACTGGACATCTGAACAATACCATCTGATCAACTGAAAAACTGAACAATTGAACGACTAAACAACCGATCAACTGAGTAACAGAGTAACAGAGTAACAGAGTAACAGAGTAACTGAGTAACTGAGTAGCAGAGTAACTGAGTTACTGAGTAGCTGAACAACCGAACAACTGAACAACTGAACAGCAGAACAAATGGATAACTGGACAACTGAACAACTGAACAAGTGAACAACTGAAAAACTGAACAACTGAGTAACAGAGTAACAGAGTAACAGAGTAACAGAGTAACGGAGTAACAGAGTATCTCAGTAACTGAGTAACTGCGTATCTGAGTAGCTGAGTAATCGCGTAACTGTATAACCGATTAACTGAGTAACCGAGTAAGCGAATAACCGAATAACCGAATAACTGAACAACTGAACATCTGAACAACTGAACAACTGAGTAACAGAGAAACTGAGTGACTGAGTTACTAAGTAACTGAGTATCTTAGTATCTGAGTAACTGAGTAATTGAGTAACTGAGTAACTGAGTAACTGAGCAGCCGAGAAGCTGAGTAGCTCAGTGACTGAGTAACTGAGTATCTGAGTAGCTCAATAACTGAATAACTGAATAACTGAATAACAGAATAACTGAAGAACTGAACAACTGGACAGCTGAACAACTGAGCAACTGTACAACGGAACAACTGGACATCTGAAAAACAACAACTGAACGACCGAAAAACTCAATAAATGAATAAATGAATAACTGTATAACTGATTAACTGAGAAACTGAAAACCTGAAAAACCGAATAAATGAATAAATGAATAACTAAATAACTGAATAACTGAATAAATGAGTAACTGAATAACTGGATAACTGGACAACTGGATAACTGGATAACGGGGTAACTGACAAACTGAACAACTGAACAACTGGACAACTGAACAACTGTACAACTGAACAACTAAACAATTGGACAACTGAGTAACAGAGTAACAGAGTAACAGAGTAGCAAAGTAACAGAGTAACAGAGAACTGAGTAACTGAGTAACTGAGTAACTGAGTAACTAAGTAACTGAGTAACTGAGTAACTGAGCAGCTGAGTAGCTGAGTAGCTGAATAACTGAATAACTGAATAGCTGAATAACTGAGTTACATAATAACTGAAGAACAGAAGAACTGAAGAACTGAATAACTGAATAACGGAATAACGGAATAACGGAAGAATGGAGTACCGGAACAGCGGAATAACTGAATACCTGAACAACTGAATAACTGAATAACTGAATAACTGGATAACTGGACAACTGGGCAACTGAACAACTGAACAACTGAACAACAGAACAACTGAACAACTGAGCAACTGAACAACTGTACAACTGAACAACTGATCAACTGCACAACTGAACAACTGAGTAACTGAATAACTGAATTACTGAGTAACTGAATAACTGAAAAACTGAAAACGGAATAGCGGAATAACGTTACAACGGAATAACGGATTAGCGGAATAACGGAATAACGGAGTAACTGAATAACTGAATAACTGAATAACGGAATAACGGAATGACGGAGTATCTGAGTAACTGAGTAACTGATGAACTGAATAACTGAACACATGAATCACAGAAAAACTGAATAACTGAATAACTGAATAACTGGACAACTGGACATCTGGACAACTGAACAACTGAACAACAGAACAACTGAACAACTGAACAACTGAACAACTGAACAACAGGACAACTGAGTAACAGAGTAACTGAATGACTGAAAAAGTGAAAAACAGAAAAAGGACTAACGGAATAACGTTAAAACGGAATTACGGAATAGCGGAATAATGGAATACCGGAATAGCAGAATAACGGAGTAACTGAATAACTGAATATCTGAATAACGGAATACCGGAATAACGGGATAACGGAGTAACTGAGTCACTGAGTAACTGAGCAACTGAGTAACTGAGAAACGGAATAACGGAATAACAGGATAACTGAGTAACTGAATAACTGAATAGCAGACTAACTTAATAGATGAATAACTGAATAACTGAATATTTGAATAACTGAATAACTGAAAAACTGAATAACTGAATAACTGAGGAACTGAATAACTGCATAACTGAACAACTGAAAAACTGAAAACTGTATAACTGAATAACTGAATAACTGAATAACTGAAAAGCTGAATAACTGAATACCTGAATAACTGAATAACTGAATAACTGAGAAACTGGTCAACTGGAGAACTGGACAACTGAACGACAGAACAACTGAGTATTTGAATAATTGAATAACTGAAAAACTGAGAACGGAATAATGGAATAACTTTATAACGGAATAACGGAATAGAGGAATAACGGTATACCGGTATAACGGAATAGCGTGATAACGGAATAACGGAATGACGGAATAACGTAGTAACTGAATAACGGAATAACGGAGTAACGGAATAGCCGAATACCGGAGTGGCAGAATAACGAAGTAACTGAATAACTGAATAACTGAATAAGTGAAAAACAGAAAACGGACTAACGGAATAACGTTATAACCGAATAACGGAATAGCGGAATAACGGAATACCGGAATAGCAGAATAACGGAGTAACTGAATAACTGAATAACTGAATAACAGTATAACGGAATAACGGAATAACGGAGTAACTGAGTAACAGAGTAACTGAGCAACTGATTAACTGAGAAACGGAATAACGGAATAGCAGAATAACTGACTAACTGAATAAGTGAATAGCAGACTAACTGAATAGATGAATAACTGAATAACTGATTAATTAAAAAACTGAATAACGGAATAACGGAGTAAAGGTTTAGCGGAATAACTGAATAATTGAATAACTGAATAACAGAATAACTGGCCAACTGGACAACTGGACAACTGAACAACAGAACAACTGGGTAACTGAATAAGTGAATAACTGATAAACTGAGAACGGAATAACGGAATAACGTTATAACGGAATAACGGAATAGCGGAATAACGGAATGCCGGAATAACGGAATAACGGGATAACGGAATAACGGAATGACGGAATAACGGAGTAACGGAATAGCGGAATACCGGAGTTGCAGAATAACGGAGTAACTGAATAACTGAATAAATGAATAACGGAATAACTGAATAACTGGACAAATGGACAACTGGACAACTGACCAACTGAACAACTGAACAACTGAACAGCTGAACAACTGAACAACTGAGTAACTGAATAACTGAATAACTGAATAACTGAGAAACTGAAAACTGAATAACTGAATAACTGAATAGCTGAATAACGGAATACCTGAATAACTGAATAACTGAATAACTGAATAACTGAATAACTGAATAACTGAATAACTGGACAACTGGACAACTGGACAACTGAACAACTGATCAACTGAATAACTGAATAACTGAATATCTGAAAAACTAAAAACGGAATAACGGAATAACGTTATAACGGAATAACGGAATAGCGGAATAACGGAATACCGGAATAACGGTGTAACGGAATAACGTAATAACTGCATAACGGAATAACGGAATAACGGAATTGGGGAATAACGGGATACCGGAGTAACGGAATAACGGAGTAACTGAATAACTGAATAAATGCATATCGGAATAACGGAATAACGTAATAACGGATTAAAGGAATAACGGAGTAACTGAATAACTGAATAACTGAATAATTGAGTAACGGAATAACGGAACAACAGAATAACGGAATAACGGAATAACGGAATAACGGAGTAACTGAATAACTGGACAACTGGACAACTGGACAACTGAACAACTGAACAACCGAACAACAGAACAAACGAACAGCCGAATAACCGAGTAACATAGTAACAGAATAACAGAGTTACAGAGTAACGGACTAACGGCCTAACAGGCTAAGAAACTAACAGACTGACAGAGTAACTGAGTAACTGAGAAACGGAATAAAGGAATAGCAGAATAACTGAATAACTGAATAACTGTATAACTTAATAACGGAATAAGGGAATAACGGAATAACGGAATAACGGCATAAATGAGTAACTGAATAACTGATTAACTGAATAACTGAATAACTGAAGAATAGAAAACGGAATAACGGAATAACAGAATAACGGAGTAACGGAATACTGGGATAACGGAAAACCTGAATAACTGAGTAACTGGACAACTGGACATGTGGACAACTAGACAACTGGACAACTGGATAATTGGACAACAGAACAACAGAACAACTCTTCAACTGAACAACAGAACAACTGAACATCTTATCAAATGAGTAACTGAATAACTGAATAACTGAATAACTGAAAAACTGAAAACAGAATAACGGAATCACGTTATAGCGTAATAACGGAATAGCGGAATAACGGAATACCGGAATAACGGAGTAACAGAATAACTGAATAACTGAATAACTGAATAAGTGAACAACTGAGTAACTGAATAACTAAGTAACTGAAAAACTGAAAACGCAATAACGGAATAACGGAATATTGGGATAACGGAAGAACTGAATAACTGAATAACGGAATAACGGAATAACGGAAGAATGGAGTACCGGAACAGCGGAATAACTGAATAACTGAATAACGGAATAACAGAATAACGGAATAACGGAATAACAGAATGACGGAATTACTGAATAATTGAATAACGGTATAACGGAATAACGGAATAACGTAATAACGGAATAAAGGAATGTCTGAATAAAGTTGTAACGGAATAACGGATTAAAGGAATAACGGAGTAAGGGAATAACTGAATAACTGGATAACGGAATAACGACTTAACGGAATAACGGAGTAACGGTATAGCGGAATAACTGAATCACTGAATAACTGAAGAACAGAATAACTGAATCACTGGGTAACTGGAAAACTGGGTAACTGAACATCTGAACAACTGATCAACTGAACAACTGGACAATTGAACAACAGAGCAACTGAACAATTGAACAACTGGACAACTGAGTAACTGAACATCTGCACAACAACAACTGAACAACTGAAAAACTGAACTACTGAACAACTAAACAATTGAGTACCAGAGTAACAAAGTAACAGAGCAACTGAGTAACTGACTATCTGAGTATCTGAGTAACTGAGTAACTGAGTAGCTGAGTAACTGAGTAACTGAGTATCTGATTGTCTGAGTAACTGAGTGACTGAGTAGCTGTGTAACTGAGTGACTGTGTAACTGAGTATCTGAATAGCTGAACAACTGAACAACTGATCAACTGAAAAACTACACAACAGCACAACAGAACAACTAAAAAACTGAACAACTGAACAACTGGGCTACTGAACAACTGAACATCTGAACAACAACAATAGAACAACTGAATAACTGGACAACTGAACAACTGGACATCTGGACAACAACAACTGAACAACTGAAAAACTGAACAACTGGGTAACAGAGTAACAGAGTAACAGAGTAACAGAGTAACAGAGTAACAGAGTGACTGAGTAACTGAGTAACTGAGTAACGGAGTAACTGAGTAACTGAGAAACTGAATAACTGAATAAGTGAGTAACTGAATAACTGAGTAACTGGGTAACTGGGTAATTCAGTAACTGTGTAACTGAGAAACTGAATAACTGAATAACTGAATAACTGAATACCTGAAGAACTGAATAGCTGAATAACTGAAAAACTCAATAACTGAATAAGTGAATAACTGAATAACTGAATGACTGAACAACCGAACAACTGAACAACAGAACAACTGAACAACAGAACAACTGGACAACTGGACAACTAAACAACTGAACAACTGAAAAACTGAAAAAATGAACAACTGAACAAATAAACAACCGAAAAACTGCACAACCGACCATCTGAACAACTGAACACCAGAACAACGGGACAACTGACGAACTGAACAACCGAACAACTGAGAAACTCAGTAACAGAGTAACAGAGTAACAGAGTAACAGAGTGACAGAGTAACTGAGTACCTGAGTAACAGCGTAAGTGAGTAACTGAGTAACTGGGTAACTGAATAACTGAGTATCTGAGTAACTGAGTAACTGAGTAACTGAGTAACTGAGTAACTGAGTTACTGAGTAACTGAGTAACCGAGTGACTGAGTAGCTGAGTAACTGACTAACTGAGTAACTGAGTAACTGGGTAACTGAGTAGCTGAGCAACCGTATAACCGATTAACCGATTAACCGAATAACCGAATAACCGAATAACCGAATAACCGAATAACTGAGCAACTGAACAGCTGAATAACTGGACAACTGAACAACTGAGTAACAGAGAACCTGAGAAAGTGAGTAACTGAGTAACTGAGTAACTGAGTAACTGCGCAACTGAGTAACTGAGTAATGGAGTAACTGCGTAACTGAGTAACTGAGTAACTGAGTAACTGAGTAACTGAGTAACTGTGTAACTGAGTAACTGAGTAACTGTGTAACTGAGTAACTGAGTAACGGAGTAACTGAGTAACAGAGTAACACAGTAACTGAGGGACTGAATTGCTCCACAACTGAATAACTGAGTAACTGAATAACTAAATAACTGAATAAGTGAATAATTGAATAACTGAATAATAGAATAACTGAATAACAGAATATCTGAAGATATGAATATCTGAATAACTGTATAACTGAACAACTGAACAACAACTGAACAACCGAAAAACTGAACAGCTGAACAACTAAACAACTGAGTACCATCGTAACAGAGTAACAGAGTAACTGAGTAACTGCGTATCTGAGTAGCTGAGTAACTGCGGAACTGAGTCACTGAGTAGCTGAGTAGGTGAATAACTGAATAACTGAATAACTGAATAACAGAACAACTGAAGAACTGAATAACTGAATAACTGAATAACTGAATAACTGAACAACTGAACAACTGGACAACTGGACAACTGAACAACTGAACATCTGAAAAACAACGACTGAACAACTGAACAACTGAACACCTGAGTAACAGAGAAACTGAGTAACTGAGTTACTGAGTAACTGAGTAACTGAGTAACTGAGTAACACAGTATCTGAGTAACTGAGTAACTGAGTAACTGGGTAACCGAGTAACTGAGTAGATGAGTAAGTGCGTAACTGTATAACCGATTAACTGAATAACCGAATAACCGAATAACCGAATAACTGGGCAACTGAACTACTGAACAACTGAACAACTGAACAACTGAACAACTGAACAACTGAACAACTGAGTAACAGAGGAACGGAGTGACTGAGTAACTGAGTAACTGAGTATCTGATTAACTGAGTAACTGAGTATCTAAGTAACTGAGTAACTGAGTAGCTGAGTAACTGAGAGACTGAGTAACTGTGTAACTGAGTAACTGAGTAACGGAGTAACTGAGTAACTGAGTAACTGAGTAACTGAGTAAATGAGTAACTGAATGTCTCAACAGCCGAACAACTGAACAACTGAAAAACAACACAACTGTACTATTGAAAAACTGAAAAACTGAACAACTGAACAACTGAACCACTGAACAACTGAACAACAGGACAACTGGACATCTGTACAACTGAACAGCTGAACTACTTAACAACTGAGCAACAGAAAAACTGCACAACTGACCAGCTGAACAACTGAACAACTGAACAACTGAACAACTGAACAACTGAACAACTGAACAACACAACAACTGAACAACTTAACAACTTAGCAACTGATGAACTGAACAACTGAACAATTGCACAACTGAACAACTGAGTAACTGGGTATCTGGGTAATTCAGTAACTGAGTAACTGAGAAACAGAGTAACTGAGTAACTGAGTAACTGAGTAACTGAGTAACTGAGTAACTGAGTAACTGAGTAACTGAGTAACTGAGTAGCTGGGTAACTGCGTAACTGTATAACCGATTAACCGAATAACCGAATAACCGATTAACCTAATATCCGAATAACCGAGTAACCGGATAATCGATTAACCTAATAACCGAATAACCGAGTAACCGAATCACCGAATAATCGAGTAACTGAATAACTGAATAGCTCAACAACTGAATAACTGAATAACTGCATACCTGAATAACTGCATAACAGTATAAGTGAATGACTGAAGAAATGAATGACTGAATAACTGAATACCTGAATAACTGAATAGCTCAACAACTGAATAACTGAATAACAGTATAAGTGAATAACTGTATAACTGAATAAGTGAATAACTGAGAAACAGAATAACTGAAGAACTGGAGAACTGAATGACTGAATAACTGAATAACTGAATAACTGGTCAACTGGACAACTGGACAACTGGACAAGTGTATAACTGGACAACTAGACAACTGAACAACGCAACAATTGAATAATTCAACAACTGCACAAGTGAACATCAGAACAACAGAAAAACTGAAGAACAGAACAACTGAACAACTGAAGAACTGAACAACTGAACAACTGAACAACTGAACAAATGAACAACTGAACGTCTGAACATTTGAAAAAGTGAACACCTGAACAACAATAACTGAAAACTGAACAACTGAATAACTGTATAACTGAATGACTGAATAACTGGTCAACTGGTCAACTGAACAACTGAACAACTGAACAACTGAACAACTGAACAACTGAACAACTGCACAATTGAACAACTGAAATACTGAACAACTAAACAACTGAGTACCAGAGTAACACAGAAACAGAGTAACTGAGTAACTGAGTAACTGAGTAACTGAGTAACTGACTAACTGAGAAACTGAGTATCTGAGTAACTGAGTAACTGAGTAATTGAGTAGCTGGGTAACTGCTTAACTGTATAACTGATTAACCGAATAACCGAATAACCGATTAACATAATATCCGAATAACCGACTAACCGGATAATGGATTAACCTAATAACCGAATAACCGAGCAACCGAATAACCGAATAAGCGAATAACTGAATATCTGAATAGCTCAGCAACTGAATAACTGAATAACTGAACAACTGGACAACTGACCAACTGGACAACTGAACAACTGGACATCTGAACAACAACAACTGAACAACTGAAAAACTGAGCAACTGAACAACTGAGTAACAGAGTAACTGAGTAAGAGAGTAACAGAGTAACTGAGTAACTGAGTAACTGAGTAATGGAGTAACTGAGTAACTGAGTAACTGAGTAACTGCGGAACTGAATTGCTCAACAACTGAATAACTGAATAACTGAATAACTGAATAACTGGATAACTGAATGACTGAACAACCCAACAACTGAACAACTGAGCAACAGAATAACTGGACAACTGGACAACTGAACGACTGAACAACTGAACAACTGAACAACTGAACAACTGAACAACTGAACAACAGAACAACTTTACATCTGGATAACTGAGCAACTGAACTACTGAACAACTGAGCAACAGAAAAACTGCACAACTGACCAGCTGAACAACTGAACAACTGAACAACTGAGTAACTGGGTATCTGGGTAATTCAGTAACTGAGTAACTGAGAAACTGAGTAACTGAGTAACTGAGTAACTGAGTAACTGAGTAACTGAGTAACTGAATATCTGAGTAGCTGTATAACTGAATAACTGAGTAACTGAATAAGAGAATAACTGAAGAACTGAATAACTGAATAACTAACCTACTGGACAACTGAGTAACAGGACATCTGAACAACAACAACTGAACAACTGAAAATCTGAACAACTGAACAACTTAGTAACAGAGTAACAGGGCATGAGAGTAACAGAGTAACAGAGTAACTGAGTAACTGTGTAACTGAGTAAGTGAATAACTGAGTAACTGAGTAACTGCGGAACTGAGTAACTGAGTAGCTGAGTAGGTGAATAACTGAATAACTGAATAACTGAATAACAGAACAACTGAAGAACTGAATAACTGAAGAACTGAATATCTGAATAACTGAATAACTGAATAACTGAATAACTGAATAACTGAATAACTGAATAACTGAATAACTGAATCACTCAATAACTGAATCAGTGAATAACTGAATAACTGAATAACTGAAAGACTGAACAACCGAACAACAGGACAACTGAACAGCTGAACAACTGAACTACAGAACAACTGGACAACTGGACAACCGACAACTGAACAACTGAAAGAATGAACAACTGAACCACTGAACAACAGAACAACTGGACAACTGAACAACTGAACAAGTGAACAACTCAACAACTCAACAAATCAAAAACTGAACAACTGAACAACTGAACAACTTAACAACTTAGCAACTGATGAACTGAACAACTGAACAATTGCACAACTGAACAACTGAACAACAGACCAACTGAACAACTGAGTATCAGAGAAACTGTGTGAGTGAGTAAGTGAGTAGCTGAATATCTGAGTATCTGAGTAACTGAGTGACTGAGTAGCTGAGTAACTGACTAACTGAGTAACTGAGTATCTGAGAAGGTGAATAACTGAATAACTGAATAACTGAATAACAGAATAACTGAAGAACCGAGTAACTGAAGAACTGAATAATTGAATAACTGAATAACACAATATCTGAATAAGTGAATAACTGAATAACAAAATACCTGAGGGACTGAATAACTGAATAACTGCATAACTGCATAACTAGACAACTGGACAACTGGAAATCAGAGCAACAGAAATACCGAACAACTGAAATACTGGCCAACTGAACAACTGAACAACTGAACAACTGAACAACTGAAAAGCTACACATCTGCACAACTGAACAACTGAACAACTGAACAACTGAACAACTGAACAACTGAACAGCTGAACAACTGAATAACTCAATAACTGAATAAGTGAATAACGGAATAACTGGATGTCTGAACAACCAAACAACTGAACAACTGAACAACTGAACAACTGAACAACTGAACAACTGGACAACAGAACAACTGGACAACTGAACAACTGAGTAACTGTGTCACTGGGTAATTCAGTAACGGAGTAACTAAGAAACGGAATAACTGAATAACTGTATAACTGAATGATTGAACAACAGAACAACTGGACAACTGGACAACTGGACAACTGAACAACTGAAGAACTGAAAAAATGAACAGCTGAACAACCGAACAACTGAACAAATAAACAACCGAACAACTGAGTAACAGAGTAACAGAGTAACAGAGTAACAGGGTCACTTAGTAACTTAGTAACTGAGTAACTGAGTAACTGAGTAACTGAATATCTGATTAGCTGAATAACTGAATAACTGAATAACTGAATAACAGAATAACTGAATAACTGAATAACAGAATAACTGAAGAACTTAATAACCGTATAACTGAATAACTGAAGAACTGGGCAACAGGACAACTGGACATCTGAACAACAACACCTGAACAACTGAAAAACTGAATAAATGAATAAATGAACAACTGTATAACTGAATAACTGAGAAACTGAAAAACTGAAAAACCGAATAAATGAATAAATGAATAACTAAATAACTGAAAAACTGAATACCTGCATAACTGGATAACGGAATAACTGGATAACAGGACAGCTGGATAACTGGATAACGGGATAACTGACAAACTGAACAAGTGGACAGCTGATAAGCTGAACTACTGAACAACTGAACAACTGAACAACTGAGCAACAGAGAAACTGAGTAACTGAGTAACTGAGTAACTGAGTTACTGAGTAACTGAGTAGCCGAGTAACTGCGTAACTGTATAACCGATTAATCGTATAACCGAATTACCGAGAAACCGAATAGCCGAATAACCTAATAACCGAATAACTGAATAGCATAACATCTGAATAACTGAATAACTGCATAACTGAATAACTGAATAAGTGAATAACTGAATAACTGAATAACTGAATGACTGTATAACTGAGTAACAGAATAACTGAAGAACTGATGAACTGATTATCTGAATAATTGAATACGTGAATAACTGAATAGCTCAACAACTGTATAACTGAATAACTGCATAACTAAATAACTGAATAACTGAATAAGTAAATAACTGAATAAGTGAATATCTGAATAGCTGAATAATTGTATAAGTGAATAACTTCTTGGAAGTGGGTAACTGAATGACTGAACAACTTAACAACTTAACAACTGATGAACTGAACAACTGAACAACTGAACAACTGAACAACTGAAGAACTGAACAACTGAACAACTGAACAACTGAAGAACTGAACAACTGAACAACTGTACAACTGAACAACTGAACAACTGAACAACTGAACAACTGAACATCTGAGCAACTGAACAACTAACCAATTGGACAACTGAACAACTGGACATCTGAACAACAACAACTGAACAACTGAAAAACTGAACAATTGAACACCTGTGTAACAGAGTAACAGAGTAACAGAGTAACTGAGTAACTGTGTAACTGAGTAAGTGAATAACTGACTAATTGAGTAACTGAGTATCTAAGTAGGTGAATAACTGAATAAGTGAATAACTGAATAACTGAATAACAGAATAACTGAAGAACTGAATAACTGTAGATCTGAATAACTGAATAACTGAATAACTCAATAACTGAACAACTGAACAACTGACCAACTGAACAACTGAACTACTGAATAACTGAAGAACTGAAGAATTGAATAGCTGAATAACTGAATAACTGAATAACTCAATAACTCAATAAATAAATAACTGAATAACTGAGTAACTGAATGACTGAACAACCGAACAACTGAACAACTGAACAACTGAACAACTGAACAACTGAACAACTGAACAACAGAACAACTGGACAACTGAACAATGGTACAACTGAACAACTAAACAATTGGACAACTGAGTAACAGAGTAACAGAGTAACAGAGTAACAGTGTAACTGTGTAACTGAGTAACTGAGTAAGTGGGTAACTGAGTATCTGAGTAACTGAGTAACGGTGTAACTGAGTAACTGAGTGACTGAGTAGCTGAGTAACTGAGAAACTGTGTAACTGAGTAGCTGAGTAAGTGCGTAACTGTATAACTGATTAACTGAATAACCGAATAAGCGAATAGCCGAGTAACCGAATAACAGAACAACTGAACAACAGAGTAACATAGTAACTGAGTAACTGAGTAACTGAGTAAGTGAGTAACCGAGTAACTGAGCAACTGAATAACTGAGTAACTGAGTAGCTGAGTAACTGACTAACTGAGTAACTCAGTATCTGAGTAGGTGAATAACAGAATCACTGCATAACTGAATAACTGAATAACTGAATAACTGAATAACTGAATAACAGAATAACTGAAGAACTGAATAACTGAAAAACTGAATAACTGAATAACTGAATAACTCAATAACTGAATAAGTGAATAACTGAATAAGTGGATGACTCGGCAACTTAACAACTTAACAACTGATGAACTGAACAACTGAACAACCGAGCAACTGCACAACTGAACAACTGAGCAACAGAACAACTGCACAACTGACCAACTGAACAACTGAACAACTGAACAACTGAACAACTGAGTAACTGAGTAACTGGGTAATTCAGTAACTGAGTAACTGAGAAACTGAATAACCTAATAACTGAATAACTGAATAACTGAATAACTGAAGAACTGAATAACTGAATAGCTGAATAACTGACCAACTGGACAACTGAACAACTGGAGAACGGGATAACTGACAAAATGAACAACAGAATAACTGCACAACTGAACAATTGTACAACTGAACAACTAAACAATTGGACAACTGAGTAACAAAGTAACAGGGTAACAAAGTAACAGAGTAACAGAGGAATCGAGTAACTGAGTAACTGAGTAACTGAGTAACTGGGTAACTGAGTAACTGAGTAACTGAGTAACTGAGTAACTGAGTAACTGAGCAACTGAGTAACTGAGTAACAGAGTAACTGAGTAGCTGAGTATCTGAGTAAGTGCGTAACTGTATAACCGATTAACTGAATAACCGAATAAGCGAATAACCGAATAACCGAACAACTGAACAACTGAACAACTGAACAACTGAACAACTGAACAACTGAACAACTGAAGAACTGAACAACTGAACAACTGAGTAACAGAGAAACTGAGGAACTTAGTAACAGAGTAACAGAGTAACAGAGTAACAGAGTAACAGAGTAACTGAGTAACTGAGTAACTGAGTAAGTGAGTAACTGAGTAACTGAGTAACTGAATATCTGAGTATCTGAGTAACTGAATGACTGAGTAGCTGAGTAACTGACCAACTGAGTAAGTGAGTATCTGAGTAGGTGAATAACTGAATAACTGAATACCAGAATAACAGAATAACTGAAGAACTGAATAACTGAAGAACTGAATAACTGGATAACTGAAGAACTGGAAATCTGGACAACAACAACTGAACAACTGAACAATTGGGTAACAGAGTAACAGAGTAACAGAGTAACAGAGTAACAGAGTAACAGAGTAACAGAGCAACAGAGTGACTGAGTAACTAAGTAACTGAGTAACGGAGTAACTGAGTAACTGAGAAACTGAGTAACTGAATAAGTGAATAACAGAATAACTGAAGAACTGAATAACTGAGGAACTGAGTATCTGTATAACTGAATAACTGGATAACTGAATAACTGAATCACTCAATAACTGAATAAGCGAATAACTGACTAACTGAACAACCGGACAACTGAACAGATGAACAACTGAACAACAGAACAACTGGACAACTGGACAACTGAACAACTGAACAACTGAACAACTGAAAAACTGAACAACTGAACAACTGAACAACTGAGCAACTGCACAACTGACTAACTGAACAACTGAAAAACTGACCAAATTGGACAACTGAACAATTGCGTAACAGAGTAACAGAGTAACAGAGTAACAGAGTAACAGAGTAACAGATTAACTGTGTAACTGAGTAACTGAGTAACTGAGTAACTGAGTAACTGGGTAACTGAATAACTGAGTAACTGAGAAACTGAATAACTGAGTAACCGAGTAACTGAGTAACTGAGTTACTGAGTAACTGAGTAACTGAGTAACGGAGTAACTGAGTAACTGAGTAACTGAGTAACTGGGTAACTGAGTAGCTGAGCAACTGTATAACCGATTAACCGATTAACCGAATAACCGAATAACCGAATAACTGAGCAACTGAACAACTGAATAACTGGACAACGGAACAACTGAGTAACAGAGAAACTGAGAAAGTGAATAACTGAGTAACTGAGTAACTGAGCAACTGTGTAACTGAGTAACTGAGTAATGGAGTAACTGCGTAACTGAGTAACTGTGTAACTGAGTAACTGAGTAACTGTGTAACTGAGTAACTGTGTAAAGGAGTAACTGAGTAACAGAGTAACAGAGTAACTGAGGAACTGAATTGCTCCACAACTGAATAACTGAATAACTGCATAACTGAGTAACTGAATAACTAAATAACTGAATATGTGAATAATTGAATAACTGAATAACTGAATAACTGAATAACAGAATATCTGAAGATATGAATAACTGAGTAACTGTATAACTGAAGAACTGGACAACTGGACAACTGGACAACTGAACAACTGAACAACTAAAAAAATGAACACCTGAACAAATAAACAACCGAACAACTGCACAACTGACCAACTGAACAACTGAACACCAGAACAACGGGACAACCGACGAACTGAACAACCGAAAAACTGAGTAACTGAGTAACAGAGTAACAGCGTAACAGGGTAACAGAGTAACAGAGTAACTGAGTAACAGCGTAAGGGAGTAACTGAGGAACAGAATAGCTGAATAACTGAATAACTGGATAACTGAATAACTGAATCACTCAATAATTGAATAAGTGAATAACTGAGTAACTGAATAACTGAATAACTGAATAACAGAATATCTGAAGATATGAATAACTGAATAACTGTATAACTGAAGAACTGGACAACTGGACAACTGGACAACTGAACAACTGAACAACAACTGAACAACCGAAAAACTGAACAACTGAACAACTAAACAACTGAGTACGATCGTAACAGAGTAACAGAGTAACTGAGTAACTGAGTAGCTGTGTAACTGAGTAACAGAGTAAGTGAGTAACTGAGTAACTGAGTAACTGAGTAACTGAGTAACTGAGTAACTGAGTAACTGAGTAACTGAGTAACTGAGTAGCTGAGTAACTGTGTAACAGAGTAAGTGAGTAACTGAGTAACTGAGTAACTGAGTAACTGGGTAACTGAGTAACTGAGTAACTGAGTAACTGAGTAACTGAGTCACTGTGTAACTGAGTAATTGAGTAATGGAGTAACTGCGTAACTGAGTAACTGAGTAACTGCGGAACTGAGTAACTGAGTAGCTAAGTAGTTGAATAACTGAATAACTGAATAACTGAATAACAGAACAACTGAAGAACTGAATAACTCAATAACTGAATAAGTGAATAACTGAGTAACTGAATAACTGAATAACTGAATAACTGAATAACAGAATATCTGAAGATATGAATAACTGAATAACTGTATAACTGAAGAACTGGACAACTGGACAACTGGACAACTGAACAACTGAACAACAACTGAACAACCGAAAAACTGAACAACTGAACAACTAAACAACTGAGTACGATCGTAACAGAGTAACAGAGTATCTGAGTAACTGAGTTACTGAGTAACTGAGTAGCCGAGTAACTGCGTAACTGTATAACCGATTGATCGTATAACCGAATAACCGAGTAACCGAATAGCCGAATAACCGAATAACCGAATAACTGAATAGCATAACTTCTGAATAACTGAATAACTGCATAACTGAATAACTGAATAAGTGAATAACTGAATAACTGAATAACTGAATGACTGTATAACTGAGTAACAGAATAACTGAAGAACTGTAAAACTGAATAACTGAATAAGTAAATAACTGAATCACTCAATAACTGAATAAGCGAATAACTGACTAACTGAACAACCGGACAACTGAACAGATGAACAACTGAACAACAGAACAACTGGACAACTGGACAACTGAACAACTGAACAACTGAATAACTGAACAACTGAAAAACTGAACAACTGAACAACTGAGCAACTGCACAACCGACTAACTGAACAACAGAAAAACTGACCAATTGGACAACTGAACAATTGGGTAACAGAGTAACAGAGTAACAGAGTAACAGAGTAACTGAGTAACTGAGTAACGGAGTAACTGAGTAACTGAGTAACTGAGTAACTGAGTAACTGGGTAACTGAGTAGCTGAGCAACTGTATAAGCGATTAACCGATTAACCGAATAACCGAATAACCGAATAACTGAGCAACTGAACAACAGAATAACTGGACAACTGAACAACTGAGTAACAGAGAAACTGAGGAAGTGAATAACTGAGTAACTGAGTAACTGAGTAACTGTGTAACTGAGTATCTGAGTAATGGAATAACTGCGTAACTGAGTAACTCTGTAACTGAGTAACTGAGTAACTGTGTAATTGAGTAACTGGGTAACGGAGTAATTGAGTAACAGAGTAACAGAGTAACTGAGGAACTGAATTGCTCCACAACTAAATAACTGAATAACTGCATAACTGAGTAACTGAATAACTAAATAACTGAATAAGTGAATAATTGAATAACTGAATAACTGAATAACTGAATAACAGAATATCTGAAGATATGAATAACTGGATAACTGTATAACTGAAGAACTGGACAACCGAGTAACGGAGTAACAGGGTAATTCAGTAACTGAGTAACTGAGAAACTTAATAACTGAATAACTCAATAACTCAATAAGTATATAACTGAATAACTGAATAACTGAATGACTGAACAACCGAACAACTGAACAACTGAACAACTGAACAACTGAACAACTGAACAACTGAACAACTGAACAACTGAACAACTGAACAACTGAACAACTGAACAACTGAACAACTCAGCAACTGAACAACCGACCAATTGGACAACTGAACAACTGGACATCTGAACAACAACAACTGAACAACTGAAAGCTGAACAATTGAACACCTGAGTAACAGAGTAACTGAGTAACTGAGTAACTGCGTAACGGGGTAACTGAGTAACTGAGTAATTGAGTAACTGAGTAACTGAGTAGCTGAGTAGCTGCGTAACTGTATAACCGATTAACCGATTAACCGAATAACCGAATAAGCGAATAACCGAATAACTGAACAACTGAAAAACTGAACAACTGAACAACTGAGTAACAGAGAAACTGTGTATGTGAGTAACTGAGTAGCTGAATATCTGAGTATCTGATTAACTGAGTGACTGACTAGCTGAGTAAATGACTAACTGAGTAACTGAGTAACTGAGTATCTGAGTAACTGAGTAACTGAATATCTGAGTAGCTGTATAACTGAATAACTGAATAACAGAATAACTGAAGAACTTAATAACCGTGTAACTGAATAACTGAAGAACTGGGCAACAGGACAACTGGACATCTGAACAACAACACCTGAACAACTGAAAAACTGTATAAATGAATAAATGAACAACTGTATAACTGAATAACTGACAAACTGAAAAACGGAAAAACCGAATAAATGAAAAAATGAATAGCTAAATAACTGAAAAACTGAATAACTGAATAACGGAATAACAGGATAACAGGGCAGCTGGATAACTGGATAATAGGATAACTGACAAACTGAACAACTGGACAACTAATAAGCTGAACAACTGGACAACTGAACAACTGAGCAACTGAACAACTGAGCAACAGAGAAACTGAGTAACTGAGTAACGGAGTAGCTGAGTTACTGAGTAACTGAGTAGCTGAGTAACTGCGTAACTGTATAACCGATTAACCGTATAACCGAATAACCGAGTAACCGAATAGCCGAATAACCGAATAACCGAATAACTGAATATATTAACAACTGAATAACTGAATAACTGCATAACTGAATAACTGAATAAGTGAATAACTGAATAACTGAATAACTGAATAACTGTATAACTGTATAACTGAGTAACAGAATAACTGAATAACTGAATAACTGAATAACTGTATAACCGATTAACTGAATAACCGAATAAGCGAATAACAGAATAACTGAACAACTGAACAACTGAACAACTGAGCAACTGAGTAACAGAGTAACAGAGTATGATAGTAACAGAGTAACAGAGTAACTGAGTAACTGTGTAACTGAGTAAGTGAATAACTGAGTAACTGAGTAACTGAATAACTGAGTAACTGAGTAATTGAGTAACTGATTAACTGAGTAACTGTGTAACTGAGTAACTGAGTAACTGAGTAACTGAGGAACTGAATTGCTCCGCAACTGAATAACTGAATAACTGCATAACTGAGTAACTGAATAACTAAATAACTGAATAAGTGAATAATTGAATAACTGAATAACTGAATAACTGAATAACTGTATAACTGAAGAACTTGACAACTGGACAACTGGACAACTGAACAACTGAACAACTAAAAAAATGAACACCTGAACAAATAAACAACCGAACAACTGCACAACTGACCAACTGAACAACTGAACACAAGAACAACGGGACAACCGACGAACTGAACAACCGAAAACTGAGTAACTGAGTAACAGAGTAACAGCGTAACAGTGTAACAGAGTAACAGAGTAACTGAGTAACTGAGTAACAGCGTAAGGGAGTAACTGAGGAACTGAATAGCTGAATAACTGAATAACTGGATAACTGAATAATTGAATAAGTGAATAACTGAGTAACTGAATAACTGAATAACTGAATAACAGAATATCTGAAGATATGAATAACTGAATAACTGTATAACTGAAGAACTGGACAACTGGACAACTGGAAAACAGAACAACTGAACAACAACTGAACAACCGAAAAACTGAACAACTGAACAACTAAACAAGTGAGTACCATCGTAACAGAGTAACAGAGTAACTGAGTAACTGCGTAGCTGAGTAACTGAGTAACAGAGTAAGTGAGTAACTGAGTAACTGAGTAACTGAGTAACTGAGTAACTGAGTAACTGAGTAACTGAGTAGCTGAGTAACTGTGTAACAGAGTAAGTGAGTAACTGAGTAACTGAGTAACTGAGTAACTGGGTAACTGAGTAACTGAGTAACTGAGTAACTGAGTAACTGAGTAACTGTGTAACTGAGTAATTGAGTAATGGAGTAACTGCGTAACTGAGTAACTGAGTAACTGCGGAACTGAGTAACTGAGTAGCTAAGTAGTTGAATAACTGAATAACTGAATAACAGAACAACTGTAGAACTGAATAACTGAAGAACTGAATATCTGAATAACTGAATAACTGAATAACTGAATAACTGAAGAACTGAATAACTGTAGATCTGAATAACTCAATAACTGAATAACTGAATAACTGAATAACTCAATAACTGAATAAGTGAATAACTGAATAACTGAATAACAGAATAACTGAAGAACTGAATAACTGTAGATCTGAATAACTGAATAACTGAATAACTCAATAACTGAATAACTGAAGAACTGAAGAACTGAACAACTGACCAACTGAACAACTGAACTACTGAATAACTGAATAACTGAAGAACTGAAGAATTGAATAGCTGAATAACTGAATAACTGAATAACTCAATAACTCAATAAATAAATAACTGAATAACTGAGTAACTGAATGACTGAACAACCGAACAACTGAACAACTGAACAACTGAACAACTGAACAACTGAACAACTGAACAACTGAACAACTGAACAACAGAACAACTGGACAACTGGACAACTGGACAACTGAACAACTGAAGAACTGAAAAATGAACAGCTGAACAACCGAACAACTGAACAAATAAACAACCGAACAACTGCACAACTGACCAACTGAACAACTGAGCACCAGAACAACGGGACAACTGGACAACCGAACAACTGTACAAATGAACAACAGAATGACTGGACAACTGAGCATCTGAACAACTGAACATCTCAACTACTGAAAAACTGAAAAACTGAAAAACTGAAAAACTGAAAAACTGAAAAACTGAACAATTAAACAACCGAACAACTGAGTAACAGAGTAACAGAGTAACAGGATCACTGAGTAACTGAGTAACTGAGTAACTGAATATCTGATTAGCTGAATAACTGAATAACTGAATAACTGAAAAACAGAATAACTGAAGAACGTAATAACCGTATAACTGAATAACTGAAGAACTGGGCTACAGGACAACTGGACATCTGAACAACAACACCTGAAAAACTGAAAGACTGAATAAATGAATAAATGAACAACTGTATAACTCAATAACTGAGAAACTGAAAAACTGAAAAACCGAATAAATGAATAAATGAATAACTAAATAACTGAAAAACTGAATACCTGAATAACTGAATAACGGAATAACTGGATAACAGGACAGCTGGATAAATGGATAACAGGATAACTGACAAACTGAACAAGTGGACAACTGATAAGCTGAACAACTGAACAACTGAACAACTGAGCAACAGAGAAACTGAGTAACTGAGTAACTGAGTAACTGAGTTACTGAGTAACTGAGTAGCCGAGTAACGGCGTAACTGTATAACCGATTAATCGTATAACCGAATAACCGAGTAACCGAATAGCCGAATAACCGAATAACCGAATAACTGAATAGCATAACTTCTGAATAACTGACTAACTACATAACTGAATAACTGAATAAGTGAATAACTGAATAACTGAATAACTGAATGACTGTATAACTGAGTAACAGAATAACTGAAGAACTGAAAAACTGAATAACTGAATAAGTAAATAACTGAATAAGTGAATATCTCAATAGCTGAATAATTGTATAAGTGAATAACTTCAGAACTGAGTAACTGAATGACTGAACAACTGAACAACTGAACAACTGAACAACTGAACAACTGAAGAACTGAACAACTGAACAACTGAGAAACTGAGTAACTGAGTAACAGAGTAACAGAGCAACGGAGTGACAGGGTAACAGAGTGACAGAGTAACTAAGTAACTGTGTAATTCAGTAACTGAGTAACTGAGTATCTGGGTAGCTGAATAACTGTGTAACTGAATAGCTGAATAACAGAATAACTGAAGAACTGAGCAACTGAACAACTGAACAACTGAACAACTGAACAACTGGACAATTGAACAACTGTACATCTGAACAACAACAACTGAGCTACCGACAAACTGAATAAATGAATAAATGAACAACTGTCAATCTGAATATCAGAGAAACTGAAAACCTGAAAAACCGCACAAATGAATAAATGAATAACTAAATAACTGAATAACTCAATAACTGAATAACTGAATAACTGGATAACTGGACAGCTGGATAACTGGATAACGGAATAACTGACAAAGTGAACAACTGAAGAACTGGACAACTGAACAACTAAACAATTGGACAACTGAGTAACAGAGTAACAGAGGAACAAAGTAACAGAATAACAGAGGGATTGAGTAACTGAGTAACTGAGTAGCTGAGTATCTGTGTATGTGCGTAACTGTATAACCGATTAACTGAATAACCGAATAAGCGAATAACCGAATAACCGAATAACTGAACAACTAAGCAACTGAACAACTGAACAACTGAGTAACAGAGAACCTGAGTAACTGAGTAACTGAGTAACGGAGTAACTGAGTAACTTAGTAACGGAGTGACAGTGTAACAGAGTGACAGAGTAACTGAGTAACTGAGTAATTCAGTAACTGAGTAACTGAGTATCTGGGTAGCTGAATAACTGAATAACTGAATAACTCAATAACTGAATAACTCAATAACTGGATAACTGAACAACTGGCCAACTGAACAACTGAACAACTGAACAACTGAAAAGCTACACATCTGCACAACTGAACTGCCCAACAACTGAACAACTGAACAACTGAACAGCTGTACAACTGAACAACTGAGTAACAGAGAAACTGTGTAGGTGAGTAACTGGGTAGCTGAATATCTGCGTATCCGAGTAACTGAGTGACTGAGTAGCTGAGTATCTGACTAACTGAGTAACTGAGTATCTGAGCAGGTGAATAACTGAGTAACTGCATAACTGAATAACTGAATAACTGAATAACTGAATAACTCAATAACTCAATAAGTGAATAACTGAATAACTGAATAACTGAATGACTGAACAACCCAACAACTGAACAACTCAACAACTGAACAACTGAACAACTGAACAACTGAACAACTGAACAACTGAACAACTGAACAACAGAACAACTGACAACAGGACAACTGAACAACTGAACAACTGAAAAAATGAACAACTGAACAACCGAACCACTGAACAACTGAAAAAATAAACAACCGAACAACTGCACAACTGACCAACTGAACAACTGAACACCAGAACATCGGGTCAACTGGACAACTGAACAACTGTACAAATGAACACAGAACAACGGGACAACTGAACAACTGAACAACTGAACATCTCAACAACTGAACAACTGAAAAACTAAACAACTGAACAACTGAACAACTGAACAACTGACCAACTGAACAACTGAACAATTAAACAACTGAACAACTGAACAACTGAGTAACAGAGAAACTGAGAAACTGAGTAACTGAGTAACTGAATATCTTAGTATCTGAGTAACTGAGCAACTGAGTAGCTGAGTAACTGAGTAACTGATTATCTAAGTAGCTGAATAACTGAATAATTAATAACTGAATAACAGAGTAACTGAAGAACTGAACAACTGGAGACCTGAACAACTGAACAGCTGGACAACTGAACAACTGAAAAACTGAATAAATGAATAAATGAACAACTGTATATCTGAATGACTGAGAAACTGGAAACCTGAAAAACCGAATAAATGAATAAATGAACAACTAAATAACTGAATAACTGAATAACTGAATAACTGAATAACTGGATAACAGAGAAACTGAGTAACTGAGTAGCTGAGTAACTGCGCAACTGTATAACCGATTAACCGATTAACCGAATAACCGAATAACTGAACAACTCAACAACTGAGTAACAGAGAATCTGTGTAAGTGAGTAACTGAGTAGCTGAATATCTGAGTATCTGAGTAACTGAATGACTGAGTAGCTGAGTAACTGACTAACTGAGTAAGTGAGTATCTGAGTAGGTGAATAACTGAATAACTGAATAACTGAATAACTGAATACCAGAATAACAGAATAACTGAAGAACGGAATAACTGAAGAACTGAATAACTGAAGAACTGGGCAACAGGACAACTGGACACCAGAACAACGGGACAACTGAACAACTGTACAATTGAACAACAGAACAACTGGACAACTGACCAACTGAACAACTGAACAACTGAACAGCTGAACAACTGAACAACTGAACAACTGAACAACTGAACAATTTAACAACTGATGAACTGAACAACTGAACAACTGAACAACTGCACAACTGCACAACTGAACATGAGAACAACAGAAAAACTGCGCAACTGACCAACTAAACAACTGAACAACTGAACAACTGAACAATTGTACAACTGAACAACTAAACAATTGGACAACAAAGTAACAGAGTAACAGAGGAGTTGAGTAACTGAGTAACTGAGTAGCTAGGTAACTGCGTAACTGTATAACCGATTAACCGATTCACCGAATAACCGAATAACCGAATAACCGAATAACCGAATAACAGAACAACTGAAAAACTGAACAACTGAGTAACAGAGAAACTGTGTAAGTGAGTAACTGTGTAGCTGAATATCTGAATATCTGAATATCTGAGTAACTGAGTGACTGAGTAGCTGAGTAACTGACTAACTGAGTAACTGAGTATCTGAGTATGTGAATAACTGGATCACTGAATAACTGAATAACTGAATTAACTGAATAACAGAATAACTGAAGAACTGAATAACTGAAGAACTAAATAACTGAATAACTCAATAACTCAATAACTGAATAAGTGAATAACTGAATAACTGGATGACTGAACAACTTAACAACTTACAACTGATGAACTGCACAACTGAACAACTGAACAACAGAACAACTGCACAACTGACCAACTGAACAACTGAACAACTGAACAACTGAACAACTGAACAACTGAGTAACTGGGTAATTCAGTAACTGAGTAACTGAGAAACTGAAAAACTGAAAAACCAAGTAAATGAATAAGTGAATAATTAAATAACTGAATAACCGAATAACTGAATAACTGAATAACTCGATAACTGTACAACTGGATAACTGGATAACGGGATAACTGGACAACTGAGCAACTGAACAACTGGGCGACTGAACAACTGAACAAATGAACAACTGAGTAACAGAGATACTGAGTAACTGAGTAACTGAGTAACTTAGTAACGAAGTGACAGCGTAACAGAGTGACAGAGTAACTGATTGACTGAGTACTTCTGTAACTGAGTAACTGAGTATCTTGGTAGCTGAATAACTGAATAACTGAATGACTGAATAACAGAATAACTGAAGAACTGAATGACGGAATAACTGCATAACTGCATAACTTGACAACTGGACAACTGGAAATCAGAACAAGAGAAAAACCGAACAACTGAACAACTGACCAACTGAACAACTAAACAGCTGAACAACTGACCAACTGGACAACTGAACAACTGGACATCTGAACAACAACAGCTGAACAACTGAAAAACTGAACAACTGAGCAACTGATAACAGAGTAACAGAGTAACAGAGTAACAGAGTAACAGTGTAACAGAGTAACTGAGTAACTGAGTAACTGAGTAAGTGAGTAACTGAGTAACTGAGTAACTGAATAACTGAGTAACTGAGTAACTGAGTATCTGAGTAACTGTGTAACTCAGTAACTGACTAACTGAGTAACTGAGTAACTGAGTAACTGAGTCACTGAGTAACTGAGTAGCTCAGTAACTGCGTAACTGTATAACCGATTAACCGATTAACCGAATAACCGAATAACTGAAGAACTGAACAACTGGACACCTGAACAACTGACCAACTGAACAACTGAACAACTGAGCAACTGACCAACTGAACAACTGAAAAGCTACACATCTGCACAACTGAACAACTCAAAAACTGAACAAACGAAAAACTGAATAAATGAATAAATGAACAACTGTATATCTGAATAACTGAGAAACTGAACACCTGAATAACCGAATTAATGAATATATGAATAACTAAATAACTGAATAACTGAATAACTGAATAACCGAATAACTGGATAACTGGACAACTGGATAACTGGATAACGGGATATCTGACAAAATGATCAACTGAACAACTGGACAACTGACCAATGGTACAACTGAACAACTAAACAATTGGACAACTGAGTAACAGAGTAACAGAGTAACAAAGTAACAGAGTAACAGAGGAATCGAGTAACTGAGTAACTGAGTAACTGAGTAACTGCGTAACTGTGTAACTGAGTAACTGAGTAACTGAGTAACTGAGTAGCTGAGTATCTGAGTAAGTGCGTAACTGGGTAACTGAGTAACTGACTAACTAAGTAACTGAGTAACTGAGTAACTGAGTCACTGAGTAACTGAGTAGCTGAGTAACTGCGTAACTGTATAACCGATTAACCGATTAACCGAATAACCGAATAACCGAATAACCGAATAACTGATCAACTGAACAACTGAGTAACAGAGTATCTGTGTAAGTGAGCAACTGAGTAGCTGAATATCTGAGTATCTGAGTAACTGAGTGACTGAGTAGCTGAGTAGCTGTCTAACTGAGTAAGTGAGTATCTGAGTAGGTGAGTAACTGAATAACTGAACACCAGAACAACGAGACAACTAACGAACTGAACAACTGAACAACAACTGAACAATCGAAAAACTGAACAACTTAACAACTAAACAACTGAGTACCATCGTAACAGAGTAACTGAGTAACTGAGTAACTGAGTAACTGAGTACCTGGGCAACTGAGTAGCTGAGTAACTGATTAACAGAGTAAGTGAGTAACTGAGTAACTGAGTAACTGAGTAACTGAGTAACTGAGTAACTGAGTAGCTGAGTAACTGAGTAACAGAGTAAGTGAGTAACTGAGTAACTGAGTAACTGCGTAACTGAGTAACTGAGTATCTGAGTAACTGAGTAACTGAGTAACTGAGTAACTGTGTAACTGAGTAACTGAGTAACTGAGTAACTGAGTAACTGTGTAACTGAGTTACTGAGTAATGGAGTAACTGCGCAACTGAGTAACTGAGTAACTGCGGAACTGAGTAACTGAGTAGCTGAGTAGGTGAATAACTGAATAACTGAATAACTGAATAACAGAGCAACTGAAGAACTGAATAACTGAAGAACTGAATATCTGGATAACTGAATAACTGAATAACTGTATTACTGAATAACTGAATAACTGAATAACATACTAACCGAACAACTGAACAACTGAACAACAGAACAACTGGACAACTGGACAACAGAAGAACCGAACAACAGAACAACTGAACAACTAACAGAGAAACTGAGTAACAGAGTAACTGAGTAACTGAGTAGCTGAGCAACTGAGGAACTGAATTGCTCAGCAACTGAATAGCTGAATAACTGCATAACTGAATAACTGAATAACTGAATGACTAAACAACTGAACAACTGCACAACTGATCAACTGAACAACAGAACAACTGAACAGCTGGACAGCTGAACAACTGAACAACTGCACAACTGACCAACTGAACAACAGAACAACCGAGTAACGGAGTAACAGGGTAATTCAGTAACTGAGTACCTGAGAAACTTAATAACTGAATAACTCAATAACTCAATGAGTATATAACTGAATAACTGAGTAACTGAATGACTGAACAACCGAACAACTGAACAACTGAACAACTGAACAACTGAACAACTGAACAACTATACAACTGAACAGCTGAACAACTGAACAACTGAACAACTGAACAACTGAACAACTGAACAACTGAACAACTGAACAACTGAACAACTGAGCAACTGAACAACTGACCAATTGGACAACTGAACAACTGGACATCTGAACAACAACAACTGAACAACTGAAAAACTGAACAATTGAACACCTGAGTAACAGAGTAACAGAGTAACAGAGTAACAGAGTAACTGAGTAACTGAGTAACTGCGTAACGGAGTAACTGAGTAACTGAGTAATTGAGTAACTGAGTAACCGAGTAGCTGAGTAGCTGCGTAACTGTATAACCGATTAACCGATTAACCGAATAACCGAATAAGCGAATAACCGAATAACTGAACAACTGAAAAACTGAACAACTGAACAACTGAGTAACAGAGAAACTTTGTATGTGAGTAACTGAGTAGCTGAATATCTGAGTATCTGAGTAACCGAGTGACTGACTAGCTGAGTAACTGACTAACTGAGTAACTGAGTAACTGAGTAACTGAGTAACTGAGTAACTGAATATCTGAGTATCTCTATAACTGAATAACTGAATAACTGAATAACAGAATAACTGAAGAACTTAATAACCGTATAACTGAATAACTGAGAAACTGAAAAACGGAAAAACCGAATAAATGAAAAAATGAATAACTATATAACTGAAAAACTGAATAACCGAATAACGGAATAACGGAATAACTGGATAACAGGGAGGCTGGATAACTGGATAATAGGATAACTGACAAACTGAACAACTGGACAACTGATAAGCTGAACAACTGAACAACTGAACAACTGAACAACTGAACAAATGAACAACTGAGCAACAGAGAAACTGAGTAACTGAGTAACTGAGTAGCTGAGTTACTGAGTAACTGAGTAGCTGAGTAACTGCGTAACTGTATAACCGATTAACCGTATAACCGAATAACCGAATAACTGAATATATTAACAACTGAATAACTGAATAACTGCATAACTGAATAACTGAATAAGTGAATAACTGAATAACTGAATAACTGAACAACTGTATAACTGTATAACTGAGTAACAGAATAACTGAATAACTGAATAACTGAATAACTGTATAACCGATTAACTGAATATCCGAATAAGCGAATAACAGAATAACTGAACAACTGAACAACTGAGTAACTGAGTAACAGAGTAACAGAGTAACGGAGTGACAGTGTAATAGAGTGACACAGTAACTGAGTAACTGAGTAATTCAGTAAATGAGTAACTGAGTATCCGGGTACCTGAATAACTGAATAACTGAGTAACTGAATAAGAGAATAACTGAATAACTGACCAACTGGACATCTGAACAACAACAACTGAACAACTGAAAAACTGAACAACTGAGCAACTGAGTAACGGAGTAACAGAGTATGAGAGTAACAGAGTAACAGAGTAACTGAGTAACTGTGTAACTGAGTAAGTGAATAACTGAGTAACTCAGTAACTGTGTAACAGAGTAGCTGAGAAACGGTGTAACTGAGTAACTGAGTAACAGCGTGAGTGAATAACTGAGTAACTGAGTAACTGAATAACTGAGTATTTGAGTAACTGAGTAACCGAGTAACTGAGTGACTGAGTAGCTGAGTACCTGACTAACTGAGTAACTGAGTATCTGATTAGGTGAATAACTGAATAACGTAGTAACTGAATAACTGAATAAGTGAATAACTGAGTAACTGAACAACCGGACAACTGAACAGCTGAACAACTGAACAACAGAACAACTGGACAACTGGACAACTGAACAACTGAACAACTGAAAAAAATGAACAACTGAACAACTGAACAACTGAAAAATGAACAACTGAACAACTGAACAACTGAACAATTGAACAACTGAACAACTGAACAACTGAGCACCTGCACAACTGATTAACTGTGCAACTGAAAAACTGACCAACTGGACAACTGAACAACTGAGTAACAGAGTAACAGAGTAGCAGAGTAACAGAGTAACAGAGTAACTGAGTAACTGAGTAACTGAGTAACTGGGTAACTGAATAACTGAGTAACTGAGAAACTGAGTAACTGAGTAACTGAGTAACTGAGTAATTGAGTTACTGAGTAACTGAGTAACTGAGTAACTGAGTAACTGAGTAACTGAGTAGCTGAGTAACTGAGTAACTGAGTAACTGTGTAACTGAGTAACTGAGTAACTGAGTAACTGGGTAACTGAGTAGCTGAGCAACTGTATAACCGATTAACCGATTAACCGAATAACCGAATAACCGAATAACTGAACAACTGAACAACTGAATAACTGGACAACTGAACAACTGAGTAACAGAGAAACTGAGAAAGTGAGTAACTGAGTAACTGATTAACTGAGTAACTGTGTAACTGAGTAACTGAATAATGGAGTAACTGCGTAACTGAGTATCTGGGTAGCTGAATAACTGAATAACTGTATAACTGAATAACTGAATAACTGAATAACTGAATAACTGATTAACTGAAGAACTGAAGAACTGAATAGCTGAATAACTGAATAACTGAATAACAGAATAACTGAATAACTGAATAACTGAACAACTGAACAACTGAACAACTGAACAACTGAACAACTGAACAACTGAACAACTGAGTAACAGAGAAACTGGGTAACTGAGTTACTGTGTAACTGAGTAGCTGAGTAACTGCGTGAGTGTATAACCGATTAACTGTATAACCGAATAACCGAGTAACCGAGTAGCCGATTAACAGAATAACCGAAGAACTGAATAGTTTAACAACTGAATAACTGAATAACTGCATAACTGAATAACTGAATAAGTGAATAACTGAATAACTGAATAACTGAATAACTGTATAACTGTATAACTGAGTAACAGAATAACTGATGAACTGAAGAACTGAATATCTGAATAATTGAATACGTGAATAACTGAAGAACTGAGTAACTGAATCGCTGAACAACTGAACAACTGAAAAACTGAACAACAGAACAACGGGTCAACTGGACAACTGAACAACTGAACAGCTGAACATCTGAGTAACTGAATAACTGATTAACTGAGTAACTGAGTAACTGAGCAACTGAGTAACTGAGTATCTGAGTAACTGAGTAACTGAGTAGCTGAGTAACTGGGTAACTTCGTATCTGAGTAGCTGAATAACTGAATAACTGAATAACTGAATAACAGAATAACTGAACAACTGAACAACTGAACAGCTGAACAACTGATCAACTGGACAATTGAACAACTGGACATCTGAACAACAACAACTGAACAACCGAAAACTGAGTAAATGAATAAATGTACAACTGTATATCTGAATAACTGAGAAACTGAAAACCTGAAAAACTGATTAAATGAATAAATGAATAACTAAATAACTAAATAACTGAAGAACTGAATAACTGAGTAACTGAATAACTGGATAACTGGACAACTGGATACCTGGATAACGGGATAACTGGAAAACTGAGCAACTGAACAAATGGACGACGGAACAACTGAACAACTGAGTAACAGAGAAACTGAGTAACTGAGTAACTGAGTAATTCGGTAACTGAGTAACTGAGTATCTGGGTAGCTGAATAACTGAATAACTGGATAACTGAATAACAGAATAACTGAAGAACTGAATGACTGAATTACTGCATAACTGCATAACCAGACAACTGGACAACTGGAAATCAGAACAACAGAAAAACCGAACAACTGAACAACTGACCAACTGAACAACTGAACAACTGAAAATCTACACATCTGCACAACTGAACAACTCATCAACTGAACAACTGAACAACGGAACAACTGAACAACTGAACAACTGAACAACTGAACAACTGAACAACTGAACAACTGAACAACTGAACAACTGAACAACTGAACATCTGAACAACTGAGTAACAGAGAAACTGTGTAAGTCAGTACCTGAGTAGCTGAATATCTGAGTATCTGAGTAACTGAGTGACTGAGTAGCTGAGTAACTGACTAACTGAGTAACTGAGTATCAGAGTAGGTGAATAACGGAATGACTGAATAACTGAATAACTGAATAACTGAATAACTGAAGAACTGAAGAACTGAATAGCTGTATAACTAAATAACTGAATAACTGAATAACTCAATAAGTGAATAACTTAATAACAGAATAACTGAATAACTGAATAACTGGATAGCGGGACAACTGGGTAACTGGATAACTGGATAACTGACAAACTGAACAACTGAACAACTGGACAACTGAACAACTGAACAACTGAATAACTGAACAGCTGAACAACTGAGTAACAGTGAAACTGAGTAACTGAGTAACTGAGTATCTGAGTATCTGAGTAACTGAGTAACTGAGTAACTGGGTAATTCAGTAACTGAGGAACTGAATAAAAGAATAACTTAATAACTGAATGACTGATCAGCCGAACAACCGAACAACTGAACAACTGAACAACAGAACAACTGAGCAACTGGACATCTGAACAACTGAACAACTGAACAACTGAACAACTGAACAACTGAAAAACTGAACAACTGATGAACTGAACAGCTGAAAAACTGAACAACTGCACAACTGACCAACTGAACAACTGAACTCCAGAACAACGGGACAACTGAACAACTGCACAGTTGAACAACAGAACAACTGGACAACTAAACAACAGAACAACTTAACAACTGAACAACTAAACAACCGAACAAATGCACAACTGAACAACTGAACAACTGAACACCAGAACAACAGGACAACTGGACAACTGACCAACTGTACAATTGAACCACAGAACAACTGGACAACTGACCAACTCAACAACTCAACAACTCACCAACTGAACTACTGAATAAATGAACAACTTAACAACTGATGAACTGAAGTGCTGAGCAACTGAACAACTGCACAACTGAACAACTGAACTACAGAACAACCGCACAACTGACGAATTGAACAACTGAACAACTGAGTAACTGAGTAACTGAGTAGCAGAGTAACAGAGTAACGGAGTGACAGAGTAACACTGTGACAGCGTAAATGAGTAACTGAGTAACTGAGTAAGTGAGTAACTGAGTAACTGAGTAACTGAATAACTGACTAACTGAGTAACTGAGTAACTGAGTAACTGAGTAACTGCGTATCTGAGTAGCTGAGTAATCGCGTAACTGTATAACCGATTAACTGAGTAACCGAGTAAGCGAATAACCGAATAACCGAATAACTGAACAACTGAACAACTGAATAACTGGACAACTGAACAACTGAGTAACAGAGAAACTGAGAAAGTGAGTAACTGAGTAACTGATTAACTGAGTAACTGTGTAACTGAGTAACTGAATAATGGAGTAACTGCGTAACTGAGTAACTGAATAACTGAGTAACTGAGTAACTGAGTAACTGAGTAACTGAGTAACTGTGTAACTGAGTAACTGAGTAACTGAGTAATGGAGTAACTGCGTAACTGAGTAACTGAGTAACTGAGTAACTGCGGAACTGAGTAACTGAGTAGCTGAGTAGGTCAATAACTGAATAACCGAATAACTGAACAACTGAACAACTGAATAACTGGACAACTGAACAACTGAGTAACAGAGAAACTGAGTAACTGAGTAGCTGAGTAACTGAGTAACTGAGTAACTGAATAATGGAGTAACTGCGTAACTGAGTAACAGAGTAACTGAGTAACTGAGTAACTGAGTAACTGGGTAACTGAGTAGCTGAGCAACTGTATAACCGATTAACCGATTAACCGAATAACCGAATAACCGAATAACCGAATAACTGAACAACTGAACAACTGAATAACTGGACAACTGAACAACTGAGTAACAGAGAAACTGAGAAAGTGAGTAACTGAGTAACTGATTAACTGAGTAACTGTGCAACTGAGTAACTGAATAATGGAGTAACTGCGTAACTGAGTAACTGAGTAACTGAGTAACTGAGTAACTGAATAACTGAGTAACTGAGAAACTGAGTAACTGAGTAACAGAGTAACTGAGTAACTGAGGAACTGAGTTGCTCCACAAATGAATAACTGAATAACTGCATAACTGAGTAACTGAATAACTAAATAACTGAATAAGTGAATAATTGAATAACTGAATAACTGAATAACTGAATAACAGAATATCTGAAGATATGAATAACTGAATAACTGTATAACAGAAGAACTGGACAACTGGACAACTGGACAACTGAACAACTGAGCAACAACTGAACAACCGAAAAACTGAACAACTGAACAGCTAAACAACTGAGTACCATCGTAACAGAGTAACAGAGTAACTGAGTAACTGAGTAACTGAGTAACTGAGTAACTGAGTAACTGAGTAACTGAGTAACTGAGTAACTGAGTAACTGAGTAACTGAGTAACTGAGTAACTGAGTAACTGAGTAACTGAGTAACTGAGTAACTGAGTAACTGAGTAACTGCGGAACTGAGTAACTGAGTAGCTGAGTAGGTGAATAACTGAATAACTGAATAACAGAACAACTGAAGAACTGAATAACTGAAGAACTGAATATCTGGATAACTGAATAACTGAATAACTGAATTACTGAATATCTGAATAACTGAATAACTGAATAACAGAATAACTGAACAACTGAACAACTGAACAACTGAACAGCTGAACAACTGATCAACTGGACAATTGAACAACTGGACATCTGAACAACAACAACTGAACAACCGAAAACTGAGTAAATGAATAAATGTACAACTGTATATCTGAATAACTGAGAAACTGAAAACCTGAAAAACTGATTAAATGAATAAATGAATAACTAAATAACTAAATAACTGAAGAACTGAATAACTGAGTAACTGAATAACTGGATAACTGGACAACTGGATACCTGGATAACGGGATAACTGGAAAACTGATCAACTGAACAAATGGACGACGGAACAACTGAACAACTGAGTAACAGAGAAACTGAGTAACTGAGTAACTGAGTAATTCGGTAACTGAGTAACTGAGTATCTGGGTAGCTGAATAACTGAATAACTGGATAACTGAATAACAGAATAACTGAAGAACTGAATGACTGAATGACTGCATAACTGCATAACCAGACAACTGGACAACTGGAAATCAGAACAACAGAAAAACCGAACAACTGAACAACTGACCAACTGAACAACTGAACAACTGAAAATCTACACATCTGCACAACTGAACAACTCATCAACTGAACAACTGAACAACGGAACAACTGAACAACTGAACAACTGAACAACTGAACAACTGAACAACTGAACATCTGAACAACTGAACATCTGAACAACTGAGTAACAGAGAAACTGTGTAAGTCAGTAACTGAGTAGCTGAATATCTGAGTATCTGAGTAACTGAGTGACTGAGTAGCTGAGTAACTGACTAACTGAGTAACTGAGTAACTGAGTAACTGAGCAGCTGAGAAGCTGAGTGGCTCAGTGACTGAGTAACTGAGTATCTGAGTAGCTCAATAACTGAATAACTGAATAACTGAATAACAGAATAACTGAAGAACTGAACAACTGGACAGCTGAACAACTGAACAACTGTACAACTGAACAACTGAACTACAGAACAACTGCACAACTGACGAATCGAACAACTGAACAACTGAGTAACTGAGTAACTGAGTTGCAGAGTAACAGAGTAACGGAGTGACAGAGTAACGCTGTGACAGAGTAAATGAGTAACTGAGTAACTGAGTAAGTGAGTAACTGAGTAACTGAGTAACTGAATAACTGACTAACTGAGTAACTGAGTAACTGAGTAACTGAGTAACTGCGTATCTGAGTAGCTGAGTAATCGCGTAACTGTATAACCGATTAACTGAGTAACCGAGTAAGCGAATAACCGAATAACCGAATAACTGAACAACTGAACATCTGAACATCTGAACAACTGAACAACTGAGTAACAGAGAAACTGAGTAACTGAGTAACTAAGTAACTGAGTATCTTAGTAACTGAGTAACTGAGCAGCTGAGAAGCTGAGTGGCTCAGTGACTGAGTAACTGAGTATCTGAGTAGCTCAATATCTGAATAACTGAATAACTGAATAACAGAATAACTGAAGAACTGAACAACTGGACAGCTGAACAACTGAACAACTGTACAACTGAACAACTGGACATCTGAAAAACAACAACTGAACGACCGAAAAACTCAATAAATGAATAAATGAATAACTGTATAACTGATTAACTGAGAAACTGAAAACCTGAAAAACCGAATAAATGAATAAATGAATAACTAAATAACTGAATAACTGAATAAATGGGTAACTGAATAACTGGATAACTGGACAACTGGATAACTGGATAACGGGATAACTGACAAACAGAACAACTGAACAACTGGACAACTGAACAACTGTACAACTGAACAACTAAACAATTGGGCAACTGAGTAACTGAGTAACTGAGTAGCTGAGTAACTGAGTAACAGAGTAACTGAGTAACTGAGCAACTGTGTAACTGAGAAACGGAATAACGGAATAGCAGAATAACTGAATAACTGAATAACTGAATAACTGAATAACTAAATAACAGACTAACTGAATAGATGAATATCTGAATAACTGAATAGCTGAATAACTGAATAACGGAGTAACGGAGCAGCGGAAGAACTGAATCACTGAATAACAGAGCAACTGAAAAACTGAACAACGGAATAACGGAGTAACGGAATAACGGAGTAACAGAGTAACGAAATAGCGGAATACCGGAATAGCTGGATAACGGAGTAACTGAATAACTGAATAACGGAATAACGAAATAACGGCATAACGGAGTATCTGAGTAACTGAGTAACTGATTAACTGAATAACTGAACACATGAATAACTGAATAACTGTATAACTGAATAACTGGACAACTGGACAACTGGACATCTGAACAACTGAACAACTGAGTAACTGAATAACTGAATAACTGAATAACGGATTAACGGAGTAACGGAGTAACGGAGTAACGGAATAACGGAATATTGGGATGACGGAAAAACTGAATAACAGAGTAATTGGACAACTTGATATGTGGACAACTACACAACTGGATAATTGACCTACTGAGCATCCGAACAACCGAACAACCGTACAACCGAATAACCGAGTAACATAGCAACAGAATAACAGAGTTACAGAGTATCGGACTAACGGCCTAACAGACTAACAAACTAACAGACTGACAGAGTAACTGAGTAACTGAACAACTGAGTAACTGAGAAACGGAATAAAGGAATAGCTGAATAACCGAATAACTGAATAACTGTATAACTTAATAACGGAATAAGGGAATAGCGGAATAATGGAATACCGGAATAACGGAATAACGGAGTAACTGAATAACTGAATAACTGAATAACAGGATAACTGAGTAACTGAAAAACTGAAAACTGAATGACGGAATAACGTTATAATGGAATAACGGAATAACGGAATAACGAAGTAACGGAATAACGGATTAAAGGAGTAACGGAGTAAGCGAATAACTGAATAACTGAGTAACTGGATAACGGAATAACGACTTAACGGAATAACGGAGTAACGGTATAGCGGAATAACTGAATCACTGAATAACTGAATAACTGAATAACTGAATAACGGAATAACAGAATAACGGAGTAACTGAATAACTGAATAACTGAATAACTGAAAAACTGAAAACTGAATAACGGAATAACGTTATAACGGAATAACGGAATAGCGGAATAACGGAATACCGGAATAACGGAGTAACGGAATAACGGAATAACTGCATAACGGAATAACGGAATAACGGATTAAAGGAGTAACGGAGTAAGCGAATAACTGAATAACTGAGTAACTGGATAACGGAATAACGACTTAACGGAATAATGGGATAACGGAGAAACTGAATAACTGAGTAACTGGACAACTGCACATCTGGACAACTAGACAACTGGACAACTGGTCAAATGGACAACTGGGCAACGGAACAACTGAACAAAAGGACAACTGAACAACTGAACAACTGAACAACTGAACAACTCAACAACTGAACAACTGAACAACTGTACAACTGAACAACTGAACAACTGAGTAACTGAATAACTGAATAACTGAATAACTGAAAAACTGAAAACTGAATAACGGAATAACGTTATAACGGAATAACGGTATAGCGGAATAACAGAATAACTGAATAACTGAATAACTGAGTAACTAAATAACTGATTAACTGAATAACTGAATAACTGAATAACTGAATAACTGAATAACTTTATACCTGAATAACTGAATATCTGAAAAACTAAAAACGGAATAACGGAATAACGTTATAACGGAATAACGGAATAGCGGAATAACGGAATACCGGAATAACGGAGTAACGGAATAACGGAATAACTGCATAACGGAATAACGGAATAACGGATTAAAGGAGTAACGGAGTAAGCGAATAACTGAATAACTGAGTAACTGGATAACGGAATAACGACTTAACGGAATAACGGAGTAACGGTATAGCGGAATAACTGAATCACTGAATAACTGAATAACTGAATAACTGAATAACGGAATAACAGAATAACGGAGTAACTGAATAACTGAATAACTGAATAACTGAGTAACGGAATAACGGAACAACAGAATAACGGAATAACGGAATAACGGAGTAACTGAAAAACTGGACAACTGGACAACTGGACAACTGAACAACTGAACAACCGAACAACCGAACAAACGAACAGCCGAATAACCGAGTAACGTAGTAACAGAATAACAGAGTTACAGAGTAACGGACTAACGGCCTAACAGGCTAAGAAACTAACAGACTGACAGAGTAACTGAGTAACTGAGAAACGGAATAAAGGAATAGCAGAATAACTGAATAACTGAATAACTGTACAACTTAATAACGGAATAAGGAAATAACGGAATAGCGGAATAACGGAATAACGGCATAAATGAGTAACTGAACAACTGATTAACTGAATAACTGAATAACTGAAGAATAGAAAACGGAATAACGGAATAACGGAATATTGGGATAACGGAAAACCTGAATTACTGAGTAACTGGACAACTGGACATGTGGACAACTAGACAACTGGACAACTGGATAATTGGACAACAGAACAACAGAACAACTCTTCAACTGAACAACTGAACAACTGAACATCTTATCAAATGAGTAACTGAATAACTGATTAACTTTATAACTGAGTACCTGAATAACTGAATAACTGAACAATGAACAACTAAACAACTGAGTAACTGAATAACTAAGTAACTGAAAAACTGAAAACGCAATAACGGAATAACGGAATATTGGGATAACGGAAAAACTGAATAACTGAGTAACTGGACAACTGGCCATGTGTACAACTAGACAAAAGGACAACTGGATAATTGGACAACTGAACAACAGAACAACTGATCAACTGAACAACTGAACAACTGAACAACTGAACAACTGAACAACTGAGTAACTGAATAACTGAAAAACTGAAAACGGAATAACGGAATAACGTTATAACGGAATAACGGAATCGAGGAATAACTGAATAACTGAATAACGGAGTAACGGAGTAACGGAATAACGGAATAACGGAGTAACGGAATAGCCGAATACCGGAGTAGCAGAATAACGAAGTAACTGAATAACTGAATAACTCTATAAGTGGAAAACAGAAAACGGAATAAAGGAATAACGTTGTAACGGAATAACGGAATAGCGGAATAACGGAATACCGGAATAGCAGAATAACGGAGTAACTGAGTAACTGAGTAACTGAGCAACTGAGTAACTGAATAACTGAATAACTGAATAACTGAATAACTGAATAACTGAATAACTGAATAACTGAATAACTGTAAAACCGAATAACGGAATAACAGAGTAACTGAATAACGGAATAACGGAATAACTGAATAACTGTGTAACAGAATAACTGATTAACTGAATAACTTTATACCTGAATAACTGAATATATGAAAAACTAAAAACGGAATAACGGAATAACGTTATAACGGAATAACGGAATAGCGGAATAACGGAATACCGGAATAACGGAGTAACGGAGTAACGGAATAGCGGCATAACGGAACAACGGAATATCGGAATAACGGAACTGGGGAATAACGGAATACCGGAGTAACGGAATAACGGAGTAACTGAATAACTGAATAAATGAATAACGGAATAACGGAATAACGTAATAACGAAGTAAAGGAATAACGGAAGACAGTTATAATGGAATAACGGATTAAAGGAATAACGGAGTAAGGGAATAACTGAATAACTGAAGAGCTGGATAACGGAATAACGACTTAACGGAATAACGGAGTAACGGTATAGCGGAATAACGGAATAATTGAGTAACGGAATAACGGAATTACGGAATAACGGAGTAACGGAATAACGGAATAGCGGAATAACGGAATAACGGAATAACGGAATATTGGGATAACGGAAAATCTGAATAACTGAGTAACTGGACAACTGGACATGTAGACAACTAGACAACTGGACAACTGGATAATTGGACAACAGAACAACAGAACAACTCTTCAACTGAACAACTGAACTACTGAACATCTTATCAAATGAATAACTGAATAACTGAAAAACTGAATAACTGAATAACGGAGTAACGGTTTAGCGGAATAACTGAATAATTGAGTAAGTGAATAACTGAGTAACTGAATAACGGAATAACGGAATAACGGAATAACTGAATAACTGAATAACTGTGTAACTGAGTAACTGCATAACTGAATAACTGAAAAACTGAAAACTGAATAACTGAATAACTGAATAACTGAATAGCTGAATAACTGAATACCTGAATAACTGAATAACTGAATAACTGAGAAACTGGTCAACTGGAGAACTGGACAACTGAACAACAGAACAACTAAGTATTTGAATGATTGAATAACTGAAAAACTGAGAACGGAATAATGGAATAACTGAAAAACTGAGAACGGAATAATGGAATAACTTTATAACGGAATAACGGAATAGAGAAATAACGGAATACCGGTATAACGGAATAGCGGGATAACGGAATAACGGAATGACGGAATAACGGAATAAATGAGTGACAGAGTAATTTAATAACAGACTAACCGAATAGATGAATAACTGAATAGCTGAATAACTGAATAAAGGAGTAACGGAATAACGGAATAACGTAATAACGGGGTAAAGGAATAACGGAAGACAGTTATAATGGAATAACGGATTAAAGGAATAACGGAGTAAGGGAATAACTGAATAACTGAAGAACTGTATAACGGAATAACGACTTAACGGAATAAAGGTGTAACGGTATAGCGGAATAACTGAATAACTGAATAACTGAATAACGGAATAACGGAGTAATGGAATAGCGGAAAAACTGAATAACTGAATAACGGAATAACAGAATAACGGAATAACGGAATAACAGAATGACGGAATTACGGAATAATTGAATAACGGTATAACGGAATAACGGAATAACGTAATAACGGAATAAAGGAATGTCCGAATAAAGTTGTAACGGAATAACGGATTAAAGGAATAACGGAGTAAGGGAATAACTGAATAACTGGATAACGGAATATCGACTTGACGGAATAACGGAGTAACGGTATAGCGGAATAACTGAATCACTGAATAACTGAAGAACAGAATAACTGAATCACTGGGTAACTGGAAAACTGGGTAACTGAACAACTGATCAACTGAACAACTGGACAACTGAACAACAGAGCAACTGAACAACAGAGCAACAGAACAATTGAACAACTGAAAAACAGAACAACAGAACAACCTACAAACCGAAAAACCGAACAACTGAACAAACGAACAACCGAACAACCGAACAACCAAGTGACAGAGTAACAGAGTAACAGAGCAACAGACTGACAGTCTAACAGACTATCAGACTGACAGTGCAACTTTGTAACTGAGTAATCGGGTAACTAAGTAACTGGGTCACAGAGTAACTGAGTAACTGAATAACTGAGTAACTGATGACTGAATAACTGAGTAAACTGAATAGCTGAATAACTGAATACCTGAATAACTGAATAACTGTATAACTGAATATCAGGACAACTGGACAACTGGACATCTGAACAACTGAACAACTGAACAACTGAGTAACTGAATAACTGAATAACTGAATAACGGATTAACGGAGTAACAGAGTAACGGAATAGCGGAATAACGGAATAACTGAGTAACGGAATAACGGAATTGCGGAATAAAGGAATAACGGAATAACGGAATAACGGAATAACGGAATAGCGGAATAACGGAATAACGGAATAACGGAATATTGTGATAACGGAAAAACTGAATATCTGAGTAACTGGACAACTGGACATGTAGACAACTGGACAACTGAACAACTGGATAATTGGACAACTGGACAACTGAACAACTGAACAACAGAACAACTGAACAACTGAGCACCTGAACAACAGAACAACATGACGACAGAACAACCGAACAACCGTACAAATGACCAACCGAACAGCCGTACAACCGAAAAACCGAAAAACCGAATAGCCGCACAAACGAGCAACCGAATGACCGAGTAACACAGTAACAGAATGACAGTGTAACAGAGTAACAGGCTAACAGACTAACAGACTAACAAACGAACAGACTGAGAGAGTAACTGTGGAACTGAGTAATTGTGTAACTGAGTAGTTGATTATCTGTGTAACTGAGTAATTGTGTAACTGAGTAACTGAGCAACTGAGTAACTGCGAAACGGAATAACGGAATAGCAGAATAAGTGAGTAACTGAATATCTGAATAACTGAATAACGGAATAACGGATTAACGGAGTATTGGGATGACGGAAAAACTGAATAACTGAGTAATTGGACAACTGCACATGTGGACAACTAGACAACTGGATAATTGGACAACTGAACAACAGAACAACTGATCAACTGAACAACTGAACAACTGAGTAACTGAATAACTGAATAACTGAATAAGGGAATAACGGAACAACGGAGTAATGGTATAGCTGAATAGCTGAATAACTGAATAACTGAGTAACTGAATAACTGAATAACTGGATAACTCGACAACTGGTCAACTGAACAACTGAACAACTGAACAACAGAACAACTGAACAACTGAATAACTGAAGAACTGAACAACTGAATAATTGAATAACTGAATAACTGAATAACTGAATAAATGAATAACGGAGTAACAGAATAATTGCATAACGGAATAACGGAATAACTGAATAACTTTATACCTGAATAACTGAATAACTGAATAACTGAAAAACTGATATCGGAATAACGGAATAACGTTATAACGGAATAACAGAATAGCGGAATAACGCAATACCGGAATAACGGAGTAACGGAATAACGGAATGACGGCGTAACGGAATAACGAATTAACGGAATAACGGATTAACGGAATAACGGGATAAAGGAATAACGGAATAAAGTTATAATGGAATAACGGATTAAAGGAATAACTGAGTAAGGGAATAACTGAATAACTGTATAACTGAATAACTGAATAACGGAATAACAGAATAACGGAATGACGGTATAACGGAATAGCTGAATAACTGAATAACGGAATAACGGAAGAAGAGAATAACGGAATAACGAAATAACAGAGTAATGGAATAAATGAGTAACTGAATAACTGATTAACTGAATAACTTTATACCTGAATATCTGAATAACTGGGTAACTGAATAACAGGACAACTGGACAACAGAGTAACTGAATAACTTAATAACTGAATAACTGAGGAACTGAAAACGGAATAAAGGAATAACATTATAATGGAATAACGGAATAGCGGAATAACGGAGTAACTGTATAACTGAATAACCGAATGACGGAATAGCGCAATAAGGGAGTAACGGAATAGCGGAATAACTGAATAACTGAATAACGGAATAACGGCATAACGGAATAACGGAACAACAGAATAACGGAATAACGGAATAACGGAATAACTGAATAACTGTATAACTGAATAACTGAATAACTGATTAACTGAATAACTTTATACGTGAATAACTGAATAACTGAAAACCGAATAACGGAATAACGTTATAACGTTATAACGGAATAGCGGAATATCGGAATACCGGATTAACGGAATAACGGAGTAACTGAATAACTGAATAATTGAACAACGGAATAACGGAATAACGGAACAACAGAATAACGGAATAACGGAATAACGGAATAACGGAATAACGGAATAACTGAATAACTGAATAACTGAGTAACGGAACAACAGAATAACAGAATAAAGGAATAACGGAATATCGGAATGACGGAATAACGTAAAAGCGGAATAAAGGTGTGACCGAATAAAGTTGTAATGGAATAACGGATTAAAGGAGCAACGGAGTAAGGGAATAACTGAATAACTGAATAACTAGATAACGGAATAACGACACAACGGAACAACGGCGTAATGGTATATCGGAATAACTGAATAACTGAATAACTGTATAACTGAATAACTGAATAACTGGATAACTGGACAACTGTACAACTGAACAACTGAACAACAGAACAACTGAACAACAGAATAACTGAATAAATGAATAACGGAATAACAGAATAACTGAATACCGGAATAACGGAAAAACTGAATAACTGAGTAACTGAATAACTCATTAAGTGAATAACTTTATACGTTAATAACTGAATAACTGAAAACCGAATAACGGAATAACGTTATAGCGGAATAACGGAATAGCGGAATAACAGAATACCGGAATAACGGAGTGACGGAATAACGGAATGACGGCATAACGGAATAACGGATTAACGGAATAACGGAATAGCGGAACAACGGAATACCGGAATAACGGAATAAAGGAGAAACTGAATAACTGAATAACTGGATAGCGGAATAACGGAATAACGTAATAACGGAATAAAGGAATAACGGAATAAAGTTATAATGGAGTAACGGATTAAAGGAATAACGGAGTATGGGAATAATTGAATAACTGGATAACTGGATAACGGAATAACGACATCCCGGAACAACGGATTAACAGTATGGCGGAATAACTGTATAACTGAATAACTGAATAACTGAATAACTGAATAACGGAATAACAGTATAACGGAATAACGGAATAACGGAATAACTAAATAACTGAATAACTGAATATCTGAGTAACTGAATAACTGATTAACTGAATAACTTTATACCTGAATAACTGAATAACTGAGTAACTGAATTACTGGACAACAGGACAACAGAGTAACTGAATAACTGGGAAACCGAAACACTGGAAACGGAATAACGGTGTGACGCTATAACGGAATAGCGGAATAACGGAATACCGTAATAACGGAATAACGGAGCAACTGAATAACTGAATAACTGAATAACTGAATAACGGAATAACGGAATAACGGAGCAACAGAATAACGGAATAACGGAATAACGGAATAACGGGATGACTGAATAACTGAATAACTGAATAACTGAGTAACTGGACAACTGAACTACTGTAGAACTAAACAACTGAACAACAGATCAACTGAAAAACTGAACAACTCAAGAACTCAACAACTGAGTAACTGGATAACTTAATAACTCAATAACTGAGGAACTGAAAACGGAATAACGGAAAAACGTTATAACGGAATAACTGAATAACTGAATAACTGGATAACGGAGTAACGACTTAACGGTATAAAGGAGTAACGGTATAGCGGAATAACTGTATAACTGAATAATTGAATAACGGAATAACAGAATAACGGAATAACGGAATGACGGAATAACGGAGTAACCGAATAACTGAGTAACTGAATAACTGATTAACTGAATAACTTTATACCTGAATAACTGAATAACTGAGCTACAGATTAACTGGACAACAGGACAACAGAGTAACTGAATAACTAGGTAACTGAACAACTGAGTAACTGAATAACTGAACAACTCAGTAACTGAATAACTCAATAACTGAATAACTGAATAACGGAATAATGTTATAAAGGATTAACGGATTAAAGGAACAACGGAGTAAGGGAGTAACTGAATAACTGAATAACTGAGTAACTAAATAACTGATTAACTGAATAACTGAATACATGTATAACTGTATAACTGAATAACTGAATAACTGGACAACTGGACAACTGGACAACTGAACAATTGAACAACAGATCAACTGAACAACTGAACAACTGAACAACTGAACAACTGAACAACTGAACAGCTGAACAACTGAACAACTGAGTGACTGAATAACTTAATAACTGAATAACTGAGAAACTGAAAACGGAATAACGGAATAACGTTATAACGGAAAAACGGAATAGCGGAATAACGGAGTAACTGTATAACTGAATAACCGAATAACGGAATAACGAAATAACGGAATAACGGAGTAACGGAATGGCGGAATAACTGAATAACTGAATAACTGAATAACTGAGCAACTGAGTAACTGAGAAACGGATTAACGGAATAGCTGAATAATTGAATAACTGTATATCTGAATAACTGAATAACTGAAAAACTGAACACCTGAATATCCGGACAACTGGACAACTGGACAACTGGACACCTGGAATTGTTCGTTATTTAGTTATTTAGTTATTTAGTTACTTAGTTATTTAGTTATTTGGTTATTTAGTTGTTTAGTAATTTAGTTATTTAGTTATTTAGTTATTTAGTTATTTAGTTATTTAGTTATTTAGTTATTTAGTTATTTAGTTATTTAATTATATAGTTATTTAGTTATTTAGTTATTTAGTTATTTAGTTATTTAGTTATTTAGTTATTTAGTTATTTAGTTATTTAGTTATTTAGTTATTTAGTTATTTAGTTATTTAGTTATTTAGTTATTTAGTTATTTAGTTATTTAGTTATTTTCTTATTTAGTTATTTTGTTATTTGGTTATTTAGTTATTTAGTTATTTGGTTATTTAGTTATTTAGTTACGTAGTTATTTAGTTATTTAGTTATTTAGTTATTTAGTTATTTAGTTATTTAGTTATTTAGTTATTTAGTTATTTAGTTATTTAGTTATTTAGTTATTTAGTTATTTAGTTATTTAGTTATTTAGTTATTTAGTTAATTAGTTATTTAGTTATTTAGTTATTTAATTATTTAGTTATTTAGTTATTAAGTTACTTAGTTATTTAGTTATTTACTTATTTAGTTATTTAGTTATTTAGATATTTAGTTATTTAGTTATTTAGTTACATAGTTATATAATTATTTAGTTATTTAGTTATTTATTTATTTAGATATTTAGTTATTTAGTTATTTAGTTATTTAGTTATTTAGTTATTTAGTTATTTAGTTATTTTGTTATTTAGTTATTTAGTTATTTAGTTATTTAGATATTTAGTTATTTAGTTATTTAGTTATTTAGTTATTTAGTTATTTAGTTATTTAGCTATTTAGCTATTTAGCTATTTAGTTATTTAGTTATTTAGTTATTTAGATATTTAGTTATTTTGTTATTTAATTATTTACTTATTTAGGTATTTAGTCATTTAGTTATTTTGTTATACAGTTATTTAGTTATTTACTTATTTTGTTATTTAGTTATTTAGTTATTTAGTTATTTAGTTATTTAGTTATTTAGTTATTTAGTGATTTAGTTATTTAGTTATTTAATTATTTAGTTACTCATTTATTTATTTATTTGGTTGTTTAGTTATTTAGATATTTAGTTATTTAGTTATTTAGTTATTTAGCTATTTAGTTACTTAGTTATTTGGTTATTTAGTTATTTGGTCATTTAGTTATTTAGTTATTTAGTTATTTAATTATTTTATTATTTATTTATTTAGTTATTTAGTTATTTAGTTATTTAGTTTTTTAGTTATTTAGTTATTTAGTAATTTAGTTATTTAGTTATTTAGTTATTTAGATATTTAATTATTTAGTTATTTAGATATTTAGCTATTTAGTAACTTAGTTATTTAGTTATATAGTTATTTAGTTATTTAGCTACTTAGTTATTTAGTTATTTAGTCATTTAGTTATTTAGTTATTTAGTTATTTAGTTATTTAGTCATTTAGTGATTTAGTTATTTAGTTATTTAGTTATTTAGTTATTTAGTTGTTTAGTTATTTAGTTATTTAGTTATCTAGTTATATAGTTATTTAGTTATTTAGTAATTTAGTTATTTAGTTTTTTAGTTATTTAGTTATTTAGTTACTTAGTTATTTAGTTACTTAGTCATTTGGTCATTTAGTTATGTAGTTATTTAGTTATTTAGTTATTTAATTATTTAGTTATTTAGTTATTTAGTTATTTAGTTATTTAGTAATTTAGTTATTTAGTTATTTAGTCATTTAGTTACTTAGTTATTTAGTTATTTAGTTATTTAGCTCCTTAGTTATTTAGTTATTTAGTTATTTAGTTATTTAATTATTTAGTTATTTAGTTACCTAGTTATTTAGTTATTTAGTTATTTAGTTATTTAGTTATTTAGTTATTTAGTTATTTAGTTATTTAGTTATTTAGTTATTTAGTTATTTAGATATTCAGTTATTTGGTTATTTAGTTATTTGGTTATTTAGTTATTAAGTTATTTAGTTATTTAGTTATTTAGTTATTTAATTGTTTACTTATTTACTTATTTAGTTACTTAGTTATTTAGTTATTTAGTTATTTAGTTATCTACTTATTTAGTTATTTAGTTATTTAGTTATCTAGTTACTTAGTTATTTAGTTATTTAGTTATTTCGTTGTTTAGTTAGTTAGTTATTTAGTTATCTAGTTATTTAGTTATTTAGTTATTTAGTTATTTAGTTATTTAGTTATTTAGTTATTTAGTTATTTAGTTATTTAGTTATTTAGTTATTTAGTTATTTAGTTATTTAGTTATTTAGTTATTTAGTTATTTAGTTATTTAGTTATATAGTTATGTAGTGGTTTAGTTACTTAGTTATTTAGTTATTTAGTTATTTAGTTATATAGTTATGTAGTGGTTTAGTTACTTAGTTATTTAGTTATTTTGTTACTTAGTTATTTAGTTATTTAATTGTTTGGTTATTTACTTATTTAGTTACTTAGTTATTTAGTTATTTCGTTGTTTAGTTATTTAATTATTTAGTTATTTAGTTATTTAGTTATTTAGTTAATTAGTTATTTAGTTATTTAGTTATTTAGTTATTTTGTTATTTAGTTATTTAGTTATTTAGTTATTTAGTTATTTAGTAATTTAGTTATTTAGTTATATATCTATTTAGTAACTTAGTTAGTTCGTTATTTAGTTATTTAGTTATTTAGTTATTTAGTTATTTAGTTATTTTGATATTTAGTTATTTATCTATTTAGTCATTTAGTTACTTAGTTATTTATTTATTTAGTTATTTAGTTATTTAGTTACTTAGTTATTTAGTTATTTAGTTATTTAGTTATTTACTTATTTAGTTACTTAGTTATTTAGTTATTTCGTTGTTTAGTTATTTAGTTATTTAGTAATTTAGTTATTTAGTTATTTAGTCATTTAGTTATTTAGTTATTTAGTTATTTAGTTATTTAGCTCCTTAGTTATTTAGTTATTTAGTTATTTAGTTATTTAATTATTTAGTTATTTAGTTACCTAGTTATTTAGTTATTCAGTTATTTAGTTATTTAGTTATTTAGTTATTTAGTTATTTAGTTATTTAGTTATTTAGTTATTTAGTTATTTAGTTATTTAGATATTCAGTTATTTGGTTATTTAGTTATTTGGTTATTTAGTTATTAAGTTATTTAGTTATTTAGTTATTTAATTGTTTACTTATTTACTTATTTAGTTACTTAGTTATTTAGTTATTTAGTTATTTAGTTATCTACTTATTTAGTTATTTAGTTATTTAGTTATCTAGTTACTTAGTTATTTAGTTATTTAGTTATTTCGTTGTTTAGTTAGTTAGTTATTTAGTTATCTAGTTATTTAGTTATTTAGTTATTTAGTTATTTAGTTATTTAGTTATTTAGTTATTAGTTATTTAGTTATTTAGTTATTTAGTTATTAGTTATTTAGTTATTTAGTTATTTAGTTATTTAGTTATTTAGTTATTTAGTTATATAGTTATGTAGTTGTTTAGTTACTTAGTTATTTAGTTATTTAGTTATATTAGTTAGTATTGGTTTAAGTTACTTAGTTATTTAGTGATTTAGTTACTTAGTTATTTAGTATTTAATGTTTGGTTACTTTAGTTATTTAGTTACTTAATTGTTATGTTATGTATTATTTAGTTTACTTTATTTAATTATATTAGTTATTTAGTTATTTAGTTATTTAGTTATTTAGTTATTTAGTTATTTAGTTATTTAGTTATTTAGTTATTTAGTTATTTAGTTATTTAGTTATTTAGTTATTTAGTTATTTAGTTATTTAGTAATTTAGTTATTTAGTTATATATCTATTTAGTAACTTAGTTAGTTCGTTATTTAGTTATTTAGTTATTTAGTTATTTAGTTATTTAGTTATTTTGATATTTAGTTATTTATCTATTTAGTCATTTAGTTACTTAGTTATTTATTTATTTAGTTATTTAGTTATTTAGTTACTTAGTTATTTAGTTATTTAGTTATTTACTTATTTAGTTACTTAGTTATTTAGTTATTTCGTTGTTTAGTTATTTAGTTATTTAGTTATTTAGTTATTTAGTTATTTAGTTATTTAGTTATTTAGTTATTTAGTTATTTTGTAATTTAGTTATTTTGTTATTTAGTTATTTAGTTATTTAGTAATTTAGTTATTTAGCTATTAAGTTATTTAGTTATTTAGTTATTTAGTTATTTAGTTATTTAGTTATTTAGTTATTTAGTTATTTAGTTATTTAGTTATTTAGTTATTTAGTTATTTAGTTATTTAGTTATTTAGTTATTTAGTTATTTAGTTATTTAGTTATTTAGTTATTTAGTTATTTAGTTATTTAGTTATTTAGTTATTTAGTTATTTAGTTATTTAGTTATTTAGTTATTTAGTTATTTAGTTATTTAGTTATTTAGTTATTTAGTTATTTAGTTATTTAGTTATTTAGTTATTTAGTTATTTAGTTATTTAGTTATTTAGTTATTTAGTTATTTAGTTATTTAGTTATTTAGTTATTTAGTTATTTAGTTATTTAGTTATTTAGTTATTTAGTTATTTAGTTATTTAGTTATTTAGTTATTTAGTTATTTAGTTATTTAGTTATTTAGTTATTTAGTTATTTAGTTATTTAGTTATTTAGTTATTTAGTTATTTAGTTATTTAGTTATTTAGTTATTTAGTTATTTAGTTATTTAGTTATTTAGTTATTTAGTTATTTAGTTATTTAGTTATTTAGTTATTTAGTTATTTAGTTATTTAGTTATTTAGTTATTTAGTTATTTAGTTATTTAGTTATTTAGTTATTTAGTTATTTAGTTATTTAGTTATTTAGTTATTTAGTTATTTAGTTATTTAGTTATTTAGTTATTTAGTTATTTAGTTATTTAGTTATTTAGTTATTTAGTTATTTAGTTATTTAGTTATTTAGTTATTTAGTTATTTAGTTATTTAGTTATTTAGTTACTAAGTTATTTAGTTATTTAGTTATTTAGTTATTTAGTTATTTAGTTATTTAGTTATTTAGTTATTTAGTTATTTAGTTATTTAGTTATTTAGTTATTTAGTTATTTAGTTATTTAGTTATTTAGTTATTTAGTTATTTAGTTATTTAGTTATTTAGTTATTTAGTTATTTAGTTATTTAGTTATTTAGTTATTTAGTTATTTAGGTATTTA